>CM069142.1:29528743-30182243 GCA_035221665.1 Okamejei kenojei
CACCCCCATGCCCCCCCTCACATATTCTCCCAGCCACTGCATGCTCCTTCCTTCCTTCCCTCCCTGGCACCAGTGGTCCCCCACATGTCACACCACACTCCCACTCCCACCCCCATCACAGACTGCCTCTCCCTCCTTTCTGATTTCCTGAACCTCCATCCTCCCGACTGTTCAATCCCAACACCCTCTCCTCTCCGAGTCCATCATCCACTCCCCCCCCCCCCTCCTGCTTTTCTCTTCCTGTGGCTCCTTCACCTTACTGATACTATCCCCACTCTCCCACCCCATTCATACCCCCCCACCCCCTTCACCCCTCACTGCCCTTCATAACCTCACGCTGTTCATCACTTCGCCTCCGCCCAGCCCCGCTTCACCCTCCTTCCCCCTCACCGCTCTCCTGCGCTCTCTCCCGACCGAGGGCCGCGCCGCGCCGCCGTTGCTGCCTCTGCCCCGGCCCCGGCCCAGGCCCAGGCCACGGAGCCGCCGGCACTGCGGGCCCACGTCGCCCGGGAACCCGCCGAACGTTCCGCCCTCTCCCACCACGGCTCCCGGCGGCAGCCGGCACCCACAACCTCAACCTCCACGGGAAATCACCACGTATGATTTAAAACACTTTACCCCTCGGCTCACTCCTGCTTCTGACTGAAATTATGAAAGATTCGTTGAGTAATCGACTGAGGTCCATCTGCTTAAAGTGTCCGTGGGGCCAACAACAGAAAGGCAGGGTTTGAGCTCACACCCTAGGCAGGCAACACTGGTTGTTATTAGGCCAGGGCTCTGATAATGGGGACATATACAAGGCTATTAATCTAAAACACGAACTGGTTCTCCCCCTCCTCACAGATGCTGCCAGACTTGCTGAGTATATTTAGTGTATTTTCTTTTATTTCAGATTTCCAGGGTCTGTAGTCATTTGCTCTTGGATTACAGATCTGGAGATATGAGTTTGAATCCGTTTGTGGCAGTCAGGAATTCAAGTAACAGGGCTGCCAACATTGGGTGAAAGTTGAGAGTGAGAAATTGCGATTGAGTGCAGCGACCAAGCCCGAGGGAGAGTAGCGACCGAGGGGGGTGTTCCCCCCCCCTCCCCCCTCCCACCTCCCACTGTAGGGAGCTTTTGCATTTTTCAACTTGAAATTGTGCAATCTGGTGCATACTGCAGCGAGTTTTTTTAACTTACACTTTAATCCAACATTTATGCTTTAAATTGGATTAGGTATGAATAAGGTTAGGCTAGATTACATCCTAATTACATTCCACAGTAGGCCAGGCTCTGATGTGCAGCACATGAATGACCTTAGTATATTCATGAATGGAAATCAGATTATAATTCATGCTGTTATGCATATATATATATATATATATATATATATATATATATAGGGAAAAAAATAGAAACAAGGCAAGAGGAGTCGGACTTCCATCATTGTTCTGCACAAATAAATTAATCAACCTTATTCTTTGACTATAGAAACAAGACAAAAATAATGCCACATATTCAACAAGTATATGGTTCAATTAAATTAAGATATATATGTAAAAACAAATATATGGAAACAGGCCCTTCCCCCCCCCCCCCCCCCCCCCCCCCCAAGTTCACACTGACCGGCAATCTATCATACACCTGTTCTATCCGACACGCCAGGGACAATTTACAGAAGCCAAATAAGCCTGCACTTCTTTCGGATGTGGGAGAAACCAGAAATCCGGAGAAAACACATGTAGTCATAGGGAGAATGTACAAATTCTGTACAGACAGCACCCGTAGTCAGGATCAAATCTGGCTCTGTGGTGCTGTAAGGCAGCAACTCTACCGCTGCGCCAACGTGCCACCCCATTAAATTAGTTTTTCTGTAATATATTTATTATGGTGTCACGTCAATAAAGATGAACACATGATTCTGATTTCTGCCCTTAGTTGGATAACACACATCTCCAGTCATTGTGTTTTACATTTATATGGCTGGTTTTCAACCTCTTCAGTCTGAAGGTCTCGACCCGAAACATCACCCATTCTTTCTCTCCAGAGATGCTGTCTGTCCCGCTGAGTTACTCCAGCTTTTTGTGTCTATCTTCAGTTTAAACCAGCACCTGCAGTTCCTTCCTACACTCTTTGTTAAGCGAAACAGGTCCTATTCTCATAATATTATTCACCTCAATGAAGTCTTCTTCACCTCCGTTGCTACAGAGAATAAAATCCCAGTTTTCAAATCTTTCTTCAAAGTGAGAAAAAAAATCCAGCCCTACCAACATCTTCATAAATCGCCCCTGGATCCTCTCCAGAGCAATTGCACCCTTTCTACAATGTGTCATAGTATTACAGCATGGAAACAGGCCCCTCATCCCAACTTGTCCATGCAAATCAAGATGCCCCATCTAAACTAGACCCATTTATCCACATTTGGCACATATCCCTTTAAACCTTCCCTGTCCACGTACCTGTCCAAATGTCTTTTAAATGCTGTCATTTTACTTGCCTACTTCCCCAGGCAGCTCATTCGACATATCCACTATCGTCTGCATGAAAATGTTGTCCCTGAGGTTCCTATTAAATCGTTCCTCTCTCACTTTAAACCAGGGGTGTCAAACTCATTTTAGGTCATGGGCCGGATTGGGCAAAATGCGACTTCATGTGGGCCAGATCAGTTGTGCACACGCGAACTTTCCTTTAATAAACCATTTGCAATCGAACATTAGCAGACACAAATGTAGACTTAACGAAACAAATTGTAAATGTAGGCTACACAACTGCGCCTAATTTTTTAGCCTGCTTCCAGCAATCAAACTCAGACAATGAACACAGTTAGCCTTAAATTTTTATTGGTGATTGAAGTGAGGGTGTGTGAGAGTGTGTGTGAGGGTGTGTGTGTCAGTGTGTGTATCAGTGTGTATGTGAGGGTGCGTCAGTATAATAATAATAAATACTTTATTGATCCCCTCAGGGAAATTCAGATGTCCAGAAGCCAGTACGTGTGAGAGTGTGTGTCAGTGTGTATGACAGTGTGTATCAGTGTGTGTGAGAGTGTGTATCAGTGTGTGTGTGAGGGTGTATGTGTGAGGGTGTGTTAGTGTGTGTGAGAGTGTGTGTCAGAGTGTATGTGTGAGGGTGTGTCAGTGTGTGTGTGTGTAAGTGTTTGTGAGAGTGTGTGACAATGCATGTGTGAGGGTGTGTGCCTGTATGTAGGTATGTTAAAAAACTTACCTTGAGCGGCGCTGCAGTTCTGCCACTCCCTGTGTGCGCGACTTTGGCGCCTTTCAGAGGGGGGCGGGTTTAAAATGCCGTTTTCCTCCTGACAATTCAAGTCGATCCATCTCAGGGGATTTTGTCACTAAAGAGAAATCGCTCCGACATTTGTTTTATGAAGGTATTTTTAAACTACACTAGATCATTTTTTAGCTAGAGTAATTTTTTTTTTTTTTTTTTTTTTTTTTTTTTTTTATTTTTTTTTTTATTGTAGAAACAATATATACCGAGTACACTCTTATACAACAGTGAGAGTTGTATAATATACAAAATTATATAATATTGATTATCGATTGATACTGTTTATGTTAATTGTAATATTATCCATTATACATTTCGTGGTTATTTATTTTATATAATTGGGAGTATATGTAGTATATTCCTAAAATAAGCAATATACTCAGATTTCTCATATCATAGATATTCTTCTAATTACCAAATACAAATCCCCGCTAATATAACTACATAATACCCAATCTTAAACAAAGTTTTATGATATTCATAATGTTATCAAAATATTAAGAATGTTTGTATTATTGTTAACTTTATATTTCAAAATTATTGTATGGTTGAAAATGCATAATTTTATATAATTACAATTTAAGACATCTATAATCTTTTCATACGAATAAAAATAAGTGTGTACATATTAAAAATTTATATAATATGTTTCTATATTTTTTTCCTTAATTAAAGATAGGAAGATAGAGAAAGAGAATAGAAAATAGAAAAGAAAATGTGAGAAGTTTGATGGAGATTGAAGTATTACTAAATAATCCATTCTTGGAGATACATTCATGATTTATTATATGTATTTCTTCATCCATTCAGATATTCAGGCCTCAGTCAAGTCCCTGTGCCGAACCATTGTGACCCTGTAGATATTTAATATAGGGAGACCATATCCCTTTGAAGAGATCTAACCTGTCCATAAGGACAAGTCTCAATCTCTCCAAGTGAAGTGTCTCCGTCATTTCTGTATTCCACATTGTAATTGTTGGGGATACAGGGCCTTTCCAAAATTTTAATATTAATTTTTTCCCAATTATTAAAGAATAGTCGATAAAAGTTCTTTGATTCCTTGTAATTATTTGTTCCGTTTCCGGTATTCCAAGTATGATTAACTTTGGGTCAGGAATCATAATAATATTAATAACATTCGAGACTATCTTAAATATTTCATTCCAATATTCTAGAATCTTCATTCAATTAGTAAATGAATGTGACAAAGTTGCTTCTAAGATTTGACATTTATCACATATAGGTGATAATTTTGGAAATATATTATGTAATTTAGATTTAGAATAATGTAATCTATGTAAAATTTTAAACTGTATAAGAGCATGTTTAGCATTTTAACGAGCAGTAATGTATGTGTTGTAAGCTTTCTTCCCATATTTCTGGGCTTATTATTTGACTTAATTCATTTTCCCAACGCTGTCTATGTATTTCCGATGATGGAATATCACTTTCCAACAAAATATTGTAAATGTATGATATCATTTTTTCTGTATTTGGATGTTTATTCAAGCATTCATCTAAAATTTCACTCTTTCTATTTCTGAGTTCTTGTGTATTTGCAGAGATATAGTTTCTGATTTGTAAATATCTGAAATATTCATTATTATGAAGCCCGTAAGTTTGTTGTAATTCTTGAAATGAAAGAAAAGAATTTTCCTTATAAAGATCCCCTATATTTAAAATTCCTTTATTTTTCCATTGTATAAAAGCCTTATCCATCGTTGACGGTTTAAACGTAAAATTGTTGGCAATTGTAAGACCTAGCGGTATAAATTTTAGTTTTAGTGTTTTTCTTTATTTGTTTCCAAATACGTATTCCACTTTCTATTATCAAATTTTCACTATAAATTTTTCTTAGGTACATTAATATTAGCAAATATTATAGAGCTAATTTCAAATGGAAAACAGTCTTCTCTTTCCATTTTTAACCAATTTGGTTTATTATCTGTTTCTCCTAACCAGAAATTCATATTTTTAATATTAACTGCCCAATAATAAAACATAAAATTTGGTAAAGCTAAACCCCCGTTTATTTTAGCTTTACATAAATGTTTTTTATTTATTCTATGATTCTTATAATCCCAGATAAAGTTAGTGACTATTGAATCTACTTTTTTAAAACAATTTTTAGAGAGATATATCGGGATTGATTGAAATAAATATAATAATTGTGGGAGGAAAATCATTTTTATTGCGTTTATTTTACCTAACATTGAGATAGGTAAGCTTTTCCAGTATAAGATATTTTTATTTAATTTATTCAATAATAACGGGAAATTAGACTTAAATAAAGAGTCAAATCTTTTTGTAACAAAAATACCAAAATATTTAATATTTTCATTTGTTATCTTAAAAGGAAATTGTTGTAATATCTGTAAGTTATTCATGGTTATTGGCATAAGTTCACTTTTATTCCAATTGATACTGTATCCTGAAATTAAACCAAATTCTGTTATTAGTTTTAACAAATTACGGATACTTATTTCCGGTTTAGTAATATAAAGTAATATATCGTCCGCATATAACGAGATTTTATTCTTAGTATCTTTAGTATCATTTCCATATATTTCCGGGTGCAATCTTACCCTTTGAGCAAGAGGTTCGATTGCTAATGCAAACAGTAATGGTGATAAAGGACAGCCCTTGTCTACAACCTCGAGATAAACTAAACTTAGTTGATAACATATGGTTTGTTATTATTCTAGCTGTTGGGTTTGCATATAATAATTTAATCCAAGTAGTAAACTTATCACCAAGCTTAAAGGCTTCCATCACCGAAAATAGATAAGGCCATTCCACCTGGTCAAAAGCTTTTTCTGCATCCAACGAGATGACTACTAAGTCTTTTTTATCACTTCTTTTCGAATATATGATATTAAATAACCGTCTTAGATTATATGAAGAATATCTTTTAGGTATAAATCCTGTTTGATCAGGATGAATTAATTCGTTAACAATTTTGCTTAATCTTTGTGCAAGAATCTTTGTTAAAATTTTTTGATCCGTATTTAATAAAGCAATTGCTCTATATGATCCTGGGTCATCCAAATCTTTATTTATTTTGGGTATAAGTGTTATAATAGATTCGTTCAATGTATCTGGTAATTTCTCTTGTGTATATATCTGTTCATATAATGATTTTAAATATGGGACCATTTGGTCATGAAAAATTTTATAAAATTCCGAGCCTATACCATCTGGTCCTGGAGTTTTACCATTTTTTAAAGATTTAATAGATTCTTGGATTTCTTTTATTGAAATATCGGCATTTAATAGTTCTCTATGTTGTAAATCTAATTCTTTTAAGTTACATACATTTAAAAAGGCATCTATTTCTGTTTTATTTACTGTCGTGTTACCAGTATACAAATTTTTATAATATTGCATAAATCTTTCATTAATATCCTTGGGTTGTATTAATAATTCACCGTTTTGTGATTTAATCCTATGTATAATTTTTTCAGCTTCAATTTTCCTTAATTGTCGAGCCAATAGTTTTTGTGGTTTGTCTCCAAATTCAAACAACAATTGTTTAGTATGTTGGTAATATTTTAAAACTTGATCAGTATATATTTTATTTAATTTATACTTCAATGCTACAATTTTTATTATGTATTATTATATCTGATTTTGTTGCATTCTGTATATCTAATTGTTTAATCTCCCTTTCTAAGTCCTGTTGTTCCTTCCGAATCTTCTTATTATGGAATGCTTGTGAAGAAATCATAATTCCTCGAAGATATGCTTTAAATGTTTCCCATAATAAAGAGCGAGATATTTCTGGTTGATCATTTATTTCAAAAAACATCTTAATCTGAGTTATAATGTATTCCTGAGTGGTTTTATTTTTTAAAATTTGTGGATTAAGTTTCCATTGTCCTAGATTTTCTGTTTTACCATTTATTTTAATTTTAAATGTTAATGGCACATGATCTGAAATTATAATATTATGATATTTGGATTCGTAAGTAAGTGAAATAAGCTTTGCATCTACCAGAAAGTAATCTATTCTTGAATAAGTTTTATGTACTGGCGAGTAGAAGGAATATTCTCGACCAGTAGGATTTTCTGTTCTCCAGACATCTTTAATGTTAGTCGTTTGGATGTATGCGTTTAATAAATCACTAGTATGCGATTTAATTTTTCTTTGTTTTGAAGATCTATCTAAATAAGGGTCTAATGTACAATTAAAATCTCCTCCAATTATCAAATTGTAATGTGTTAATTCCGGAATATTATTAAGTACTTTCTTAAAGAATAAAGGACTATCAAAATTTGGTCCATAGATGTTAACAAAAATCATTTTTTCCCTATTTATTTCTCCTATCACAATAATGTATCTGCCATCTTTATCAGATATAGTAGATGTATGCTTAAATAAAGTACCTTTACGAAATAATATTGCTACGCCTCTTGATTTATGCGTAAAGGAAGAGTGATATATTTTATCTATCCATTTAGCTTTCAGCCTATTTTCAGCGTCTTTCTTTAGGTGAGTTTCTTGAATATAAATTACATCAGCTTTCATTGCCTTTAAGTGTGTCAATATTTTTCCTCTTTTTATTGGTTCATTGATACCTTTGACATTCCAACTGCAAAAGGTTAATCCCTCGTTCCCCATATTTCTTTTTAAATCCTGCATTTTAGGTTTGTGGGAATCTAGAATAGGGTCCAAGGGTCCGCGCAGTAGACCTAACCTTACACCCGAACACCGAATAGGATGAATTTTAGATCTCTTTTATGTACTTCACGAATATATCTCCATTGTTCCAGTGTATAGCTCCATTCAAACTGAAAGATTATAGTAAACATAAAAGAATAGTGAAGAGTAGGTAAAAAGCTTAGTAGAGTGCATAAAGAGTAGAAAAACTACAAATAAAATATTTGTAGTTTGTGAAAGCCAAACTATATTGGCTATTAATCTAAAGGCTTCCGGCATTGATGTTATTAATTTAGCCAGCTCCTAATTTTAAGGAATTATTATTCCATGATAATATTTTAACGGGGATATAATATTAAAGAAATGAAAGGAGTGATATTAATCATCATAAAAGTATATATATCTAAAAATTAGTTTTAAAAATCTAATTATAAAGCCGCAGATAAAGAGTTTTTTAAAATACAAAAAATAGAAATCATTATTAAAAAAGGAAAAAAAAAAAATTAAGGGGAGGGTATCTCCAAATGTAACAAGACATAAAAATATTAATTATTAGTAGTATTAATTAGCAATAGTGAACAGTCTTGGTTAATATTAGTCATAGTGATAATAAAAACCGCGTTATAATTTTAGTATGTGTGTTATTTGTTTGTGTTAGTTATATATTATGACTAATTGTCAATGTTCGGTGAGCTTCTTCCAATCCGGGAAAACATTTCGTTCCATACGACATTGTCCGTTCCTTCTAATTTCTTCTAATTCCATATTATCGTATGAAGTCTCATAGAATGTTAAGAGACCGTACTAGGTCTTTAAAAATAGTAAAAGACAGTATATTTGCTTGTAGATGGTTTTCAAGTGTCAAACTGCTTTGCAAATTCCATTGCTTCTGTTGGAGTCTTGAAGAAGTGTTCCACGTTGTTGTAAGTAACTCTTAGGATGGCTGGGTAATTCAAACCGTATCTCAAGTTTTCTACACCCCTCATAAGGTTTTTGGCTTCGTTAAACGCTTTTCGTTTTCTGGCGACCTCTGGGGGATAGTCTCGATAGATACTGATTCTTTGTCCTTGAAACATCAGATTCTTTGTTCTCGAGGCTCTCCGCATAATATCCTCGAGAATAAAATCATATTGTAACTTTACAATCATTTGTCTTGGGGGGCGTTTTGTACTGGTCTGTCTTCTGCCGACTCGATGTGCACGAGCTAATACAGGCATATCATCCAAAGATAAAACAGCTTGCAGTAATTTAGCAGTGAATTCTCGAGTGTCTTCGTGTTTCTCTAGACCTTCAGGAATCCCTGCAATCCTCAAGTTCTGCCTTCTTTGATAGCCTTCTAGCTGCGTGCATTTATCTGTTACTTTGGATAAACAACTCCAGTAGACGTTCTTGCTCTGTTATCAGCTTTGCTGTAGACACAGTACTAGCCTCCGCTATCTTTTCAAGGTTTTTCATGCCATCAGCTTGTTGTTCGACCACATTTGCAATAGGGTCAATCTTATTTTTAAAGTCTTTTTTAACATTTTCAAGTTTAGTCTCCATCTTGCGTTCCATATTATTAATCATATCAATGATTTCATTCTTCAATATTTCTGATTCTTTCTTGAACTTATTATCAATTTGTGTCTTTGTATCTTTTGAAATTCACTCCATTGATTTTTCATCAAGTCCATCTGATTATTAATTTGACAGATTTCTTCCTTTATATCTCCCTTTATTTCTTTCATTTCTTGCTTTATATCTTTCATTTCTGCCTTGAACTCACGTTTTAAATCAGCCATCTGATGAGAAATAAAAAGTTCTCAAGTCCTCACCTCCTGTGTCTGCTTTCCTGGAGACGTCTTCCAGGGAACTGGCCCTACTCGAGTCCGAGGCTTCTCCCAGGCCTTCTCCCGCTCTCGCCCGGGTTTTTTCGACCCTTCGTTTTATCGGTAGGGCTCCGTGCCGTCATGATTTGTCGCAGGGCTGATGACGTCAGCCGGTACCGTCGATGTTGAAGCGGCAGACAGTATAAAGCAGGCGATCGGTAAGTCCTTTTAAATCCGTTTAAATCCCCGTTTTTTCAAAATTTTTGCGGAGCTGGCTGGCGCTATGCTTTAAGGCTCCATAGCGCCACCGGAAGTCCAGCTAGAGTAATTTAAAAATCATCTTCTAAAGCCGTGATCGCCAACAACGGGAAGGATTTTACGTAGGGGAGAAAAGAAGGTACACAGTTTATTTTTACATAAAAACGTGGTTCTTAGGAAGCATTTAATCAAATTTTCATGTTGCGAAATGGGGACAAAAAATATATACGAACTGGTAGTATTTTTCCTGCCGACTGTGGGTTAAATTTACCGCAAAACGCAACGTTCCAATCCACCACATTCCACTAAAACCCACTCGCAAGTTGATTTAAATGGCCATTAATTTACAGGAATTAAACACTAAATTCCATCCATTTGGCCTATAAATTCATGAAAATGAGATTTAAACATCATGTTATATTGGACACTTAGGCAATTTAAAAATGTTTATCTTTTCTTAAGAAATGGATAGATGTTTAGATCTAGTAATTGAATTTTGTAATTAGCTACAATTAGGTAACTAACTAATTATATGCTTTAATTTCAGGTCAAACAAGTAAGATTGTTTCATATTTGTTTCAGAATGCTTCCATCTATAATAACTGAAAATTCCGTTGAGTTCTCTTAATTTTTAAGAAAGTTGTGGGCTTTTGACTGTCCTAGATCACACCTTTTGAGTTAAGTCAATGGAAAGGCAATGGGGAACAAGTTGCTAATTTCCGAGTATGAAAATGGCCATAACTTTTTTAATACATCGAAAATCATAGAAAATAGGTACAGGAGTAGGCCATTTGGCCCTTCGAGCCTGCACCGCCATTCATTATGATCATGGCTGATCATCCAACTCAGTATCCTGTACCTACCTTCTCTCCATACCCCCTGATCCCTTTAACCACAAGGGCCACATCTAACTCCCTCTTAAATATAGCCAATGAACTGGCCTCAACTACCTTCTGTGGCAGAGAATTTCACAGAGTCACCACTCTCTGTGTGAAAAATGATCTTCTCATCTCGTTCCTAAAAGACTTCCCCCTTAACCTTAAACTGTGACCCTTTGTTCTGGAGTTCCCCAACATCGGGAACAATCTTCCTGCATCTAGCCTGTCCAACCCCTTAAGAATTTTGTAAGTCTCTATAAGATCCTCCCTCAATCTCCTAAATTCCAGCGAGTACAAGCCGAGTCTATCCAGTCTTTCTTCATATGGAAGTCCTGCCATCCCAGGAATCAGTCTGGTGAACCTTCTCTGTACTCCCACTATGGCAAGAATGTCTTTCAGAATGTCATACAGAAGATATGAAAGTGAATTAGGTGTCAAATTAAACTTCTTTTTATGCTTTATCTGATGGGATAACTTGCAGACTTGATTTTTAAAATCTCAAAATGTTGTAACATTGCTACTGGGTGTGTGATAGAGTGTGTGAGAGAGTGTGTACCAGGGTGTGCATCAGTGTGTGTGTCAGGTTGTGTGTGAGAGTGTGTGTCAGTGAAGCTGCAACAATACCCGGAGTGAGCGGACATTCGGAGACTTGGTGATGTCCGGAGAGCGTTTCCCTCTCCCCCACCCACCGGGAATGCGGACCGGCCCAGGTGGTCTGTGTCCAGCTACGGTCCGGGGGGAGGTGAGGGACATTGACCTGGGGGTCCGGGGAAGGTGAGGGACATTGACCCGGGGGTCAGGGATCGGAGCAGAGCCTTAGCCCGAGATTCATACCCGCCGCTCCGGAGACGGCACCGACGCTCCCACTCACCCGGTCCGCTCCTGGCTCCAGGCCGGGGTTAAATCTCCATGCAGTGTGGACAGAGCGGCTGACGGACACAGAGCCACCGGAGGTGAGGGTGGGAGGTGTGAGCGGTGCCTCAGGGGTCAGTGCTGGGACAACCGCCATGTCTCACCTATCACACCATCTGCATGGGAATGTGTAGTTTAGTTTAGAGTCTAATCATCCCACAGGCAGGATTGGTCCCTTCACTGGCCGTAGGTTGACAGCCCTGCTTTAAACCAATGCCTTGAATCATATATCCTGGGAAAAAGACTATACATTCACCTTATATATTTCCTTCATGGTTTTTACTCACCTCTAAAACAACTTTTGCTTCATTTTGAATTCGTGACTATTTTTTATTTTTATTTTTTAAATATTTTTTTGAGCGTGAGAAATTCTGTGATCAGCGTGAGAGCGTGAAAATTTTATGAAATGCGTGATTCTCACGCTCAATGCTTGAGAGTTGGCAGCCCTGAAGTAATGAAACAAATATTCATTAAGTAACCATGACCGTGAATTTATACTTTTTTTGTGGGAAAAAATGACGTTCATAGATGGCCTCAAGGAATTCTAACCTTACCTTGTCTACCATTTGGTTGATCTCAGTTATCTTTCTGAAATCTTTGTTCAGGGGATTAGGGATGGAAAAATAGTTGGCAAAGCTACAAAATAATCAAACAATTCATTATCCCATGGATCAATCTAATATTTTCACTTTCTAGAGAATGGCTGATTCCAGAAGGATCTTCCTATGCCATCTGAGCTACATCCTACCATCTACCATACCTACAGATATTGCAAAGGAAAGGTTACAAATTTGGTCCCTCTGAGATAGCAGCTGCTTTAAGCACAGCACAAAGGCAATGAGCATTGAGCAACCCTCACTGTTCAATCTCATTTTACTTCAGGAGACCCTTTAACAGTAGTGGATTAAAACTTGGAGCAAGTAAATGAACAGGCATAAATTGCAGTCCAACTCCTAGAGGTAGTTGCTCGTGGACAATATGACATTTTGATGCATTTACTGGTGAGTACTATTATTGAAATAAATACAGCTGGGTCACGTGTTAATTCTTGTGTTTACTTCTACTGTTCCACATTTAGATTATGCCAGAGAAAATGGAAAATTCTGAGCAAAGAAACTTGGCAAAAATCTTGAAATATAAGGGGCTTTGTGAGGATATGAAGAAAAAAAATCACAGACAGTTGTGGAATTAATTTTGGTGAGTTGCTAGCTCTCAGTTATATGCAACCTAATCTAGACAATGTCATTGTCCCTGCTCTCATCTCCCCTGCTGTGGGGTTATATAGTGTCCTCCATAATGTTTGGGACAAAGACCCATCATTTATTTATTTGCCTCTGTACTCCACAATTTGTGATTTGTAATAGAAACAAATCACATGTGGTTAAAGTGCACATTGTCAGATTTTAATAAAGGCCATTTTTATACATTTTGGTTTCACCATGTAGACATTACAACAGTGTTTATACATAGTCCCCCCATTTCAGGGCACCATAATGTTTGAGACACAGCAAGGTCATGTAAATGAAAGTAGTCATGTTTAGTATTTTGTTGCATATCTGCGATTCATGGACATCACCAGTTGCTGGGTGTCTTCACTGGTAATGCTCTTCCAGGCCTGTATTGCAGCCATCTTTAGCTTATGGTTGTTTTGGGGGCTAGTCCCCTTCAGTTTTCTCTTCAGCATATAAAAGGCATGCTCAATTGGGTTCAGATCAGGTGATTGACGGCCACTCAAGAATTGACCATTTTCTAGCTTTGAAAAACTTTGTTGCTTTAGCAGTATGTTTGGTATCATTGTCTTGCTGTAGAATGAACTGCCGGCCAATGAGTTTTGAGGCATTTGTTTGAACTTGAACAGATAGGATGTGTCTATATACTTCAGAATTCATTATGCTACTACCATCAGAAGTTGTATCGCCAATGAAGATAAGTGAGCCAGTACCTTCGGCAGCCATACATGCCCAGGCCATAACACCCCACCACCGTGTTTCACAGATGAGGTTGTATGCATTGGATCTTGGGCAGTTCCTTTTCTACTTCATGCTTTGCTCTTGCCATCACTTGGATATAAGTTAATCTTCATCCCAATTGTCCACAAGACCCTTTTCCAGAACTGTGGTTGCTCTTTTAAGTACTTCTTGGCAAACTGAAACCTGGCCATCCTAGTTTCGCAGCTAACCAGTGGTTTGCATCTTGCAGTGTAGCCTCTGTATTTTGTTCATGAAGTCTTCTGCAGACAGTGGTCATTGATAAATCCACTCCTGAAGAATGCTTCTGATCTGTCGGACAGGTGTTTGGGGATTTTTCTTTATTATAGAGAGAATTCATCTGTCATCAGCTACGGAGGTCTTCCTTGGCCTGCCAGCCCCTTTGTGATTGGTAAGCTCACCAGCACTCTCTTTCTTCTTAATGATGTTCCAAACAGTTGATTTTGGTAAGCCTAAGGTTTGGCTGATGTCTCTAACAGTTTGATTCTTGTTTCTCAGTCTCATAATGGCTTCTTTGACTTTCATTGACACAACTTTGATCCTCATGTTGATAAGCAGCAATAAAAGTGTCCAAAGGCGATGGAAAGACTGGAGGAAAGATTAGGTGCTGAGAGCTCTCTTATACCTGCATTAAGGAGGCAATTAACATAGAAACATAGAAACATAGAAATTAGGTGCAGGAGCAGGCCATTCGGCCCTTCGAGCCTGCACCGCCATTCAATATGATCATGGCTGATCATCCAATTCAGTATCCTGTACCTGCCTTCTCTCCATACCCCCTGATCCCTTCAGCCACAAGGGCCACATCCAACTCCCTCTTAAATATGGCCAACGAACTGGCCTCAACTACCTTCTGTGGCAGAGAATTCCACAGATTCACCACTCTCTGTGTGAAAAACGATTTTCTCATCTCGGTCCTAAAAGACCTCCCCCTTATCCTAAAACTGTGACCCCTTGTCCTGGACTTCCCCAATATCGGGAACAATCTTCCTGCATCTAGCCTGTCCAACCCCTTAAGAATTTTGTAAGTCTCTATGAGATCACCCCTCAATCTTCTAAATTCCAATGAGTACAAGCCAAGTCTATCCAGTCTTTCTTCAAATGGAATTGCTCAGGTATGTCAACACACCTGAGCAATTACAAACACCTGTGAAACTATGTATGTAAAACATTATGGTGCCCTGAAATGGGGGACTACGTATAAACACAGCTGTAATTTCTACATGATGAAACCAAAATGTATAAAAATACACTTTAATAAAATCTGACAATGTGCACTTTAACCACAGGTGATTTTTTTTCTATTACAAATCTCAAATTGTGGAGTACAGAGGCAAATAAATAAATGATGGGTCTTTGTCCCAAACATTATGGAGGGCACTGTAGGTGCTTTCAACTGTAGGTTCCAGAAGCATTGAGCACTTCATTGACAGGGCAGGTGGATGGGTGTTTTCAAGGCTGATGCTCTCCTGCCGTATGCTCCCAATGAATGGAGCTGTGGTTCTTGATGCTATCCCAAATTGTACTTATCCATATTGAGCAGTTATGGTCCAGGGATTCACATGGTTTACTTTTTCAAAGAACCCTCAGTAACATCCTTGCATTGTTTCTGTCCATCTGGTAGTGTCTTGCCATTATATAATAGATTACCTGACGGAGAGACTGGAGAGTGTCCCTACAGCCCGCCCATTAGAACCCATTGAGTGTAATTTCAAATAAAATGCTGGAGCTGCTGACTGGGAAACCACATTGACCTTGATTCAATTATATCTGTGGAGTTGAAGGAATTTCTAGAGACTCGAATGGTAGTACAAAAAACAACAAAGTGTTGGAGTAACTCAGCAGATCAGGCAACATCTCTGGAGGAAAGAGTGACTTTTCTGGGTTGGGACCCTTCTTACAGTTCTGAAGAAGGGTCCTGACACAAAACGTCACTTATCCATGTCCTCCAGAGACATTGCCTGACCCGTTGTGTTCCTAGTTTCTACATATTGAATACCTCAGACTTTCTCGTCACTACAGCATGTACTTAAGGTTCATCCATGATTTTGGTTGGGGAACACTCAGATTGACTTCTTTCATATGCACAACTTGATAGGCAGATTGTGGCAGGGGAGCATTCAACAACATTGACAGGCAATATTTTTGGGCCTCTGGTGAGACAGGAGATGTGTTCATAGTACTTTTGTAAACCAACATGTGCAGTTCCTTATTTCTTAAACGCCTGTATCTCCAGTTCATTGAGGAGTGTGCTGCAGGTAATCTTTGATCTAGAAACACATAGAAGTGTACAAAATCTCTGTTGCTTGGTGGATAATAGACTTTATGCCAAGTTTATGGTCTTGATCCTCATAAACCCTTTTCAACAGATGGTCACAGATTGTATAAGTGCAATGAAAGCTCTACTGTATTTCATCAGCTTCCAAAATACGGAAAGAGCCCCTTGTTTTCTAAGGTCTCATTGTGGACCTTTAATATTATAGGTGAATGCAGCAGAGACGGGTTGGTTGAAGACTTTGACTGATGATGAGCAAGGCCCTCTGCATTAAATCCTTCAGTGTGGTTGGCATATTGACTGCAACACTCATTGCCCTCCTGATATCTGTAGGGCAAGTGAAATCATTGCTCATCTCATTAGAGATGCAGAGGGTCTTCTCAAGGTTCATCCTGAATAGCTGCTCAACCCACGATTCCTAGTCCTATAGAAGCTGTTCTCAGGGACAAAAGGTGAAACAAATGTCAACTGCTGCTAGGAACCTTCAATTAAGTGAAAAACACCCTCTGGTATATCTGAAACTCAATTTGTTTCAGTGCAAGGTGTTATTTGTGAATGAGTGCTACAAACTGACATACTCAAAGGTCCCAGACTATATGCCAAGGGACATGCTGAACCTTTGTGTTTCAAAGGCTCATTGGGAAATAACAACGTTTATAGCTGCCCTGTCTTTGTACACAAATTAGTTGAACTCTACTAAACTATTAGCTTTAAGTTGTAAATAAATGTTGATGGATGTCATGCTAATGTTAAGTAACAGGCAAAACATAACTCTTGAAAATATTAACTTGAATAGTCATATGCACGGGATGGAACTTTTTGATGCACATTAAACTTAAAGAAAGTACTGCCATGGTTTGTGTAACATGTTAAATGCTCAACTCGAGGGGAAAACACACTAGACTGTGTTTATTCTAACATTCCTAAAGGTTACAGAGCCTTACCCCCCCCCCCCCCCCCCCCCCTTGGACAGTCAGACCACCAGTCATTGTTGTTAATCCCAGCCTACATCCCCATCAGTAGAAAGCAGAAGCCCACTACCAGGACCATTAAAACTTGGCCAGAGAATGCAACCTTACAACTGCAGGACTGCTTTCAGAGCACAGACTGGAGTCTATTTTATAACCAGGACCTAGAAGAGTACGCTGTAGCTGTACTCTTCTACATCAGATGTTGTGTGGAATGTGTCACCATCAACAAGTGCATCCGTGTCTTTCCGAGCAGGAAACCATGGATGACTACCGAGGTCCAGCGTCTTCTGAAGGAGCGGGACTTGGCCCAGAAATCTGGCAACAAAGAACTGCACAGCGCTGCCAGACACAACCTTAAGCGGGGCATTAAATCAGCTAAAATGTCCTACAAGGAGAAGATTGAGGACCATTTCAACTCCAGGGATACAGCACGCATGTGGCAGGGAATACATCACCTAACAAACCTCGAGGGCAGCAGGGACCCACCGACAGTTGCAAATACATCGCTGGCAGAGCAGCTCAACTACTTTTTTGCCCGTTTCGAGAGAGGTCCGAATGAAAGAACCTCTCTCCAACTGGACCCTGCTGACCAGCCATTTACCCTCCAGTTAGAGGAGGTAAAGCGGGCCCTGAGAACTGTTAATGCTAGTAAGGCTGCTGGCCCAGATGAGATCCCAGGCAGGGTGCACCGGGACTGTGCTCACCAGCTCGTGGGGTATTCACAGACGTTTTTTAAGCCTTTCCCTAGCACACTCCTCCGTGCCAACGTGCCTGAAAACCACCACTATCATCCCGGTGCCCAAGCAGACAAACATCAACTCCCTCAATGACCACAGGCCTGTTGTTCTTACATCTGTCGTCTCCAAGTGCTTTGAAAGGCTGGTCCTAGGTCACCTTAAATTATCTCTCCCCCCCTCACTCGACCCACACCAGTATGCATATAGGGCTAATAGATCTACAGAGGATGCCATAAACACTGTCCTCCATGCTGCACTACAACACCTAGAGGAGAAGGGGTCATATGTCAGGATGCTTTTTGTTGATTACAGCTCAGCTTTTAATACAATCGTACCCAGCAAGCTGATCACAAAAATGCTAGACCTTGGCCTCAGCAGTCAACTGTGTCGGTGGATATTGGACTTTCTCAGTGAACGGCCACAGACGGTGAGACTTGGACCCTACACCTCGACATCCCTGACCCTCACTCAGCACAGGAGCACCGCAGGGCTGTGTGCTCAGTCCGCTCCCTCTACGCCCTATACACACATGACTGCTTACCCCATCACCCCGCAAATAGGATCATAAAATTTGCGGACGATACAACTGTGGTGGGGCTCATCTCAAATGGGAACGAGGTCGCCTATAGAGAGGAGGTGCACAGACTTTCTGAGTGGTGTGCTCACAACAATCTCTCTCTGAACACTAAAAAGACAAAGGAGATCATCACTGATTTCAGGCGACATAGAGCGGAGCTCAGGCCACTGGAGATAGGGGGCGAGGAGGTGGAGACGGTGCCTAGTTTTACATTTCTGGGGATCAAAATCAGTGAGGAGCTTAAATGGTCTGTGAACTCTGCTGTAGTTGTAAAAAAGGTGCAACAGAGACTTTACTTCCTCAGAACACTGAGGAAGGCCCATCTGTCTGATAAACTGCTGGAGTCTTTCGACCGCTGTTCGGTAGAAAGCATGCTGACTTACTGCATAACTGCCTGGTTTGGGAACTGTTCAGCAGCTGACAGAGCAGCTCTCCAGAAGGTGATAAAAGCTGCCCAGGGTATCATTGGACTCCCCCTGCCCCCCCCTGGAGGACATTTACCACTCCAGATGCCGCAGCAGGACCTGCAATATCGTGAAAGACATTACACATCCTTGTCACCACCTTTTCACACTGCTGCCCTCAGGAAAAAGGTACAGGTCGTTAAAGTCACGCACTGCCAGACCCAAGAACAGCTTTTACCCATCAGCAATCTTGGAACTGAACTCTGTCTCGGGAGCGGGTTATGGGGAAGGAGGGGGGGGGGGGGGGGGGTGGGAGACAGTGTTAATTTATGTACATGTGAATCCATGGGTGGGTTTGGGGAGGGAGGGAGCGTAAAAAGTATGAGTATGTGAATGTTTGAAGTTCTTTTAAATGGAGAGACACAGTAATCTCGTTGCATGTGACACATGCAATGACAATAAAGCATTCTAAAAAAAATAAATTTAAATGGGTTTTTAAACGAAAAAATCATGATGTGATATTTTAAAAACTGCTTAGCCGTTTGCCATCCGAGTGCAACAAATTTAGTGCTGTCTACTTGTAAATATATGTTCCTTAAATATAGAAATGTTGATGCCATAGATTTGGTGGGCTAATTTGTTTGCTTCTCGGCTGTATCTCTCTGTAATTGGGATATCAGCCTCCTCACTTTAAATCATTAAGATCAGGTGATTCTCATGTGTAAGTTTAGTTTAGATATACAGTATGGAAACAGGTACTCAGCCCACCGAATCCATACTGACCATTGATCACCCATTCACACTAGTTCTATGTTATTCCACTTTTCCTGCATATTAGGCACAATATACAGAGGCCAGTCAACCTACAAACCTGCACGTTTTTGGGATGTGGGTGGAAACCAGAGCACCCAGATTAAACCCACATGGTCACAGAAAAAGTGCTAACTCCACATAGACAGCACCCGAGTTCAGGATCGAACCCAGGTCTCTGGAGCTGTGAGGCAGCAGCTGTACCAGCTGCGCTCTTGTGCTGTTATAATCTTATTTTTTTTAATTGCCTCACTTTTTGGTAGGGATGAAAACTATTTTGGGCACTTTTCAAATAAATTATAGATTTCACTCATGTTCTAACTGGCCTCAACCATTACAACAGAAACAGATTAATTAGCCGTTCATCTAACATTTTTGGTCTTTGCTGCATACAAATGTTCTGCTTATTTTTTGCTTAACGATAGGGTACATATTTCAAAATGAATTAATCGTGTGTAAAGTGCTTTGGTAGACCCAGAGAATGTTCTGTAAATGCAAGTTTTTAACTAAAAACTTTATAAGAATATACTGCCAACCTTTTGTAAGAAATAAAATAAAGTATCTTGTGCTTGATAACTCCTCTTTTTCTTTAATTTAAGAGACGTTCAATGACAATTGGTATAACATTCACATTATGCACAATACAATGCAGAAGATAGTCCAAGCTGCAACAAAGTTCTTTATTTCCAGTATAAGTATCTTGAGAAAGTCAACTGTATTAGATTCAAAAACAAAAAGAGCTAAATTGATGTTTTCACTTGTCTTCCTCGCTGGCACCCACTTGTCCACGTGTGACTTTTTTGTGCTTACAGGCCTGTTATGCTGCTGAAAGTAAGAATTTCATGGTTCTGTTGTCGGCACATATGACAATTAAACACCGTTGACTTTCATAGAGGCATACGGCATAGAGTCGGGTCCTTCAGGCCAACTCATCCATGTCGACCAAGATGCTCCATCTATGCGAGTCCCATTTGCCATAACCCTCCAAACCTTTCCTATCCAAGTACCTGTTGAAGTGTCTTTTAAATTTAAGTTCTATTATTGCTTTAGATCTTTTTAAGAATGTAAGCTTCTAAAAATAGTTTGTAATATGGCAGCCTTCTAAAAATAACAATATCTTCTCAGAAATGGCCAGAAATTAATATAAACTGAAGTAGCATTAGTTCAATGTAACATTCTATGATCAAGAAATGTTGGAGCAACTTAAAATGGGTACCGCACTTCTGGACCTCCGCATACATTCCAGAAAAAAATAAATGTTTGGGAATGATTAAAGTTTATGAAAATAAGCACCAGTAAATGAAATTAAAAAGAATAAATGCTGAAGGAAATAAAACTCTTGAGTAAGTGTCAATAGCATGATTGTTTTTTATAATAATTTCAACGATGTTACTCTTAACTGATTTCCTACTTCTTAACTGTTGACCACCTGGATTTGGGCCGGTTGGGTGTTCACTAGCTTCAGTATTTGCTACATTTAAGTGAGCTTCACCGTAGTGCGACAGATCCAGTTGACTGTCATGATAGCAACCATCGAAAGCCATTATTTGCGTCTGATTCAACCTAAAGGAATCTGAAAACTGAAAAATAAGAATTCATCTGTGATTTGCACTCAAACCAAGACAACCCAATTGAACCCAGTAATCCTTTTCATAACTGTACATCTGTTTACCACACTTTATTTTAGTTTAGTTTATTATCGTCACGTGTACCGAAGTACAGCGAAAGATTTTTATTTGCATGCTATTAAGTCAGAGAAAAGACTACACGTGTACATGAATACAATCAAGCCATCCACAGACAAAGGACACAACTTTCCGTGTAAGATATAACATAGAAGTCCGATAAACACCAATCTAAGATAGATCAAGGGTTTCCATTGAGGTAGAGGTCTAGCTAATGAGAGGACAGTTCAGTTGCTGATATTATATGTATCTTAAGCTCTATAAATTAACTTTAATAAAACCAAATCATTTCAGTTTAATTTAAAATCACCTTCTTTCCTCCTTTCCATATAACAGAGGAAATAAAAAATCTACTAACATTATAAGTCCATTCAACAGAATTCTGACCAGTCACATAGAAATCTCTTAAGAACTGATCCTGCTTAGTTGTTGGACAATCTATGTTTCTGTACTTTCTTGATTAAATCACCAAGAGAATGTTTAAATGGTGACAAGTGATCGTTAACATTAATAAGCTGATTGGACCCAAAAGGTCTGGATTACATTAGTAAATGCAGGCAATTGCATATAAACTTTATAATAGATTTATCTTAATAAATTCTAGCAAATTCAAGGCTATCACTTGTCGAGTTGCACCGAAACTAGCTCTGGGAAATTTGCCGTCTAATTTTGCAATGGCTTAGGCAAGGTGCTGCATCTTTTCGCGCCTTCATTTGTATGGTGATTTTTAGGCTGCGGAGAAAAAAGGTTATATAAGGTGAAATTATTTGTGCTAGCTTTAATGATTTTAATTGGTTAAACTGTTTTAAGAGTTTTAAATTAATATGTTTCTTTAATAAATTAAGTTTAAGAACATCAAGGACTTTCAGAAACATTGATAAACTACAGCAGTTGGGGCAGTTGGCAAAGCTGAGGACAGGATTTTATTTTCTGTAAGATTTTCGCATAGGTTTCACGTCTCAAGGTGTGCTCCGGGGTACAATTTAGTTTATTGTCACGTGTACCGAGGTACAGTGAAAAGCTCTTTGTTGCATGCTAACCACTCTGCAGAAAAGCAATCCATGATTACAATCAATCCATTTGCAGTGTATAGATCAGCGTTACTCAACTGGGGTTCCCCGGAACGCTAGAGTTCTGAGATTATTTGTGATAAATAGGCTAATCATATGTAAATGCATTTTTGAGTCAATTTTGTGTTTAATTTCATATTCGTAATTTTATTATACACGTACGGCATATTTAGCGACGTCCATTTAGCGACGTCTATACGGCGCCAGTGTGAAACGGCCTTTAGTGGTCAGTGGACAGGAGCTGTACGTGACGGATTTGTGTATCATCAAGTGACTCACTCAAGTACAGACGTATGCACGGTCTCCGTCAGTCCTGTCTGTGCTTCCTGGCATACAGCTACAATCCCTCTTTCACTCACGTTATTGAGTAATTTTTACCCATCATTTAGGGATGTTATATGATTTTTAAAAATTTAAGTATGTTTATGTTTATTTTTGTTAGTTTATCAAAGGTTTATTTATGTATGTTTTTGTTAGTTTATGAAAAGTTTATGTGTGTTGTTTTCTCTCTTTCTCTCTCTCTCCTCCAAGGTTAGTTCTTCTGTTTGCCTTTATTTTCTGCAGTTCTGAACAAGCAGCTTGATTTCAGTTTTTTTTTTTGCATTGACAATAAACTTGAGAAAAACGTAAGTTATTTTTTGCTTAAACCAGTTATCAGAAAAATATATTATGTTTGCCTTATGAACTTTGTTTATGAAAGCGAAAGAAATAAATTAATGAAGATATATAATCATTTTTATGTAGGGGTTCCCTGAGAAATGAAAATCATTTCAAGGGTTCCGCAGGTAAAAAGGTTGAGAAACGCTGGTATAGATACGTGATAAGGGAATAACGTTTAGTGCAAGGTAAAGCCAGCAAAGTCCAGTCAATGATAGACCGAGGGACATCAGAGGGGTACTGCCGCAAGTTCAGGTTTTCATGGTAGCAACAATGGTGCAGCGATAGAGTTACTGCCTTACGGCGCCAGACAGCCAGGTTCGATCCTGACCGGGTGCAGTCTGTACGGAGTTTGTACATTCTCCTCGTGACCGCATGGGTTTTCTCCCACATTCCAAAGACATGCGATTTGGTAGGTTTATTCGCCTCTACATTGTCTCTAGTGTGTAGAATGCGAAATCGGGATTACATGGAAAGAGTGTATGGGTGATCGTTGATCGGTGCAGACTCGGTGGGCTGAAGGACCTGTTTACACGCTGTATGTCTAAACTAAACTAAACCAACAGGTTTCTGTGTCACTTCTGTAATTCCCCCTTGTCCTATATGAATCATTACCTGATTTCTCCTCAAGTTTTTAATTCAATCCTTCAATGTATCACTGTATTTGTACTTGCAGTGTTGCAGACAAGCATCTTGTGTGGTGCTGGTTTAATCCATATAAATAGTGATCTTGTGGCATAATATGAAACTGTTCTATACTACCTTTATCATCATGAGTTACCAAATAATGCAGAAGCATCTGTGATGCTCCTGCCTTCAATTAAGTACCACATTGCCCCATCATTATATAAAGAGTTTGCCTCCCATTACACTATGGTTCACAGATGCCATAGAAATCTTTATAGCCTTTTTTTTAGTGTACAAAAATAAAACCAACAGCATATAAAATAATACAGTTATTGCACAGCTTCAATTTTAACTTTTAGCGATAGTCGGAAGAAAAGAAAGGAGAAAAAGCAAGAAAGAGAAAAATTGAAATGTACAAAGATAGAGCCCCTAGGCTACCAAAGTGGTGTAGCCAAAGAGTGACTAAATGAAAGAAAGAGGGGAGGAGTAGAAAAAATAAGAAAAATAAAAGGACAAAAAGAGAAAGAAAGAAAAAAGTGGTGATGTTCCTGCCTCACATCCCTCCCCACCCACCTCACCCCAGCCGTAATTAGATTTAAATCCAAAGTTGTGTTGTACCATACTATCCTTGTAATAAAGCAATGAATGGTGTCTATGTCTTCGAAAAATGATCTTGTTTTTCTGCCAAGACAAGTCTAATATTTTCAAAATGTAGCGTCTCGGACATGTTTATAATCCACATCTGAAGAGTAGGGACAGGTGTATGTTTCGCCGTTATCAGGCCGTAATTAAGGAAACGTCTTTGAAATAATGATAGCTCAGAGCAGGCTTCTGGCGTACCTAGAATAATCAATTGGGATCCAATCTTTATAGCCTTTAAGGCAATTGTTTATCTTGAAGCATTCTTTTAAATGTTTATATGATCATTTGCCATTTGCCAGTAGTATCAAACACAATTCCCTTTGTTACTATCATTATACTGTCCCTGGAAGCTTCGCTACAATAACTGCTTTTGCTATTCAGACTAATTTGTCCCATGCATCTGCAGCTTGGCACATGGAAGGACTGAAAATCAATGTTTGTTTCTTGAACAGAGCAGAATTTATATTGGTGTGCATTTCCTTGGTGGTGCCTCTCATGGTTTTCTACTATTAATTGAGAAGCATAGTCATGGAACCAGCATAAACACCAGTATAATGTTTCCTCTCAACTCTGTGAGTGTTTGAATGGTTCATATTCTTTGCTTCAACATGTGACTGCAGATCTTCTTTTCACCCTTTATCTTCTTTTACGATGTTTTTTCCTCTTTCTCCAGTTGTTTCTTTGTTTGCCCCAGCGATTCCATAAGACATAGGAGCTGAATCAGGCCATTCGGCCCATTGAGTCTACTCTTCCATTCGATCATAGCTGATCTAATTTTACCTCTCAACCCCGTTCTCCTGCCCTCTCCCCGTAACCTTTGACAGCCTGATTAATCAAGAACTTATTAATCTCTGCTTTAAAAATA
Organism: Okamejei kenojei; assembly: GCA_035221665.1. Classification (NCBI taxonomy): domain Eukaryota; kingdom Metazoa; phylum Chordata; class Chondrichthyes; order Rajiformes; family Rajidae; genus Okamejei; species Okamejei kenojei. The sequence continues at coordinate 29,553,833 of CM069142.1, forward strand.
CCCAATGACAGCCTCCACAGCTGTCTGTGGCAATGAATTCCACAGATTCACCATCTGCTGGCTAAATAAATTCCTCCTCATCATTCTAAAGGTACTTCCTTTTATTCTGAGGCTGTGCTATCTGTTCCTACACTCTCATAATACTCTCCACATCCACTCAATCTAGGCCTTTCATTATTCGGTAGGTTTTAATGAGATCATCCTTCTAAACTCCAGCAGGTACAAGCTCAGAGCCATCAAACGCTCCTCATACTGTACATTAACCCAATCATTCCAGGGATCTGGGATTCTTCCCTTTCTGTCCAGTGTGTCTGTACTTCACTCTCCATATTTCTATGATGGTATCTTCAATACTTTCTTTCCCTATTTTTTACTGCATTTTATTTTCTCATCTCATTCAGTAGATGTGTCTCTTGCCCAGAGCAGGTGAATCGAGGACCAGAGGACATAGGTTTAAGGTGAAGGGAAAAAGATTTAATAGGAATCTGATGGGTAGCTTTTTCACACAAAGGGTGGTGGGTGCATGGAACAAGCTGCCAGAGGAGGTAGTTGAGGCTGGGACTATCCCAATGTTAAAGAAACAGACATGGACATGGATACGAAGGGTTTGGAGCATATGGACCAAATGCAGGCAGGTGGGACAAGTGTAGCTGGGACATGTTGGCTGGTGTGGGTAATTTGGGCCAAAGGGCCTGTTTCCGCAATGTATCACTCTATGTATTTATGTATCTATGTACCTTATGTATCAGCGCTTTACTTGTTCTATTCCTATCACATTATGTTCACCATCTCTGTCTCTGTCCTTGAGTGGCACGGTGGCATTGTGGTAGAGTTGCTGCCTTACAGCGTCAGATACCTGGGTTCGATCCTGACTACAGGTGCTGTCTATACAGAGTTTGTACTGTCTCACCGTAACCGCGTTGTTTTTCCCCGGGTGCTCCAGTTTCCTCCCAGACTCCAAAGATGTACAAGTTTGTAGATTAATTGGCTTCAGTAAAGATTGTAAAGTGTCCCTGGTATAGGATAGTGCCAGTGTGCGGGGTGATCGCTGGTCAACACGGACTCGGTGGCCCTGAGGCCTGTTTCCTTGCTGTATCTCTAAACTAAAAGAAACCTAAACTTCTATGTGTCTGGTTCATGGTCATTCTTTTTTATTCTAGTATATAGAATACCTAGTATTTTTTTATTCATAGATTAAGGGCATTGAGGCCAACATGGCATTTTTACACCCATTCCTAATCACCTTCAGAAAGTTGGTGATAAGCCGCCTAGTTTCAATTCCAGTTTTTATGGTGCACATATACTTGAATAAGATTTACACCCACCAATTATAAAGCAACAACAATGCATTTCCAAGTAATTTGGAGAGGTGCCTGTAGATGGTGGTATTTCCCAGTCAATTGCCTTAGTCTTTCTTGAGTGAATGCAGTACTATTATATAGATAATGCACACAATAGCCCTATTTTACGAGAGTGTTGAATTTCTTGTGTGTTGTTACAGTAAAACTGTAATAATCAGGCTCACTTGGACCTTGCTGATGCCAGACAGGTAGATCTTCCAGACTATTGCATATTTCTCTGATTAATAACCAAAATGTTTTTTTAAAATTTGTAGTCATAGACTCAGACAGCACAAATATACCTGTCCAAATATTCCCTGAATGTTGTTATTATACCTGCCTCAACTACTTCATCTAACAGCTTATTCCATATGTGTTCCACTCTCTGTATGGAAAATGTTGCCCCTCAGGTTCTGATTTAATCTTTTAATTCGGAAATGAAAAGGATCTTTTACTAATTGGTGAAATAAACTCTTAAAGAAGCCACTTTTTTTTTGCATGCACGATAGTTAAGTTCCAGTTAATCATCTTACCTTCTCTCTCTCTTTCATTTTCATCCTTTCTTCAACAGTGGTTATATAATTTACAGCCGCATATTCAATTATGGAAAAGAAAACAAAGAGAAAGCTGACCCAGAGGTAGATATCCACAGCTTTAACATAGGATACTCGAGGCATAGATGCGTTCACTCCAGTTATAATTGTTGTCATTGTTAGAATAATTGTAATTCCTTACAATGAAAAAGAAAATACAAAGATTATTGATGGCACCAAGCTGACAGTAATTAAAATAACTTAGATCTAAACTCTAAAGTGCCCTGATACCTCTTTTAAAAAATAACAATTCCATTATTTTTTTCCCCTATTGCGGTCTAGCTAAATACTCAAGGGGGAGCCGTCCAGTTGGTATGGCTGCCCAGCCTGCAGCTGTCTGTCTTTTAACTTCTTTTTTTAATGTTTTTAGTGTGTAAAAAGTGTTTTGTTTGTAGTCTATTCTTTTTTATGTGGGGGGTGGGGAAGGGGGAAACTGCTTTTCCTGATCCCTACCTGGTCGGAGAGGCAGCTTTTCTCCGGGCTTCATCTTCGACCCGTCCTCGCGGCCTACCAGCGGGCCTGGAGCGGCGTTTCATGATGGGACTGGCCGGAACCTCAGCTTCGGCGACGGCTTGGGACACCTGGAACGGCCGCTGGAGCGCCATCGCGGAGAGGAGCGGGCGATGCCTTGCCTGGGTCGCCGCGCTGGAGCTCCGGTGAGCTGAAGACCGCCGACAAAAAACATCGCGGAGCTGCGGGACTGTGGAGCGTCCAGCTGCAGGCAGCGGCGATGAACTGCAACATCGGGAGCTTCCATCCTAGTGGTGGAGCTCCATCCGGCGCGGCCATGTTGGCTTCGGAAACCGCGGACTCCAATAAGAGGCGGCCATTCCAGGTGTCCCAAGCCGCTGAGAGGGTGCTCCTGACGCCGGAACGGCCTGGAACATTTGGCCCCGTAGCAGCGCCAGCGGAGGCCTCAATAGGCCCGACTATGGGTGAACTGGGGATGGGACTGGACTTTGCTGCCTTCCCCCACAGTGGGAACCATTGTGGGGGGATGCTTTTATGTCTACTGTTAAATCCTATGATGTTGTGTCTTATCTTTATTTGTGCGCTGCATGGCAAATCAAATTCCACTACACCAATTGGTGTACGTGACAATAAATGTCCTTTGTCTTTGTCCTTGTCCTTCGTCCTTTGTCCTTTATCCTAGTCTATCCCTCTCTCTCTTTCCCTCTCTCTCTAAATAGTGCAATTACAAGTGCCACTTTTTAATCTGTATAAACCAATCTGGAATTCAGGGAAACCTGGGAAGATTATGGTCTTTAAAATGATGAAAGGGATAGACAGAGTTGACGTGGATACGTTTTTCCCATTGAGGGTAGGGAAGATTCAAACAAGAGGGCATGACATGAGAATTAAGGGACAGAGGTTTCGGGGTAACGTGAGGGGGAACTTCTTTACTCAGAGGGTGGTGGCTGTGTGGAATCAGCTTCCAGCAGAAGTGGTTGAGGCAGGATCGATTTTAACATTTAAGAGTAAAGTGGATAGGTATTTGGACGTGAAGGGAATGGAGGGGTATGGTCTGAGTGCAGGTAGATGGGACTAGGGGAAAACAAATGGTCGGCACGGACTGGAAGGGCCGAGAGGGCCTGTTTCCGTGCTGTAATTGTTATATGGTTATATGGTTTTATGATAGCAATTGCATCTATTATCTCCAAAGCCACTTTCTTCAGATCCAGGTAAACTATTGCCGTTTAGGCCCATTAACTTCCTCAATGCTGTTTTGTTTTCAAATGCTCCTCACTCACCCTCCAGGTTTGCCACTATTTTCAGGAAGTCTAGGGTGTCATTTTCCATGAAGTAAGGTACTGTCATTTCCTTGTTCCACAATACAATGTGTCTTGTTTGAGTTTGTGAGGAACCCATATCAACTTTTGCTTTTTTAAACATATCAATGGAAGCTCTTGCAGTTTATTTATATATTTCTTATTATATTAGCTTCACACTTTACCTCCCCTTCTCTTTCCTTATCAATGCCTTGGTCGATCCTTGTTGAATTCTGAAATGTTCACAGGCTTTTTAACAACATTTTACTGTGACCTACAAGCTTCTTTAGTTTTGATTCATGACTGGACAACCTTTCATGATCTTTTTGCCTTAAATGGGAGGACATTAGGCTTTGTATTAATTATTTGAAACTTATTGCTTGCTTACTGTCATATCTTATGATATGAATAAGAATTAAATCACTTTCAAATGTTTAAATACAACTATAATTGTGCTCCAGAAATAACTATTAACTACCAGATCATCAAATAAAACCCTTACATTACACACTTCTAGACCCAAACTAGCAAGTTTCCATGTCTTCTCTATATACCACCATAGGGTAATCTCTCCTTTTAAATTCCAGTAATTCATACCATACACTATTACTGCTCATATGGTTTGTCCAATCTACATGTCGTTTACAGCCACAAAGTGCTGGAGTAGCTCAGCGGGTCAGGCAGCATCTCTGGAGTAAAAGGATGGATGATGTTTTGGGACAGAACCCTTCTTCAGACCGAAAATAGAGGATGGGGAAGAGAAGGAACCCTTTTCCTACCTCCAGTTCCTCCCTCTACTTTCAGTCTGAAGAATGGTTCCGATCTGGAACATAACCCATTCTTTTTCTGCAGAGATGCTGCCTGACCTGCTGAGTTACTCCAGCACTTTGTATCTATCTTCAGTATAAACCAGCATCTGCAGTTCCTTCCTATACATGTTGCTTATAGTCCACTATTGGTGCATGTGCCTTTAATTTCCTGATTTACTGAATGCAAATCCTGCCAATATTTTTTTGCCTCTTGCAGTTTCTCAGTTCCATCCAAAGTGATCCTGCTTTTTTCTGATCTGTATACCTTTTTTTAAAGAATTTTTTTTTTTTCATTTTCCCTGCTCTGACTCTGATTGGAGATAACCCTTCCTCAAATTATCATACTATTTGCTATATTGAGCTATGTCTTTAGCCCTTTCACTTTAACTTCCCATCTCAATAACACCCACACATCCTTTCCATTATTTAGTTTTAAAGTCTCAGCAGTAAAAAAAATAACATGATCCCAACTCAACTCCAATATAACCTGTCCCAGTAAAAGAGCTTACTAACTTCCTTCTTCCCCTGTACAGTTGCCTTTGCTCATGAACTGATGGCCATTTCTCTCATAACAATCATTGGGTCAAGCATTCAATTTGCTACTCTCATTCAATTCCCATACATTTGCTCTATTACTAAACCTATGCATATTTCAGGATCTCTAACTAAGCCTTACCGCCAACTGATTTTTATATTTCCACTTTTGTAACAAACAGGAATAGGAAGTAAAATAGGAGCTGCTAAATTGTTCTTCCCAATATCCTTCAGTTAATTTTGTTTTCATGCCTGCTATCTGTTAGCAGAGGAGATGTTTCTGACCTTGCTGACATTGACCACATTGGTATCCTTTACCTTGATAAACATAAGAAAAATAATGGAAACAAAATAAATTACCCAATGAAACACGCGCTGGGACTGCTCTTCTGTCAATCCAGAAGGAAACCCAAGACAGCATGACCATTAGCATGGTTGGAAAGTAGGTTTGTAAAAGAAAAAAGAAAATGTGCCTCCTTAGAATGAAATTAATAAACAATCTGTTGTACCAACCTGAGAAGACAAAGAATTACAAATAAATTATGGTAGAATTTGCTTCTCGAACACAATCCTTGTTCATATTGAGCCATAAATGATTTAAGAAACCAGGCTTAAAGGTTTGATTGCTAATAAGAAAATGTAATACCACATAATTTTCTGGAACAATTCTATAAAAGATTATATGTGTTGTTACAGTTTTCAGAAATAAATTGTTAGATCAGAATAATTTTATTTCAGCAAAATACAAAGTGCTGGAGGAACTCAGCGGGTCAGGCAGCTTCTGTGGAGAGAATGGATAGGCGACATTTCGTGTCGGGACCCTTTTTAAGTAGAAGGGTCGTCTGACGTAAGGTCCCGACCTGAAACGTCATCTATCCATTCCATCTACAGATGTTGCTGGACTCACTTTGTGTTTTGCTCAAAATTCCAGCATCTGCAGTTCGTTGGGTCCCTCTCTGATAATTTTATGTTGATTTTCTTTGTTTATAACTGCAGAATCACCCAATAATACTTAATTACTTCTCCATTGTAATCACTTACATATCTGCCATATAATTTATTATGTTTCCGGAATAGTTGTGATCCTATTTTGATTGCTGTTAGAATGACGATGTTCTACTATTTTTTTCATAATAGTTTTAACTTCTATCATTCCTATTTTGAATTTTTAAAGCAAATGTAAAACGAGATGACAAGTATTTCAGAATACGTTAAATATCTGAAATCTATTGTAGGAATAATCTGAAGAACATTTCATGTGATTCTGTTAACATTTATCAAAAGAATACAAGTGATGCAAAAGACATGAATTATCGCAATTATTTTGAGAAGTTTTATAAAGTGAAAAACAAAGCCAGTCTAGCAGTAATCACATATATGGCTTTTAGAAAGAATACCATAATCAGGGATTAAAGAGATTTAATGAGCGGAGGAAAAAAATTATTATAAAGAGTTGTGACATTCGTACGCAGTTTTGAAATAGGCTAATGATTGTTTTAGCCGCAGAGCATTGTTAAGGGGATGATAGCTGAATATGTCATTGCCTTGAGTGAAATGACAAATAAGATTCCAAAAGCCTATATTCACAAGTATCATAGTGAAAAGGCTTTATTATATCAGGAAAGAGCAGCACAGTGGCGTAGCTGGCAGAGCTGCTGCCTCACAGTGCTAGAGATCCAGGTTCAATCCTGACTTTGGTGTGAAGTTTGCACGTTCTCCCCTGTGACCGTGAGGATTTCCTCCGGTTGCTCCGGTTTCTCCCCACATCCCAAAGATGTGTGGGTTTGTAGGTTAATAGTCCTCTGTAAATTTTCCCTAGTGTGCAGGGAGTGGTTGAGAAAATGGGATAACAGAAGACGTGAGTGAGTGATCAATGGTTGGCATGGACTCATGGGCTGAATGGCCTCTTTCCACACTGTATCTTTCAATCAATTCAATCAAAATTTGTTTATAACATAAATGAAGATATAACCTAGAACAACCTAGTATCCCAGCATATTTTACAGCATGCTATATGTCAAAAACACTAGAAAGTAAATGCAAAATAGGCCTCCCGGACACTCAAGCCTGCTCTTCCATTCAATGGAGTCATGGATGATATGCCCTGAGATATATACCTCCTCCTTAAACAGAGAATTCCAGTAATTCGCCACCCGGTCCTACCACTTTTTAAAATTTATTTTGTGACTATCTCCCCTCCTTCGATTCTCCCACTAGTCAGAGTCGTACAGCATGGCAACAGGCCCATCGGCCCCACTTGCCCATGCTGACCAACATGCCTCATCTACACCAGTCCCACCTGCCTGCATTTAGTCCATATTCCTCTACACCTATCCTATTCACGTACCTATACAAATGTTTTTTTAACTTCCACTATTGGAAATATCTCAACATTTGCCCCTTTGGAATAGAATATGTCATGATATATTCCAAAGAAAATGGAAACACAAGAGACTGCTGATGCTGGAATCTGCAGCAAAAGTTAAACAACTGGAAAAACTCAGGCAAAGGTATGGTCACCACCAGATCGAAACCCTACATTAGTTCTGTGAGTGTAGAGAGAAGTGTATACGGAAGTGAGAGGGAGGAATAAGACAGAAACTAGATGGTAATAGGTGGAACCATAAGGAAAAAAAAGTCAGATGAAGTAGATGGAGATAATATACAGTATCTTGTTGTAATTTATAATCCGAGTTGCTGGCATTGTGAGGCAACAATTCTGCCGCTATCATTGTACCACCCTGCCACTACACACCCTGTAATAATGGTGGTGATGCAGATTCTGAAGGAATAGTACATTTGTAATAAAGACAGAAGCTCACCAGTACTGCTGTAAAAAGCAAGTCCACTTGAAGCACGGAATTCTTGTATGAAAAACTGAGCAAGCAAAATCTGCTCATCTGTTTTAAGTGGTTCATTTTCATTCTTCCAGTGAAGCAGAAGATCTTTTTCATTGTAGGCATCTTCAGGGAAGAAAATGTACAGCTATGATCAAACCACAATTATACTGGGGATTATAATGGCAATACTTCTGCTCCTTCCTTCAACGCACTGTAATAATAGGCAAGGTAAGAATATATGGAACCAAAATACTGGAAAGATTACCATTTGTACATAATTGGCAAAGTCCTAATCTAATATAAGGGGCATTCATTAGATCTTAATAAAAAGAGTTCAGGATAGATATTACATTTTGTCATTTATGACTGGATACAGCCTTTGAAACTCCAACAATCAGTGAACCTGACAAAAATTGACTATTCCAGAATGTGTTTGTGTAATAAAAAGGAACTGCAGATGCTGGTTTATACATAAGATAGACACAAAATGTTGGAGTAACTCAGTGGGTCAGGCAGCATCTCTGGAGAAAATGGATAGGTGACGTTTCGGGTCGGACCCCTTCTCAGACTGATGTTTATGACTGCATTTATGTTCTTGTTTTTAAACCACTATCATAAAACACCATTGCCAATACAAACATAATTAGACAAAGTAAACATTTTGCTTAACGTAAAAAAAAAAAATACCCTGTAACAGATTTTGTTTAAAAAAGTTAAAACCCTTCCTACAAACACATTTAAAAGGAAAACCAAAATAAAAACAGAATTATAGTTATATTTGAGAATGCCAAACCCAAGTACAATAATGTACCCTTCTTAAGTCCACAAATCTTATGTGTGGGATATTTTGGACGGTGGATTAATGACAGTTTTTGTACGGTCCCTGTATTATTGAAAAAAATTCAAGCATCCCTACCATCTTCCAGGGTGAATAAGGTTACCTCGGTGCAAGTCATTACATTGGAAATATTCACCATCTTCATGAAGGTCATCCCCTTGTTGTGTGAGGGTTATTCGGGTCCTGGTTTTGTGAGATTCATTATAAATTTCATTGTCATTTGGTGCATGGTCTTTGTAGAACAGTATCCTGGTCCAGGGAGTGGCAGAATTTGGGTCATGCATGGAAATGCCTGTCCTGACTGTCTCAAATTGGTGGCTACATACAACTAGAATCCCAAACCTCTATTTCAATATATTGAAGAAAAGAAAAAAGCTTGTCAGAATCAGCCAAAATAACAGATACTTACAACTTTCAAGTTCCAATGAGCAGTTCTGAGTATCAAGAGGAAAGTTGCTAAAATCCATTGAACAAATAGCAGTGACAGTTGTCCTACAGAAAATATCAATTAATAATAAATAATGCTTTCATTTCATAAACACTGAAACAATTTGTAAAATAGACTTGCAGCTCTTTGATTGTAAAGTTCAAGATTCATCAATCCTAAAATATCTATCCATTGTAAAATATCTATCCAGTTTTGCCTTCTACTGTTAGGCCCCATATCTGGGGAAGGATGTGCTGGCATTGGAAAGGGTTCTGAGGAGATTTATAAGAATTATCCCAGGGATGATTGGGTTAATGTATGAGGAGCATTTGACAGCTCTGGGCCTCCACTCGCTGGAGTTTAGAAGGATGCATGGGAATGCCATTGAAACATACTGAATAAAGAAAGGCCTGGAGAGAGTGGATGTTTCAACTAGTGGGAGGGTCTAGCACCAGAGGACACAGCCTCAGAATAAAAGGATGTTCTTTTAGAAAGGAGATGCGGAGGAATTTCTTTAAGCGGAGGATGGTGAATCTGTTGCCACAGACGGTTGTGAAGGCTAAATCTTTGAGTATTTTTAAAGCAGAGATTGACAGGTTATTGATTAGTAAGGGTGTCAAAGGGTATTGGGTTGAGTGGGAAAGATAGAACAGCCATGATTGAATGGCAGAGTAGACTTGATGGGCTGAATGGCCCAATTTTGCTCCTATGACGTATGAACTTGTGAGACTATCATTGATGCAATAGAACATAGATTTTCTGTTGTCTTGACATGACAGAATAAACCAATCATCAGGTATTTATGGAAGGAAAACGTACTAAATATCAATATGTTAAATCTGTCCTCAACAATACAAATGTATTTTAAATTAACAATATGTTACCTTAGGCTGTAGAGGATGTGGCCATCTGGATACACCCTTAGCATGATATTCTCCATCGTGGTGTCATGTATGAAGGATCTTTTAGAGTGAACAAAAAATACATCTGGAACCCAAATTTTCTTGACTAATCTTCCATCAAATGTCATACTTCTGTTGTTGGAACTTGGAAAAGCAAGTCTGCCATCTTTCCAGTAATGTCTTAGGTATAAAGTCATTGTAAAGTCCTAAGGATAAGAACCAAATATGGCTATGTGAATTGTGAATCGATAAAGACGGCTGTAAGAAAAAGGTTATTAATGTTGATGCATAAGCCATTAACTGGGGATGGTGGAATAGTAAGCAAGAAAACAGCATTATCAATATCTTAATAAATACATGAACTCATACTGACTAGACCAAATCAAAAATAAATTACAAAAGAACAGTGAGGTACATTGTGCTGTGCAATGCAATTATGTAGAGCTATTTTATTGGAAATAACTGAATCTTCGCTTACCATATCAACTTCAGAAATGCTGTCAATGCTTTCAATCTGGACATCTATACCAACTGTTACTGCCGGTCCTTAAAAAAAAAGCAAATAAGGACAAATGTGTCCAATTTTAACTTTAATTAATGTTTCCGTTCTTCATGTTTCAAAAGCAACTGATGTCCTGCAGTGTAGGAAGGAACTGCAGATGCTGGTTTATACTGAAGATTGGTACAAAGTGCTGGAGTAACTCAGCGTGTCAGGCAGCATCTCTGGAGAAAAAGGATGGGTGACGTTTTGGGTCGGCACCCTTCTGCAGACTGAAGAAGGATTCCGACACGAAACGTCACCCATCCTTTTTCTGCAGAGGTACTGCCTGACCCGCTGAGTTACTCCAGCACTTTGTGTTTATCTGTTGTCCTGCAGTGTGTGCCTTGTGCATTCTTAATAATCTAAATAAATTGGGGGTTTTTAAATGCAGCTGCATGAAATCTGAGATAAAAATATTAGAAATATTGGGTAAAACTGGGAACTGACACTAATTCTGGCATAAATGTATCAGAGAATGAGATATCAGGCCTGGCACAAAGCATGTTCCAAAGAGACTAAGAGCAACTAATCAAGAACAACTAATCTCACACCTCATCTGTTTAATAGAATATTTTCTTCATGTGTAAAAAATAAAAGAATATTTAGAAACAAAGAACTGCAGAGGCTGGTTTACACAAAAAGGGGGCAAAGTGCTGGAGTAACTCAGCAGGTCAGGCACCATCTCTGGAGAATATGGATAGGTGACGCATCAGGACCCTTCTTCAGACTGATTGTTGGTGGGAGGGGAAGAAGGCTGGGAGAGCGGAGGAATTGAGGCAAGTAGTAGGTAGACACAAGCGAGAGGGGGAATTGATAGGAAGATGGTTGGAACAAAGGCTAGAGATTAAAGCAGAAGATGGGGAAAATATTTAATAGGAATCTGAGGGGTCACTTTTTCATACAAAGGGTGGTGGGTTCATGGAACAAGCTGCCAGAGGAGGTAGTTGAGGCTGGGACTATCCCAATGCTTAAGAAACAGTTAGACAGGTATATGGATGTGACAGGTTTGACAGAATTGACGGGTTTGGAAGGATATGGACCAAGTGCAGGCAGGTAGGACCAGTGTAGCTGGGACATGTTGGCCGCTGTGGGCAAGTTGGGCCAATGGGTCTGTTTCCACGCTGTATCATTCCATGACTCTATGACTATGTGTTATCGCCTGATTGAAGAGTTGCAAATTGTGAAGCCAGAGGAAGGAATGTAGGGGGAGGGGAGGGGAGGGTGAAGGGGGAAATGGATGTTAGTCCAAGTGGGGCATAAGGTTGAAGGGGGGGAAAGGGGTGGGGTGAGGTTGCTAGAGCTTATCTAAATTTGGAGAATTCACTGTTCATACCATTGATTGTAAATAAAAAAAAATATTTGTCAGCGTTGGACTAAAACATTTCACAAAAGAGTAAATACTAATAAAAACCAAACAATTTATAACATATCTATTTTGTGTTTCTCATTTATGTTTACTTGCTTGGATTAATAGTACTATTTTGCTATTTATATCACATCTAAAATGCATGTGCATTTATTATCAGAGATTATGAATTGGATTAAATATTATTATAACATTGAACTTCTCATGACAAATTCTTTGGAAAACTATTCTGTTTTAAAACTGAAATAAAATATTTGTATGGTGCATTTAACCACACAGTTTTGAAGTGTAGACACAGTTGCAACGTAGGAATCAAGACAGCCTCTTTGTACAAATGCCCTCACAGAAAATAATGTGACGAATACCAAATAACAGGTTTTCTTTAAAGTTCTATGGAGGTAAATGATGTTACATGTGTATAAGACATTGGTGAGGCCAAATATGAAGTATTGTGTTCAGTTTGGGTCACCTTGCTGTAGGAAAGATGTTGTTCAGTCGGAAAGAGTGCTTAGAAGATTTACGAGAATATTACCAGGAATTGAGGGCCTGAACTACAGGGAGAGGTTGGGCAGGATAGGACATTATTCCTTGAAGTGCAAGAGGTGGATAGGTGAGCTTATAGAGGTGTGTAAGATCATGGGGGGGGGATAGATAGGGTAGCACAGAGTCTTTTACCCAGAGTAGATGAATCAAGAGCCAGAGGTCATATGTTTAAAGTGAGAGGGGAAAGTTTTAATGGGAACCTGAGAGGCAACTTTATCACATGAAGGGTGTGGACGTATGGAACGAACTGACGGGTGGTGAGGGGTCTGGAAGCAAGAAAAGATAAAGAAAAGATTCATGTATCCAGTTTTCCAACCCACCCCACCCTCCTACGAAGGATCACAACCTGAAACGTCACCTATCCATTCCATTTCCTACAGAGATGCTGCCTGACCTACTGAGTTACTCCAGCATTTTGCGTCTACTATTTGAGTCAAGTAGATATGATTGCCAAAAGATTTTCTTTGTGTAAACCACCTTGCTGATAGCAATATGTACTGTTGGTTGCAATTCTAATGTAAACAATTGCTCCTAAATCCAGTCATTTTAATTTCCCATTCTGGGACCCAGAACTGTGCAAATTGCCCATTCCTGATATTCCATGAGCCATATAAAAGACAGATTGACAGTTCTGTTTTTCAAAACCCAAGTAAACTAAAAAATGGAAAGAAGCACAATCACACTGTCATAAACTGCAGAACAGAATAGGAAGATTATAAGAAAACCTACCTCCAAATCCAGGTCTCATTGCAAAATCATGGTCATCTACTCGAAGGAGTTGTTCAGATTTTGTTAAATGAACTTTGGTTGAATCTGATCTTTTGGTCTCCGATCGGCTAAAGGCAAATAAAACAAGATTTTACAACGTTAATTTTAGAGCATCAAACTAACTTACTTTAAAACGCTAGACACAAATGCTGGAGTAACACAGTAGGTCAGGCAACATCTGATGGGCTGAATGGTCTAATTCTGCTCCTATGTCTTGTGAACATATCAACTTATGAATCTCTGGAGAAAATGGATAGGCAACGTTTCGGGGTGACCTTTCTTCAGAACCGAAATCCGAAACGTCACCTCTCCATATTCTCCAGTGATGCTGCCTGGCCCACACAGTTAGTCCAGCATTTTGTAAATTAACCTGGTTTTAAAATCATGACAAGATGTTACATTTTCCAATAGACTGTGTAAAGAGAAGATTAACATTGTCAGGGTGTGTGAATTATGTCAGCAACTGATACTGGCAAGATAGAATGGAACAAATTAAAATTAAACCTTTAATCTGCTGGAACCTCCTGGACCAACCAGTCCTGTTACCCAGAAAATGTAGATAATACCAATGAAGAAATGACACTGGCTAAACTAGAGAGCTTGAGGAATTGAGAGGAATAAGAGAAGAATGTACCAGGGTGTATAGATAGCTGTCCATGGTTTCATTCCTTGAAGCCTGATATAATTAATACTCGAACAAACATTGCTGGAGTAACTCAGCGGGTCGGGCAGCATCTGTGGAGGGAATGGAGACAGACGATGTTTCAGGTCAGGATCCTTCTTCTGATCCAGAAAGGTCCCAACCCTGAAAAGTCACCTGTCTATTCCCTCCACAGATGCTGCCTGACCCATTGAGTTCCTCCAGCACTTTGTGTTTTGTTCAAGATTCCAGCATTTGCAGTTCCTTTTGTCTTTAATAGATACTTGTCTGAAATTAAGGATAACCAAGGAGCATTTGGAATGAAACTGCTCTTTGGTGACTGTAAATTGAGAACACATTTTACCTCACCTAATTTTCTTGGAAAGAAAGTCAAGCTCTGTCAAATGTGTCAAAGAAAGTCAAGCTCTGGCAAGCTGTCAAGGGTGTATGTATTTCTTCCATCTAGTAGTTTGAAGAACTTTTATATTTTTGGAAGATTTAGCTTAGAATTGGATCACGAAAGAATAGTGAGATATAATTAACTGAAGGTCAATGATGTGAAGGATGTAAGGCACTACAAGAACTAAAGAAGGGTCTCGACCCAAAACATCACCCATTCCTTCACTCCAGAGATGCTGCCTGTCCCGCTGAGTTACTCCAGCATTTTGTGTCTATCTTCAGTCCAAAGGATACATTAACTGGGTACTCTTCCGGTGTGAGCAGGATGAAAACTGGACAGGCAAGATTCAAAGTTAATAATAGGTATGCTTAGATTAGAGTGAGATAGCAACGCCCCAAACCCATTGTTTGAAATATTTGTCCATGATGATGAAAACAGTTGTAGTAAAGAAGAGAAATCTCATTTTATGGAGAAACAAGAAACTGCAGATTCTAGTTTACTAAAAAAAAGGTCACACAGTGATGAAGTAACTCAACGGGTTGGGTGGGGCAGAAAGCTGGAAGAGAGGCGAGGCGAGGCAGAACAAGGCCTGGCGAGTGATAGGTGGATACCAGAGGGGGCTTTTTGGTTTCCAGATGGTTGGACCAAGGCCAGAGATGAAAAGACAAAAGGTGAGATAAGGATAGAAGAATTATGAATTGTGAACCCAAAAGGAAGAAATATTGGTGGAATGGGGAGTGGGAGTGGGAAATGGTTCAGCGTCCACATAGGGCACAGGGAAGGGTGGAGGACACGGGGGGGGGGGGGGGGGGGGGGGAGGGTTGTAGATGACATTTAGTCTTAGAGATATGGCGTGGAAACAGGTCCTTCAGCCCACCATGTCCACGTCGACCATCGATCACACGTTTACACTAGTTCTATGTTATCCCAATTTTCCATCTGCTCCCTACACACTAGAGGCAATTTACAGAGGTCAATTAACCTGCAACCTGCATGTCTTTGGGATGTGGGAGGAAACCAGAGCATCCGGAAGAAACCCACGTGTTCACAGGGAGAACGTGCAAACTCCACACAGACTGTACCCGCGACACAGGATCGAACCTGCGTCTTTGGCGCTGTGAATCAGTAACTTTACCTCTGCACCACTATGCCAACACTGTGCCGTTAGTTAACAAAAATGGGAGAATTCAATGTTCATACCGTTATGTGTTGGTAATAATGATTTCCCACCTAAAACCTATCCTCAGCCAGTATTCTAAGTCAGTTCATCTTCATGAAATCGTTACAGGAGTTTCCAGATGAGCAGTTTATCATAGAACAGTCCTCGTAGAGTTACAGATGGCTGTGGAAAAAAATAGCTACAATCTATCCCCGCCTGAAATAAAATGGCTAAACTGAACTGATGAATCCAATGATGAACGTCATTATCTTTAATGTTATGAAAAAGCTGAGGTGGGAACTGCAGATGCTGGAATCCTGAGCAAAACACAAAGTGCTGGTGGAACTCAGCAGGTCAAGCAGCAGTAGGGAAAGGACAGACAACGTCTCACATCGGGAGCCTTCCTCAGACCAAAGTCTTTAGAAGAGTAGACATTTTTCCTTTGTTTCGGACTTATGTTCAGTTGGAGGGATTAAATTTAATGACAAACATTTTGGGTCAGATCACACTGGGCTGGGAATAACACAGGGTGCTGGAGGTACTCAGCAGGTCAAGCAGCATCTGGGGAGGGAAGGGACAGGTGACGTTTCAGGTTGGGAAATGCAAATCTTTAAACAAGTTTCTAAAGGACACAAAGTGCTGGAGCAACTCAGCAGGACAGGCAGCATCTCTGGAGAACGTGGACCGGTGATTGTAGGGGGAGGGAGAGAAGGAACCTGGCAAAGGAGGGAGGGAGGACAAAGAGTGGCAGGTAATAGGATGACATTGGGGTGGAGGGGGGGGGGGAGTTGATACAGACAGATTGATGGAATAAAGGCCAGCGATAAGAACAGAAGGTGTGAGAGGTTTGAAGAGTTGTGGATTTTAGTTTAGTTTAGTTTAGAGATAGAGCGTGGAAACAGGCCCTTCTGCCCACCCAGTCCTCGCCAACCAATGATCGCCCATACACTAGTTCTATCCTACATACTCGAAACAATTTACAAAGACAATTAACCTGCAAACTTGCGCGTCCTCAGAATGTGGGAGGAAAGAAGAGCACCTGGAGAAAACCCAGTGGTCAGAGGGAAAACGTACAAACTCTGCACAGACATCCCCTGAGGTCAGGATCGGGCCGAGGTCTCTGGCACTGGAAGGCAGCAGCTCCACTGCTGCGCCACTGTGCTGCCCAAGTTGTGGATTAAGACGCCAGAGGGAGGAAAGTAGCAGAGGGAGGGGATGGGAGAAACAGGTGAGAGTCCAGGTGGGGCACGGAGGAAGGAAGGAAGGGGTGGGAGAGAGAGAGCGGGTGGGGTGGGGTGGGGTGGGGGGCTTACCTTTCCTGCTTGACCTCTTGAGCTGCAGGGGGCTGGTGCCGTCTCTTGGCATGATTGGCACTTCCAGTTTCCATCGCAACTGGCAGCAGGGTAAGAAATATCAGCTCCCAAAACAGAAGCATGGCGTTTAATGCACACTCTCTCCAACGCACACAACCAAGGTACTTCAAGGCGTCATGTCAATGTGACCAGATCACCTACGAAATCCATCAGAAAAGTACCTGCCCGTCCGAAGATGAGACACATTTCACCTTCTCTCTTTATGATCCTCAATTCTGGAGTCCACTTTTAGTCCGGTCGGGGGAGGAAAATTCTTCTTAAAATGCAAAAATAAATTGAACAGCTTTCAGAATTAACTCGCTCTGCTGCCTGGCAGGAATCGTCCTTCTTTTTTTAGGATTCAGGCATGAAGATAATGTCATATTTAAATCCGCGGGACTCCAGCGTCTGGACCCAAGATGATTGCACGCAAAATGCATTTCAGAAAATGAGGGGAATGGAATGACCTTAATTCGCTTTAATCCTCTTCATCGCCATCCATGTACCGTGCCAAAAGGAGTCCAATAACAATGAAATCTAATAAAACTGGAAAGGAATCACCAGCAAAACTCGCTCATTCGCTCCTACCCCCCTGGAAACATTACGATACGGAAATATTGTGAATTTGATTAGAAGCAACAAATAAATGTCGCTGTGAATTTCCCCTCTCCCCATTTAAAACAAAACTGTGCTTCACTGTGAAGAGTTTTGTTACGTTTACGTGAGTAAGCATTTTGTTTGAATCCTATCAGAAAATAAATGCAAATAACATGTTGCAATAAAAATTATCTTTCTTTTAATAAGCTAACATCTACATCGGTCTATACATTCATTCAGTACATTAATAAGTGTACTAAATTAATTAATGTACTAAATTAATAAATGGAATAGATGTGCTAAATTGGTTTATGCGTACAGTGAATGCAATAAAAACACGAACACCCATGGTTAAATCCGCAATTGGGCTTTTTAAAAAAGATAATCTTGAAATTTTCAGAATTAAGAAATCTATGATGATTGGGTTAGGGGGTTAGCTGGTGACATGGGGATATTGAACAGCGTGAAAATTCCAACAGGCGACGGAGGAATTGAGACAAGCAGATTGAATTCTGCAGATCTTCCCAATCCTTTGGAAAGGAGAATTAATAATAAACAGCTTTCCACGCACGCTTGGTGAGGGGGGAAATCGCTCTTTGCAGATTAAATTGTCATTGACTAGTCTGCAGAAACCCTTCTGTCCTCGAAATTGCCTGCTCAAGTGCTCAACAACTTGTCAGAAACACTGGGATATTCCACCCAAACTGCTCCGAAAGAGGCATAGAGTGAGAACCTAGAGGGGCTAAGCCTTTTACAAACAAGCGAGAGAATAAATATAAAGCGCATAAACAAGGTAAACGATTGCATTGAGAATTGCAAACGGGAAACGTGAGAATTGCATTGATTAAAGCAAAGTATAAACACTGTATAGAAATGGACGCTTAATGTTCACCCGTGTATTCAAGGAAAGAAACAATGAACAAGAAATAAACATGGTAGACAAAAATGCTGGAGAAACTCAGCGGGTGAGGCAGCATCTAAGGAGCGAAGGAAATAGGCGACATTTTTGGTCGAGACCCTTCTTCAGACTGATGTGGGGGTGGGGGGGGGGGGGGGGGCGGGAAGAAGAAAGGAAGAAGCGGAGACAGTGAGCTGTGGGAGAGTTGGGAAGGAGAGGGGAAGGAGGGAGAAAGCAGGGACTACCTAAAATTGGAGAAGACAATGTTCATACGGCTGGGTTGTAAACTACCCAAGCAAAATATGAGGTGCTGCTCCTCCAATTTACTGTGGGACTCACTCTGGCCATGGAGGAGGCCCAGGACAGAAAGGACGGATTCGGAATGGGAGGGGGAGCTGAAGTGCTGAGCCATCGGGAGATCAGGTTGGTTATTGCAATCCGAGCAGAGGTGTTGGGCGAAGCGATCGCCAATCCTTTGCCTGGTCTCACCAATGTAGAGCAGTTGACACCTAGAGCAACGGATGCAATATATGAGGTTGGAGGAGGTGCAGGCGAACTCTGTCGCACTTGGAATGACTGCTTGGGTCCTTGAATGGAGTCAAGGGGGGAGGTAAAGCGACAAATGTAGCATTTCATGCGGTTGCAAGGGAAAGTGCCAGAGAAGGGCTGGTTTGGGTGGGAAGGGACGAATTGACCAGGGAGTTATGGAGGGAGTGGTCTCTGCGGAAAGCCGAAAGAGGAGGAGATGGGAAGCTGTGGCCAGTGTTGGGCTCCCCTTGGAGGTGGCGAAAATGTTGGAGGATTATTTGTTGTAGGCTGGTAGGGTGGAAGGTGAGGACAAGGGGGACTCTGCCCTTGTTACGAGTGGGGGGATGGGGAGTGAGAGCAGAGTTACGGGGTATAGAAGAGACCCTGGTGAGAGCCTCATCTATAGTAGAAGAGGGGAACCCCCGTTCCCTAAAGAATGAGGACATCTCCGATGCCCTGGTTTGGTACACCTCATCTTGGGCGCAGATGTGGCATAGATGGAGGAATTGGGAGTAGGGGATGGAGTCCTTACAGGAAGCAGGGTTGGAAGAAGTGTAGTCCAGTTAGCTGTGGGAGTCAGTGGGTTTATAGTGGATGTCGGCCAGTAATCTGTCACCTGCGATGGCGATGGTGAGGTCTAGAAACGGTTGGGAGATGTCGGAAATGGTCCAGGTGTATCTGAGTGCCAGATAGAAGTTAGTGGTGAAATGGATGAAGTCAATGAGTTGTGTGTGGGTGCAGGAGGTAGCACCAATGCAGTCGTCAATGTAGTGGAGGTAGAGTTCGGGGATAGGGCCACGGTACACCTCGAACAAAGATTGTTCGACGTACCCTACAAAGAGGCCGGCATAGCTTGGGCCCATGCGCGTGCCCATAGCTACGCCTTGGATTTGGAGGAAATGGGAGGAGACAAACGAAAAGTTGTTAAGGATAAGTTCCAGCTCCACTAGACGGAGGAGAGTATCAGTAGACGGGGATTGGTTGGTTCTGCGGTCGAGGAAGAAATGGAGGGCTTTAAAACCCTCCTGCTGGGGGATGGAGGTGTAGAGTGACTGGACATCCATGGTGAAGATGGGGGAATGGGGGCCTATGAAACGGAAGTCATGGAGGAGACGAAGAGTGTGTGAGGTGTCTTGAACATTGGTAGGGAGGGATTTAACCAGGGGGGGATAGGATGGTCGAGGTATGTGGAAACTAGTTAGGCGGGGCATGGCCAGGCAGAAACAATGGGTCTGCCAGGACAGTCAGGTTTGTGGATTTTGGGGAGAAGGTAAAATCGGGCCATGCAGGGTTGGGGAACGATGAGGTTGGAGACTTGGGAGGGCAGGGAGCCGGAAGTGATGAAGTCAGTGATAGTGTTAGAGATAGTGGCATGGTGCTCGTCTGTGGGGTCATGGTGCAAGGGATAAGTAGGAGGAGGCGTCTGAGAGTTGGCTTGCTCATCTGTGGGGGTCATGGTCCATAAATAAACAAGAATATGTCAAGTTTTTATTTGACATGTGAACCCAGACAATTACATTCCTAACGGCTGCAGCCTTACATCAAACTGACATTGCACCTGCATTACAAGGTATAATTGGAGAATGAAGCCCCTGCGTTTCATTTGACGCATTTCACACTCAGGTCGGCCGCAAGCACTTCGGAATTGGATTAATTTCCCTGCCTTGTCATTGTTTTGCAAAGTAGTGAACAGTGACGCGGCAGATGATGCCTTGCAGCCTCAGTAACCAGGGTTCAAACACATCTTTAATCAGCACTGAAACTTAACAGCATGAAGGATGATTAGTTGTCAGTACATCCTGGCTACTCCAACTATCGGTGCTGGGAAATAGTGTTAGTATAAGTATTACAGTGGGGTGGAGTTAGAGATGCTGGCTGGTGTGTGATTGGTTAACATGCAACTTCAATCTACTTCCTTCCCCCTAAAGATTAAGTGTGGAAGAGCACCCATGCCATGGAGTTAAACATACTCGCCATATCTGTCTGGTGGTCTACTAACACCGCCCGAGCGCGTGCGGACCAAACCCTCCCCCCCCCCCCCTCACCTGAAAGATGAGACGGAGAGCCTGGAGGCGAGAATGTCGCAGTGGAGGCTTGTGGTGACCGAAAGGGGAAACTTGCAGTGGGTGAGGACCCCTGGTTAGTGGAGACCGCGGGACGTGGAGGGGTGCAAGGCATGCGGGGACGGGTGGTAGTCATTGCAATAGGCGGCTGGAACTGGAGCGGTGGAGCATAGGGACCAGCAGGCGGTGGTCGAGGCTCCCTCACGGCAAGCAGGTGTTGTCGGCTTCTCCGGTATACCGCTCCCTCACAGGCTACCAGGTAAGACCGTGGCTCATCCAGGTTGACCACAGTGCCCAGACGGGAATGTCCAGTTGAAGTTCGTAGGCGGACGACCTGACCCTGGAAGTAGAGGCTTGAGTGGTCTGCTGGAACTGTCGTATGACCGTTTCTGGATGTCGTGCTTCACTTATAGACGTTTCTGGATAGTGGCAGGCTTCAGCACCTGAGGGACCAGTTGCTGTTGTGCGATGGGTACCGGAGGCCTCGTCAATCTCGACATCAGTCGCTGTGCCGGTGATCCCAGGGTTCCATCCCTGGCAACATTTCTGAGATTCAGGAGATCGAGATAAACGTCTGACTTTGAAATCTGTGCTCTCTCCAGCAAATGTTCGGCGCTTCTGACAGCGCGTTCAGCGAGACCACTACTGTGTGGATACTCGGGGCTGCTCGTGATGTGCTGGAAGTTCCATCGGTGACGCCATTCAATCATGGCTGATCTACAGTGGCTTGCAAAAGTATTCATACCCCTTGAAATTTTCCAAATTTTGTCACATTACAACCACAAACGTAAATGTATTTTATTGGGATTTTATGTGATAGACCAACACAAAGTGGTGCATAATTGTGAAGTGGAAGGAAAATGATACATGGTTTCAAAATTTTTTACAAATAAAAAGCTGAGTGTGGCGTGCAAAAGTATTCAGCCCCCTTTACTCTGATACCCCTAAATAAAATCCAGTGCAACCAATTGCCTTCAGAAGTCACCTAATTAGTAAATAGAGTCCACTTGTGTGTAATCTAATCTCAGTAAAAATACGGCTGTTCTGTGAAGGCCTCATAGGTTTGTTAGAGAACATTAGTGAACAAACAATGTTCCTTGGGCATCATGAAGCCCAAGGAACACACCAAACAGGTCAGGGATAAAGTTATGGAGAAGTTTAAAGCAGGGTTAGGTTATAAAAAAATATACCAAGCTTTGAACATCTCACGGAGCACTGTTCAATCCATCATCCGAAAATGGAAAGAGTATGGCAGAACTGCAAACCTACCAAGACATGGCCGTCCACCTAAACTGACAGGCCGGGCAAGGAGAGCATTGATCAGAGAAGCAGCCAAGAGGAGCATGGTAACTCTGGAGGAGCTGCAGAGATCCACAGCTCAGGTGGGAGAATCAGGTAGGATAACTATTTGTCATGCACTCCACAAATCGGGCCTTTATGGAAGAGTGGCAAGAAGAAAGCCATTGTTGAAACAAAGCCATAAGAAGTCTTGCTTGCAGTTTGCCACAAGCTATGTGGGGGACACAGCAAACATGTGGAGGAAGGTGCTCTGGTCTGATGAGACCAAAATTGAAGTTTTTGACCTAAATGCAAAACACTATGTGTGGCAAAAAATTAACACTGCACATCACCCTGAACACACCATCCCCATTGTGTAACATGGTGGTGGCAGCATCATGCTGTGGGGATGCTTTTCTTCAGCAGGGACAGGGAAGCTGGTCAGAGTTCTTGGGAAGATGGATGGAGCCAAATACTGGGCAATCTTGGAAGAAAACCTGTTCGAGTCTGCAAAAGACTTGAGACTGGGTCGGAGGTTCACCTTCCAGCAGGATAACGACCCTAAACATACAGCCAGAATTACAATGGAATGGTTTAGATCAAAGCATATTCATGTGTTAGAATGGCCCAATCAAAGTCCAGACCTAAATCCAATTGAGAATCTCTGGCAAGACTTGAAAATTGCTGTTCACAGACGCTCTCCATCCAATCTGACTGAGCTCGAGCTATTTTGCAAAGAACAATGGGCAAAAATGTCAGTCTCTAGATGTGCAAAGCTGGTAGAGACATACCCCAAACGACTTGCAGCTGTAATTGCAGTGAAAGGTGGTTCTACAAAGTATTGACTCACTGTATCTTTCCCTCTCAACACCCATTCACCTGCCTTCTCTCCATAACCCTTGACACCCTTACTAATCAAGAATCTGTCAATTTCTACCTTAAAAATATTTCACTCTGTACTCCACAATTTGAGATTGGCAATAGAAAAAAAACACATGTGGTTAAAGTGCACACGGTTAGGTTTTAATAAAGGCCATTTTAATACATTTTGGTTTCACCGTGTAGAAATTACAGCAGTGTTTATACATAGTCCCCCCATTCCAGGGCACCATAATGTTTGGGACACAGCAATGTCAAGTAAATGGAAATAGGTGTTAAAGAAGGAACTGCAGATGCTGGAAAATCGAGGGTACACAAAAAGCTGGAGAAACTCAGCGGGTGCAGCAGCATCTAAGGAGCGAAGGACATAAGCAATGTTTCGGGCCGAAACCCTTCTTCAGACTGATGGGAGGTGGGGGGGGGGGGGGGCGGGGAGAATAAAGGAAAAAGGAGGAGGAGGAGCCCGAGGGCTGAGGGAGAGGTGGGGAGGGGGAGGAGACAACAAGGGTTAACAGAATTGAGAAAATTCAATGTTCAAGCCAAGAGGATGCAGTCTCCCCAAGTGGAATATGAGGTGCTGTTCCTCCAACTTGCGGTGTTGCTCACTCTGGCCGTGGAGGAGGCCCAGGACCGAGAGGTCGGATACAGAATGGGAGGGGGAGTTGAAGTACTGAGCCACCGGGAGGTCGGCTTGGGTATTGCGGACCGAGCGGAGGTGTTCGGCGAAACGATCACCAAGCCTCCGCTTGGTCTCACCGATATAGATCAGCTGGCATCTAGAGCAGTGGATGCAGTAGATGAGGTTGGAGGAGGTGCAGGTGAACCTCTGTCGGACCTGGAAGGACTGCTTGGGTCCCTGAAAGGAGTGGAGGGGAGAGGTGAAGGGACAAGTGTAGCATTTCTTGCGGTTGCAAGGGTAAGTGCCTGGGGAAGGGGTAGAGCGGGAGGGAAGGGAAGAATTGACAAGGGAGTTGCGGAGGGAGCGGTCTTTGCGGAAAGGGGGGCAGATGGGAAGATGTGGCGAGTGGTAGGGTCACGTTGGAGGTGGCGAAACTGGCGGAGGACTATGTGTTGTATGTGCTGGCTGGTGGGGTGAAAGGTGAGGACCAGGGGGACTCTGCCCTTGTTGCGAGTGGGGGAATGGGGAGAGAGGGCAGTGTTGCGAGGTATGGAGGAGACCCTGGTGCGAGCCTCATCTATAGTGGGGGAGGTGAATCCCCGTTCTCTGAGGAATGAGGACATTTGTGATGACCTGGTGTGGAACACCTAATCCTGGGAGCAGATGCGGCGTAGACGGAGGAATTGGGAATAGGGGATGGAGTCCTTACAGGAAGCAGGGTGGGAGGAAGAGTAGTCCAGATGGCCGTGGGAATCGGTGTTTGAAAGTAGGTGTTTAGTTTTTTGTTGCATATCCTTTGCATGCAATGACTGCTTGAAGTCTGCGATTCTTGGACATCACCAGTTGCTGGGTGTCTTCTCTGGTGATGCTCTGCCAGGCCTGTATTGCAGCCTTCTTTAGCTTATGCTTGTTTTGGGGGCTAGTCCCCTTAAGTTTTCTCTTCAGCATAAACTGTATAATAAAAAATATGTCATAAAGTGCATCTTGAAAACACAAATTATATATATTTATCTTGGCGTCACCGAGGGTTCTGTTTCCATGCTGTGTCTCTAAACTAAACTATGCTTTGCCCTTTCCCAAATGCGAATGATTGAAAATGCAAATTTCATAACCAGCAAGTTTTACCTCCCATCTTCCCTTCCCCTTTTTATTCCATGCCTCCCCGTCCCCTCCTCTGTGCCCCACCGAGACTCCCACCTATTTCTCCCTTTCCACCTTCCTGCCCTCCTGCTTCTTTCCTTCCTCTAGCTTCACAATTCATAAATCTTGAACCCGGCCTCATACCTTCTGCTTTAATCTCTGATCTTTCTTACAATCATCTCCCTATCGAAACACCTCCTTGCCTGTGTCTACCTATTACCTGTCCTTTGTCCTTACCCCTTTTCATAAGTTCATAAGTCATAGAAGCAGAATTAGGGCATTCGGCCCATCGAGTCTATGCCATTCAATCATGGCGGATCTATCTTTTCCTCTCAACCCCATTCTCCTGCCTTCTCCCTATAACCCCAGACACCCTTACTGGTCAAGAATCTGTCAATCCCTGCCTTACAAATACAGGATGATTTAGCCTCCACAGCCCTGTGGCATGTGGTTTTCCGTGTGCTTTAATCGTGTTGACTAATCATTTGTGTGAATCTAAGCAAAGGCCTTTTTAGAATCTATTTACACTACACTGGTTACTCATGATCTATTCTGTGGTTGTAATTACAAAACAGATTAGTGAAGCATGATTTCCCTTCCATAAATCCATGCTGACTATGCTCATTCCTCCTTTTCTTTTGTATGCGTTCTGTTATTACAACCTTTAATATAGATTACCACCACCGATGTTTAGCTAATGGGCCAATGGATCCTCATTTTCTCCCCTTTCTTAAACAGTGGCAACACATTAGCTGCAGATTGCATTCCAGAACATTTAGAATTTTGGAATATGATAACATTCTTAATCTCTATAGCCAACTCTTTCAAAGCATTGGAAGTGTAGATAATCAGCCTTCGATCTTACTGAGGCGCAAGGAACTGCAGATGCTTCCTAATGAAAAAGACACAAAGTGCTGGAGTAACTCAGCCGGTCAAGCAGCATCTCTGGAGAACATGACTAGCTGAACTGAAGAAGGGTCCCGAGCCGATATGACACTGATATTTTTTCTCCAGAGTAGTCAAAAGAATGGTCCCGACCGAAACGTCTCCCATTCTCTTTCTCCAGAGGTGATGCCTGATCCACTGAGTTACTCCACCACTTTGTGTCTATCTTTGGTATAAACCAGCATCTGCAGTTCCTTATTTCTACTCTGTGAATAGGTGACTGTCTGATTGACTGATTGATTGAAAGATACAGCGTGGTAAACAGGCCGTTCGGCCCACCAAATCCATGCCGACCATTGATCACCCGTTCACACTAATTTTATGTTATCACACTTTCACATCCACTCCCGACACACTCAGGGCAATTTACAGAGGCCAATTAACCTACAAACCTGTCTGTACATCTTTGGGATGTGGGAGGAAACCAGCGCAACTGTAGGAAACCCACGCGTGCACAGGGAGAACATCGACATACAATAGAGAACATACAAACACCATGCAGATAGCACCCAAGGTCAGGATGGAACCCAGGCCGTAACTCTACCAGCCGTGGGAGGCAGTCACTCTACCAGCCATGCCACTGTGCCACCCTTCAGACTGATGAAGGTCCTGGCCTGAAATGTCACCTATTCATGTTCTCCAGAGATGCTGCTTGATCTGCTGAGTTACTCCCGCAGTTTTGTGTCTTTCTTTGGTCTCATTAGCTTCTTGTATTATTTTTAAGCAAAATTAATCACAAAACTGCAGATACTCGAAATCTGAAATAAAAGCAGAAGGTGCAAGAGAGTCTCAGTAGGTCAGTCAACATCTGTGGAAAGAGAAACAATTCAAGTTTCAGGTCCAGGAACAGGGTAAAGTGCGAAACCAAGTTTGTCTTTCAGTCAGTGCCGGATTTACCTATACGCTTGTTAGGCTGCAGCCTAGGACCTCAATATCTAGTGGGCCTCCGGCCAAGGTGTATAATATTTTTGATACTGTCAAAGGCCTTTCTTACATATATTGTCACAACACACTGTAGTCTCTAAACAACCCTTCAGTAACTTTCCTTGCCCTGCATTTCAGAATAATAGTTTTAAGCCGATAACTCGACACTAGCTCTGGCAATAATTTATTTTTTTTCAAAACGCAGCTTTCCAGCCCCTTATCTCATTGGCCACGCTCGGCTGCACATCGGTGTCAATCTGGTGGCACTGGGGTCCGGCAAACGTTCACACGTGTTCCAGTAAGCAGCGATGGCGGGTGCAGGGAACATG
Source organism: Okamejei kenojei (assembly GCA_035221665.1). NCBI lineage: Eukaryota > Metazoa > Chordata > Chondrichthyes > Rajiformes > Rajidae > Okamejei > Okamejei kenojei. Next base: position 29,580,854 of record CM069142.1, read on the forward strand.
TTTGGATACTTGCAGGCTTCAAAAGTCAAAACTCAGGGGTGAGTAGGAAAGTGCAAAGATATTTGAACTGGGAAGTTGGCAAGGAGCAATGCAAGGGGTATAGCTGATAATCGTTGCTAAAAACCAACAGTGCAGTGCTGTGCCTGCCACTGTCAGGTTAGTAGTAAAATTAAACTTATTTGTAGCATCTTTGTTGACGATAGGAAAAAGCATATTTGTTTTGTAAACGGTTTTTGGAAGCAGATTTGATTCAGATTTTGCAATATAATTGTCAATAAGGAGCAATTCTTTAAGAAATATTTCCCAAATAATATACAGAATTTAAAAAAATTCTTCACTCAAGTGGATCCCATTTTGTGAGAACGCCCCTTCATGTTTTCCTTTCTAGTACCTGTTGAAGATTAATTTTACTTTCTAATGTCAGATTCTAATCTGAGCATGAGTAAAAGATTTGAAAGTGGTGTTAGCAAGCGCAAGAGAAAGAGACTTGAAAATGATACGGTAAAGAAGTTAAGACCAATCACTGCTTTCTTGGATCAGCCACTGACAGAGGCAACAAGTGCCAGCGGTGAAGCAGATACATTGATACTAACACAAGGAAATCAGTGTGCTGGAGCTATCCAGCCATCTACTAGCATTCAATCAGAAGAAAACCTCCCTGAAACAGAAACAGTGAAGCACGACATGGCTGCTTTCTCATATAACTGAATATGAGGAAGCAGCCATGATGCCGGCTCAAAATGAAAATATAGAACTAAGTCACTTAATGGACAGCGAGAGGCTAAAGAGTGACAAGAAAATAATGTGGATAATCAGGATTTTCAGCTCACACCTGGTAAGGTAGGCCAAGTCCATAGGTATTCCAGACTCAGATATAGATAATGCCAAACATAGATCTACTGTAACAGACATTGGTTTGTGGACAGAATTGTCACATGAGGACGTATCCTATTGGGTAGAAGGGGTCCCTCTCAAGTTCAGCATCTTTGTGGACCATTTTCAAATTCCAAGCGAGTGTATAAAAAGCAGTCCAAGGTTTTGCACAACAGCTCTTTTTTATTCAACAAAAGTCAATGGGGAAACGTCTAGCCGAGAGTGGCTTGTGTATTCCCCCTCAAAAGGCCGGATATATTGCTTTGTTTGTAAGCTCTTTCCAAACATTGCATCTTCTGCTACATCTTTAGCTTCTGAAGGGTTTGATGATTGACAAAACCCCTGTCTTATCCAAACTCATGAAAACTCAGAGAAGCACAGGAAAGCCATGTTGACCTACTTAACAAGAAAGCAAAGGCAAACATTAACTTCAAAGTGGGGGTGGGGGATTGGGAGGGGCCTCACAAGTGGAATAGCCCAGGGCCTCTTTTCATCTAAATCCGGCACTGCTTTCAGTAGCAGAGAGAACAAGGGGGAAATTGGTGGAACAATCGGAATAGCTCTGACAGCATGAGGCCAAATGTTGTAACGTGTCATCTGTTGAATGTGTTGCTCCTAGTATGGCTCACCCATGAAAGCAGTGGACTAGAAGGTTTGCTTACCTCTAGTTTTTTGTAAGCCTTCACAGCCAGCTGAGATTTTTGTTTCTCTTGTCTCTTCCAAAATTCGCCTTAACTGTCGTCCTCTAAGAGTCCTGACTAAGGATGTCTAATTCAGTTATTTGTGTCAATGTCCACCATCTTCATATCTTACTTACTGTAAACTCTGAAGAAATGCTCATGATATGTCTGCTTTCATAGGTCTGGGCATTGAGTATAAGAGTAGGAAGTCATGATGCCGCTTTGTAGGGCTTTGGTTAGGTATTATTTGGAGTATTGTGTACAGTTCTGGTTGCCCCATTACAGAAGTAATGTGGAGACTTTGCAAAGGGTGCATAGGAGGTTTCCCAGAATGATGGCTGGATTAGGGGGTATTATCTACAGGGAGAGTTTGGATAGACTTGGATTGTTTTCTCTGTAATGCCGGAGAGGTTTGTAAAATGATGAGATGCATAGATCGTGTAGACATTCAGAATCTTTTGCCCAGAATGGAAAATCCAATATAATGCATAGATTTAAGATGAGAGGGGCAATATTTAAAGGAGATGTGCGGGGTAAGTTTTTTACACAATGGGTGATGAGTGCCTGGAACACACACTGCTGGGGTTGGTGAAAGAACCATATGCGTTTGTGGCATTTAAAATACTTTAAGATAGACATACGAATATGCTGGGAATGGAGGGGTTTGGGTTATGTGCAGGTAGATAGGCAATGGACAAAATTCAGCGGATCAGGCAGCATCTCTGGAGAAAATAGGTGACGTTTTGGGCCGGAACCCTTCTTCAGACTGAGTGAATGTGCCTATCTTCGGTATAAACCAGAATCTGCAGTTCCTTCCTACAAATAGATAAACAACGGCATGGGAGTCATGTTCGACACAAACAATGTGGGCTGTGTTCTTGTGCTATTCTATAAATCCATATAACCATATAACAATTACAGCACGGAAACAGGCCCTCTCGGCCCTTCCAGTCCGTGCCGACCATTTGTTTTCCCCTAGTCCCATCTACCTGCACTCAGACCATACCCCTCCATTCCCTTCACGTCCATATACCTATCCACTTTACTCTTAAATGTTAAAATCGATCCTGCCTCCACCACTTCTGCTGGAAGCTCATTCCACACAGCCACCACCCTCTGAGTAAAGAAGTTCCCCCTCACGTTACCCCGAAACCTCTGTCCCTTAATTCTCATGTCATGCCCTCTTGTTTGAATCTTCCCTACCCTCAATGGGAAAAAACGTATCCACGTCAACTCTGTCTATCCCTTTCATCATTTTAAAGACCTCAACCAAGTCCCCCCTTAACCTTCTGCGCTCCAAAGAATAAAGACCTAACTTGTTCAACCTTTCTCTGTAACATAGTTGCTGGAACCCTGGCAACATTCTAGTAAATCTCCTCTGTACTCTCTCTATTTTGTTGACATCCTTCCTATAACTAGGCGACCAAAATTGTACACCATACTCCAGAATTGGTCTTACCAATGCCTTGTACAATTTTAACATTACTTCCCTACTCCTATATTCAATGCTCTGATTTATAAAGGCCCAGCACACCAAAGGCTCTCTTTACCACCCCATCTACATGCGATTCCACCTTCAGGGAACTATGAACAGTTATTCCTAGATCCCTCTGTTCCACAGCATTCCTCAATTCCTACCATTTACCATGTACGTCCTATTTTGATTTGTCCTGCCAAGATGTAGCACTTCACACTTATCAGCATTAAACTCCATCTGCCATCTTTCAGCCCACTTTTCCAAATGGCCCAAATCTCTATAAATCCTAATTTTGCAGTATCATTAAGGTGGAAATATTCTGCGCAGAGCAGATTCTTCTCCATGTGAAAACATAAAAAGGGAGAGAACAAAATGGTGAATAACCAATGGCAGTTCCATACTTTCAACAGCAGAGGGTGCTGCCCCACACTCCCGGTGACAGTGAAACCCACTGGATATTTCAGTTCCCAGAGCCGGATTAATCGACATTCCTTGCATGCCACCGATCAGATCTCAGGAACATGACAGAGTCAGGGTGTGCAGGATAGGAATACTACGAATCTCTCTGATGGTAATGGGTATGTTCAAACCTCCCATTTTATTTCACAAAGCAATGACAAGTCAAGGCAAAGCCAAAAGAAGATTAACCACCTAAAGAGCAGTAAGAGTAAAGACTCTAACGCCCCTGTCCCACTTAGGAAACCTGAACGGAAACCTCTGGAGACTTTGCGCCCCACCCAAGGTTTCCGTGAGGTTCCCAGAGGTTTTTGTCAGTCTCCCTAAGTGGTTTCTGTTTTAAAAATCGGTAATTATTTAGTCAAAGCCGGTTGCGATGCTAGTTGAAGGTGGTTGCCGGAGGATAAAAACCTCCAGCAAAATCTCCAGAGGTTTCCGTTCAGGTTTCCTAAGTGGGACAGAGGCATAAGTTAACAGACAATGCTTGGAAACGGATGGCACGATGCATGCAAGAGAAAAACATGGGAGAGAATTCACTGCAGACCTTTAAACTTTGAACCCCATCCGTGAGTAATAACCTAAAATATTGCTGCTGTTTGCAGCGACTGCAAGACGTCTCTGCAGTTATTATTGAAACTGCACATGCTGTGCAGAATTTGCTTGCAAACAAATTAGACATGTTACAGCAAGCTTCAGGTTGGGACATATTACCAATGCAAAGTGAATTTATTTCCAATATGGCCTGACTCAAACATTTACAACATATACAAATAGAGTGTGCGTGCAGGTGTTGCTGTGCAGATGCAAGATATTACCAGAACATGTCTTCATACCTGCTTGCAAACAGTACAGCTGGAGCTAGTGTGATACCTGCCTGAACTAGTGTGATTGGGTAATCGATGGTGGGCCGAAGGGCCTGTTTCCATGCTATCTCTAAACTAAGCACGTGGAGGAACGAACTGCAGATGTTAGAAACATAGAAACATAGAAAATAGGTGCAGGAGGAGGCCATTCAGCCCTTCGAGCCAGCACCGCCATTCATTGTGATCATGGCTGATCGTCCTCGATCAATAACCCGTGCCCGCCTTCTCCCCATATCCCATGACTCCACAACCCCCTAAAGCTCTATCACTCTCTCTTAAATCCATCCAGTGATTTGGCCTCCACTGGCCTCTATGGCACGGAATTCCATAAATTCACAACTCTCTGGGTGAAAAAGTTTTTTCTCACCTCAGTCTTAAATGACCTCCCCTTTATTCTAAGACTGTGGCCCCTGGTTCTGGACTCACCCAACATTGGGAACATTTTTCCTGCATCTAGCTTGTCCAGTCCTTTTATAATTTTATATGTTTCTATAAGATCCCCCTCATCCTTCTAAACTCCAGTGAATACAAGCCTAGTCTTTTCAATCTTTCCTCATATGACAGTCCCACCATCCCAGGGATCAATCTCGTGAACCTACGCTGCACTGCCTCAATCACAAGGATGTCCTTCCTCAAATTAGGAGACCAAAACTGTACACAATACTCCAGATGTGGTCTCACCAGAGCACTATACAACTGCAGAAGAACCTCTTTACTCCTATACTGAAATCCTCTTGTTATGAAGGCCAACATTCGATTAGCTTTCTTCACTGCCTGCAGTACCTGCACGCCAACTTTCAGTGACCGGTGTACAAGGACGCCCAGGTCTCGCTGCACCTCCCCCTTACCTATCTAAACCCATTGAGATAATAATCTGCTCCCTTGTTTTTGCCACCAAAGTGGATAACCTCACATTTATCTATATTATACTGCCTCTGCCACGCATCTGCCACTCACTCAACCTGTCCAGGTCACCCTGCAACCTCCTAACATCCTCTTCACAGTTCACACTACACACAGCCACCCAGCTTTGTGTCATCCGCAAACTTGTTAGCGTTGCTCCTAATTCCCTCTTCCAAATCATTAATATAAATGGTAAACAGTCGTGGCCCCAATACCGAGCCTTGCGGCACTCCACTCGCTACTGCCTGCCACTCTGAAAAGGACCCGTTCACTCCTACTCTTTGCTTCCGGTCTGCCAAGCAATTTTCTATCCATGTCAACACCCTACCCCAATACCATGTGCTCTAATTTTAGTCACCAGTCTCCCATGCGGGACCCTATCAAAGGCTTTCTGAAAGTCTAGATACACTACATCCACTGGCACACCTTCATCCATTTTTCTTGTCACATCCTCCAAAAATTCCAGAAGATTAGTCAAGCATGATTTCCCTTTCATAAATCCATGTTGACTTGGACTAATCCTTTTACTGTTGATTTAAACCAAAGACAGATATGAAATGCTGGAGGAACTCAGCGGGACAAGCAGCATCTCTGGAGAGAAGGAATGGGTGACATTTCGGGTCGAGACTCTTCTTCAGCATTTTGTGTCTATCAATAGAGTATATAGAGTGTGTGCATGTGTTGCTGTGTAGATGCAAGACATTACCAGATCATGTCTCATTACCTGTTTGCAAACAGTACTGTGGTAATTCAATTAAATTGAAAAATACAGCATGGAAACAGGCCCTTCTGGCCACCGAGTCCATTCTGACTATTGGGCACACATGTACACTATCCCACCTACGCATTCACTCCCTACATACTAAGGGCAATTTACAGGGGCCAATTAACCTACAGGCCCACACATAGTCTTCAGTCTGAAGAAAGGTCTCGACCCAAAACATCACCCATTCCTTCCCTCCAGAGATGCTACCAGTCCCGCTGAGTTACTCCAACATTTTGTGTCTATCTAAGGAGGGAAATACAATGGATTAAGTATCAAATGCCATGACAAAGGTAGTTAATGTTATGAAAGGATTTGTGAAGATGTTTCCATTTTGAGAGAAACCAGAATGAGGCCATAAATATAAGATGATTATTAAAATTTAAGAGAAACTTACTCCTTGTAATAAATGGTTAGAATATGGAATATATACTACAAAAAAGTAGCTGAGATAATAAAATAGATGTATTTAAGGAAAGCTTGACTTAAAACCGGGAAAGAAATAAAAGGACGGTTATGTGAAGTAGGCGCAATATGATTAAATGTAAGAATGACCTGCATTTATTGATTGACTGATTGATTGAAAGATACAGCATGGAAACAGGACCTTCAGCCAACCATCGATCAACCATTCACACTCGTTCTATTTTATCCCATTTTCGCAACCACTCCCTACACTCTAAGGGAAACTAACAGAGACAGCCTGGTCCAAGGCACTTGCTACCATCTACGTAAAAAACCTGCCTCATGCATCTATATATTACTAAAACTCTCGTCTTGTTTGTTTGTGAGTGTGCGTGCATGTGTGTCTGTGATTCATGACCTGATTTATGCCAAAACACGATAGCACTACAATTTTTGGACCACCTTACTCACCATTGTCCTGTGGTGTTGTGTATCAAGTTTTGTTCAGATTTATGTTATATTTTACAAGTTATTCACATTTTTAATTTTACAATACCCCACTTTGAAAAAAATCTTGCATCTGCACAGGTAGTTGGGAGCTATGACGTCACAATGGGATCTAATTTACCCATCAACAATGTTCCACCCAGTCCAATGAGAGATTTGTTACATTGTTGTAAGGATAGGGAGGGAGTGGGGGAGGGGAGGAGGGGAAATGGTATTTAAAAATTGTGTTTAGTGGGGGAGTGCGATAGGGGAGAGATGAGGAGTGGGGGAGCAGGGAGATAGAGGGAGAGGAGGGGGGTAGGGAGGGGAGAGGGGTTATAGAGGGAGGGAGTGAGTGGACAGACGGTAGGGGAAAGGAGAGGGAGGGAGAGGTGCAGGAGGGAGTGGGGGAGGGGAGGAGGAGAGGGGAAAGAAGAGGGAGGGTGAAGAGGAGGGGAAGAAAGTGTTGGAGCTTGAGGGGAAATGAGCTGCACCTGCGCAGTTGGGGGCTATAGGTGAGCGGTAGAATATTGCATTGGGGGATCAGGTTGTGTTGGGGGAACGGGAGAGTGGTGGAATATTGTGTTGGGGGAATAGGGCCCAACTGGTCCCACTTGGTCTAGTCTCCTTTAAACTTTGCCCTTCTCACCTTAAACCCACGCTGTGCGTCATTGCAAGACGATTCTGCGCGTCATTTTCTGATCACTCGTTAGTGGCACAACTTAGAGCGATGATATTGACTAACCTCTGCTGCACCTTACTGTACTTGAAGGAGGAGCTACCATTAACTAAAATGAAAATATGAATACTTAAACCATTTGAAACACCTGACTGTCTGCCTCTTTAAAGATCAGCTGACAATTACATTGGGTGGAATTTGACTGTCACTGGGATGCCAAATAGTCACTCCTGCCTTTCAGCATATAGCAGCCAGCCTGAATCAGTGCCACTCTGTGTATTGTAGATCGCATCACCAATGTGTGGCATTTGATAACTGCTGGTTAGCTTTCTTCACTGTACTTCCAGCATGTGGACCAGACTTAGGACTTTGGACTTTTCTTTGAATGTGACGACTGTAAATATGTGGGTTGTGCAAAAATAATGTCAGTGCTGTGCATATGCGACAACAATGAACCACTGGACCATTAAACCCATGTCCTCTGGTTCTAGATCCCCCTAGCCTGGATAAAAGATTGTGTGCATTCACTCCAATCTATTCACCTCATGATCTTATAAGATCTCCCTCTCTCTCTCTCTCTCTCCCTGCCTCCTGCGCTTCAAGGAATGAAGTCCCCGCCTGCCCAACCTCTCGCTGTAGCGCTGGTGAACGGATTTGAAGCATTGGAGCCTGGGACCCTGGTTTAGACGCAGTGAGGACCGGTGCCGTGCATTGTCCGGGGGGCTCCCTTGCTCCCTCTGCTGGAACACCACTGAATCGCTGCGTGTGATCGCGGGCGCATCTCTCCGCAGACACAGGGCAGCAGCACAGGGCACCGGTGGCCATGGAGACATTCCGCTTCTCCCGCGGCCCCTGAGGTGTTTCCTCAGCCCTCTTTATTTTTCTCGGGGCCGACCGCGCTGGGGATGAAACCGCCGGGAGGGATCTTCGTGTCGGTGTTTCTCTTCGCCGCCGAGATGGTGGCCGCCCTTTACCTGAGCAGCACCTACCGATCGGGCGGCGACGGGATCTGGCTGGTCCTCACCCTGGTCTTCGCCCTGGTGCCCTCCATCCTGGTCCAGTTCACGCTGACCTTCGTCCACCGGGACGTGAGCAGGGACCGGCCGCTGGTGCTCCTGCTCCATCTCCTGCAGCTGGGACCTTTCGTCAGGTGAGTGAGGCCTCTCCGCACATGAGCACCAGCCGGGGAGCGGCTCTGCCTCTCCCGCTGCGTGGCCGCGATGTGGTGGTCTGGGCCGGGCTGCCATGGGTGAACACCCGGCGCATGGAGCATGGAGCATGGTGCATGGTGCATGGAGCATGGTGCACGGTGCACGGTGCATGGTGCACGGTGCACGGTGCACGGTGCACGGTGCACGGTGCATGGTGCACGGTGCATGGTGCAGGCGCTGCTGCCTCTTCTGGCCGATGCATCACTGACGCCAATGTTAATGCCAGTGGGTGGCAAGTAGCCTGGTGCCAGGATACAGTCTGAAGAAGGGTCCCGACACGAAACGAAACCTACCCATGTTCTCCAAAGATGCTGCCTGACCCACACCCCCCTCTATCCCTCTCTCTCTCCTCTCTCTCTCTCTCTCTCTCTCTCTGTCTTTATCCCTTTCAATTTCTCCCTCTCAGTTTCTCTTTCTCTCTCTCTCTCTCTCTCTCTCCCTCTCTCTCTCCCAACTGCTCTCTCTCCCGTCAAAGTGCCGAGAGTTACTCTAGCACTTTGGGTCCTCTTGTGTATATCAGCATTTGCAGTTCCTCGTTTCTACACCTCAACTACAGACATCAGAAGAGGAAGGATGAAAGGTTGGGAGTTGACGCTTCCCGCCCGTTAACCCTATTCGCATCACTAACGTACATGTCACATGCAAAGATGCACACAAGGCTGGAGAAACTCAGCGGGTGCAGCAGCATCTAAGTAATCTTTTGTGTCCCCTCGATTCTCCAGCATCTGCAGTTCCTTCTCTATCACATACAAAGATGTTAGCTGGGGTGGGGTGGGGGGGGGGGAGCTAGATCTTGCTTTAGCAGATAACAGGACAGATGGTAGGACAGATAGGATGGGTGAATTGTGAATGTAACGCCCGCGGCGAATGATGTGTTTGTGTATCGCGAGGCCACAATGCTCCCGCCCCTGCATTACATACATGTCTTTTACTTTCACATGCTATTCGGGAGATAAGAACAGAAAGGTTCGCAAGTAGATTCTTGAATGTGCTTAAAGATAGCATCGAATATCATCACACACAAATAATACCTTAAAAAAGCAGCACTTCACGCCCCCATACAAATTATTTCCTATCGTTCATTCTCACCATTGAAACCAGCGCAATGGAGCGTAAGCCGCAGGTTGAACTGTTGTGCACAGTCAATGCGGGGGCGAATAATGCTCAACGAGCCGGCCCCACCGCACCGAAACATTTTGCATTCCACTCTCCCCTTGATTTTTCACTTTACCGCTAATAATCGGAATTCATTCTCTTCTTCCCTCTGCCGAAAGAGAGGCCCGTGTTGCAGGAAGAATTGGCCGCGAAACATAATCAAACCCAGTCGATGTTACCTTGCACCGGTTAAGAAGGTGTCAATTCTAAACATCTTTATATAGTATTAAACAGCAAAATGTATTTCTATGACAGATCACCGAGGGTGTTTCTGTGAAGGGTGGGTTTAATTCGCTAGGAAGCAAACGTACTTTGTTTTTAGACGGTAAATGTGAAATATCTGTGTTCCCGCAGCATCTATCCGGTGCGGGCGTGTATGCCGCCAGCAGCGCATGTGTGTGTGTCCGCGGCCGCCGCTCCCAGATCACCCACGCGTGTGTAAACGGACAGTTTAATCCCGCTCCGCGTTGGTTGAATTTCGACCGAACAAGTTAAATCGCCATTAATCCTAACCAATATTGTATTAATTCCCAATGTACGCCATTTGATCGAGGCTGTACATCATAAAAGCATGGAACATCGACCAGTACAGCACAGCACAGTACAACAGTACAACACAGGAACAGGCGTTTTGCCCGCAATGTTTGTCCAGAACAGATGCCACTTCAAACTAATCTCCTCTGCCTGCACTTAATCCACATTCCTCCATGCTTTGCTTATCCATATGCCTATCTAAAAAAAATTCTTAAAAGCCACTAATTTAATTGCCTCCACCATCACCCCTGGCATTACGTGCCAAGCGCCCACCACTTGTAAAACATTGTCCCACACAAATCATTTAGACTTTGCCCATCTCACCTTAATTCTATGGTGAATCTATTTTTCATATTCAAATTGGGGAATAGAATTTGCAGTAAACCAGAGCAATTGGTGACGTTTCGGGTTGAGACTGAAGGAAGGTCTCGACCGGAGTGAACAAAAGTCTCGCCCCGAAGCATCACCTATTCCTTTTCTCCAGAGATGCTGCCTGAACCGCTGAGTTACTCCAGCATTTTGTATCTATCTTGATATGACAGTAATCAGTGAGCAGTTGTGCCTCCTGAATTCCTACTGGGAAGTAGAGCAGACTAGAAATTTGCAGCATGTAACCAACTTAACAAAGGTTTGATGTACTTTCTGTTTAATACTTTCAGATGTCTGGAAGCTTTGTGGCTCTACCTAAATGTCGGTAAAGTTGAAGAATCTTACGTCAGTATTACCCGAAAGAAACACTTGAAAAAAAGTGGCTCTTCTGAAGAAATTGAAAAAGAAGTAGGTCAGGCTGAAGGCAAAATGTTCACCCACCGTGCTGCGTTTAACCGGACATCAGTGATTCAGGCCTTCATAGGCTCAGCGCCTCAACTTACTCTTCAGTTGTATGTCAGCGTAAAGCAGCAGGTAGTAACTCCTGGGAGAGGTAGGTATGGTTTCATGAGTTCATAAGTCATAGGATAAGAATTAGGCCATTCGGCCCATCGAGTCTACTCCACCATTCAATCATGGCTGATCTATCTTTTCCTCTCAACCTCATTCGCCTGCCTTGTCCTCATAACCTTTGGCAACCTTTGAAATTCATGGCATAGCTTGGACCAGTTGAGGAATTCCTTTAAAGGACACAAAGAGCTTGAGTAACTCAGCGGGTCAGGCAGCATCTCTGGAGGACATGGATTGGTGACATTTTGGGTCGGGACACTCTTCAGATTGATTCTTTCAGGGTGAGAAGAAAGCTGGAAAAGGGGCAGGGAGGTGAGGGGGGTGTAGACAGGACAAAGCATTGCAGGTAATAGGTGAAAATATGTGAGCTGGGATTGATAGGCAACTGGCTGGAACAAAAGCTAGAGATAAGAGCTGAAGTTGTCGGACAGGATTGAAGAGTTGCCGATTGTGAAACCAGAGGCAGGAAAGTCGCAAAGGGGGGGGCGGGGAGAAATAGATGGGAGTCCAGATGGGGCACAGGGTTGGAAGGGGGGGTGGAAGGGGGTGTGTAGGGGAGTAGGGTTGGGGGGGGGGAGGTTTAGGGGGGTTAGTTACAGGTTACCCGAAATTGGAGAATTCAGTGTTCATACTGTTTAAGAGGAACTGCAGATGCTGGAAAATCGAAGGTAGATAAAAGTGCTGGAGAAACTCAGCGGGTGCAGCAGCATCTATGGAGCGAAGGAATAGGGAACGTTTCAGGTCGAAACCCTTCTTCAGACTGATGGAGGGTGGGGGGGAGGGGGGGAGAAGAAAGGATATGAGGAGGAGCCGGAGGGCTGAGGGAGAGCTAGGAAGGGGAGGAGACAGCAAGGGATAACGGAATTGGGAGAATTCAATGTTCTGGCCACCGGGATGCAGACTGCCCAAATATGAGGTGCTGTTCCTCCAATTTCTGGTGTTGCGCACTCTGGCCATGGAGGAGGCCCAGGACATTCTTCAGGGAATGTGGGTATCCCTCCCCTACTATAGATGAGGCTCGCACCAGGGTCTCCTCCATACCCTGTAACACTGCCCTCTCTCCCCATCCCCCCACTTGCAACAAGGGCAGAGTCCCCCTGGTCCTCACCTTTCACCCCACCAGCCGGCAAATACAACAAAAAGTCCTCCATCAGTTTTTGCCACCTCCAACATGACCCCATCATTCGCCACATCTACCCTGTCTGATTTCCGCAAAGACCGCTCCCTCCGTAACTCCCTTGTCAATTCTTCCCTTCCCTCCCACACCACCCCCTCCCCGGGCACTTTCCCTTGCAACCGCAAGAGATGCTGTACTTGTCGTTTTACCTCCCCCCTCGACTCCATTTACGGACCCAAGCAGTCGTTCCAGGTGCGACAGAGGTTCACCTGCATCTCCTCCAACCTCATCTATTGCATCCGCTGCTCTAGATGTCAGCTGATCTACATCGGTGAAACCAAGCGTAGGCTTGGCGATCGTTTTGCCAAACACCTCCGCTCGGTCCACATTAACCAGCCTGATCTCCCGGTGGCTCAGCATTTCAACTCCCCCTCCCATTCCTTATCCCCCAACCCTACTCCAGGGCCTCCTCCATGGCCAGAGTGACCAACACCGGAAATTGGAGGAACAGCACCTCATATTTGGGCAGTCTGCATCCCGGTGGCCTGAACATTGAATTCTCCCAATTCCGTTATCCCTTGCTGTCTCCTCCCCTTCCTAGCTCTCCCTCAGCCCTCGGGCTCCTCCTCCTTTTTCCTTTCTGCTCCCCGTCCGTCCGTCCCCCCACCCTCCATCAGTCTGAAGAAGGGTTTTGACCCGAAACGTTGCCTATTTCCTTCGCTCCATAGATGCTGCTGCACCCGCTGAGTTTCTCCAGCACTTTTGTCTACCTTCAGTGTTCAAAGTGTTGGGTTGTAAGCTACCCCAAATGGAATATGAGGTAAAGGTCTCGACCCGAAACGTCACCCACTCCTTCTCTCCAGAGATGCTGCCTGAGTTACTCCAGCATGTTGTGCTATCTTTGGAATTTGGTAAGGTGTACAAAGACGGACAACAGGCCAAATTGGTTGTTTCGGGCACGTAACTAAACATAACTGCTAAATATTGGACTTCATACGAGTTTTACCATGTATAAACAGGTCCTCACTGTGCTTGTGAGGCCTTATCAAAGTTACTTCAAGGCGACCAGTCTGAACAAGTTCCAGAGTCAAATAGCTTCAAATAGGTTTATGCATTTTGAATGATATATTTTTTGGGGGGGAAAAGCACTTCCTTGGCCCCCCCAGTTCCCTGGGGATCCAAACGCATCTCCTTGCCCGATTTCTTTGGCAGCTCGCTGATGCAGTGGTGGAGTTGCTGCCTTGCAGTGCCAGAGACCTGGGTTCAATCCTGACTGCGGGTGCTATCTGTATGGAGTTTGTACGTTTTCCCCATGACTTGCTTGCGTTTTCTCCGGGATCTGCCCCACTCCAACAACATACAGGTTTGTAGGCTAATTGGCTTTGTAAAATTGTAAATTGTCCCTGGTGTGTGTGTAGGGTTGTGTTAGTGTGCGGGGATCGCTGGTCGGCACAGTCTCGGTGGGCTGAAGGGTCTGTTTCCCCACTGTATCTCTAAATTTTTCTATTGGTTACCTTCAGTCTTCTTCGTGATAAATGGATATGAAGGGTTTAGAGTGCTACGGGCTAAATGCAGGCACACGGGACTAGCCCACCATGCCAGCTTGGTTGGACCGGACAGCTTTACGAATCAACGACACCATAAAGAGTGCAGCACCAATAACCTTGGCACGCTGGAAGTCTGTGATTAAATCAGAAAATGCTGGGAATATTCAGCTGGTAAGGTAGCATCTGCAGAGAAAATTTTTCAGGTTTTGCAACTTTATCAGAAACAGGAGAAAGTTAGAGATGATAAAACGCTCTAAGTTGCATGAATTACTCAGCCCAGACCATCACACAAACCAACTTCCATTGACTCCATCTACACTTCACACTACCACAGGAAGGCCACCAGCATAATCAAGGATGAGTCTCAACCCGGACACTCCCTCTTCTTCCCTCTCCCATCAGGCAAGAGGTAGAGAAGTGTGAAAACACATACTTCCAGATTCAGGGACAGTTTCTTCCCCACTGTTATCAGGCAACTATCAACAACTAGAGAGTGTCCTGAGCTGCCACCTACCCCATTTGAGACCTTGGGCTAAGTTTAATCGGATGTTATTGGAATGGATCTTCCGTATACGTTATTCCCTTAATCCAGTATCTGTACATTGCGGACAGCTTGATCGTAACTATTTATGGTCACACATTGTGAGGAAGGGCAAGTAAATCTTTGTCTCACCTGGAAAGTAGGTTCAAGAGAGGATACAATACCATTCAATGCCATTGTTTAATTTTTACATTTAGTTTAGAGATGCATCGTGGAAACAGGCCCTTCCAACCAGCAATCAGGAAAGCGGCCAGCAATCTCCGTACACCAGCACTATCCAACGTGGGACAATTTACAATTTTTACCTCAGCCAATTAACCTACAGAACTTGCACATCTTTGGAGCGTGGGAGGAAACCGGAGCTCCTGGAGAAAACCTGCACGGTCACAGGGAGAACGTACAAACTCTGTACAGACAGCACGCAAAGCATTGATCGAACCCAGGTTGCTGGCACAGGTTGCTGAGGCAGCAACTCTAATGCTGCTGCACCAGGCTGCCCCTATATCACTGTACCTTAATGGTCCATCTGATTTGGAAAATGGGCCACATGAAAACTGATTCTCAAGATCTTTGCAAATTCATGATTTGTTTAACTCTAGCCTTTACATAGGCACATGGAAGTGCAGGGAACAGAGGAATGCGGATCATGTATAAGCAGAGGGAATCAGTTTAACTTGGCATCACGTAATAAGAAGGAACTGCAGAAGGTGGTTTTTACCAAAGATTGAGACAAAATGCGGGAGTAACTCAGCGGGTCAGACAGAATCTCTGGTGAACTTGGATAGGTGACATTTCGGGTCAGGGCCCTTCTTGAGGCTTGAGTCGGAATAAAGGTCTCGAATGAAATGCCACCTATCCATGTTCTTCAGAGATGCCGCCTGACCCACTGACTTACTCCAGCACACTGTGCCTAACTTGGTATCGTATTCGGTACAAACATTGTGGGCCGAAGGGCCCATTCCTCTGCTGTACTGTTCTACGTTCTATATTCTACCCTCTAGTGTGAATGTAGACATCACATGTCCTGTTTCAATTTTAGGAGTATTAATGGTCATATCACTGTTCACCATTGTGTACGGAGCCATGCGGTGCAATATCCTCGCCATCAAAATCAAGTATGATGAGTATGAAGTGCATGTGAAGCCAGCGGCATACATTTGCATCTTCCTGTGGAGGAGCTTCGAGATCGCCACCAGAGTCATTGTTTTAGTCCTTTTCAGCTCTGTGCTGCAGATCTGGATCCTCCCCGTGGTTCTCTTGAACCTTTTTGCCTTTTTCTTCTATCCGTGGATATTATTCTGGAGCAGCAAATCTCCTTTCCCCGAGAACATTGAAAAGACATTTACCAGAGTAGGTACCACAATTGTGTTATGTTGCCTTACATTTCTTTATGCTGGCATTAATATGTTCTGTTGGTCAGCTGTCCAACTCAAGTTAAATGATTCTGATTTAATTAATAAGTCACAGAATTGGTATAGACAAGCTGTGTACTATATGATTCGATTCATCGAAAATGCCATTCTTATTCTTCTATGGTACGTTTACAAGACTGACGTGTACGGTTACATCTGTGCCCCACTGCTCGTCATGCAGCTGTTAATAGGCTATTGTATTGCGGTATTTTTTATGCTTGTATTTTACCAGTTCTGCCACCCCTGTAAAAAACTTTTTACCTCCAGTATTTCCAAAGGATTACTCGCCTGTATTCATTTTACTTGCGTAAAATGCAATTGCTGTAAGTCTGAATCCACAGAGAAAATCGGGCTTGGAGCCGAATAATGCCAATGATCATGAACAGGGCCTTGACCCTAACTGTGGATCTCGGGGTTAGAAGTAGCTTCTCAATGCAAACAAAATTACAGGGATGGCCTTTTCATTTGCACATATCCATTTTGTTTGGACATAGCAATCGCTATAAATAATAAATGTGCCTCCGACGAAAATTAGCAGTTTGTAATTCCCGTGAGAGGAGGGGTGTTTTGCAAATGGTTTAACTGCTGCACATTTCAGTGAGCTGTGGAAGTAAACTTTCTAAATCCAGGCTTCCAGCATGAAATCAGGTGCAAGCGGAGAGATCTGGTACATCCGGACACATTTGATACAACCTTTAATATTAGTAGGCAGAAATTATCTGGCAATTGTTTAGTCTAGATTAGTTTAGATAAAGGGCGGAAACAGGCCCTTCTGCCAATGGAGTCGGTGCCGACCAGCAACCCCCGTACACTAGCACTATCCTACACACTGGGGACAATTTACAATCTTTACCAATGCCAATTAACCTACAAACCTGAATGTCTTTGGAGTGTGGAAGGAAACCAGAGAACCCAGGGTAAACTCACGTGGCTACGGGGAGAACGTGAAACCCCGTGCAGACAGCACCTATTCTAGTCAGGAGGATCGAACCCGACTCTCTGGCGCTGTAAGGCAGCAACTTACAGCACCAAACAAAAATTGTTTGCCCAACTTGCTATTCTATTGCTGTCGTATAGGCCAAACATATGTACAATGCCACATCCATCCACTGAAGGCAGCTCCCATCCCAAAGCTTCTTGAATGTGCTTATAAAGAGTAGAATTAGAGCCATTGGCAAAAGAGTAATTGAAGAGTAAATAGTTTGCAGTACCTTCAGTAGATTTGTATCAACAACGGAAAATGCTAACCTGTACATTATGTATTTGTGATAAATTTATAAAATGTAGGTTTCTTGTTTTTTGGAAAACTCATTCACTTTAATATGATATGCTGTATAATTCTATGCCTCTATGATGTTTAGTGAACTTTTAATATATGCATGCTAGGTGCTGCCTCCACAAGTAAAGAAAAAGGCAACGTAGTTTATTGTCCAAAGACAGTAGAACCTTTTCACACAGTGGGTGGTGGGTGTATGGAACGAGCTGCCAGGGGAGGTAGTTGAGGGAGGTACTAATACAGCACTTAAAAGGCACTTAGACAAGAGCATGGGTAGGAAAGGTTTAGTGGGATATGGGCCAACCAGGGGCAAATGGGACTAGCTTAGATGGGGCATCTTGGTCGGCATGGATGAAAGGCCTGTTTCCGTGCTGTATGACTCTATGACTCTGATATGTTACCCAATAACTGACTTTCCGCTATCTTTAATGGAAGCCTCTAAAGGAACCTTTATTTTAGCTGGTCGTGTTATTCATAATCATTTCTGGACCATCGTTCCTGAGATTTAATGTTCTCATTAAATTATGGGAGCTGCGTACCAATGTTGTTCTAAGAATATTCAAGCAAAGTGTAAATAACATTAAAAGGGGCATTTGTAACTTCAGAATGGGCTTTCAAGTAGAACTTTAAATGTGTTTATAGTGTGTAAATTGATTATCTAACTTTAATAATATGTAAATGAATTATCTAACTTTTATTTTACAAAAGTAAATTCATTTCTTCAATGTGCAATTTAACTTTAAGATTTAATGTCCAAACTGTTTGGTGTGCCTGCATATGTTTTTATTTAGTTTAGTTTAGTTTATTGTTACATGTACTAAGTATAATGAAAAGCTTTTGTTGCGTGCTAATTAGTCAGTGGAAGGACAATACATGATTACAGTCGAGCCATTCTCAGTGTACAGATTCATGATCAGGGAACAATGTTTAGTGCAAGAAAAAGCCAGTAAAGTCCGATCAAGGATTGTCCGAGGGTCTTCAATTAAGTAGTACAGGACTGCTCTTAGTTGTGGTAGGACGGTTCAGTTGCCTGATAACATTTGGAAAGCAACTGTCCCTGGATCTGGAGGTGTGCATTTTCACACTTCTATACCTTTTGGGAGAGGGGAGAAGAGGGAGTGGCCAGGGTGTGACTCATCCTTGCTTATGCCGCTGGCCTTGGTATCAATGGAGTCAATGGAAGGGAGGTTGGTTTGTGTGATGGGCTGGGCTGTGTCCATAATTTGCTGCAATTTCTTGCGGTCTCGCATGGAGCTGTTCCCAAACTAAACTGTGATGCATCACGATAAAATGCTTCTTCGCCACATCTGTAGAAGCTGGTGAAAGTTGTTGGTTACATGCCTGACTTAAGCCTTCTAAGGAAGTAGAGGTGCTGATGCACTTTCTTGGCCGTTGCTTCAATATGGGCGGTTGAAGATAAGTTGTTGGTGATATTTACTCCTAGAAATTTATGAGACAAATACGTTTTGACTCAACACTTACACTTCATAGAATCATGGAGTGATACAGTGTGGAAACAGGCCCTTCGGCCCAACGTGCCCACACGGCCAACAATGTCCCAGCTACACTAGTCCCACTTGCCTGCGCTTGGTCCATATCCCTCCAAACCTGTCTAACTGTTTCTTAAATGCTGGGATAGTCTCAGCCTCAACTACCTCCTCTGGCAGCTTGTTCCATACACCCACCACCCTTTGTGTGAAAAAGCTACACCTCGGATTCCTATTAAATCTTTTCCCCTTCACCTTAAACCTATGTCGACCTCGATTCCCCTACTCTGGGCAAGAGATTCTGTGCATCTACCCGATCTATTCCTCTCATGATTTTGTACACCTCTATAAGATCTCCCCTCATCCTCCTGTGCTCCATGGAATAGAGACCCAGCCTACTCAACCTCTCCCTATAGCTCACACCCTCTAGTCCTGGAAACATCCTCGTAAATCTTTTCTGAACCCTTTTAAGCTTGACAATATCGTTCCTATAACATGGTGCACAGAACTGAACACAATATTCTAAATGTGGTCTCACCAACGTCTTATACAACTGCAACATGACCTCACAACTTCGATACTCAATACTCTGAACTGATGAAGGCCAAAGTGCCAAAAGCTTTTTTGACCACCTTGTCTACCTGTGACTCGGCATTCAAGGAACCGTGCACCTGCATTTGATAAGGTTCCACACAGGGGATTAGTGGGCAAAATTAGGGCACATGGTATTGGAGGTATAGTGCTGACATGCAGGGCCGGCCTTAGGAGGTGCGGGGCCCGATTGGGAAAATTTTTCGGAGATATATAAATAAATAATTATAAATGAGTCATGTGTCTTGAGTAACATGACAATTGGGGGGAGAGTTCCTTTCACAGCGTGTGGGGAGTCTAGTCAGGGGTAACGTTGCGAGGAGGGAAGGAGCGTGGAGAGGTTGAGGGTGGGGTTCATGCCAGTAACTCGCTCACTCACCCGGCCGACCCCCTCCTTCCCTCCCAGCAACTTTACCCATGGACAGACTACCCACACGCTGTGAAAGGAACTCTCCCCCCCCCCCCCCAGCAGCGCTGTCCTTTTACAGCCACTTCCCACTTTACAGCCGCTTCCCATCAGCTGCTAGCAATGAGGGATAGACTTGGCTATATCTCAGTACAGCAACATCGTTCTTGATGTTGCTGTACTGAGGGATAACGAAGTATGTATTTCTTGGCTAACGACCTATCCTTTGGCCTCCAAGATGCAGGTACATTTTCTAGCAATGTTACAAAATTTTGAGATTTGTAAAATCAAGTCTGCAATTTATCCCATCAGATAGAGCATAAAAAGAAGTTTAATTTGACACCTAATTCACTTTCATATCTTCAGTATTAACAAAAGTTATGGCCATTTTCATACTCGGAAATTAGCATCTTGTTCCCTATTGCTTTTCCATTGACAACACAAAAGCTGTGATTGAGGACAGTCAAAAGCCCATAACTTTCTTAAAAGTTAAGATAACTGAATGAAATTTTCAGTTATTATAGATTGAAGCATTGTGAAACAAATATAAAACATCTTACTTGGATGACCTGAAATTAAAGCATATAATTAATTAATTACCTAATTACAGCCAATTACAAAATTCACCATTGTGACGGAAATAGTAATAAACACCCAGACTGCCTTGAAAATTCAAAAATGTCTCGATCATAAATTTAATATTATTGTATTATATGCTGTAAATCCATAACAGATAGGTGAATAAATTACAATTTCTAGCAATAGACCAGGTCTTTATGGAGAAGATCAGTTGCTAGCTGGTACATTGGCATACCATAACCAGTAGCATCATCATATTCCTCAGATTGTAACCAATAAGCAGCTCTGTACACCTTGTTTTTCCTCAACTTTTCAATTTTGGCATTTTAAGCTACAAGTTTTTGCTCTTCAAACCATGCATGCCATGCCTTTCTGCCCACTACTTTCCCATTAAGAATGTCCTGTAGATTCAATTTCTTACGACAAAGATATTTTTTAAAAATAGCCTAAGTATCCAAATAACAAACTAATCCAATTCACACAAGAATTCACAATATAACATAATTTTTAAATCTCACTGTCATTAATTTACATGCCAGATGGAAGGAATTTAATGTTTAATTCCCATAAATTAATCTAGAAACATCCACTCAAGATAATCAAAATTATTTTTTGCACAATAAATGTGTATATTTAGTATAAAAATATTGCCTATGGATAGACAATAACAAAAAATATAGACGTTTTAGATGCTCTTATGACATGCTTGTCCAACAAAAATGAACATTTAAATCATCTTGCGAGTGGGTGTTTCTGGAATGTGATCGATTGGAACATTGCCGCTGCAGTGAGTTTTAACCCCATATCAGCAGGAAAGACACTGCCTGTTCGTTTGAGGCTGAAATAACATTTTCGCAATGTAAAATTAGATTAAAGCCATCCAAGAAGCAAGATTATATGTAAAATAATCGTTTGTGTCTGATGACTGTGGGTACAGTCGACTTACCCTTTGTTTTGTCCTGTTATTACGATCCATCATGTTGTAGGCGTTGTGGGCGTTCAAAGTCGCATTTTATTTTAATTCAATTATTAAATTGTCTGGCGTTTAAAAAAAAAGGAACGGAAGTCCGATCGATTTTTCTTCATCAGCTAGCAGATACAAGCGATACAAACCTGCATTTCAATCTCCCCCCCCCCCCCCCCCCCCCGATAGAGCAAAAGACGGAGAGACACAACGTGGGTCGGTAGGTAAATTTGAATGACTAACCTGCACACCAAGAACTTCACCAAAAAGAAGTTCGTACTCATGATGGTGAGTTTTAAGAAATTCTCAATGTGTCATCAATGCATCAATCTACATTCCAGAGTAAAATGTAATTATGTTTTGAAGAGTTAATGACGCCGTGTGAATTGTATTCAAAGGAACGCAGCGTCATTAATACCTCGTCTAAAACACAATTACACATTTACTGAGGAATGTGGATCGATGCATTGATGACGCATTGGATAACTACTGGTTAAATACTAGCTGTTAACACAACTGGCTGTTAACACTACAGTGGTTAACACATCGTTTGTGTCTGATGACCGTAGGTACAGCGCTTGTATTCCACATACAAAAATCCGTATGGCAAATGTTTAAAAAAAAATCTTTATTTGACAAAGCGAATTTGTATTTCCATATGAAATACGGAAAATTAACACGGGCCCCCCTTAGGCGCGGGGCCCAATTTGGAAAAATCGGTCCAATCGGCCTAGGACCGGCCCTGCTGACATGGATAGAAAATTGGTTGGCAGACAGGAAACAAAGAGTAGGGATTAATGGGTCCCTTTCAGAATGGCAGGCAGTGACTAGTGGGGTATTGCTAGGCTCTGTGCTGGGACCGCAGCTAATTGCAATACACATCACTGATTTATATGAAGCGATTCAAAGTAACATTAGCAAATTTGCAGATGACACAAAGCTGGATGGCAGTGTGAACTGTGAGGAGGATGCTATGAGAATGCAGGGTGACTTGGACAGGTTGGGTGAGTGGGCAGATGCAGTTTAATGTAGATAAATGTGAGGTTATCCACTTTGGTAGCAAAAACAGGAAGGCAGATTACTATCTAAATGGTACCAAGTTGGGAAAAGGGGAAGTACAACGGGATCTGGGAGTCCTTGTTGATCAGTCAATGAAAGTAAGCATGCAGGTACAGCAGGCAGTGAAGAAAGTGAATGGCATGTTGGCCTTTATAACAGGTGGAGTCGAGAAAAGGAGCAAAGAGATCCTTCTGCAGTTGTATAGGGCCCTAGTGAGACCACGCCTGGAGTATTGTGTGCAGTTTTGGTCCCCTAATTTGAGGAAGGACATTCTTGCTATTGAGGGAGTGCAGCGTAGGTTTACAAGGTTAATTCCCACGATGGCAGGACTGTCATAGGCTGAGAGAACGCCACTGTCATACTCTGGAGTTTAGAAGGATGAGAGGATGTCTTATTGAAACATATAAGATTATTAAGGATTTGTACACGCTAGATGCAGGAAACATGTTCCCGATGTTGAGGGAGTCCAGAACCAGGGGCCACAGTTTAAGAATAAGGAGTAAGCCATTTAGAACGGAGATGAGGAAACACTTTTTCTCACAGAGCATTGTGGGTCTGTGGAATTCTCTGCCTCAGAGGGCGGTGGCGGCCAGTTCTCTGGATACTTTCAAGAGAGAGCTAGATAGGGCTCTTAAAGATAGCGGAGTCAGGGGATATGGGGAGAAGGCAGGAACGGGGTACTGATTGGGGATGATCAGCCATGATCACATTGAATGGCGGTGCTGGCACGAAGGGCCGAATGGCCTATTCCTGCATCTATTGTCCATTGTACTCCTAGATTCCCTCTGCTCTACAACACTACCCAGAGGCCGACCATTCACTGTGCAGGTCCTACCCTTGTTCGACGTCCAAAAATGCAACACCTCACACTTCTCAGTATTAAATTCCATCAACCATTCTTCCGCCCACGTGGCCAATCGATCAAGATCCTGCTGCAATCTTTCCCAATCATCTTTACTATGTGCAAAACCATTCACTTTTGTATCATCAAACTTGCTAATCTTGCCCTGTATGTTCTCATCCAAATCATTGATGTAGATGACAAACAGTAACGGCCCCAGCACCAAACCCTGAGGCACAGCGCTATTTGTTCTATTAGATGATGTAGTTCGTAATTAGGAGGATAGTCATAGACTACAGGGTGATGAGGATATTTTAGGAAGACCAATTGCAAGGTAAGATCTGTTTGGATAGCATGCAAAACAGAAGCTTTTCACTGTACTTCGGTACATGTGACAATAGTAAATCTAAACCTAGACCTAAAGAATGGAAAACTAAATGCTGGTAAATGGGATAAATACTTGGTATCAGCATGGACATGGTTGCCCAAGGGACCTGTTTCTGTACTATCTGACTCTGTGACTCCCATCACATACAAATGCAAAACATCTAACGTAAGACCATAAAACCTAGCAGCAGAATTAGGCCATTCGGCCCATCGAGTGCTCTACCGTTGGCTGATCTATTTTCCCTTCTCAACCCCATTCTCCTGCCTTCTCCCCATAACCTTTGACACCCTCACTAATCAAGAACCTTTCAATCTTCACTTTAAAAATAACCAATGACTTGGTCTCCATCGCCGTCTGTGGCAATTAATTCCACAGATTCACCACCTCCTGCCTAAAGGAATTCCTCCTTATCTCCTTTCTAAAGGTACGCCCTTTTATTCTGAGTCTGTACCTTCTGGTCCTAGAGTCTCCCACTACTGGAAATATGCTCTCCACAACTCTATCTAGGCCTTTCATTATTCAGTATATTTCATTGCGATCCCCCCTTATCTTTCTAAACTCCAGGGAGTACAGGCCCAGATCTATCAAACACTCCTCATACATTAACCTAATCATCCCTGGTATTATTCTTGTAAACCTCTTCTGGACCTTCTCCAATGCCAGCACATCCTTCCTCAGATATGGGGCACTAATAACAGCATCCAGGTACCAACCTCATACCCTAATAGTTTATGTTTTAACAGGTCATCAAATGTCCTTTAGACTGTGTTCACTGAAATGGGTTTCTCGTCAGCTAAGTGGACAACATGCTAGTCTATCTCTTGTACAACAAAAACTGATGTAAACTATCGTTTAGGAAGATATAAACAAGATTGAATAAATCATCAGAATCAGTACTGTGAGAAAAAAAGATTCTAAATCTTTGCATATTATTTACTAATGTATTCAGATTAAATAATTTTAAGTGACTGAAATCTTTATTCGACAACTGCTTAATTTATGAAATACTTCAACCTTAAGATGCGGATGAAGATTAAGGTTCCAACCCACCTGTAAATACAGAAAAGACCAACCATTTCAAAGACTACAAAAAAATCTTGTAAATATCTTCAATGGAAAGAATTACGATGAATTCTGAAAGATATTTGTATATATTGATTTTTTAAAGTTTGTATTTATTTTTCAAGTATCATTTCATGTGTTTACAAGAGTTGCTTCATGTCACAGATACTTGACAATGATGTTAAATAAATGGATCCATAACAATATTTGGTGTTTTTTGAGTACGTAATTTATGTAAGAATAAAGTAGATAATACCTGCAGCAGCGTCCATGTCTCTCTCCCCCACTGTCAATAATGAGCTTCAATCAGTGATGCTACAATGGCTGCAAATTCAACTTTCATACGAAGTGGAAATAGCAGGAAAGCTGACTGGATTAAATTTGGTATTGGTTTATTATTGTCACGTTTGCCGAGATTACAGTGAAAAACTTTTGTTTGCGATCAATCCAATCAAATCAGATAATATTATACATAAATACAATCAAGCCATGCGCAGGTACAACAGGTAGAACA
Organism: Okamejei kenojei; assembly: GCA_035221665.1. NCBI lineage: Eukaryota > Metazoa > Chordata > Chondrichthyes > Rajiformes > Rajidae > Okamejei > Okamejei kenojei. Next base: position 29,606,062 of record CM069142.1, read on the forward strand.
GAGAGAAAAATTCAGAGTGCAGAATGTAGTTTCTTCAGCAATGTAACATAACAGTCCAGAGAAAAGGTCCAATGTCCGCAATGTCCCAAAAAGGTCCAATGTCCGTGGTATGTTGGAAAATAGAGACTGTATCGTAGCTTATGGTCGGACCATTCAGAAGCTCATTTATCACCAAGGATCTCCACCATCCGGACGGACCTTGCCCTCATCTCACTGTTATGCTCTGACAGGAGGTACAGAAGCCTGAAGTCTCACACTACCAGGTTCAGGAACAGCTACTTTCCTACAATCATCAAGCTCTTGAACCAACCTACAGAGGGGAATAAACTTTATCCTGGGTCTGGTGGTGCATGCTTTCAAGCTTCTGTATCTTCTGCCTGATGGGAACAGGGAGAAGAGAGAATGTCTGGGGTGGAAAAGGCCCTTGATTATGTTGGCTGCTGTCCTGAGTCAGCGTGAAATGTAGATGGAGTCAGTGGTGCTTTGTGTAATAGCATGGGATACATCAATAACTCTGCGAGTTCTTGCCGTCTTGGGCAGATCTGTTCTCAAACCAAACTGTGATGCAACCCGATAATTAGAATCAGAATCAGAATCACACATTATTCGCTAAGTATGTTTTGCAACATACGAGGAATTTCATTGACCAGGTCAGTCATACAATTAAAAGCAACAAATGACACAAAAACACATTTTAACTTGAACTCCTACACATTCCTCACAGTGATGGAAGGCGAAATAAAGTTCAAGACCTTCCTTTTGTTCTTCCTCGGTCGGGAGCCTCGAGCCCCCGGTTGACAGGACGATCTTGACTCCCGTAGCCGGCAGCGTTCGAGCCCTTTGCATCAAGGCGATCTGCTCCAGCATCGGGGGAATATCAGCTCCCCCGCGCCGGGCGATCGAACCTCGCATCGGGGCTGGTCGAGCCTTCCATGGCGTTGGAGCTCCCGACTAGCTTCTCCCGAGGCTGCGAGCCCTAGATGGTAAGTCCATGGTGGTCGCGGTGGGAGCGATCCCAGGCAAGGGATCCACTCCGATGTTAAGTCCGCGCCCCGCGGTGGGGCTCACAACAGTCTGAGGAGGCCTCCAGCTCCAGCGATGGTAGGCCGCAGAGCCCGGAGAATGTGGTACGAAACTTGGTCTCATCTCCGGAAAGGTAGGAACTTGAAAACAAGTTTCCCCCGATCCCCTCCCCCCTCCCCCCTCGCCCCCTCGCCCCACATAAAACATACCGAAGAACATTAAAACAAACTTTTAACGCACTAAAAAATAACAAAATGAAAGAAAAAACTAACCGACTGCCGGCAGGGATGCCATCTCCCCGGCGCCCCTGGTGGTCAATCTGCAGAAGTTACTGAGAAAATAGAAACCATGGGCACATGGTAACATGTACTAGTCCTAGTTATAGAGTCAAAGTGATACAGCGTGGAAACAGGCCCTTCAGCCCAACTTGCCCACAGCGGCCAACATGTCCCAGCTACACTGGTCCCACCTGACTGCGTTTGGCCCATGTTCCTCAAAACCTGTCCTATCCATGTACTTGTCTAACTGTTTCTTAAATGTTGGAATGGTCCCTGCCTCTACTACATCCCCTGGCAGCTCCTTCTATACACCCACCACCCTTTGTGTGAAAAAGAGCTCTCCTCAGATTCCTATTAAATATTTTCTCCATCACCACAAGCTTATATGTCAGATTCTTTTGCACTCGAATTTCAGCTGCGGTTAATTCCTGCATTTCGAGGAGTCAGTTGTCATCCTGAAAAATATGAGTTAACTGAGTATATTGTTTGTAATGAGATCTTGACTGTTTGAAAGAACACAACGGCAGAAGACACAAATTGCTGCAGTGGCTCAGCAGGTCAGGCAGCATGTCTGGAGAACATGGATAGGTGACATTTCGAGTTGGCACCTTTCTTAAGATTCTTTGTTACCTATCCATGTTCTCCAGACGTAACATATCCGTGTTCCCCAAAAGTCTGAAGAAGGATCCTGACCCAAAACGTCATCTATCCATGTTCTCCAGAGATGCTGCCTGACTCACTGTGTTACTCCAGAACTTTGTGTCCCCTTTTGTAAACTAGCATCTGTAGTTCCATGATTGTACATTTTGACTGCTCCACTGCAAAATCTCCTCAAGGTATGCCTACCTTGAAGAACCTCCTATCTTGTTTACCCCCCACACCCCCCGCCCCAACTTACAATCAGTCTGAAGATTGTAAAGTCACCTCACCTTGTTCTCGGGGGATGCTGTGTGAGCAATGCTGAGTTACTCTAGCACTTATAGAGTCGTAGTTTCATAGAATCAAACAGCATGGAAACAGGCTCTTCGGGCCAACTTGCCATTAATGACCAACATGCCCCATCTATACCAATCCCAACTGCCTGCATTTAGCCCATATCCTTCTAAACCTTCCCTATCCATGTACCTGTCTAAATGTTTGTTAAACATTGTGATAGTACCTGCCTCAACTACCTCGTCTGGCAGCTCGTTCCATACACCTACCGCCCCTTGTGTAAAAACGTTGGCCCTCAGTTTCCTATTAAAACTTTCCCCCCCCCCCCCACCACACCTTAAACCAATGTCCCCTTGTTTCGTGCATTCACCCTATCTATTCTCATGATCTTGTACACCTCTTTCAGATCACCCCTTATCCTTCTGTACTCCAAGAAATAGATTCCTAATAAGTGTCCTAGGACACTTTGTGTTTTTTTTTCACAGTGAATCATAATTCTGTTGCTCTCCTTACAGCCAGCAGCAAGGTTCAATCTAGTGTGAGACAGTTGCAGTTGCAGATCAAACACTTTATGGAAATGCAGATCAAGCACCTCATTCTTTGACAGTCAAATCTTGTAAACCACCGGTCCACTCGCAAATTATTGCAGCTGATCTGGGAGATCATGTTGCAAAGCTAAATTATTGATGCATCAACAGTGGAATTCATCGCCGCAGATGGCTGTGGAGGCCACGTCAATGGATATTTTTAAGGTGGAGATTGACAGGTTCTTGATTAGTACAGGTGTCAGGGGTCATGAGGAGAATGCAGGAGAATTGGGTCGAGAGGGAAAGATAGATCAGCCACGATTGAGCGGCAGAGATAACCTGATGGGCCGAATGGCCTAATTCTTCTCCTATAATTATCAACTTATCAATGGTTGCTGCGATATATCACATCTGTCTTCTGCACCATCAATTCCATTCTCCACACTGACCACACCCCCCCCTTACTGGATTATGGTCTCGGTGTAAACTGCATTTCTATTTGATGCAATTCTATCCCAGGTTGAGATGAATTTAGTTTAGAGATACAGCACGGAAACCAGCCCTTCAGCCTACCGAGTCCACGCTAATCAGCGATACAACCTATTCATTCTAATTCTATGTTAACCCACTTTTGCATCCACTCCCTACACAATAGGAGCATTTTTTTGTTGACAGAGGCAGATCACCCTAGAAATCCGCACGTCTTTGGAATGTGAGAGGAAACTGGAGCACCCGGAGGAAACCCACACGGTTATAGGGACAACATGCAAACTCCACATAGACAGCACCCGAGGTCAGGATGGAACCCGGGTCTCTGGTGCTGTGAGGCAGCAACTCTACTGCTGCTGAGATCTTGAACTGCATTTAAGCTCCACTTCATTTTGATAATGTTAGTTTCCCCTCTGTCTCAATGTACCTTTAGTTTTACTTGATTTTAGAGATACAGCGCAAACAGGCTGTATCCGCCGACCCTCGATCACCCGTGCACTAGCACTATCCTACACACTAGGGACAATTTACAATTTTACCAAAGTCAATTAACCTACAAACCTGTGCATCTTTGGGGTATAGGAATAAAACAGAGAAAATCCACGCGGTCACAGAATATAAAAACTCCGTACAGACGGCACCCGTAGTCAGGATCAAACCTGGGTCTCTGGCACTGTAAGGCAGCAACTCTACCGCTGCTCCAGTGTGCCTCTTTTGGGTCAACTCAGAAACCAATCTACTGTATATGTAGCAATCTGCAACTTCGCATCCTTGTATATTTGAAGATTCTAAAATAAAAAAAGTGAAAATTGTAAGCTTAATCCAGCACTATTGAGCCTTGTAATAATCCTTTCATGAAGTAAAGGCATATCCTCAACAACAGAGCTCCTGTAGAGATGTTCGACAGCTTCATGTTCCTTGGCATCCATATCACCAGCAATCTTATATGATCCATTCACACTGAGGTGGTGATGAAGAAAGCATACCAGTGTAGTAATTTTCTGCAATATCTGAGAAGATTCATCACGTCCACAAGGATTCTCTCAAACTTCTAATGGGATGTATCTCAGTCTGGTACGGTAACTGCTCTGCTCTTGACCACCTGAATCTGCAGGTGAACACGGCCCAGTCCATCACAGGCTCGTCACTTCCTCCCACCCAGTCCATCTTTACGATGCGTTGCGTCAGGAAGGCTGGAAGTATCGTCAAGGTAGGCATGAGTCCGAAAAAGGGTCTTGACCCAAAACTTCAGCTATCCATGTTCTCCAGAGATACTGCCTGACCCACTGTGTCTTTTTTCAGTATCGTCAAGGTAGCCTGCCACCCTTCATCACTTCTGCCTTCTGGGAGAAGGTACAGGAGCTTGGAAGCTCGAATATTTCCACTACAAAATTTGCAGCATTGTGCTGTTTTGCACTTGTTGTATTTATTGTTGTATCTACCATCATCGTATATTGTTTAGTCAGTGAGCTTTATGTGAACAAGAGTTTCATCGCACTCTGGTGTAGGGCAGCACAGTGGCACAGTGGTAGAGATGCTGCCTTACTGTGCCAGACAGGGCCGGCTTAAGCCGATTGGGCCGATTTTTCCAAATTGGGCCCCGCGCCTAAGGGGGGCCCCGCGTTAATTTTCCGTATTTCATAAGGAAATACAAATTCGCTTTGTTAAATAAAGATTAAAAAAAAACATTTGCCATACGGATTTTTTTACAAAACGAACATGGATAACAACCGCTGCAAGGCCATCAGACACAAATGATTTGCTAACTACTACTGTAGCACAAGTAGTTATACAATGTGTCAACTATGCATTGATCCACATTCCTCATTAAATGTAATTGGGTTTTGAACAAGTATTAATGATGCTGCGTTCCTTTGAATACAATTCATGCGGCGTCATTAACACTTGTTCACAACACAATTACATTTACTGATGGATGTCGATCGATGCATTGATGACACATTGAGAATTTCTGAAAACTCACCATCATGATTGAGGACTTCGTCTTGGTGAGCTTCTTGGTGTGCAGCAGGTTAGTCATTCAATTTACCTACCGACCCACGTTGTGTCTTTTCGCTCTCTCTCTCTCGCGAGCTCTCTCTCCCGCTCCCCATCTCGTCTCTCTCTAGCTCTCTCGGCATTCCCGACTTTTTGCGGTAGACAAAAATGCTGGAGAAACTCAGCGGGTGAGGCAGCATCTATGGAGCGAAGGAAATATGCAACGTTTCGGGTCAAAACCCTTCTTCAGACCCGGCTATTTCCTTCGCTCCATAGATGCTGCCTCAAGCCCTGTCCCACTGTGCGACTTCACCCAAGAGCTCTCCCGAGTTTAAAATCTCTGTGTAGCATCTCTGTCCCTATCTTCAAATTCCCACTTTGAAATAAAATACAACTTTCGACTTAAACATTTCGCAGCAGGATCGCGATTAGTCGATTCCCACGCATTTTCAATCATCGTTCGATTCAGTGTAATTTTCACACCTGGTTGATGCAGTTTTTTTTTAAAGATACAGTACATTGCAATCAATTGTTTCAAGCATGCCCAGTACTAAGCACACAAACATTAAGGTGGTTACTGATGTTACAAACGGTTATAAATGAATATAATTTCAAAGTATAGTAGGAGATTTCCGTGGAAAGAATATTTAACCAGAATATAAGGTGAGGTTGCTGCAAAATGCTCACTTAAAACAATACGCCGACAACTCAGGATTGTTTCTTAGCCCTCTGACACGTGTTTCAGTCTAACCTCGTAGCTCGCTGTTAATCGATTCATAGCTATTAATTTTCATTCCTGGTGCGTATCGAACTTCTCCAAATGCAAATGCTTCAAGTTACGCTTCCTGTGTGGTGGTAAGAGGGGGGGGGGAATGCTAGGATAAAATACCATATATTTGCATTTATATAGCGATCCTGCTGCAAAATGTTTAAGTTGAAAGTTGTATTTTATTTCAAAGTGGGAATTGGAAGATAGGGACAGAGATGCTACACAGAGATTTTGATAGGAAGGAAACGTTACAGCAGCTGAGTAAAAGATCGGTCAAATGGTAGGTTCAATGAAGACCGGGCGAGGGATAGCCAAGTCTATCCCTCATTGCCAGCAGCTGATGGGAAGCGGCTCTAAAGTGGGAATATGGGTGTTGTCTGTACGGAGTCTGTATGTTCTCCCTGTGAACATGTGGGCTTTCTCCAGGTGCTCCGGCTTCCTCCCACATTTCAAAGACGTGCAGGTTTGTAGGTAAATTGGCTTCTGTAAATTTCCCCTAGTGGGTAGGATAGGGTGATGCTTGGCCGGTGCGGACTTAATGGGCCAAAGGGCCTGTTTTCATGCTGTATCTCTAAACTAAATGTAACAAAGAACAAATCTGAATCCTTGTGAGAATCTTTATTCCATAAAACATTCAGTAGTTAAACCTGCCTCTTATGAAAGGTAATTCCCTGTAAATATTAACTGCATCTCTCTTCACAGACACTGCTTTATACAGATAGAGAAACTGTGCGTTTGTAGTATTTTCTGTTTTATTTCTGTTTGCCTTCTAGCTGTGCTAAGATTGCATCACAAGAGTGGAGCATAACGATGATGCAAGTCATTGTCCCTCCACACTGTGGCAGTGTAAACTCACTCACACTCACAAGGTTCTCAAATATTCCCAAGTGTTCGGGCTTTTAAAGAGCATTTATGTTGCAGGTAATAGAGCAGAACTCAGAAAAATCTCAGGAGATCCACTTTCTCAGGATGTTTTTATTCATAGGATGTGAAGGTTTCTGGTGACGCCAGCACCTATTGCCCATCTTCAGCTGCTGGTGTTGTAGAGGTGGTTAGGGATTGACCACTTTAAAGCACCTAGGGTAGGTTGCATCCAAAATGGATGAACGTTTTCTATCGTGATGGATATCAGTGAACCAGACGGGTTCAGTAACACGCCACGAGTTCCATGGCTAGGACCTCGGGTGCTGTCTATGTGAAGTTTTTACGTTCTCCCTACGACCATGTGGGTTTTTTTCTAGTCTCCTAGTTTTATCTTCAACCAATATTGCAAGCTGCCAGCACAATCAAGTACGAGTCTCACCCCACTCATTCCCTCTTCTTCCCTCTCCCATCAGGGGAGAGGTGCAGAAGTGTGAAAACGCACACCTCCAGTTTCAGGAACACTTTCTTCCTAGCTGTTTTCAGGCAACTGAACCATCCTATCACCAACTAGAGAGCAGCCCATCTACCTGAATGGAAACCCTCAGACCATCTTTAATCAGATTTTCTTGCACTATACTTTCTTCCCTTTATCTTGTATCTGTGCACTGTAGATGGCTTGATGGCAATCATGTATAGTCTTTCCACTGATGGGATAGCACGGAACGAAAAGGCTTTTCATTGTACCTCGGTACATGTGATAATAAACTAACTAACTAAATGGCTATTAGGCAAAGTAATTAAATTCCCAGCTGTCAAGCAGAGAGAGGCAACATCTGTGGAGATGAACACACATCGAATTCGACAAGGAAAAGTGGGTTACTGAGTGGGTTACTAAATAATTGTGAATGTGTAATATCTGTATTTAACCATTGCAACACAAATACTATTCATTTGTAAACGTATCCATGTTACAGAGTTGACGTGGATACGTTTTTCCCATTGAGGGTAGGGAAGATTCAAACAAGAGGGCATGACATGAGAATTAAGGGACAGAGGTTTCGGGGTAACGTGAGGGGGAACCTCTTTACTCAGAGGGTGGTGGCTGTGTGGAATGAGCTTCCAGCAGAAGTGGTGGAGGCAGGATCGATTTTAACATTTAAGAGTAAAGTGGATAGGTATATGGACGTGAAGGGAATGGAGGGGTATGGTCTGAGTGCAGGTAGATGGGACTAGGGGAAAACAAATGGTCGGCACGGACTGGAAGGGCCGAGAGGGCCTGTTTCCGTGCTGTAATTGTTATATGGTTATATGGTTATGGTTATTTAGTTTAGTTCAGTTAGGAGATACACCACGGAAGCAGGCTTTTCGGCTCACCAAGACTGCGCCGACTTGCGATCGATCCCCGTACATGGGCACTATCCTACACACTAGCTTCAATTTACAATTATTTACTGAAGCGAATTAATCTACAAACCTGTACATCTTTGGCATGGGGGAAGAAACCGGAGCACCCAGAGAGAACCCACACGCTCACAGGGAGAACGTACAAACTCCGTACAAACAGACCCGTAGTCAGGATCGAACGCTGGTCTCTGGTGCTGTAAGGCAGCAACTCTACTGCTACGCCACTGTGCCGCCCCGTAATTGCTGGAAGTCAGTGAAGCAGCTCCGACCCGGCACTCAAAGTGCTTCTCCAGTGTACTATGGCAAGGTCTGAATAAACAGACTTGTTCGAGAAAGTCACCACTGCTGTATGACACTTTCTCTTGTACTGATCAGATCTGAGCTGCAATTACAAAGGTAACTGGTCCCCACGTGAAAGCCAGATTCGGGGTGTGAGTCCTATGCATAAATCCATCCAACACTTCCCTTTATGATTGATTAATTAAATTAGGGACTTGGTGGTCAATGTGACCTTGTGTGTTATTGTACAATGGGTGATGCTGAATCATCGGCACATTTAGATGTGAGATTTGTCATCTCGTATTTTACGTGATGCTCAATGTCAGAATGATTGCCATAATGTGTTTTTGCCTCATCGATAGCCAGTTCAATGAATCAAAGAGGACAACAGCACACCAGTATTGCTGAACTTTGAAACATTGTCATTGAATTTATTCCCAGTGATGTTACCATAAATTCTGTTCCTTGATGTCTTGTCATTTGAACTGCAGTAGTTCTTTAGACGTTACAGTTACATAAAACCGTAGTAATTTTGCTGGTGTCGAATTGTCTACAGATATTTTTTTTTTTGTTCTAACTTTAGTTGATTCATTTTTTACCCCTGTATGGAACATAATATAGCTGAGGTTGTAATGCAATTGTTAATGCCATTGTAATTTCAAATTATGTTTTTGCTGCACTCTGCAAATGTCAGTGTGTGTCTGATCGAAGTCAGATCTAAGGCCAGATGACTCTTACTCTTAATAGCATTGAATAGTAAATATTGCAATTAATAAGTTGAATTAAATCTAATAATTAATTTATACACTGTAGTCTCAAAGTAAGTATATCGCAGTTTACCTCTGTGTAGGTAGGAACTGTAGCTGCTGGTTTAAACCAAAGATAAACACAAAATGCTGGCATAACTCAGCGAGACAGGCAGCATCTCTGAAGAGAAGGAATGGGTGACGTTTCGGGTCAAGACCTTTCTTCAGACTTTGCTGCATAAATATCTTTAAGGCTTCCACTTTTATGCTATTTCCAACATCTTTTATTAATTTTTACAAGGCAGACTAAATTCAAGTTACAGAAGAATAAAATAATTAATTTTGGTTCTCTTTGCAGCTTATACAAATATATAGCATTGACCAATATTAAACCTATTTATGCAATGATGCTAACTGAAAGAACCTTACAAATCAATACTTAAAAACTGACCTCAGTTTTAAAAGTTTGTATCTATTTTAATGCAAGTATTTGATTTGTTCATTCCTTTTCGCATTGAATAGAGAAGGATATTGCGTACCTCTTCGATAAATCTCACTTCCTTAAATGCTTGATTAAAATAACATTGAGCTGCTAGATTCACAGTTGCTTCAACAATGGGAAACTGCCTGGTGAACGAAGGAGTTTCCATCTTTGTGATTGTAAGTACTCTAAATGTCGAAAGCAATGGGGACAAGTTCCAAAGTTTTTATTACTGATTTATTCTTCAAATTATATTAGTTGTTTGGCCACGTAATCTATTTTCAGTGTAAACCAGCATCTGCAGTTCCTTCCTACATACTTTAATACTTTGTTGGCTGTGGAAGCAATTTATTTTTAATTAAAATATAAATACAAGAATTATGATTTTGCTGATTCACTTTATGACGGTGATAAATTAAAATTATATTTTATTTAACGTGCATTGTAATATTAGACAACTTTAAAAGCAATGCTATAGTTTAATATAAAATAGTTATATTTTATGATGTTTAATACAAACAAACAAAATGGACAAATTAACACTGATGCTTATGAATTTAATTGTTCATTATTCAGCCATTAAACTGGAAAGACCAGATTTATGAGGGTTCCTGGGCCTGAGCTACAGGGTATCATTAGGCGGCCTATGGTTTTATTTCATGGAGCGCGGGAGGCTAAGGGATGATCTTAAAGAGGTGTATAAATTCATGAGGGGAATAGATAGGCTGAATGCTGAAATTTTCAGAATTTAGCAATTAATCTCTTTCAAATGATCACGCTGGAAATGATTATAAAATTGCTCAGAGTGTTGTTCTTGTTTAGGAACAATTTCCTTTCGATGTTACTTCAGCTTATTACATGTATATTAAATATTTGGATTCAAAATATTTCCTTTAGTTGCAATGTACTCGAGGCAAAATTGATTTATTAACAAATAAAATGTGTGCTGTGGCAAATTCTTTTTTAAATTAAAAATCAAAGTAAGAGGTTTACTTTGATAAGAAAACGTTTAATTTGGTTTAGTTTATTGTCACATGTACCGAGGTGTAGTGAAAAGCTTTTGTTGCCTGCTAACTCGTCAGTGTAAAGACAATGCATTGTTACAATCAACCCATACATAGTGTATAGAATCATGATAAGGGGAATAACTTGAATAACGTTTAGTGCAAGATAAAATCCAATCAATTCTGATCAAAGAACGCCTGAGGTAGATAGTAGCGCAGGACGACCCACTAGTTGTTGGTAGAATGGTTCAGTTGCCTCATAACATCTGGGAAGAAACTGTCCCTGAATTTAGGGGTGAAGCTCTGCATTTGTTATATTAGTGAGTTGCATGTATTGTAATTATCTACCTTTATGGTATATATATTTTCTTAAAAAATAAAGAATTGTTAGCATAGTAGTTATGTTACTGATATCATAGCCCATTGAACTAGTAAATGTAAAGAATATGTTGAATTTCACGGAGATAGCTCCAGAATTTGGTTAAAAATAATCTGGGTAAGAAAATATTTTTTTAAATCCGGAAGCTATTGGATTTTAAAATGTATTTTAAGAGAAGGAATCCCAAATGAGATGCCTGGCCTCAAACTAACATTTAATCATTAAACTAATATTTAAACTTAATTAGTTTTTGAATTGGGTCTGGAGACATTCTCATCAAAACTGTTACAAAGAAAAACAAGAAATGTACTGCACAGTATGGCAGAAGCCTCCTCAGGGTAATTGGAGAGAGTTAATAATGAACAGTCTTGCCAATAGTGTACAGAGATAGTGGCTATCATTTTAAAATGCTCTCCTATTTTTGATACAACTTCCACTCTCCTACACTAAGGTGTGGAGAGCTTCATTTGATGAATATCTGAAGTGGACAGGTTTCAAGTTTTGTTAATAATGCATGTAAGTAAATAACTGCGGGTTGGAGCGATTTATAAAGTGAAACAGGAAGCTGTTCTATTTTTATTCTGGTTGCAATTTCTGAAATTACATTTGAACACCAGTTTGTGGTGATGTGATCTTCAACCAGGTGTCCATCTGCCCACTGCAGCCATGCATCTGCCCACTCCCCCAACCTGTCCAAGTCATCCTGCATTCTCATTGCATCCTCCTCACAGTTCACACTGCCACCCAGCTTTGTGTCATCTGCAAATTTGCTAATGTTACTTTGAATCCCTTCATCCAAATCATTGATGTATATTGTAAATAGCTGCGGTCCCAGCACCGAGCCTTGCGGTACCCCACTAGTCACTGCCTGCCATTATGAAAGGGACCTGTTAATCCCTACTCTTTGTTAAAGAAGGAACTGCAGATGCTAGAAAATCGAGGGTACACAAAATGCTGGGCCGAAACGTTGCCTATCGGGTCTGAAGAAGGGTTTTGGGTCTGAAGAAGGGTTTCGGCCCGAAACGTTGCCTATCTCCTTCGCTCCATAGATGCTGCTGCACCCGCTGAGTTTCTCCAGCATTTTGTGTAATCCCTACTCTTTGTTTCCTGTCTGCCAGCCAATTTTCTATCCATGTCAGCACTCTACCCCCAATACCATGTGCCTCAATCCAACCTCATTTTGCCCACTAATCTCCTATGTGGGACCTTATCAAATGCTTTCTGAAAGTCCAGGTACACTACATCCACGGACTCTCCCTTGTCCATTTTCCTAGTTACATCCTCAAAAAATTCCAGAAGATTAGTCAAACATGATTTCCCCTTCGTAAATCCATGCTGACTCGGACCAATCCTGTTACTGCTATCCAAATGTGTGGCTATTTCATCTTTTATAATTGACTCCAGTATTTTCCCCACCACCGATGTCAGGCTAACTGGTCTATAATTCCCTGTTTTCTCTCTCCCGCCTTTCTTAAAAAGTGGGATAACATTAGCTGCCCTCGAATCCACAGGAACTGATCCTGAGTCTATAGAACATTGGAAAATTATCACAAATGCATCCACGATTTCTAGAGCCACTTCCTTAAGTACCCTGGAATGCAGACCATCAGGCCCTGGGGATTTATCATCCTTCAGTCCCATCAGTCTATCCAACACCATTTCCTGCCTAATGTGGATTTCTTTCAGTTCCTCCGTCACCCCAGATCCTCTGGCCACTACTATATCAGGAAGATTGTTTGTGTCCTCCTTAGTGAAGATGTTTTGAAAGTACCTGTTCAACACATCTGCCATTTCCGTGTTCCCCATAATAAATTCAACTTTTTCGGTCTTCAAGAGTCCAACTTTGGTCTTCACTAATTTTGTCCTCTTCACATACCTAAAGGAGCTTTTACTATCCTCCTTTATATTCTTGGCTAGCTTACCTTTGTACCTCATCTTTTCTCCCCCCTTTTGTCTTTTTAATTATTTTCTGTTGTTCTTTAAACATTACCCAATCCTCTTGCTTCCCACTCATCTTTGCTACGTCGTACTTCTTCTCTTTTATTTTTATACTGTCCCTGACGTCCCTTGTCAGCCACGGTCGCCACTTACTCCCCTTGAAATCTTTCTTCCTCGATCCTGCACCTTCTGTATTATTCCTAGAAATACCTGCCATTGTTGTTCCACTGTCATCCCTGCTAGTGTATCTTTCCAGTCAACTTTGGCCAGCTCCTCCCTCATGGTCCCATAGTCCCCTTTATTCAACTGTAACACTGACACCTCCGATCTACCCTTCTCCCTCTCCAATTGTAGATTAAACCTGACCATATTATGGTCACTACCTCCTAATGGCACCTTAACCGCAAGTTCCTTTATCAAACCCAGTTCATCACATAACACTAAATCCAGAATTGCCTTCTCCCTGGTGGGCTCCAATACAAGCTGTTCTAAGAATCCATCATGGAGGCACTCCACAAACTCCCTTTCTTGGGGTCCAGGACCAACCTGATTTCCCAGTCTACCTGCATGTTGAAATCTCCCATAACAACCCTAGCATTACCTTTGCGACATGCCAATTTTAAATCTTGATTCAACTTGCTCCCTATATCTAGGCTACTGTTTGGGGGCCTGTAGATAAGTCCCATTAGGGTCTTTTTACCCTTACAATTCCTTAGTTCTATCCATTCTGACTCGTGGTTCAATGTCACCCCTTGCTTGGGACTGAATTTCATTCCTCACCAACAGAGCTACCCCACCCCCTCTGCCCACCTGTCTGTCTTTTCGATAGGGGGTATACCCATGAATATTCAGTTCCCAGCCCTGGCCCTCTTGCAGCCATGTATAAATGAAGTTTAATGTGGATAAATGTGAGGTTATCCACTTTGGTAGCAAAAACCAGAAAGGCAGATTACTATCTAAATGGCGTCAAGTTGGGAAAAGGGGAAGTACAACGGGATCCGGGGGGTCCTTGTTCATTAGTCTATGAAAGTAAGCATGGAGCTACAGCAGGCAGTGAAGAAAGCGAATGACATGTTGGCCATTATAACAAGTGGAGTCGAGTATTGGAGCAAAGAGGTCCTTCTGCAGATGTACAGAGCCCTAGTGAGACCACACCTGGAGTATTGTGTGCAGTTTTGGTCCCCTAATTTGAGAAAGGACATTCTTGCTATTGAGGGAGTGCAGCGTAGGGTTACAAGGTTAATTCCCGGGATGGCGCGACTGTCATATGCTGACTGAATGGAGCGGCTGGGCTTGTACACTCTGGAGTTTAGAAGGGTGAGAGGGGATCTTATTGAAACATATAAGATTGTTAAGGGTTTGGACATGCTAGAAGCAGGAAACATCTTCCCGATGTTGGGAGAGTCCAGAACCAGGGGCCACAGTTTAAGAATAAGGAGTAAGCCATTTAGAATGGAGACGAGGAAACAGTTTCTCACAGAGAGTTGTGAGTCTGTGGAATTCTCTGCCTCAGAGGGTGGATACTTTCAAGCGAGAGCTAGGTAGGGCTCTTAAAGATAGCAGAGTCAGGGGATATGGGGAGAAGGCAGGAACGGAGTACTGATTGGGGATGATCAGCCATGATCACATGAAATGGCGGTGCTGGCTCGAAGGGCCGAATGGCCTACTCCTGCACCTATTGTCTATTGTCCTTTGTGGGAGATGTAAAGGGTAATCACCCCTACAAATTATTAGGTGATGAGCATCACAGGCAAGAGAGAGTCTAACCACCATTGTTGTGATTCCTGCTGTCATTCTTTCTCGCTGGGGAGAGGGAGTGTGGTAACTTTAGGGTGGGGGGGTGGGGGGGTCATTGTTGACCAGAAAATCAACAGGATCAGCCACATAACTATGCCAATGAGAGCAGGTCAGTGTGGGACACCTTCAGTCAGTGACTGACTTCTTCGCATCTTCATGATCCTCACCCTGAAGTGTATGATTTATCAACACCATGAGAAGTGGTCAGATGAAGAAGCATCTGGTGTAATCCATGTTACCCCAGTGAAGATCAGTTATTACAATGAAAAATAAAGTTCATTTTAGATTCAGCATCACAGCCACTTTGCTTCATTTATTTTATTATTTGTTCCAAAAATGAGGATTACATGTAATCCTAACACACATACACACAGATATATATATATATTTCTGCGCCTCCATCCCCCACCGTGAAGGCCTTAAAGCCCTCCGTTTCTTCCTCGACCACAGAACCATTCAATTTCCCTCTACTAACACTCTAGCGGAGTTGGTCCTCACCCTCAACAACTTCTCCTTTGACTCCTCGAACTTCCTCTAAGTCCAAGGCGTAGCTATGGGCACCAGTATGGGCCCCAGCTCTGCCTGCCTCTTTGTAGGGTACGTTGAACAATCCCTGTTCCAGGCGTACACTGGCCCTATCCCCGAACTCTACCTCTGTTACATTGATGACTGCATTGGTGCTACCTCCTGCACCCATGCAGAACTCATGGACTTCATCAACTTCACCACCAATTTTCATCCTGCACTCAAATTTACTTGGACCATCTCCGACACCTCCCTCCCCTTTCTTGATCTCACAGCCTCCATCACAAGAAATAGACTATTAACTGACATCTATTACTACACTTCTTCCCACCCTGCTTCCTGCAAAGACTCTAACCCCTACTCCCAATTCCTCTGTCTACGCCGCATCTGCGCCCAGATGAGGTGTTCCATTCTAGAACATGCGAGATGTCCTCATTCTTTAGGGAAAGGGAGGTTCCCCTCTCATAGATGAGGCCCTCACTCGTTTCTCCTCAGTACTCCGCAGCTCCGCCCTTGCTCCCCCTACCCCTAGTCACAACAGAGACAGAGTCCCTCTAGTCCTTACCTTCCACCCATCAGCCGTCGCAGACAACACATAATCCTCCGAAATTTCCGACACCTCCAACGGGATCCCACCACTAGCCACATTTACCCACCTCCACCCCATTCCGCCTTCTGCAGAGACCGTTCCTTCCGCAAATCCCTGGGTAACTCATCCCTTCCCACCGAAACCACCCCCTCCCCAGGTACCTTCCCCTGCAACCGCAGAAGATGCAACACCTGTCGCTATACCTCCTCCCTCGACTCTGTCCAGGGACCCCGACAATCCTTTCGGGTTAGGCGGAGGTTAATCTCTTTAGACTTTAAACTTTAGGGATAAAGCGTGGAAACAGGCCCTTTGGCCCAGCTAATCCATGTTGACTAGTGATCCACCCCGTACACCAGCACTATACTACACCCTGGGGACAGTGTACACTTTGCAGAAACCAATTAACCTACAAACCTGTATGTCTTTGGAATGTGGGAGGAAACCAGAGCACCCGGAAAAAACACACATGGTCACAGGGAGAACGTACAAACTCCATACAGACAGTACCCGTCGTCAGGATCGAACCCGGGTCTCTGGTGCTGTCAGGCAGCGACTCTACCGCTGCACCACAGTGCAGCCCCAACTCCTTGGTGTGTCCCCTTGTAGCCCCTCCAGTGTTGTGACTGTGGTTCCTGTAACATGCTGGTCTGACTGTTGAGTGGCATTGTTTGTGTTAATTTCCCTCTTTTATTGCAGCTGGCGTGGCTTGGAATCAACGCATTTCTCTTCGTCCATTTCTATTTTATCTATGATGATGGACTAAAGTTTTACTACACACGAGAGCTGGTTGGGGTGAGTTGGAGCCTACAATCATGTACTGTGCTTCAGTCGTGTCATAGAGTCATGCAGCACTGGAGCAAGCCCTTCAACCTAACTTGTCCATGCCGACCAAAGTTAGTCCCATTTGCCCATGATTGGCCTATATCCCCCTAAACCACCTTCCACTCTTTCCCCTCTCATCTTATCCCTGATCTGTACATTGTAAATGTCATGATTGCCATCATGTATAGTCTTTCCGCTGACTGGATAACACCCAATTAAAAAGCTTTTCACTGTACCTGTGACAATAAGCTAAATTAAAATAAGGCATGTCCCCAGGTTCTTGACACCTATTTTTGGTAAGAGACTCTGTGCATTTACCCTATCTATTCCCCTCATGGTTTTATACACCGCTATAAGATCACCCGCAGCCTAAGAATAACATCATAAAAAAGGACAAAAGGTCACAAGGTGCTGGAATAACTCAGCAGGTCAGGCAGCATGTCTGGTGAACAGCCTGCCTAACCTCTCCCGATACCTCAGCCCCCCCGAGCCCTGGCAACATCCTCTTATACAGGTCCACCATGGATTTTCCGGCACCTCCTTTAACTGGACAAAATCACGAGAGCGCACGTTAAATCCCCCCTGGAAGCCTCCCTCTCCCCTCTCCCCTCTCCCCTCCCCCCAGCCTCGCTAATGTGCCACCTACTGACCTAGGCTGGGTGAGGTGGCCATTCTCAACCTCGTTGGGACTTCCGCAGCCGATCAGTTGGTCGATTTTCCCCCCCTGTGGTCGAGGCTCCGGGACCTGGAGCCGGCAGATCCATTCCCACAGTCGACTTCAGAGGGTGACTCTGCGGGCCTTGGGCGGTCCAGCTGGATCGTTCCCGTACGGTTGGACTGCCCCCGAGGGCCGTGACCTCTAGTGGTCCGGCAAAAGACAGATAATCCAGAACGGTTCTGGAACTGAGGGCGGTGGACCTGTGTATCACCCACTGATCCACTTGAACTCACGTTTGTTTCTTTTCACCCATTAGCCTGCTCTAGCCTGGGCTCGGGCACCAGCCGCCTGCTTAAACTTCAACTGCATGCTGATCCTGCTACCCGTCTGCCGAAACCTACTGTCCTTCGTGCGAGGAACCTGCGGGGTAAGAGCCTGTTCAAAGTCCGCAAGCTCGCACGGAATTATTTAACTTTTTCACATTTCCATGTTTGGGTGAAAGATTCTGTGCATGGTTCACACGTTTTTTTTTTAATATTACTTGTTATTTCTCGTTTTTTAAGGTGTGCTTCAAGGCTTCTTCCAATGGTGCTTTTGATTGAAAATAGCCCCCAAAAGAAGCTTTGCAGGATTTATTTTGCTGTACAGTGTAGATAATAATAGAATATTGACTGGCCTTGAGGGGATACGACATATATTGCCTGAAGTAGATTCATATTGCCCGAGTCGAAGACGAGGGCAATATGGATCTAGTGAGGGCAATATATGTCGTATCTCCCGAAAGAGGACAGTCAATATTGTTATTATTACCCATTATCAGACATCTAGAGGAAAATCTGAACTTCTCATATGATATGAATGTATCTATACATTTTGCAATATGCATTGCAACATTGTAAAGAAGGGTACTAAAACCATTGCAACATTGTATATAAGGGTACTAAAACAATGTAACATTTATGTTTCATTTATGTAATTTATGTCATTCATTTATGTGACAATGTGAAGGTCGAAGTTTTAAAACGGGAACCTTTTCTCGCAAACGGCAGCCATTTTTTTTTTTTGAGAATAAATTTTAAATTTCCCACGCAGCGTCACGTTGCCGTCACGCAGCGTCACGTTCCCGGATGTGAGACCAGGGGAATATAAGGTTATATTCCCCGCTGTTTAAACAGGCAAACTCCATAGGGGTTGGCTACAAAGGGGAATATAAGAAAATATTCCCCTGTTAGCCCTGCTGGCAGTAAAAATGAAGGGAATATGATTTGGTAAAACCATACCTCAGATGGCTGATATGGGTAGATAATAGTTGTTATTTTACCAACAAATGGTTGCACCGTGCTGGAGTAACTCAACGGGGCAGGCAGCATCGCTGGGGAACACGGGTGGGTGATGTTGCAGGCCGGGACCCTCCTTCAGTCTCGACATGAAAACCATGGATTTTCTCCGGGTGCTCTACTTTCCTCCCACACCTTTAAGACATCCAGGTTTTTAGGTTGATTGGTGTCTATAAGTTGTCCCTAGTGCCAGTGCACGGGGTGATCTCTGGTCGACGCAGACTTGGTGGGCTCCATGCCGTATCTATAAAGTCTAAAGTCTAAAAGACTCCCATCCATGTACTCCAGGGATGCTGAGTTACTCCAGCACTTTGTGTCTTTTTTTATAAACCTGCATCAGTAGTTTCTTGTTTCTAGTTAATCGGTGGCTCTGCCAAGTCAGGCATTAAGCTGAGTTATTTGAGCACCTAGGCACTACTGGGTGCTCAAATAACTAGGCCCTAATGTCTCGTTTGACTGAAACCTGGACGTTGCAAATAAGATGATGAGTTTACTCTTGAGGTACAACAGGTAAGGACAGCATGATGCTGCAATGGTCAAAGTCAGTTGCTGAAACAAAACCAGAAAGTGCTGTAACTACATAGCATCTGTGGAAAGAGAAACAGTTAACAGTTAAAGGACGACACAGCTGGTAGAGCTGCTGCCTCACAGCAGCAGGGACCCGGGTTCGATCCTAACCGCGAGTGCTGTCTATTTGGAGTTTGCACGTTCTCCCTGTGACCTCGTGGGTTTTGTCTGGGTGCTCTGGTTTCCTTCCACATCCTAAGGACGTGTGGAGTTTGTAGGTTAATTGACTTCTGTAAATTGTGTGTGGGGAGTAGATGGGAAAGTGAGATAACATGGCGTGAACGGGATCAATATTCAGTGTGAATTCAAGGAAATATCTCTAAATTTATTTAGAGATACATCCTTGCTGTATCTCTAAATGAAACTAAATGTTTCAGATTGAAGAAGTGCAGAGATTGCTTGGGTCCCTGGATGGTGGGAAGGGAAGTGGTCAACGAGCAGATGTTGCTATTGCATGGAAAATTGCTGAGAGAAGAGGGGTTGTAACTGCTTTCTAACCTCCGTTTTAATTTAGTGTTGCAGACGCACTCTCAGAAGACAACTGGACAAAAACATCACCTTTCATAAACTGGTAGCTTACATGATCGCTCTGCACACAGGTAAATCGCAAAGAACTTCCTCATTGCATTATAGTCAATGCAGAACCCTAGTTAACCGCAAAGACCGCTCCCTCCGCAACTCCCTTGTCAATTCTTCCCTCCCCTCTGCTCTACCCCTTCCCCGGGCACTTTCCCTTGCAACCGCAAGAAATGCTACACTTGTCCCCTCTACTCCTTTCAGGGACCCAAGCAGTCCTTCCAGGTCCGACAGAGGTTCACCTGCACCTCCTCCAACCTCATCTACATGCCAGATGATGTATATCGGTGAGACCAAGCGGAGGCTTGGCGATCGTTTCGCCAAACACCTCCGCTCGGTCCGCAAAAAGCAACGCGACCTCCCGGTGGCTCAGCACTTCAACTCCCCCTCCCATTCCGTATCCGACCTCTCGGTCCTGGGCCTCCTCCACGGCCAGAGTGAGCAACACCGCAAGTTGGAGGAACAGCACCTCATATTCCGCTTGGGGAGTCTGCATCCTTTGGGCTTGAACATTGAATTTTCTCAATTCTATTAACCCTTGCTGTCTCCTCCCCTTCCCACCTCTCCCTCAGCCCTCGGGCCCTGGCATTCCCTCTATCTCTATCTCCCTCCCCCACCCTAGTCGCACTAGCTTCTCATTTTCGCACCACAAACAGCTTACAATGGCTTGTTCCCTTTATCATCGATACTTTTTTGCATATCTTTCATTCATTGTTCTTTATCTCTCCACATCACCGTCTATATCTCTCGTTTCCCTGATCCCTGACCAGTCTGAAGAAGGGTCTCGACCCGAAACGTCGCCTATCTCCTTCGCTCCTTAGATGCTGCTGCACCCGCTGAGTTTCTCCAGCTTTTTGTGTAACACCCTAGTTATTTAGCAGGTTTTACTTTTTTCCTGGTCAAAAAATCAGATCAAATCGGTTTCAGGAATTATATGTGTATCTTCTGGTGAGAATTCAAATAGAAATATAAGTTTTATTTGGGATTATAAGAGTCACAGAACAAGTAAAAAACACTTATGTAAACCAAAGACGAATGGAGGATTAGTCTTACCAAGTTTCTTATTTTATTTCTGGGCAGTCAATGTCAAAAACTTAAATTTCTGGTTGGAAGATATGGATCAACAACCAGACTGGTTAAAGATGGAAAAGGAGGATTGTCTGCCATTTGAAATTGGCCCGATTCTGTTAACTCCTACAAAATTGAATAAAAAAATCTATAGTGAAAATCCAATAATACATAGTGGTATTCGAATTTGGAAACAAATAAAAAAGACATTAAAATTGGATAATTTATCACTTTCGCTCCCTATTGCAAATAACCCTTCATTTAAGCCTTCAGTATTGGATAAAGGTTTTGCACAATGGAAAAATTATGGAATTAAAAAGATGGGACATCTTTATAGAAAAGGTGTGTTCCTCTCGTTTCAGGAGGTACAACAGAATTATGGATTACATTCAAATAATTTTTTTAGATATTTACAACTGAAA
The DNA here is from genome assembly GCA_035221665.1 of Okamejei kenojei. Taxonomy (NCBI): domain Eukaryota; kingdom Metazoa; phylum Chordata; class Chondrichthyes; order Rajiformes; family Rajidae; genus Okamejei; species Okamejei kenojei. The sequence continues at coordinate 29,627,535 of CM069142.1, forward strand.
GATTATGTTAAATCACATACACAAGAATACAGAACTAGAGAGCCAGAAATTCTAGATGAATGTTTGAATAAACACCCCAACACAGTCAAATTATTATCTTACATTTATAATATGGGAGCATGGGAAAATGAATTAGTTCAACCCATAACGAAAGATATTTGGGATGAAAGTCTACAACATATACATCAATGTTCGTTAAATGCCAGACATTCTTTAATACAATTTAAAATATTACATAGATTACATTATTCTAAAACAAAATTAAATAGAATTTTTCCTAATATTTCTCCTATCTGCAATAAATGTCAATATTCTGAGGCTAATTTAACCCATACCTTTGTAAGTTGCATAAAAATTAAAACATTTTGAGTGGATATTTTTTTAATTATTTCCGTAGTGGTTAATACTCACCTGGAGCCCGATCCTAAATTAATAATATTGGGCATATCTGAACAATACCTAAAACTTACAATAAACCAAAGAAATTTCTTTGATTATAGTAAAATAACTGGGAAAAAATGAACGTTAACATTTTGGAAAAACCCTGCATTCCCCACAATCAAAATGTGGATTATGGTGATGTCGGAGACCTTAAATCTGGAAAAAAATAGATTTGTCTTAATTGACAAACAAGAATTATTTACTAGAATATGGTCTCCGTTCATAGATTATTTGAAGGGGTAGAATGGACCGGCGCTGATACCTGACGGAAGCTTGAACCCAGGACTAGATGAATAGTTATGCTTTCTTACCTACGGACCTATCTCCTAAGTTGTATTATGGATAGTTTATTCTATTTTTCTAATTTTCTTTTCTTTTTCTTTCTTTTTTCTATCTATTAAAAAATATATAATAATAATTAGAGTCAATGTTAATATGTAACCGATAAATGAAGACCCCAGCTACATTGGTAGCGGAGTCCCTGGAATCCTGGATATTTAATATGTAACCGTTTAACAAAGTTTGTAGTGGTTCGGACTATGATATGTACATGCCTCTAATAAAATTTAACTTAAGAAAAAAAAAAGAAGAAAATATAAGATTACATTTATTAAAGGATTAATAATAGATTTCCCCCCAAAGGTAATAATACAAAAAGAACTGTAATGGCTACATTAGGAAAATCCCATGCATGGGACCACACCAACCATGTCATGGGCAATGTTACAGGTGCCTGCAAAGATCAATCTTGTCTCAACATTGTTGATGGCCATGATGGGGAGATGGGAGGAAAGCGAGAGAGTGAGCGAGGGGAGGGGTGGGAGTGAAGGGAGAGAGGTAAAGGTATAGAGAGAGAGAGAGAGAGAGAGAGAGAGAGAGAGAGAGAGAGAGAGATGGGGGGAATGTAGACACAAAGGGGGCAGAATGAGGGGATAGACGGGGTAGTGCGAGGTCAGCGTTTGAAATTGCTATGACTCTGAAACTGAAGCTGTGACCTCAGTTATACAAGAGGTCCTTGGTGCCAGACTCAGTTAAACGCTGCCTTGTTGTCGAGATCACTTGTACCGTGCCTCTGGAATTCAGTACCTCTGTCTGTTTGGATAAAGGCTGCAATATTTCAGAGCTGTGGTCTTGGTTTTACCCAATCTGAAGAACAGCACGGACACAACATTCCGGAGTAACACAAAAGGTTCAGGCAGCATAGAGTCATAGAGAGTCATAGAGTCATACAGCATGGAAACAGGCTGTGCGGCCCACCTTGCCCACGCCAACCAACATGCCCCATCTACACTTGTTCCATCTGCCTGCGTTCGGCCCATATATCTCCAAACCCATCCTATCGATATACCTGTCTAAATGCTTCATAAAGGTTGCAATAGAACCTGCCTCAACTATCTCCTTCGGCAGCTTGTTCCACACTCCCACCACCCTTTGCATACAAAGTTACCCTTCAGGAATACAAATCTGTCCCCCCCCCCCCACCTTAACCTATGTCCTCTAGTTCTTGATTGCCCTACTCCGGGCGTCTACCCAATTTTTTCCTCTCATGATTCACTGGAGAACATGGATTGGTGACGTTTCAGGTTAGGTCCTTTCTTCACACTGAACCATCACCTATCCATGTTCTCCAGAGATGCCTGACCAGCTGAGTTACTCTGAAACTTTGTGTTCTTTAAACCCCTGTCCCACGGTACGAGTTAATTCCAAGAGTTCCCTCGAGTTTGCCCTGATTCGAACTCGGAGATTTACGGTAATGGCCACTCGTCGGTACTTGCAGCTCTCTTGGACATTTATCATCATGTTGAAAAACCTTCACGAGTCTTCCCGTGCTTACCTGCCGTTCGCGAGTCTTCCCGAGTACCTGACGTTAGCGCTAAGAGACGTCCCCGAGCTCCGACGTACCCGCTACGTTTATTATCCGTGCTTACCACGAGTTTGATTTTTTTTTAACTCGGGCGAGCTCTTGGAATGAAATCGTACCGTGGGACAGGGCTTTAAATATAAACCAGTATCTGCAGTTCCTTGTTTCTACAGAAGAACTGTACCACCTGACAGTACAGTTGATGGAAGTCCCCATTGCACTACTGATGACTTAGAGTACAAGTTGAGGTGGTAACTGGGCAAATTGTTTTTCCCATGCTTGTTTTTGATACAAGACATAGTTGGACAATTTCTGCATTGTTGGACAGTGGCCAGTGTTGCATCTGTACGAACATTCCCAGTTAAGTTTTTTTGTCAGGGTCCAATGAGCTTGCTTTCCTTTGGCATCAGCTGAAGAGAATTAAATTGACCCAAGTCTTGGTGTTATGATAAGTTCATAAGTTCAAGGAGCAGAATCGGGCCATTTGGCCCATCAGGTCTACTCCGTCATGCAATCATGGCTGATCTCTCTTTCCCTCTCAATCCCATTCTCCTGCCTCCTCCCCATAACCCCTGACACCCCTACTAATCAAGAATCTATTTAAAAATATCCATTGACTTGCCCTCCACAAATGATAGTGGGGATCTTAGAAGAAGACCAAAATGGATCATTCACTTATCTTTTTCTGACTGAAGGAGATTCTGATCACCTCAGACCTGTCTTCTGCCATCAGCAACTGATCCACGCTCTTTGAGGATGGGTAAGTTCAGGGTGCTTCCTCCTCCGTACGTGGCCACTACCATTCACGTATGGATATGGTAGAGTTGCAGCCCCTTGTTCGTTCAATGTCCGATGGTCAACATCTCAGCTCAACACAAGCAGAAGCAAACCAATGTCCGGGTGCTGCAGGAGAACTTCAGGTCTTCATCCTGGAAGCTCAGCCCGATGCCACAATGGTTCTAGATGGTCTTTTCAAAGGGGGTGGAAAAGTCTCAAGGCACAATAGCAATCTGTTCTCCACTTAACGACTAGGATTGCTGAGGCTCCACAACAGGAGAATGTGAGGTGTTATCTAAAAAATAGCAGATATCCCAGACTATGATGAGTTTGACTGTGCTGTCCTGATTGACTTGTAAATGGTACAGACAATCGATTCAGAACTATATCGAGAGCTGGATTAATTGACCATGTATTGCACATTATTATCAGTTTAATGCACAATGTCATAGAGTAATAGTGTCATAGAGTGATACAGTGTGGAAACAGGCCCTTCAGCGTAATTTGCCCACACCGGCCAACATGTCCCATCAACACTAGTCCCACCTGCCTACGTTTGGCACATATCCCTCTAAACCAGTCCTATCCATGTACCTGTCCAAATGTTTCATAAATGTTGCAATAGTACCTGCCTCAACCACTTCCCCCGGCAGCTCATTCCATACACCCACCACCCTATGTGTGAAAAAATTATCCCTCAGGTTCCTATTAAATCTTTACCCCTTCACCTTATATTTGTTCTATGGTTTGTGATTCCCCCACTCTGGGCAAGAAACTCTGTGCATCTACCCGATCTATTCCTCTCATGATTTTGTACACCTCTTTCAGATCATCCCTCATCCTCCTGTGCTCCAAGGTATTGAGCCCTGGCCTGCTCAACCTCTCCCTATAACTCAGGCCCTCGAGTCCTGGCAACATCCTCATAAATCTTCTCTTTGCCATTTCCTGCTTGACAACATCTTTCCTATCACATGGTGCCCAAAACTGAACACAGTGCTCTAACTGCGGCCTCACCGACGTCTTACACAACTGAAACATGGTCTCTCAACTTCTATGCTGTGCCAATGAGCAAACATTAATCACATTGATTTTAATGGTCATCCACATAAAGTTTACACAGGATCGTGACAGACTGTGCTTTGTTGCTTCGCAGCCATTCACATCATTGCACATTTGTTCAACGTCGAGCGGTTCATGGATTGCCAGTTGGGTGAAAAGGGACAACTCAATGCTGTCTTGTCTGAACTGGGAGTCGGGGGAGATTACCTGAATCCAATTAGATCCAAAGACATGGTAATGTTCAATCATCTTTTTGTTGCCGTAACAAAACACATTGGGGAGACAAGAGGAACATTGCTAGAAGCAATGTAATAGCTGCTAAACTCATTTCTGCAGAAATTGTACAAAGGAATAATAGGGGGTTTTAATTTGACGTCAATCTACTGTTTCTTATGTTCTCAAGACTGTGCATTTATGTGTAGCTGGAGGTCAGACAAGTACATATTCTGCATCACTTTGGATTCCCTATCTGAAGAAGGATGTGCTGATGTTGAAGACCTACTAACCTTCACCATCACGCCAGGCTGCCGACGCCACCCTCAGCCCGATGAGTAACTCAGGCACTTTATGTCCTGTTGTGTATTAACCAGCATCTGCCGTTGTTTGTTTCTACTACATATACAATGATAATCCCTTGGATAGACACAAAGTGCTGGAGTAACCCTGCAGGTCAAGCTGCATTCCTATACTTAATGACGTTTCAGTTCGGGACCCTTTTTCAGAGTGGAGGTAAGGAGTGAGGTGGGGGTGGGGGTTGAAGAGCTGGAAGTGGGAAAAGAACCAAGTGGGAAAAGACCAATCCCTTACTTGGTTATAGCGGACATTCGTCAATAACGGACACCATTCCCCCCCTATGGTCCATTATAAGGGGGTTCACTGTAGTGTGGAATTGAGTGAGCATATTTACTCATCCGTTGTATGTTTTGTTAAAGGTTTGGGGTACTAATTTGGCACTGCAGCAATGTCCCCTTAGGCTCCCATTCACTTATGCAAGAAGCCCATTGCTTCTTTTAGCCAACTGGCAAGGACATAGAAAGAAATCCGACTCACTACAGGGGGACCAGTAATGTCGGTGCCTCTCATCAAATTTCTACCCAAACACAGGGTGAACAAGATTGAAATGGGAGGAATCACTTTATCAACTGACATCTATTACAAACTCACTGATTCCCACAACTATCTCAACTATACTTCTTCCCACCCTGCTTCCTGCAAAGATTCTATCCCCTACTCCCAATTCCTCCGCCTACACTGCATCTGCGCCCAAGATGAGGTGTACCATACCAAGGGCATCCGAGATGTCCTCATCTTTTAGGCAACAGGGGTTCCCCACTTCCATCATCGATGAGGCCCTCACACGTGTCTCCGCGGTACGCCGCAGCTCCGTCCTTGCTCCCCCTCCTCTTGGTCGCAACAAGGACAGAGTCTCCCCTAGTCCTTACCTTTCTGCAGATCAGCCGTCTCATACAACACATAATCCTCTGAAATCTCTGCCACCTCCAACGGGATCCCACCGCTAGTCACATCTTCCCAACTCCACCCATTTCCGCCTTCCGCAGAGACTGTTCCTTCCACAACTATCTGGTTAATATCCTATCCCACTCAAGCCACCCCCTGCCCAGGTACCTTCCCTTGCAACCGCAGGAGATGCAACACCTGTCCTTATACCTCCTCCCTCGATTGTCCAGAGACCCCGACAGACCTTTCAGGTTCACTTGCACTGCCTCCAACGTCATCTTGTATCCGTTGTTCACGGTGTGGACTCTTATACATCGGCGAGACCAAACGTAGACTGGACGATCATCTCGCTGAACACCTTTGCCTGAACCTACCTGATCCCCTGGCTGCTAAACACTTTAATTTTCCTTCCCATTCCCACACTGACCTTTCTGTCCTAGGCCTCCTCTATTGTCAGAGTGAGGCTAAATGCAAATTGGAGGAACAGCATCTCGTATTTCGCTTGGGCAGCTTACAACCCAGTGGTATATTGATTTCAAATTTGTAACCCCTGCATTCCCTTTCTCTCCATCCCTCCCCCACCTACACTAAGTTGCACCAGCTTATCGCTCTAAGCCAACAAACAGCTGTTTCTTTTATCATCATTACTTTTTTTGTTTATCTTTCATTCATTTTTCTGTATCTCTCTACATCGTCTATATCTCTTGTTTCCTTTTCCCGTGACTTTTGGTCTGAAGAAAGGTCTCGGCCCAAATGGTCACCCATTCCTTCTTTCCAGAGATGCTGCCTGCCCTGCTGAGTTACTCCAGCATTTTGTGTCTATCTTCAGTTTAAACCAGCATCTGCAGTTCCCTCCTACACAGGAATCACTAGGTTTTTAGTTGTGTCCTCAAACATGTTGAACTTCTCATCTGTTTCAACAATCGGTCAATATATCAGTTGTAATTGATTGTTTTTCCTTTCCAGAATCCTACTAAGGTGGTGTTTGTAACTCTGGCAGGGCTGAGCGGGGTGGCCATTACGCTGGCTCTGATACTCATGATAACATCATCAACGGAAACTGTCAGGCGACAGTACTTTGAGGTCTTCTGGTACACCCACCACCTGTTTGTGATCTTTTTTGCCGGACTGGTCATCCACGGAATAGGGTATGTAGTGTTTATGGGAAAATGGGTGGTTTCTGTAACACGTTATGTGCCAAGGAGACACAAGCAACTGCAGATGCTAGAAACTTCAAGTTCACATTAATTGCCACATGCACCAATTGAGGTACAGTGATATTTCAGTTACCATACAGCCATACAAGTAAAAGGAACACAATACACGATAGAGATTAACGTAAACATCCATCACAGTGGAATCAACATTCCTCACTGTGATGGAAGGCGATAAAGTTCAGTCATCTTCCTTCTTTGTTCACCCGTGGTCAGGGCCTTGAACCCTCCGCAGTCATACAAATGGACGGCCCAATGTATAAGCACTCTCGTCGGGATTATCGAAACCCCGACATCGGGAGGGATCAGAGTACACTCCGCGAGTTCCCGAATCGGCTGCTTCTTACCGAAGACCGCGTCTTCACAATGTTAAAGAGCCTGGGCCAGCGGTCGGAGCTTCTTCTGGCGATCCCCGGCAAGGGGTCCCAGGCTCCGCGATGGTGAGTCCACGCCCACGGCTAGAAGCTCCGAAGACCGATGCAGTCAGCAGGCCCCCGCGGTCAGAGCTCCAACACTGACGGCCCTTGGCAAAGGATCCCAGGCTGCGCGATGGAAACCCAGAGGATCAGGCAGCATCCGTGAAGGCAATGGACGGGCGATGCTTTGGGACGGGGCCTGTCTTCAGATTGACTGTACATGTCCACCACCAATCGTCTGGCAACTGTTGGACCAGCATCTCCTTTAATTCAGACAAAATTACGAGAGCGCTTAAGAAACAAAACCCTCCCACCCCCCACCCCACAGAATTTCCCCCGAAGAAGTGGCGGCTAGACCGGGTAAAGCGGCTGATCTCAACCTTATGGAGACGTCCGCGACCAACCGGCAGGTTGAATTTGCCCCCTATGGCTGGGACTCTGGAACTGCAGCCCAGCCTGAGCCGGCAAATCCATCCCCATAGCTGACTTCCCCGGCCGTCTTTGCGGGCTGGTATCTCGGCCCGCCAGCCGCTAGGCAGACCATTCCCATTCAGTTGGATTCCTCTTGGAGGCTCTGACCTCTGATGGTCCGGCTAAAAAACGGATAATCCAGAAAGGCTCTGGATGCTGTAAAATCGGTGGTGGACCTGCAGTAGAGAGTTGGAATAGAATCATAGCATGGAAACAGGCCCTTCAGCCCTACTTGTCCATGCCGACAAAATGCACCATCTACACTAGCCCACCTGCTTGCATTTGGCTCGTATCCCTCAAACCCTCTCTTATCCAGGTGGGGCGGGACAAAGCCTGGCAAGTGATAGGCGGTACACAAAAGGCTGGAGAAACTCAGCGGGTGCAGCAGCATCTAAGGAGCGAAGGAGATAGGCGACGTTTCGGGTCGAGACCCTTCTTCAGACTTGTCAGGGATCAGGGAAACAAGAGATATAGATGGTGATGTGGAGAGATAAAGAACAATGAATGAAAGATATGCAAAAAAGTATCGATGATAAAGGGAACAAGCCATTGTAAGCTGTTTGTGGTGTGAAAATGAGAAGCTAGTGCGACTAGGGTGGGGGAAGGAGATAGAGAGAGAGGGAATGCCAGGGCCCGAGGGTTGAGGGAGAGGTGGGAAGGGAGGAAACAGCAAGGGTTAACAGAATTGAGAAAATTCAATGTTCAAGCCCAAAGGATGCAGACTCCCCAAGCGGAATATGAGGTGCTGTTCCTCCAACTTGCGGTGTTGCTCACTCTGGCCGTGGAGGAGGCCCAGGACCGAGAGGTCGGATACGGAATGGGAGGGCGAGTTGAAGTGCTGAGCCACCGGGAGGTCGGGTTGGTTAATGCGGACCGAGTGGAGGTGTTCGGCGAAACGATCGCCAAGCCTCTGCTTGGTCTCACCGATATAGATCATCTGGCATCTGGAGCAGCGGATGCAGTAGATGAGGTTGGAGGAGGTGCAGGTGAATCTCTGTTGGACCTGGAAGGACTGCTTGGGTCCCTGAAAGGAGTGGAGGGGGAGGTGAAGGGACAAGTGTTGCATTTCTTGCGGTTGCAAGGGAAAGTGCCTGGGGAAGGGGTAGAGCGGGAGGGAAGGGAAGAATTGACGAGGGAGTTGCGTAGGGAGCGGTCTTTGCGGAAGGCAGACGGGGGGAGATGGGAAGAGTGGAGGGGTCACGTTGGAGGTGGCGAAACTGGCGGAGGACTATGTGTTGTATTTGCCGGCTGGTGGGGTGAAAGTTGAGGACCGGGGACTCTACCCTGTTTGCGAATGGGGGAATGGGGAGAGAGGGCAGTGTTGCGGGGTATGGAGGAGACCCTGGTGCGAGCCTCATCTATAGTGGGGGAGGGGAATCCCCGTTCTCTGAAGAATGAGGCTATTTGTGATGACCTGGTGTGGAACACCTCATCCTGGGAGCAGATGCGGCGTAGACGGAGGAATTGGGAATAGGGGATGGAGTCCTTACAGGAAGCAGGGTGGGAGGAAGAGTAGTCCAGGTAGCTGTGGGAGTCAGTTGGTTTGTAGTGGATGTCGGTCAGGAGTGTATCACCTGCAATAGAGATGATGAGGTCAAGGAATGGTAGGGAAATGTCGGAAATGGTCCAAGTGTATTTGAGTGCCGGATGGAAATTGGTGGTGAAATGAATGAAGTCAGTCAGTTGTGTGTGGGTGCAGGAGGTGACACCAAAGCAGTCGTCGATGTAACGGAGGTAGAGGTCGGGGATGGGCCCTGGTACGCCGAGAACAAGGATTGTTCGACGTACCCGACAAAGAGGCAAGCGTAGCTGGGGCCCATGCGTGTGCCCATAGCTACGCCTTGTGTTTGGAGGAAATGGGAGAAGTCAAAAGAGAAGTTATTGAGGGTAAGGACCAACTCCGCTAGGCGAAGGAGGGTGTCAGTGAATGGGTATGGATTGCTCCTCTGGTCGAGGAAGAACCAGAGGGCTTTGAGACTGTCCTGGCGGGGGATGGAGGTGTAGAGTGACTGGACGTCCATGGATGGTGATAGGTGGTTACAGGTCTCAGAGGCTTGATTGGCAGATGTGTGGACAAAACCCAGACTTGAAAAGGAGACAAAAGGGTGTCAGATAAGAAGAGAAAATGTTTATTTTCGTCAACATCTCATAAGTAACACATGTGAATTTGCAGCACATTTATATTAACGCTCAAGGATTCTTCAGTGAAGAGGGGCAGCAGATCAAAGTCCAGTAACAAAATATTTAATTTGACATGCTTCTTGCTAAACAAAAGCTGGTAAGTAGCAGCCTAACTGTATGTACATATATATATTTTGCTGTTCCATTATTCTATGTTCGCTCTTCTTGGATTTAAGACAGAGTCAGATAGAGCTCTAGGGGCTAGTGGTCAAGGGATATGGGGAGAAGCAGGCACGGGTTATTAATAACGGACGATCAGCTATGATCATATCGCATGGCGGTGCTGGCTCAAAGGGCCGAATGGCCTCCTCCTGCACCTATTTTCTATGTTTCTATGTTTCTTGGGGAGATGCTAACTGCATTTCGTTGTCTCTGTACTGTACACTGCACAATGACAATAAAGATTGAATCTGAATCTGAAATGTGGATCCTGACATAATTAAAAACAATTATGTCTTTGCTAATCAGCTGCCTTACCTCACTGTAAATGACATGAGAATTTTGACTGCTGCTTTTGTGCACCACACAATTTGTGATAGAATTGGAGGGACCAGAGGGGGAGGTGTTGCATTGCTTGTCAGAGAAGATATTACAGCAGTGCTTTGGCAGGATAGATTAGAGGGCTCGTCTAGGGAGGCTATTTGGGTGGAACTGAGAAGTGGGAACGATGTAGCAACACTTTTAGGGGTGTATTATAGACCACCAAATGGGGAGCGAGAATTGGAAGAGCAAATATGTAAGGAGATAGCAGATATTAGTAGTAAGCACAAGGTAGTGATTGTGGGAGATTTCAATTTTCCAAAAATAGACTGGGAAACACATTCTGTAAATGGGCTGGATGGTTTGGAGTTTGTAAAATGTGTGCAGGATAGTTTTTTTGCAGTAGTACATAGAGGTATCGACCAGAGAAGGGGCAGTGCTGGACCTCCTGTTAGGAAATGAGGCAGGTCAGGTGACGGAGGTATGCGTTGGTGAGCACTTCGGGACCAGTGATCACAATACCATTAGTTTCAATATAATTATGGAGAGAGTCAGAACTGGACCTCGGGTGGAGATTTTTAGGTGGAGAAAGGCTAACTTTGAGGGAATGCGTAAGGATTTTAAAGGAGTGAATTGGGACACTTTGTTTCATGGGAAGGATGTAGAAGAGAAATGGAGGACATTTAAAGGGGAAATTGTAAGGGTACAGAATCTTTATGTCCCTGTTAGGTTGAAAGGAAATAGTAAAAATTGGAAAGAGCCATGGTTTTCAAGGGAAATTGGACACTTGTTTCGAAAAAAGAGAGATATCTACAATAATTATAGGAGGCATGGAGTAAATGAGCTGCTAGAGGAGTATAAAGAATGTAAAAAGTATCTTAAGAAAGAAATTAGGAAGGCTAAAAGAAGATATGAGGTTGCTTTGGCAAGAAAGGTGAAAGTAAACCCAAAGGGTTTCTACAGCTATATTAATAGCAAAAGGATAACGAGGGATAAAATTGGACCATTAGAGAACCAGAATGGACAGCCATCTGCAGAGCCAAAAGAGATGGGGGAGATATTGAACAATTTCTTTTCTTCGGTATTCACCAAGGAGAAGGATATTGAACTCTGTGAGTTAAGGGGAAAAAGTAGAGTAGCTATGGAAACTATGAGATTCAAAGAGGAGGAAGTACTGACACTTTTGAAAAATATAAAAGTGGATAAGTCTCCATGTCCTGACAGGATATTCCCTAGGACATTGAGGGAAGTTAGTGTAGAAATAGCAGGAGCTATGACAGAAATATTTCAAATGTCATTAGAAACGGGAATAGTGCCGGAGGATTGGCGTACTGCGCATGTTGTTCCATTGTTTAAAAAGGGTTCAAAGAATAAACCTAGCAATTATAGACCTATTAGTTTGACGTCAGTGGTGGGCAAATTAATGGAAAGGATACTTAGAGATAATATATATAAGCATCTGGATAAACAGGGTCTGATCAGGAACAGTCAACATGGATTTGTGCCTGGAAGGTCATGTTTGACAAACCTTCTTGAATTTTTTGAAGCAGTAACTAGGGAAATTGATGAGGGTAAAGCAGTGGATGTTGTCTATATGGATTTCAGTAAGGCCTTTGACAAGGTTCCCCATGGAAGGTTGGTTAAGAAGGTTCAATCTTTGGGTGTTAATAGCGGAGTAGCAAGATGGATTCAACAGTGGCTGAATGGGAGATGTCAGAGAGTAATGGTGGATGGCAGTTTGTCAGGTTGGAAGCCGGTGACCAGTGGGGTGCCTCAGGGATCTGTGTTGGGTCCACTGTTGTTTGTCATGTACATCAATGATCTGGATGATGGGGTGGAAAATTGGATAAGTAAGTATGCAGATGATACTAAGATAGGTGGTGTTGTGGATAATGAAGTAGATTTTCAAAGTCTACGGAGAGATTTGGGCCATTTGGAAAAGTGGGCTGAAAGATGGCAGATGGAGTTTAATGCTGTTAAGTGTGAAGTGCTACATCTTGGCAGGACAAATCAAAATAGGACTTACATGGTAAATGGTAGGGAATTGAGGAATGCTGTGGAACAGAGGGATCTAGGAATAACTGTGCATAGTTCCCTGAAGGTGGAAATCGCATGTAGATAGGGTGGTAAAGAAAGCCTTTGGTGTGCTGGCCTTTATAAATCAGAGCATTGAATATAGGAGTAGGGAAGTAATGTTAAAATTGTACAAGGCATTGGTAAGACCAATTCTGGAGTATGGTGTACAATGTTGGTCGCCTAGTTATAGGAAGGATGTCAACAAAATAGAGAGAGTACAGAGGAGATTTACTAGAATGTTGCCAGGGTTCAAGCAACTATGTTACAGAGAAAGGTTGAACAAGTTAGGTCTTTATTCTTTGGAGCACAGAAGGTTAAGGGGGGACTTGATTGAGGTCTTTAAAATGATGAAAGGGATAGACAGAGTTAACGTGGATACGTTTTTCCCATTGAGGGTAGGGAAGATTCAAACAATAGGGCATGGCATGAGAATTAAGGGACAGAAGTTTTGGGGTAACGTGAGGGGGAACTTCTTTACTCAGAGGGTGGTGGCTGTGTGGAATGAGCTTCCAGCAGAAGTGGTGGAGGCAGGATCGATTTTAACATTTAAGAGTAAAGTGGATAGGTATATGGACGTGAAGGGAATGGAGGGGTATGGTCTGAGTGCAGGTAGATGGGACTAGGGGAAAACAAATGGTCGGCACGGACTGGAAGGGCCGAGAGGGCCTGTTTCCGTGCTGTAATTGTTATATGGTTATATGGTTATACTATGTGTTTTGCTCAGGATTCCAGCATCTGCATTTACTCGTATCTCCACAGTCTGATATATCTCTAGGTTTAGCATAATAGATAACACGAAATAGAGAATTATCTTATCAAGTGGTAAAGGTCTAATTAGATTTGTTCCTGGGAAGATCTGAGAGAAAATCTATCTAATATACCAAATTTAATTCCATAAGTAAATTATTGGAGTATCATTTTGAATTATGTGCATGGATGTGGAGAGGATGTTTTCATTAGTGGGAGTGTCTAGGACTAGAGGTCGTAGCCTCAGAATTAAAGATCCTTTAGGAAGGAGATGAAGAGGAATTTCTTTAGTCAGAGGGTGGTGAATCTGTGGAATTCTTTGCCACAGAAGGCTGTGGAGGCCGTCAATGTATATCTTTAAGGCAGCGATAGATGGATTCTTGATTAGTACGGGTGTCAGGGGCTTTGGGGAGAAGGCAGTAGAATGGGGTTAGGAAGGAGAGATAGATCAGCCATGATTGAATGGCAGAGTAGACTTGATGGGCCGAATGGTCTATTTCGGTCCTATCACTAATGACCTTATGAAACTGAAACGGGCCTTACATGTTTAACCTGCAAGTTGTGAAGTTTAGTTGACTTGAGTTTAGTTTCGAGATACTACATGGAAACAGCCCTTCGGCCCAATGTGTTCACACTGACCATCGATCATCCATTCGCACTAGTTCTATACTATCTCACTTTCACATCCACTCCCTACACACCAGAGGCATTTACAGAGGCAATTAACCTACAAACCCACGAATCTTTGGGATGTGGGAGGTAGCGGAGCACCCAGAGAAAATCTATGCAGTCACAGGGATAACATCCAAACTCTGCTCAGACAGCACCCGAGATCAGGATCGAACCAAGGTGCCTGGTGTGTGAGGCAGCAGCTCTCAGCTACGCCACTGTGCCATTTATGTCCAGTTGTAAATGTTTCTAAAAAATAGCGACAGTAAATTCTTTATTCCATCCACATTTAATTGAAAAGTTAGGTCAAATGTCTCTTTAAAACATTCTCATGTACCTTTTCCTTCCAGGCAAATCGTTCGAGGTCAGACAGAGGCAAGTCTGAAGGAGCATAACATCACCTACTGCAAGGACAAATATACTCAATGGGGGAAGATTCCCGAATGTCCCATGCCTAAATTTTCCGGGAATCCACCAATGGTATGCATGTGTCGATTCACTTTTAAAACAATAACTTTTCTTTAAGACGATTTACTAATACTAATCTATTCTACTGCACTTTCCTATCATGATAGGAGAACAGAATAACCAAGGATGAGTCGCGTCCCAGCTACTCCCTATTCTCTCCTCTCCCATCGGGCAAAAGATCTAGAAGTGTGAAAATGCACACCTCCAGATTCATGGACAGATTCTTTCTAGCTGTTATCAGGCAATTGAACCTTCCGACCTCAACTAGAGAGCAGTCCTGAACTGCTATTGACCTCATTGACCCTCGGACTATCTTTGATCGGACTTGAATGGCTTTATCTTACACTGTACAATATTCATGTATCTGTACACAGTGAATGGCGCGATTGTTATCATGCATTGTCTTTCCGCTGACCGGTTAGCACACAACAAAAGCTTTTCACTGTACCTCGGTACACGTGACAATAACGTAAACTAAATTGATGTGATAGTAGTGGGAAAAATCGTAGGGTGGCACGGTGGTGCAGCAGTAGAGTTGCTGCCGTACAATGCCAGCGACCAGGTTGCAATCCTGACCTCATGTGCTGTCGGTGGGGAGTTTGCACGGTCTCCGTGTGACCGTGCGGGTTTTCTATGGCTGCTCCGGCTTCTCCCCACATTCCACAGACATGCGTGTTTGTAGACTAAGTGTCTTCTGTAACAATTGTCCCTCTTGTGTAGGATAGAACTAGTGTTTGCGTGATTGCCGGTCGGCGTGGACTAGGTTGGGCCTTTTTCCACGCTGTATCTAAAAGAACGAGTCCATTATACTGCACTTCCTTACCAAGCCAAATTGATGCTTTTATAGACATGGAAATGGGTGGTTGGTCCAATGGCTCTGTACGTCTGTGAGAGATTTGTGCGGTTCTGGAGATCCCAGCAGAAGGTTGTCATCACTAAGGTAAGTGTTTCTTGAATTTTTTTTTTCATCGTATGTAGGTAGCCTTGACATCTATCCAAAATTCGGTCTACTTTATGTGAAAAGCATGAGAGTTATTAGGGTAGAATTCCTGTTATTATTTTCAAAATAGAAAATTCCACCAAGAGTGCTAAGATGTAAGCTGCTCGATGCGTCGTGTCGAATGGTTGAACCTCACTTATCACCGCAGTGGGAAGCATGGTGGCGCAGCTGTAGGCCCGGGTCCGATCCTGACTACGGGTGCTGCCTGTCCACAGTTTGCATGTTCTCCCTGTGACCACGCGGGTTTTCTCCGAGTGCTCTAGTTTCCTCCCACACTCCAAAGACGTGCAGGTTTGTAGGCTAATTGGCTTCTGTAAATTGTAAATTGCCCCCAGTGTGTAGGATGGTGTTAGTGTACGGGATGATCACTGGTCGGCGCGGACCTGAAGGGCCTGTTTCCACGCTGTATGGTTAAAGTCTAAAGTCACAGACCTCCCTCTGTCACAATGTCAAAGTAGGGCTCCATTTTGGTGCTTTCTCAACCCAACCCAAGGGAAAGGGTAGGGAGAAATTCCTGTGGAATCTCCTTCACCTCAGGATAGTTTTGGAATAGAATTTGCAAGATCCTAGAATCAGATAGCCGATCTCTATTGCAATCTGGGAAGCTATGAAACCCAAGCACAGAGAAAGAAATATATATTTTTAAGAAAATAGTTCCTTTCGAGGATAGAGGACTTAGGTTTGAGGGTGGAAAGATTTCATACAAACCTGAGGGGTAACTATTTTACACAAAGGGTGGTGGGTATATGGAACGAGCTGCTGGAGGAAGTAGTTCCATCGTAATGTTCTATCGTTCTATCGTATCGCTGGAGGAAGGCAGGTGCTATCGGAATGTTTAAGGAACATTTCAGGTACATGTATAGGATGGGTTCAGAGGGATATGGGCCAGTGTAGTGGGACTAGTATAGATAGGGCATGTGGGTCAGAATGGGCAAGTTGGGCTGGAGGGCCTGTTTCCATGCTGTATGACCCTATGACTCTAAAAACAAAATTGTATACTAAAATACTCCTTAACCGTTCACAGCAAAATTAAAAGTGCTGGGGGAACTCAGCAGGCCAGGCAGTATCTGTGGGGGGAATGGACTGGGGACGTTTCGGTTTGAGGCCCTTCTTCAGACTGACATATGAAACTGCAGATGTTGTAATCTTGAGCAACAGATGAAGCGCTAGAGGAACTCAGCGGGTCAAGCAGCATCTCCGGAGGGAATATAATTGCGCTGTCAGTACATGTGAAAATTAAACACTCATGACCCTTATATCTACCTGTAGGTTGTTACCCACCCGTCCAAAGTGCTGGAGCTCCAGATGAAAAAGCGAGGTTTTAAGATGGAGGTCGGCCAGTACATTTTTGTCAAGTGCTCAAAGATTTCAAGTCTGGAGTGGCATCCTTTCACACTGACCTCGTCCCCAGAGGAGGACCACTTCAGCATCCATGTGAGACGTGTGGGAGACTGGACTGACAGTCTGTTTAAAGTGTGCGGTGGAGATCAAAAGGAATTCCAAGAGGCATGGAAACTTCCCAGGTATCTATTTGAAGCTGTCTCAAGCAGCCAATATTACCTTTAGGAGGTTAATTTCATGAGAAAATTATAGAGTCATAGATTTTTATTTTGGTTTAGTTTAGTTTATTGTCATGTACGAGGTACAGTGAAAAGCTATTTTTGTTGCGTGCGAACCAGTCAGGGGAAAGACTTCACACCATGACAATCAAGCTGTCCACAGTGTAGGTATGTTACAAAACTTACCTTTAGCGGTGCTGCAGTTCTGTCACTGGCCGTGAGCGCGACTTTGGCATCTTTAAGGGGGGGGGGGGGGGTTAAAATGCGGTTTCCCCTTGCCATCCGGAGCTTTATTTTTTCGGAGTGCGAGATTTTTCTAAAGATTCGTTCCAACTGCTGGTAAGTTAAAAAAAAAATTTAATCGCCCGACTATTTCATCGCTGCAGTGAAATAAAAATTAGGTCCTAATGCCGTGAACGCCGACAACGGGGACGGATTTTACGTAGGGGACAGGTAAGTGAAAGCTGTTTATTTTTACATATAAACCAGCTTTTTTAGGTGACCTTAATCAACATTTAACGTTGCAAACTCCCCATACGAACCGGCAGTGTTTTTCCTGCTGATATGGGGTTTAAATTCACCACAACTGCAACGTTCCAATCTATCGCGTTCCAGAAAATCCCACTCGCAAGCTGATTAAAATGCCCATTAATTTACAGGCATTAAACACAAAATTCCTTCAATTTGGCCTATAAATTAATGACAATTAGATTTAAAAATCATGTTATATTGTGAATTTGTGTGTGAATGTTATTTGGACACTTTGGCTTTAAAAAAAATGTTATTTTTTTCTTAAGAAATAGATAGATGTTTAGATCTAGTAATTGAATTTTGTAATTAGCTACAATTGGGTAACTAACTAATTATATGCTTTAATTTCAGGTTATCCAAGTAAGATTGTTTCCTATTTGTTTCAGAATGCTTCAATCTATAATAACTGAAAATTTCTTTCAGTTCTCTTAATTTTTAAGAAAGTTATGGGCTTTTGACTGTCCTCGATCACAACTTTTGTGTTAAGTCAATAGAAAAGCATTAGGGAACAAGATGCTAATTTCCGAGTATGAAAATGGCCATAACTGTTTTAATACTGAAGATATGAAAGTGAATTAGGTGTCAAATTAAACTTCTTTTTATGCTTTATCTGATGGGATACATTGCAGACTTGATTTTAAAATCTCAACATTTTGTAACATTGCTACACAGTGCACTGATATGGATAAAGGGTATAATGTTTAGTGTCAGATAAAGGCCAGCAGCGAGAGTCTCCACTGAGGTAGATTGTAGCTCAGGACCGTTCTCTAGTTGGTAATGGGATTGCTCAGTTGCCTGAGAATTTGCTGGGAAGAAACTGTCCCTGAATCCGGAGGTATGCCTTTTCACACTATTGTACCTCTTGCTTTATGGGAGAGAGGGGAAGAGGGAGTTATATTAACACTAATATGTTGACAATTTTGAGGAGTTTCATAGGGACATTTTTATAAATACGTTGACCGTAAATTAAAAATTGGACAAAATTGTATGTTAATGAGTACTGGTTTGAAAGGGGGAGCATATTTCTTAGAGACAAAAAAAAATTGGAAAGTAAATATGGAGCCATAGATCTTTCTGACTAGTACTTATCAGTGATATGGAGACACAAGGACACAGATGCGGGAATCCTGAACAAAATCATAAACTGTTGGGGGAACTTAGCTGGTCAGGCAGCATCTGTGGCAGAAAAGGACAGATGAAATCTCAGGTCTGAAGAAGGGTCCTGACCAGAAACGTTGCCTGTTCATTCCTTCCACAGATGCTCCCTGACTCGCTATGTTCCTCCAGCACTTTATGTTTTGCTCAAGATGCCAGCATCTGCAGTTCATTGTGTCTACAGCTATGAGAAGTGTTAGTTTTTGACTTGAGCTTTTACTTTGCTTCAGTATTGCAGTTGATGGGCCTTTTGGCACTGCCAGTGAAGATGTCTTTCTGTACGAAACTGCTGTCCTAGTTGGAGCGGGGATTGGAGTAACTCCCTTTGCATCCGTTCTCAAATGTGTCTGGTACAAATACACCCACTCTGATCCGAATCTGAAACTGAAGAAGGTAATGCACAATGTGCACATTACATTTGAGAGATTTGCTTTATTTTCAAGAATTGGGTAGCATAATTTAAATGACGTCTATTTTGATTCAATTATTGATTAATTCATACCACAGTAAGAATTAGAGGAACAGCTGATGCAAAAGAATTCAACAAGAAGTGTTAGTTCCCCCTAGTCAGTTGCCCTTAATTTAATTTAGTTTAGTTCATTGTTATGTGACAATAGGGTGAAAAGCTTTTTTGTTGCGTGCTATCCAGTCAGCGGAACAACTATACATGATTACAATCAAGCTGTGCACAGTGTACAGATACAGGATTAAGGGTACATTATTCAGTGCAAGAAATAGTCCAATGGTCCAATTACAGATAATTCAAAGGTCTCAAATGAGGTAGGTGGGAGATCACAAGAGCGGAACTCGCTATCAAAACATGGAGGGGACGGGGGACACAAATTTTTGGAGGCCATGCGCGCACTCACCCACACATGCGCATCTGCACACTCACCCGCATCATGTCCTGCCCCCATTGCCTGCTGACTGACGTCTCTCTCGTCCAATCGGCGCCCTCGATCAGCAGTCCACTGTTGTGCAGAAAGCGGAGATTTTAAAATCCGGATTACAAAAACTTGGGAAGGATGTCCCCCACCTCTCAAAACATGGAGGGGATGTGTCCCCATTGGCCCCCCCCCCCGGGTTTTCCGCCCCTGGGAGATCAGGAGCGCTTTTTAGCATGTGAGAGGACAGTTCAGTTGCCTGATTACAGATGGGAAGAAGCTGTCCCTGAATGAGGAGGTATGCATTTTCAAACTTCTGTACCTCTCACCTGAAGGGAGGAGTGAGAAAAGGGAGTACCCGGGGTGAGAGTGGTCCTTGATTATGCTGCTGATCTTGCCGAGGCAGTGTGAAGTGTAGATGGAGTCAATGGAAGGGAGGTTGGTTTGGGTGATGGTCTAGGTGGCGTCCACAACCCTCTTGGATAGAGATGTTCCCAAGATGCTCTTGCTCTACCCACTGTGGACTTAAGATCATCAGAGATTCTGAGACCCCGAATCTTCGTTTCATGAAGTGCAGATAGCACAGAAGAAGAATTATCATTATCTCCACGTCAACTGAATGTCAGGGCGGTAGACTGACCCCGCAGTAGAGTTGCTGCCTCACCGCGCCAAAGACCCTGGTTCAAACCCGGCTATTTACGCTGCCTCAAAAAGGCTGGCAGTATCATCAAGGACCCACACCATCCTGGCCACACCTTCAGGTAGAAGGTACAGGAGCCTGAAGACTGCAACGACCAGGTTCAGGAATAGCTACTTCCCCACAGCCATCAGGCTATTAAACCTGGCTCGGACAAAACTCTGAACATTATTAACCCATTATCTGTTATTTGCACTTTATCAGTTTATTTATTCATGTGTGTATATATTTATATAATGGTATATGGACACACTGATCTGTTTTGTAGTCAATGCCTACTATGTTCTGTTGTGCTTACGCAAAGCAAGAATGTCATTGTCCTATCAGGGACACATGACAATAAACTCACTTGAACTTGAACTTGGGTGCTGTCTGTACAGTGTTTGGGCGTTCTCCCTGTGACTGCCAGGGCTTTCTCTGGGTGTTCCTGTTTCCTCCCATACTCCAAAGACGTACAGGATTGTAGGTTAATTGGCTTTGGGTAAAGTTGTGAAATTTGTCCCGAGTTGTAGGACAGTCTTAGTGCACAGGGGTGATCGTTGATCGACATGGACCCAGTGAGCCGAACGGCCTGTTTCTGCGCTTTATCTCTAACGTCTAAAATCTAGCCTAAATATGAAGTTTGGTTATTCAGACAGATTTGAATTTCTCGATCTTCTTCAATAATTTTGCAGATTGCTGAATCTCGAGTGAGTAGCAAAGCACTTTTTATTTGAAGACTTCCCCCTTCTGCACCTCCTCCCAGCCAGAAACTCAAACTAGTTCCTGCCTTCACTGGGAACTGAGGCACTATTTCCCATATTAAACTGGTCCGCTATTGCAATCAGTTACATATTACGTGTTGGGCTATAGAATATTTTAAAATCTTGTCATTCCTGGTATTAGTATTAGTGGCTTATTGAATCCACAATCCCAGATTGACGCCTAGTCCAGAGGTGGTGGGGAAGGGTTGCCCAAATTTATTATAATCATACAGCACAGGTACAGGCCCAATTCATCCTTGCTAACCAAGATGTAGTAATAATAATAATAGTAACTTTATTTGTATAGCACATTTCATACAATTGAATGTAACCCAAAGTGCTTTCCACAAAACCACAGGTCTAAACAAAAATACAATTTAAAACAATAAGGATATAGGCAGTTAATAGCACAGATTTGTATAAAAATATAAAATAGACAGTGTAAAAGGACAAAGGAAGTAAAGTCAGTTAAAAGTTTGATTAAAAAGATAAGTCTTTAGCTGCCGTTTAAAAATGTCAACTGAGTGGGCGTCACTCATAACCCTGGGTAGGGTAGTCCACAGCTTGGGGGCGTAATTGAAAAAGGCTGCTTCACCAATTTCCTTATTGCTGCAGCATTGAGAGGCTAACAGGCCGGCTTCAGAAAACCTGAGTGCTCGAGTAGGGTCAAAGGGAAGGAGAGATTCTGTAAAATATGCTGCTCCTAAGCCATTTAGGGCTTTGTAGACATATGGCTTAGGATATCCCATCTAAGATAGTTCATTGTGTCCACATTTGACCCATACCCCATCTAAAACTTTCCTATTCAAACTTCAAAGTTCATTAAATTTACATTTCTGCTTCAATTCATTTCTCCAATCAGTTCAGTTTCACCCGTACAGCCTATCACTGTTCCTTTACTCTCTCTTAAAATCCAAATTTTAATTAGATTCTGATATCTCATATGCTGCATTCCTTGCTAGATTTGAAAGTGGAAAGTACTAAACCTACAATTGCCCCAGTCACAGGGGGCTATTTTAGCGGTTTCAAAGGTTTTAAAGTCAGATCTGAAAAAAAAAATTCTATTATATTTTCTTCCAACTGTGTAACTGAAATTAAACCATTCATCTTCCAAACATGCTGAATCCCTTGTTTGCTATCCCAGTGTCCTGTGGCTATAATCTTCACACGTGGATTATTTGAATGCATATTAGTGATGAAATGAGCACCTGCCAGGATTGCCCTTTCTTTTTTCTCTCATAACATTTATTTAGTCTGCAGTAAATGAATGTACCATTAAAATAAGTATTAACAGGATGTTTTTACTTCAGTTAATCTCAATATAGCAATGGGAGGTGGCGAGTAGGGAGGAGGGATATTATGTTAATAAGAAAATCAGCTATATTCTAGGGGAAGTAAAAGTGATGCCTATCACTACAATTCTAATGTGGATCGGGAAAAGAGATAGCTGGTAAAAATTACATAGTTAGTTTAGGATCATAATGCCACAGACGACAAACTACATAGCAGATTCCGAGGTTGTGTTATTTATGTTTATACGCACACATACAACCATACATGCATATATATATGTGTGTGTGTGTGTGTGTGTGTGTGTGTGTATATATATATATACATACACACACATCAACGTGTTTGCATATCTGTTATGCTGCTGCAAATAATAGTAAGAATTTCCTTGCTCCAATTTGGACATATGGCAATAAAGCACTCTTGACTCTTGAGTAAGTTTGATACTATTAATCTTTCTTAGATCTATTTCTACTGGCTCTGCCGAGAAACAAGTGCTTTTGAGTGGTTTGCTGACCTCCTTCAATCCCTCGAGTCTCAAATGCTTGAAAGAGGCAATTCCAACTTCTTGAGCTACAACATTTATCTCACCGGATGGGATGAGAACCAGGTGATCATTTATTACTTTTACTAAACTCAAACTGCAGTCATTATCCTAGAAATCTTTATGAAAAAAACCTCAGATCTGGAATTTAGTTGAGCTCTTCCTTGGTTTATGTAACAGTCAATCTGCAGAGAATAAAGCTTGCAAGAGTGACCTCAAGAAGATTCACTGATAGACACTGCTGCAGTAACTCAGCGGGTCAGGCAACATCCCTGGAGAATGTGGATGGGTGACGTTTTGTGTTGGAACCCTTCTTCAGACTGATTGTAGGCAGGGTGGGAGTTGGGGGGGGGGGAGGTGGGAAAGAAAGCTGGGGGAGAGAAGGGGCAGGGCAGAGCATAGCTGGTAATCGGTGAACACAGGCGAGGGGCTTATTTGTTGGCCAGCTTTTTCTTTGAGGGCCAGAGTTGAGGAAATAGGCATGAGCCTGAGAGGATAAAGAGTTGCAAATTGTTAAACTCAGAGATAGTAAAGTTGTGAATTGGGTATCCTTTGTTAATGGTACAAGTGGAGAGGAAAACTGCTGCTAGGTCAGCCAGTTTTCAGGAGGGGGTGAGGGGTGGGGAGGAAAGAAAGAAGGTTGGGGTGGGGTGAGGCTCAGTTAACTGCATGGTGCCAGCCACAAAACAGGAACTGACCATGAATCGATGCCTAGTTCCTGCTAAATGGACCAATATCAGGATACGAGATCAGGATACACTTGCAGACCCTGAGCCTAAGCAAAGTACAGGTAGGGCTCAAATTGTGATGCCCATTCTGAAGTAATCTGGAAATATGTACAAATTAACAACCATTTTTCCTCTACTGTAATACAAAGCCATTGCATAATTAATCAAATTAAACTCTCAGTTTCAGTTATTTAGATTTTCTTACTGTTGGACGCAATTTATGCTGCAGAGCTCTCTCTATGTTAATATTGCATAAGGAAATGCCCTTGGGTGTTGTCCAAACAAATGCAAAAACATTGACCCAAGCCAGTCATACAGATCTGATTTGAGCTGTGTTCTGATCTTCAAGTCATTAGCAACTTCAAACTTCCCCAAATGTTGCAGAATTGAAAGTTTCCAGTCATTCAACCAGCTGCCATAATCTGGTAAATGTTAAACCACACATTAAAAAAAAACACATCTTGAAGAAGCTTTTGTCATGGGGGAAATGCTTTGATTGCATCACAGTTACAAGACACATTGCAATGAACCATGGATTGATTTGGGTAGGAACTTGGAAAGGCCCATGAGGGAAATGAACTTACAGGGTTATGCGGGCAGAATGGGAAAATAAAATCACCTCTGCATGTTCTCCAAAGATGCTGCTTGGCCCACTGAGTTACTCCAGCAATTTGTGTTTTTTTTGTATCAACTAGCATCTGCAGTTCCTTGCATCTGCCAGAAATTTCTCCACTCACACAGCCATAAATACTCTCGGCATTTTCAATATCCCTTTTAGTTTTACCCACTCAGCTTTTCTGCCCCACTGTAAATAATCCCACTCCATCTCCTTTCATAACTGAAGAAACACCCTAACCTCTCCAACACTTCAACATCCTTCTTAAAATATGTGGTTCAGAATGATATACAATATTTTATCTGAAGTCCAGCTAAAGATTTTAAAATGTGTATTCAATGTACCCTCTTACACTGCCAACATCCCATATTTCGACGTAAATACATTGTCAGCTTGTCTCACCACATTTGACAGATTTATGAATGTCTACCTCCAAGTATCTGTATTCTTATATCCATTCAAAACAGAGCCATGCTAACTCTCCATTTTATTCCTTCCAAAGTACGTCACTTCAGATTTACTTGCAATAAGTTTCATCATTCACATATTGACTATTACTCCAGCATGCCTCCATCTTCCCAAAGTTTGTTCTGATTTGGGCTGGGCTTGTATTCACTGGAATTTAGAAGGATGAGAGGGGATCTCATAGAAACATATAAAATTATTTGGGGATTGGACATGCTAGAGGCAGGAAACATGTTCCCAATGTTGGGGGAATCCAGAACCAGGGGCTACAGTTTAAGAATAAGGGGTAGGCCATTTAGAAGTGAGATGAGGAAAAACCTTTTCACCCAAAGAGTTGTGAATTTGTGGAATTCTCTGCCTCAGAAGGCAGTGGAGGCCGATCCACTGGATGCATTCAAAAGTTAGTTTGATAGAGCTCTTAAGGCTAGCGGAATCAAGGGATATGGGGAGAAGGCAGGAACGAGGTACTGATTGTGGATGATCAGCCATGATCACATTGAATGGCGGTGCTGGCTCGAATGGCTTACTCCTGCACCTATTTTCTATGTATCTATGATTCTTTTCATCATTTGTCACTTTGCTAAGTTTTAGATCTTGTACACTTCTATATTATGCTTCCTAAACATGTCCAGTTCATTTACATAGAACATAGGACAGTGCAGCCCAGGAACAGGCCCTTCCTCCCATGATGTCTGTGTCGAACATAATACGCATTTCAACCGCTCTGCCTGTCCATGATCCATATCCCGACATTCCATGCATGTTTATTTGTTTATCTAAAAGCCTCTTGAATGCCACTATCATATCTGCCACCACCACCACCCCTCCTATCATGTTCCAGGCACCCACCACTCTGTGTGAAAAAACTTAACCGTCACATCTCCGTTAAACCTTGCCACTTGTACCTTAAAGGACTGCCCTGCAGCATTTGACATTTCCAGCCTGCACATCCTTCCTGTAATAGGGGATCCAGAACTGCACACAATACTCCAAATCCATCCTCACCTAATCACGTTGGCATGTGGATTCATGACTCTTACAATCAATGCCCAAAAGTGCTGGAGTATCTCAGCAAGCCAGAGAGCATCTCAGGAGCACATGGATAGAAACATAGACATGGAAACATAGAAAAATAGGGGTAAGCCATTCGGCCCTTCAAGCCACCACCGTCATTTAATATGATTATGGCTGATCATCTAAAATCAGTACCCCGTTCCAGCTATTTCCCCATTTCCCTTGATTCCTTTAGAATTTGTTTTTCTTCATCTCAGTCCTAAATGGCCTACACTTTATTCTTAAACTGTAACCCCAGGTTCTGGACTCCCCCAACATCGGGAACATTTTTCCTGCACCTAGCCTGTTCAACCCTTTAAGAATTTTATATGTTACTATAAGATCCTCTCTCATCTTTCTAAATTCCAGTGAATACAAACCCAGTCGATCCATTCTTTCATCATATGTCAGTCCCGCCATCCCGGGAATTAACCTGGTGAACCTACGCAGCGCTCCCACAATGGCAAGAATGTCTTTCCTCAAATTAGGAGACCAAAATTGCACAAAATACTCCAAGTGCGGTCTCAAAGTCAAAGTCAATTTTATTCGTCACATGCACCCAAAGGTGCAGTGAACTGAATTTGCCAGCAGCGATACACTTAAAAAGAACACACAATACACAATAAGATTTAACACAAACATCCACCACAGCATTCTTCACTGTGGTGGAAGGCAACAAAGTTCAGCCAGTCCTCCTCTGTTCACTACAGGAGACCACAGCTTCAGGTTGTTATAGACCACAGGCCGGCGGTCAGAGCTCTTCTATGGCGATCCCCGTCAAGGGATCCCAGACTCTGGATGGAAAGTCCACACCCTGCCCGCGGCTAGAAGCTCCGCAGACCACAACCCCATGATGCCAAAGTCACCAGGCCAGCGATCGGAGCACTCCTTTCTGGCGGCCCCCGGCAAGGGTTCGCCCGCTCTGCGATGGAAAAGCCCACGCTGTGCCAGCTGATGATGCTCCGGGCCTGACTCTGGGAAAGGCCGCTCCAATCCAAGCTGCTTGGCCGCGAGGGAGGCAACATGGAAAAAGTCGAGGAGGCGACCCAAAGCGGTTCCCCCCTTTTCCCCCCCCCACCACCCCCCACCAAGAGACTAACATTAGACACTCCCAAAAAAACAAAAAAAGTCGAAATAACTAACACGCTGCTGGCAGGGCAGCCAACTCTCAGTGCCCCCACGACCAAGGCCTTGTACAACTGCAGTAGGACCTCCTTGCTCCTGAACTCAAATTCTCTCGCAATGAAGGCCAACATGCCATTAGCTTTCTTCAATGCCTGCTGTACCTGCATGCTTACTTTCAGTGACTGATGTGTAAGGACACCCAGGTCTCATTGTACCACCCCTTTTCCTAATCTGACACCATTCTGGTAATTGCCTTCCTGTTCTTGCCACCAAAGTGGACAGCCTCACATTTATCCACATTATACTGCATCTGCCATGCATTTGCCCACTCACCCAACCTATCCAAGTTACCCTGCAGCCTCATAGCATCCTCCTTGCAGCTCACGCTGCCACCCAGCTTTGTATCGTCCTCAAACTTAGAGATGTCACATTTAATTTCCTCGTCTAAATCGTTAACATATATTGTAAATAACTGGAGTCCCAGCACTGAGCCTTGCCGCACCCCATTAGTCACTACATGCCATTCTGAAAAGGACCCGTTAATTCCTACTCTTTGTTTCCTGTCTGCCAACCAGTCCTCTATTTACGTCAATACCCTACCCCCAATACCATGTGCTCTGATTTTGCACACTAATCTCTTGTGTGGGACCTTGTCAAAGGCTTTTTAAAAGTCCAGATACACCACATTCACTGGCTCTCCGTTATCCATTCTACTTGTTATATTCTCAAAAAATTCCAGAAGATTAGTCAAGCAAGATTTCCCGTCATAAATCCATGCTGACTTTGACTGATCCTGTCACTGCTTTCCAAATGCGCTGCTATAACAACTTCAATAATCAACTCAACATCTTCCCCACTACCGATGAAAGACCACATGGTCTATAATTCCCCGTTTTCTCTCTCCCTCCTTTCTTAAAAAGTGGGGTTACATTGGCTCCCCTCCAGTCCACAGGAACTGATCCAAAGTCGAGAGAACATTGGAAAAGGATCACCAATGCATTCACGCTTTCTAGGGCCACCTCCTTGAGTACTCTGGGATGCAGACCATCAGGCCCTGGGGATTTATCTGCCTTCAGTCCCAGCAGCTTACCTAACACCATTTTCTGACTAATGTGTATTCCCTTCAGTTCCTCCCTCCCACTAGATCCTGGGTCCCCTAGTATTTCTGGGAGATTGTTTGTGTCTTCCTTAGTGAAGACAGAACCAAAGTACTTGTTTAACTGTTATGCCATTTCCTTGTTTCCCCATTATAAATTCACCTATCTCTAATTGTAAGGGGCCAACATTTGTCTTCACTAATCTTTTCCTTTTTACATATCTAAAGAAGCTTTTACAGTCAGTTTTTATATTCCCCGCAAACTTTCTTTCATGGTCTTCCCCTCCCCCCCACCCCTCTTAATTAACCTCTTTGTCCACCTCTGTTGAGTTCTAAATTACTACCAGTTCGGTTTGCTGCTTCCTCTGGCCAATTTATATGCCTCTTCCTTGGATTTAGCACTATCCTTGATTTCCCTCGTTAGCCACAATTGAACCGCCTTCCCTGTTTTATTTTTTCGCCAGACAGGGATGAACAATTTTTGGAGTTCATCCATGTGGCCTTTAAATCTTTGCCATTGTCAACCCTTTAAGTATAATTTGCCAGTCTATCCGAGCCAATTCCCATGTCATACCTTCAAAGTCTCCTTTATTTAAGTTCAGGACCCTGGTCTCTGAATTAACCGTGTCACTCTCCATCCTAGAGCAGCATTCCACCATATTATGGTCACTGTTGTCCAAAGGGCTTTGCACAACAAGGTCGCTAACTAATCCTTCCTCATTACACAATACCCAGTCTAGGATGACCTGTCCTCTAGTCGGTTGTTCTACATATTGGTTTAAAAAACATCCCGTATACATTACAGGAAATCCTCCTCCTCAGCGCTGCTACCCATTTGGTTGGCCAATCTATATCTAGATTAAAGTCACCCATGATAACTGCTGTACCTTTGCTACAAGCACCCCTAATTTCCTGCTTGATGCTATCTCCAACCACCCTACTGCTGTTTGGTGGTCTCCAACAAGTGTTTTCTGCCCATTTGCTATTTCATACTTCTATCCATACTGATTCTACAGCATCCAAGGTAATGTCTGCTTGCTATTGCATTAATCTCCTCTTTAACCAGCAATCCCACCCACCTCCTCTTTCTTTCTGTCTATCCTTCCTGAATATTGAATATTGATAGGTGGCACTTCGGGTCAAGACCCTTCCTCAGACTCAACTATCATGGTTTTAACTATAAACAGACCCTTTCGCATCCATATTATATTACTAACTATACTTTCACTGCCATAGTGATAATGGATTATTGGTTTCCCATTTATGTTACTTGCTAACCTTTACCTTTATTTTTGGTTTGCATCATTATAATTCCCCTTTCTCCCCTCTCTTTCACCTCTCCCCTGACCCCTTCCACTTACAGTATATCCCTTCCTCTGACTTTACATTTCACTCCTCCTTCCTCCTTATCTGGCAACCTTTTGTCTCCTTTTCACCACTAGCCTTTGTCACAGACTCCGCCCATCGGCCAATCATTTTCCCCTTCTCAGCTCTCCCTCAGCCCTCTGGCTCCTCCTCTTCCTTTCTTCTTCAATCCCCCCCCCCCCCCCCCCCCCCCCGGTCCGAAACGTTGCCTATTTCCTTCGCTCCATAGATGCTGCCTCACCCGCTGAGTTTCTCCAGCACTTTTGTCTACCTTCAATTTTCCAGCACCCTTTCAAACATGTCTTTATCTAAAGATATTATTGACCTCATGGTGCATCTTTTTACATATCATAGGATGTCAGGCCTTAAAGGGACCACCCAGAATATGCTCAGAGTAGTATAAAATAGAAAGACTGGTGCAATGCCTCTGTCTTTATAAAACCTCATATCCATCATGAGAAAAATCTGACAGCTGACAGTCCTTAGTTTAGTTTAGAGATACAGTGTGGAAACAGGTCCTTCGGCCTACTGAGTCCAGGGCCAACCATCGATCACCCGCAGTAGTTCTATGTTATTCCACTTTCGTATCCTACACACTGGGGGCAATTTAGATACCTACAAATTTGGACATCTTTGGAATGTGAGAGGAAACCGCACCCAGAGAAAACACAGGCAGTCACAGGGAGAATGTACAAACTCTGCACAGACAGCACCCGTAGTCAGGTTTGAACACATTGTAGGTCTCTGGCATTGTGAAACAACAGCTCTACTGCTATGCCACTGTGCCGGGCAATTTATATCGGCATACTCTTTACTATTTTGACCAATTAACATAGAATTTGACCTTTAACCTGCCTTGTGAAATTGTATCACTGATAGGATGATCAATCCTCATATCTCTATTAATTTACTTTCTCATGTGTGTTACTGCATTAGTGTTTACCAAGTATATATTGGTGGATAATCATGTTCTTGTTTGATTTAGTGAGACTTGCTAATTAAGATGCCAAATCTTACTTTCACCATCTTTAGGCAACTCACTTTGCCATGCACCATGAAGCCCAGACTGATGTCATCACCGGACTCAAGCAAAAGACCTTGTATGGGAGACCAAACTGGGACGTTGAATTCGGAAACATTGCAAGCAACCATCCAAGGTAGGAGTAGTGGGAAACGCAGCTGAGTCTGAGGTGCTGACCCACTTTATTTTTGACATGTTTTTGAGTTCAGCGAAGTGTAGGGTTTTTCTATGAAATGGTGACATAATGGTGCAGTTGGGAGAGCGCTGCCTCACAGTGCCAGAGACCCCGGTTCAATCCTGACCTTGGGTGCTAACCATGTGGAGTTTGCACGTTCTCCCTGTGACCGCATGGGTTTCCTTCCACATCCCGAGGACTTGCTGATTGGTCGGTTAATTGGTCCTCTGTAAATTGCCCCCTAGTGTGTTGGGAGTGAATGTGAAAGTGGGGATAACATTGAGCTAGTGTGGAATGGACTCAATGGTCTGTAGTGTCTATTTCCTTGCTGTAGTTCCACACTAAATGGATTGATGGCACAATCCTTTTTACTGCTGCTTTGGTTTCTATTCTTTATTGATACAAGATGTTGATGCTTGCTAAAATTAAAGCAGTTTGGTTCTCCACTTCACTGGTTGGGCATCGATATGTGAGCTACTCACTGCTCTAGGGCCAGCTGCAGGCAGCAGAGAGACAGAATGGCAGGACTTTCATTTGATCCTTTCATTTCGTTGAAATAAAGAATGCTCCAACGATCTAACAGAAGGAAGGTGTAATTGGGGCACGCGCAAGACCAACCTGACGCCTTTCAATTGAAGGAAATATATTGAGTCAAAAATAGAATTTGTTCAATGAGACATATTAGAGCGGCACAGTGGCGCAGCGGTAGAGTTGCTACCTTACAGTGCCAGAGATCCAGGTTCGATCGTGACCACGTTCTCCCCGTGACCGCGTGGGTTTTCTCCGTGAGCTCCGGTTTCCTCCCACATTTCAAAGACGTACAGGTTTGTAGGTTAGTTGGCTTCGGTAAAGAAAACCGTAAACTGTCACTTGTGTGTAGGAAAGTGGTATTCTGGGAAATCGCTGTGCAGCATGGGCTCGGTGGGACAAAGGGCCTGTTTCCACGCTGACATCAAAACTAAATTAAACATAGGAGGGTGCTGGTAAATGGGACAGCTGCTCGGTCCTTTGATTGAAGGAGGAAGCGGAGGGCTCTCAGACAGCGGTGTAAAACAATCAGAAGCCACTCTTCCCAAGGAGTTAATGTGTGTGCCAATGGCTTTAGCCCTATTCAGGTCTTATTCTCTAGCACCTACACTCTCCTCAACACTGAGCTATGGAGATTCAAAGCCTCAATCTTTCATACAGCTACATTTTCCTGTTTCTAATTCCACCTCCTCTGGACACAACTTTTGTTTATTGTGCTATTATCAGCCTAGTTTTGTCATACGTCATTATTTATATTGCCCTTCAACATTTAATCAGTCATGACCCAAAACGTCACGTAACTATTCTCTCCACAGACTCCGAGTTCCTCCAGCACTTTGTAATTAGCTCAAGATTCCAGCGTCTGCAGTTTCCTGAGTTGCCCTTTAACCTCTCCTCCCCTCCACCCCATTCACCAGCCTTTCATACCATTCCTAACCCTGTTCCCTTCCTCCCTTCCCCACATTACGTTGATACTTATTACATGTTTAAGGACACTTTTTTCCCCCCTGCCCACAAGACTGACAAAAGGTAATAAGCTGAAATGTTAACACTGCTTCTCTCTCACAGGCTTTCAGACATCCTTAATTTAGATATATGTTCTGCATTTTCAGGGCTGTAAAAGAACACAAATGCATTAATATTTGATCTTGAGAATTGAATTTCTGTTTTAATTGAATTTAATGCAGAAGTAACAGTCTAATTGGAAAAAAATATGAATTTTTTTTTTTTTAAAGAGATAATATGCTAAAATAAGTCAGCATGTCAGGCAACATCTCAGGCGAGCATGGATAGGCAAAGTTTCGGGTCAGATCCCCTCTTCAATGTCCAGACTGAAGAAGGGTCCCGACCCAAACCGTCCCCTATCCCTATTCTCCAGAGATGCTGCCAGACCTGCTGAGTTACTCCATCTCTTTATGTCTTTTTGTAAACCAGCATCTGCAGTTCCTTGTGTCTCCATATTTATCAAGAAAGAAGTCACTGATTTTTATTTTTATTTTACAGCACCAATGTGGGAGTCTTCCTCTGTGGGCCAGCATCTCTAGCTGAAATCCTAAATAAGATGAGCAGTGCCCATTCATCTGGTGATCCCAGAGGAGTTCACTTTATCTTTAATAAGGAAAACTTTTAGTTCTGGCACCAATATTTTACTACCGAGTCCAGAGCAGGTTTTAACTTTTGACAATGGGCCTCACCAAATGGCAAGACCCAACAGCTATATTTACACATTGTTCTTAAAATAGCTCATATCTAGTCTTTTGTTTGTTTTAGGCTTGGGTTTACTGTATATCCCAAACTAAAGGCTTTTGCATCATAGTTCCAGAATCCTCATTATCTCTATGTAATATGCTTGAAAATAATCACAACTTAAGATGCTTGTCTGCACATTACTGGGCACCTAAACCTAGACTCATTGTCCAGTGAAATAATGTATCAAGGTATGGAATTCAATCTGATTATGGTTTGTGCGTTTGAAGTGCGCTACATGTTTATTTGGGCCGTCATTGTCTGTAGAAATTTATGGATCTCTAGATGAATTCAAGGGGTGGCACGGAGGCACAGCGGTAGAGTTGCTGCCTTATAGCGCTGGAGACCAGGGTTCAATCCCGACTACGGGTGCTGTCTGTACGGAGTTTGTATGTTCTCCCTCTGACCGTGTGGGTTTTCTCCGAGATCTTCAGTTTTCCTCGCACACTCCAAAGACATACAAGTTTGTAGGTTAATTGGCTTGGAATAAGTGTAAATTGTCCCTACTGTGTGTTAATGAGAGGGGGGTCGCTGGTCGGCGCGGATCTGGTGAGCCGAAGGACCTGTTTCCGTGCTGACTCTCTAAACTAAACTAAACTAAACTAAATCCAAATATGAATCCCAATTTAAATATAAATGCAAATTGCTCCATGTGGGATTAAATACAGATCAAAAGTTATTTTCTATTGCACCAGTTGCACATTATTCATGTCCTTATGAGGGCAGATCAGTCAAGAGGACAGAATGGAAATTACATAAAAATTCATCACATCATGTATAACAATCCCATTTCCAATATGGTATCAATGATTTTCAAATAACACTGCCTAGACCCCATGCACTGCAAACTTCTGTGATTACCCCATGCATTTGGAAATATTGCACAAAGTCTTCAGAGTATTGATTAATTTTAAAGATAGATACAAAGTGCTGGAGTTACTCAGTGGGTCAGGCAGCATCTCTAGACAAAAAGGCTGGGATTAAAGAAGGGTTCCTGACCCAAAACATCCAGTCTGACAAAAGGGTCCCGTTCCGAAACGTAAATGCCAGAAGCAATATTCATCTGATATTTGTTCGTATAAATCTGCCCTCTCATTTCTAAGGCCATATTTAAGAGGGGAGTCATCTAAAGGACTTGATTATAAGGAGAGCAAAAGGATTTGAGTATAGGAGCAGGGAGGTTCTACTGCAGTTGTACAGGGTCTTGGTGAGACCACACCTGGAGTATTGCGTACAGTTTTGGTCTCCAAATCTGAGGAAAGACATTCTTGCCATAGAGGGAGTACAGAGAAGGTTCACCAGACTGATTCCTGGGATGACAGGACTTTCATATGAAGACAGACTGGATAGACTCGGCTTGTACTCATTAGAATTTAGAAGATTGAGGGGGGATCTTATAGAAACTTACAAAATTCGTAAGGGGTTGGACAGGCTAGATGCAGGAAGATTGTTCTCGATGTTGGGGAAGTCCAGAACAAGGGGTCACAGTTTAAGGATAAGGGGGAAATCTTTTAGGACCGAGATGAGAAAAACATTTTTCACACAGAGAGTGGTGAGTCTCTGGAATTCTCTGCCACAGAAGGGTAGTTGAGGCCAGTTCATTGGCTATATTTAAGAGGGAGTTAGATGTGGCCCTTGTGGCTAGAGGGATCAGGGGGTATGGAGAGAAGGCAGGTACGGGACACTGAGTTGGATGATCAGCCATGATCATATTGAATGGTGGTGCAGGCTCGAAGGGCTGAATGGTCTACTCCAGCACCTATTTTCTATGTTTTTAAGGTGATGGAGCTGTAATAAAGTCCACTTTGTATCATATCAGACAAAGTCAGGAATCAAAATCTTTGAAGACATATTTAAACCCCACAGATTAATAGAAAAGTATCCAAAGTTTGGGTCATTTGGAGAAATTGCTGCAATTGTTTTAATAAGCCACAAGGTTTCGCCTAACATGCTGTAAATCACAACTTGATTGAACTAATTGTATTAATATCCACATACCGTGTAAATATTGTTTAATCCTGTCGGAAACAAGATTTCAGTTTTTAGAAATATGCAACAATTTTCTTTAATAAAACACATTTTTTCACTCTGCTCTTAATGATTAGAGATTGCATGTTGAAATAAAGTTCTTCCACAATACAAGAGAAGACAATCTTTAATACTGACTAGACCAAGTCTGCTCCCGAACGTAAGATTTCACCACTCACCCGTTTCCCCAACGCAATATTGCACCACACACGCATGGCCCCCACCTGCGCAGACACAGCTCATTCCCCAGCAACCCCTCCTCCTCCTCTTCACCCTCCCTCTTCAATCCCTAGCGAGGGAGGGAGGGTAGAGAGGGAGAGGTGGTGGAGAGGGAGGGGGGTAGAGGCGGAGGGGGGGGGGGTAGAGAGGGAGGGGAGGTAGAGAGGGAGGGGCGAAGGGGGGTAGAGAGGGAGGGAGGAGAGGGGGGTAGAGAGGGAGAGGAGCAGAGAGGGAGCAGGTAGAGAGAGAGAGAGGGAGGGGAGTAGAGAGAGGAAGGGGGGTAGAGAGAGGGAGGAGGGTAGAGGGAGGGGGATGGAGAGGGTGGGAGTGGGGGTATTTAGGGAGGGGGCATCCCTCTCCCCATCTCCCTCCTCACACCCCCCCCCCCCCCCCCCACAGCATCTCTACCACCCCACTCCCCACCGCATCTCCCTCGTCCTCATTTCCCTCATCCCCCTCTCCTCACTCCCATTCCCTGCCCCAGGTCCTACCCAGGTGGTAGAGAAGCGCCTGGGACTGGAACTCGGCCTGGTTCCCGTACTCGGCCTAGCCCTGGCTGTAGACTCCAGCCGTCAGTTCGGCTCCGACTTCATCTCCGGGCTCGTCCCTGACCCCAGACCCAGGCTCGTCCTTGGTTCCAGACCCGGGCTCGTCCCTGACCCCAGACCCAGGCTCGTCCTTGGTTCCAGTGGCGGCTTCCTTCTCAGCCTCAGTCATGGCCCCACCCCAAGCCCCGGGCTCGGACCTCCCTCCAGCTCCAGCACCACCCTCCCCACCTGGTGTCGGGCGCCGACAGCCGCCGCCACTCCTCGCTCACCGTGAGGGCTGGAGTGCCCCTCTCACCCGGAGTGTCCCATCCAGCCTTGCGAGTGCATTGTGTCGTCATTCGGGTTTTTTTCCGAAATGGGTGAGTTTTCGGGCTGTTTTAAAACTTGAAACGAATAATAACTTCGGAAATATAGGTGGGAATACGATGGGAAGATGTTTATCGCCTTGATGGGAAAAATGTGAGTAGGATGTGTGAAAATGGGAAGGCTGTGGCCTAGTGTTTACTTTCTGTGACTGATGTACAAGCACACCCAGGTCTCGTTGCACCTCCCCTTTTCCTAATCTGATACCTTCAGATAATTGCCTTCCTGTTCTTGCCACCAAAGTGGATAACCCACACACACACACACACACACACACACACACACACACACACACACACACACACACACACACACACACACACACACACACACACAGTAGACAAAGACTTTTAGTATTATAGAGATGATCAAACCTAAAATGGAAACATGATTGTTTACGATTTCCTACAGTGTTAACATATAGCAGATAATCTTCGGTCATCTCTTCCAGATAAAAAGAATCTGAGTGAACTGTGCCATCAAAACACAAAGTGCTGGAATAACTCAACAGGTCTGGCAGCATGTGCATGAAGGAATGAACAGGCATTGTTTTGGGTTGGGACCCTTCTTCAGACTGAAGAATGGCCCATGCCATCCAATCAAATTAGATAATAACGTACACATTGTACACTCTTTCCCCCTCTGGCTGGAACTCATATAATCATAGAAAAATAGGTGCTGGAGTAGGCCATTCAGCCCTTGGACCCAGCACCGTCATTCAATATGATGATAGCTGATCAGTTAAAATCAATTTGCCGTTCCTGCTTTTTCCCCATATCCCTTGATTCCCTTCGCCCTAAGAGCTAAATCTAACTCTCTTGAAAACATCCAGTGAATTGGCCTCCACTGCAGAGAATTCTACAGATTCACAACTCTCTGTGTGATTTTTTTTTTTCCTCATCTCACCCCTTATTCTTAAACTGTGACCCCTGGTTCTGGTCTCCCCTAACACCGGGATTTTTTTTCCTGCATCTAGCCTGTCCAATCCTTTAAGAATTGTATACGTTTCTATAAGATCCCCTCCTAACCCTTCCAAATTCCAGTCAATACAAGCCCAGTCTGTCGAGGAGGATGTGGGTTTAATGGTGAGCTTGCTTAACTTACTTAGAATAATGAATAGCTCGTAGTTTTGCAGAACTGCAAAGGGTGCTGTGCCTAAAAAGGGAAGAGGCCCGATACCAAGTAGAACTGCAGAGGAAAACTCTGTTCTGGACACTATAAGAACCAGTGCAGGTGACTGTGATTAGCTGTGTGATTAGCTGGACCCGTGACTACTCATGTATAAATATACTGCCTGAGCACAATATAATTGAGTGGGACCACAAGGAGCTGGTAAGTACACGGCCATACCTGCAGTGACTCTCCCACTCCCGCTAGCATAATAACGTTGCATCTTTACTATGAGCATCAGTGTCTGACGCCGTGTATTATTCCAGAGCACGGGCGAGCTTTAGCAAGTCGACCCATTCTTTTATCATATGTCAGTCCCACCATCCCAGGAATTAACCTGGTGAACCTACGTTGCACTCCCTCAATAGCAAGAATGTCCTTACTCAAATTAGCAGGCCAAAAATGCACACAATGCCCCAGGTGCGGTCTCACCAGGGCCCTGTACAACCGCAGTGGGACCTCTTTGCTCCAAAACACAAATCCTTCTTGCAATGAAGGCCAACATACCATTAGCTTTCTTCACTGCCTGCTGTACCTGCATGCTTACTTTCAGTGACTGATGTACAAGCACACCCAGGTCTCGTTGCACCTCCCCTTTTCCTAATCTGATACCATTCAGATAATTGCCTTCCTGTTCTTGCCACCAAAGTGGATAACCTCACATTTATCCACATTATACTGCATCTGCATCTGCCATGCATCTGCCCACTCACCCAACCTATCCAAGTCACTCTGCAGCCTCATAGCATCCTCCTCGCTGCTCACTCTGCCCCACAAACTTGGAGATGTTACATTTAATTCCCTCGTCTAAATTATAAATAACTGGGGTCCCAGCACCGATCCTTGCGGCACCCCACTAGTCAGAGCCTGCCATTCTGCAAAGGACCCGTTAATTCCTACTTTTTGCTTCCTGTCTGCCAACCAGTTCTCTATCCATTTCAATACCCTACCCCCAAATACCATGTGCTCTCATTTTGCACACTGATCTCTTGCGTGGGACATTGTCAAAGGCTTTTTGAAAGTCCAGATACACCACATCCACTGGCTCTCCCTTATCCATTCTACTTGTTACATAGAAACATAGACAATAGGTGGAGTAGTAGGCCATTCAGCCCTTCGAGCCAGCACTACCATTCAATATGATCATGGCTGATCATCCAAAATCAGTACCCCATTCGGCTTTTCCCCCATATCCTTTGATTCCCATAGCCCTAAGAGCTAAATCTCCCTTGAAATTCCAGATTAGTCAAGCATGATTTCCCCTTCATAAATCCATGCTGACTTTGACCGATCCTGTCACTGCTTTCCAAATGTGCTGCTATAACATCTTTAATAAACGACTCAAGCATCTTCCCCACTACCGATGTAAGGCAAGCTGGTCTTTAATTCCCCATTTTCTCTCTCCCTCCTTTCTTAAAAAGTGGAGTTACAATGGCTACCCTCCAGTCCACAGGAACAAATCCAGAGTAGACACAAAATGCTGGAGTAACTCAGCGGGAAAGGCAGCATATCTGGAGAGAAGGAATGGGTGACGTTTCGGGTCAAGACCCTTCTTCAGACCCTTGTCAGCGGAGTGGGTGGGACAGAGATAGAATGTAGCCGGAGACAGTAAGACTGGTGGGAGAATTGGTCTCGCCGATGTAGAGAGGTAGACGATTTGGAAATACCCACTCTGGAATTAGAAAACGTAGAAAATCTAGACCAACCCCTTGGGCAGGAAGAGCTTAATAATGCCATTATGGCAATGCAGAGTGGTAAAACCCCTGGCCTTGACGGCTACCCATTAGAATGTTATAAGAAATTTAAGGATAAGCTCACACCTGTTCTTTTAGAAATGTTTGAAGAATCTTTGGAAAAAGGTTCATTACCCCCCACTCTTTCACAGGCTTCTATTTCACTTCTTCTTAAAAAAGACATGGATCCGACTCAATGTGGATCATACCGCCCCATCTCACTTTTGAATGTGGATGTAAAAATTTTGGCGAAGGCGCTGGCTAGAATGCCAACTTCACAAAATAATCTCAGAAGATCAAACAGGTTTCATTAAAAATCGTCATTCCTTTTCTAATATCTGTCGATTGGCCAGCGTGGTCTATTCGCCCAGTGCTTCTCCGCGCCCAGAGGCTGTTATCTCTTTGGACGCGGAGAAGGCATTTGATCGAGTGGAGTGGCCATATTTGTTCAGAGTCATGGAGAGATTTGGATTTGGCAAAATATTTGTCGCCTGGGTTAAGCTATTATATCATTCACCCTTAGCATGTACACAGACAAATTATTTGCGATCTGATTATTTTCAATTAACACGTGGCACTCGTCAAGGCTGCCCGCTGTCTCCGCTTCTTTTTGCCATTGCAATTAAGCCTCTCTCTATTACACTTAGGTCAACTACATTATTCCAGGGCATTAGGAGAGGAAACAGGGAACATCGTGTGTCTCTATATGCTGATGACCTCCTTCTTTATGTGAGCGACCCTATAGCCAG
Organism: Okamejei kenojei; assembly: GCA_035221665.1. Lineage (NCBI taxonomy): Eukaryota > Metazoa > Chordata > Chondrichthyes > Rajiformes > Rajidae > Okamejei > Okamejei kenojei. Next base: position 29,666,984 of record CM069142.1, read on the forward strand.
TAGCCCTGCAATTGTGTCCTTGTTGGATCAGTTTGGGACTTTTTCTGGCTATAAACTAAACCTCCAAAAAAGCAAATACTTTCCCATCAACTTAGCCCTACAGATCCAACAGGAAACCCTGCCCTTTCCCATATCTCAAGAAGGGTTTGTATATTTAGGAATACACATCCGCTTTTTGACATCCCTGTTTGCAGCTATCTACATGCCTCAAGTTAGCCAAATGAAGGCTGACTTTGAGAGATGGTATAGTCTGCCATTCACTATGGCTGGGAGAGTGCAGTCAGTGAAGATGACTGTACTTCCCAGATTTCTTTACTTGTTCCAATGTTTGCCTGTTTTCCTACCCAAGTCATTTTTTAATTCAGTTAACCAATCTATAACCTCCTTTATATGGGGTAACAAGGTTCCAAGGGTCAATAAGTGTACTCTCCAAAGAGATCGTGAATGAAGTGGACTGGGCCTTCCTAGCTTTATTAATTATTACGGGGCATCCAATATCCAAAAGGTATTACTCTGGCTCCATCGACCAGATACAGACTGGTGTCTGCTTGAATCACAATCCTGTTACTCCTCGTCTCTCCCAGCTTTAGTATATTCCTCCCTGCCATTGAAACCCTCTAGATTTACATCCAACCCTGTCGTACTATAAACCATCAAAATTTTAACCAATTTTGTTGCCATTATAAGCTTACATCAGCTTCAGTTCTGGGTCCCATTCACAGTAACCATTTATTCCCCCCCTCTACACTTGACTCAACCTTTCGACAGTGGGGTTTGAATGGTCTTATGTCCATTAAGGATTTATACACTAACAACATATTTGATAGTTTCGACTACCTGCACAAAAAACATGGCCTCCCACATAATCATTTCTTTAAATATCTTCAGGTTTGCCACTTTGTCATGAAACAATTTCCTTCTTTTCCTGATCTCCCTCCTGTCACAGTGCTGGATAAACTCACTCTTACCTTTGCAAATAAAGGACTGATCTCTGCTGTATATTCTCGATTGATGCATTTAGGAGATCAAAACCTGAACAAAGTTAAAGCTAGGTGGGAGGATGACCTTGGTATGAATCTGTCTGCGGAATGCTGGACAGAAGCGCTGAAAAAAGTCCACTCCTCGTCATCATGTGCTAGATTGGGGCTCATACAATTTAAAGTTTTACACAGGGTTAATTTAAACAAAGCCAGGCTTGCTAACATATATCCAGGGACGGACGCTGGCTGTGACAGGTGCTCGTTCTCTCCAGCTAATCTAGCTCAAGCATTCTGGTCTTGCCCCAAACTTGTTAACTACTGGGCAGTGGTTTTTAAAACCATCAGTGAAGTCCTTGGGATGACAGTGAGACCTTGCCCGACTGTAGCTGTATTTGGTGTAGCAGATAAAACCTTGGGTTTAAATACAACCCAGTCTGATATCATTACATTTACATCACGTTTGGCCCGTAGGAGAATCTTGCTGGTCTGGAAATCTAACACTCCTCCATCTGCCGCGGCAAGGTTATAAAAGATTAAATTCACATTGAGGGGGTCTGTGAAAAAGTTTTATTTGAAATGGGAACCCTTTTTATCATACTTTGAGGGTCTAAAGGAACTACCTGTTGACTGAGGGCACTTGACATTGTGGGGATCTGCCTTTATTTTGTTTTGTTACTTTGTTATTGTTAAAAAGTGCATTTGATTTTGTGATATATTTGGATTGTGAAAAAATAAGCTGCCAAGGGGTGTTTAGGGAGGGTGGGTTAGGATTATTTTGTTTATATTATTATTATTATTTTATTATTATTATTTATAAAAAACAAAATGGAGGAAAATGTAATGCTATACATCAGATGTACTGTGAATTTTTTTTCCTGGTCTAAAGAAACTTCTTACACATTTCAGCAATTTATCCTCAGCACTGATATTACTCTTGTGTTTTAGACGGTCAGTATGTAGGACAGAGTCACCCATGATGGGATGGCACGACTTCCATATGAAGAAAGACTGGATAGACTTGGCTTGTACTCGCTGGAATTTAGAAGATTGAGGGGTGATCTCATAGAGACTTACAAAATTCTTAAAGGGTTGGACAGGCTAGATGCAGGAAGATTGTTCCCGATGTTGGGGAAATCCAGGACAAGGGGTCACAGTTTAAGGATAAGGGGGAAGTCTTTTAGGACCGAAATGAGAAAATAGTTTTTCACACAGAGAGTGGTGAATCTGTGGAATTCTCTGCCACAGAAGGTAGTTGAGGCCAGTTCGTTGGCCATATTTAAGAGGGAGTTGGATGTGGCCCTTGTGGCTGAAGGGATCAGGGGGTATGGAGAGAAGGCAGGTACGGGATGCTGAGTTGGATGATCAGCCATGATCATATTGAATGGCGGTGCAGGCTTGAAGGGACGAATGGCCTGCTCCTGCACCTAATTTCTATGTTTCTATGATTGCTGTGGTGCTCTTGATATATGCAAATCTAGTTTCCTGTTTATTCTCTAGATAATCCTCACCAATGTTGTCTATTCTGTAGCAGTTGCCGGTGACAGCCAATCTGATCCTACATCTTGATTTTGTCCTTTCTTCCTCTCACTCTGTCTACATCGTTTACTGGCAATGCAAGCCCTCCTCCTTTTCCTTTTTGCCCATCCTTCCAAAACATTGAATACTTTTGGATATTCACCTCCCAACTTTGTCCATTTTGCTAACAGCAATTAGGGCGGAACAGTGGCTCAGCGTTGGAGTTACAGTACCGGTTCAATCCTGACTACAGGTGCTGTCTGTACAGAGTTTGTATGTTCTCCCTGTGACCATGTGGATTTTTTTCCCAGGTGCTAATTGGCTTCAGTAAAGATCTAAGTTGTCTCTAGTGTGCAGGATAGTGTTCGTGTACAGGAATCACTGGTCGGCAGGGACTCGGTGGGCCGAAGGGCCTGTTTCCATGCTGTATCTCTAAACTAAACTAATTGGATCCATTTATTGCTCAGTTAATTAATTTACCTTCTTATAAATGCTTTGTGAATTCAGATAAAGTACCTTTAAATTTGTTTCAACATTTTCATACAACTTAACTTTTTGTTTATAATATGGCCATATTTGTCTTATTTTTCTTACAAAAATAAATTTTCTTTTGTACACTCTAACTGTTCATGACACAGTTCAGACACAGTTCCTCTCTAATTTTCAATCTGAAAACGAAACTTCACCTATTCCTTTTCTCCAGAGATCGCTGCCTGACCCGCTGTTACTCCATCATTTTGTGTCTATCTTTGGTATAAAACAGCATCTGCAGCTCCTTCCTACACAGTTTAGATATACTTTTGCTATTCATTTCCCTGCAGTCCTTTGTTTATCTTGTCAGTATTACCTTCCCTTCCTTATTTTGTTTAAAGACCTATCTACCTCCCTTGCTCTAAATTTGGTCCCAGGAGTGCATGCCCCAATCAGCATCAATGGTGCTGAAGTGAAGATGATCGAGAGCTTTATGTTCCTAGGTGTACATATCACCAAGAAAGCAACACCTACACCGCTACTTCCTAAGGACTAAGGAAGTTCGGCATGTCTCCAATGACTTTTACCAACTTCTATAAATACACTGTAGATACCATATCATCATATTGTATCACAGCTTGGTTTGGCGACAGCGTTGACTAAGACCGCGAGAAATTGAAGAAAGTTGTGGATGTAGCTGAGTCTATCACACAGACCAGCCTCCCTAACATCGACTCGATCCACACTTCACATTGCCTCGGGAAAGCAGCCGTCATAATTAATGACGTTAGTAAACTTAAAATGATGGTGTAACTCAGCGGGACGGGTTCAACGGGACAATCAATGACCTTTCTCACTCACCCTGGTTGGGCGGAAGTTACAAAACTATGAAAGCACGTACCACCAGATTCAGGAACAGCTTCTTCCCTGCTGTCATTGAACTATTTAACGGTCTCCTATAAGTTAAAGTGTAGTCCTGATCTTTCAAACTATCTCATTGTGAACCTTGGACTTTTTTGTTGTAACTATAACGTTATAACACTGTAACTCTATAATACTGTAACAATATTTTGTGCACTTGAGTATGGCTTGATTTTATTATTGTACAGCATGATTTGATTTGACTGAGTAGCACACAAATAAAAACTTTTCACTGCATCTCGTACACGTGGCAACCACAAACGTATAAAATGCAACCAGAAATATTATTTAAAAGCAAATTAAAGGTGTAAAATTACCAGACAGATTTAAATTACATAAACAACTTTCAGATTAAATATTGGAAACAATTTTTGCACATAATTCGTAATCAATACATTCAATAAACCTTCAAAACCAGTGGATTATTTTAGAATCCATTAGATGCTATAGTGAGGGGAGATATTAGGTTATTTTGCGTCAGACAAATTAATTCAGACAGAATATATTTCCTTATCCACAATAACCCTGTGATCTCCTGACATTGATTTAGTACTATGGACTATCTGCTGAGGAGCACTCTAAATGTAAATTTATGTTTCAGAGAGAGCTATCTGGATCAGAACAGGATTGGAGATTATTTGCATAGGTATCAATTGACATGATCGATTGTTCTCCAATATTCAAATTTGGGTGGATATCTTTGCTTTGAATGGCAATTTACCCATAACCTACGTTAATTAGGAAGTTAGTGAAGGATTGTTACTATTCATGAAATTGTTTGCTTTGTTGTTACCTTCTCCTAGCTTCTTCTTTTTATCGACAATGGTGTCTGTCTTGTCGCCTCTTGTGCGAGGTGGTGGAAAGATTGGTGGAAACAGGGCTGCGACGTGAACGCTCTTTCCTTGACCCCTTCTCCCAGCTAATAATGATCTATTCTACATTTTCCTTGATCTCGATTTCCTTTGTCCTATTTTCACATCTTACTTTTCCTTATCTATGTATCTCCCTCTCCCCTGACTTCAGTCTGAAGAAAGGTCTCGACCCAAAACGTCACTCCTTCGTTCTCTCCAGAGATGATGCCTGTCCAGCTGAGTAACTCCAGCATTTTCTGTCTATCTTTGGTTTAAACCAGCATCTGCAGTCCTTCCTACACATGCAAGTGTCTTTCCTGGCAGTGGAGAGCATGCTGGCGCAGCTGGTTGAGCTATAGTCTCGCAGCGTCAGAGACCCGGGTTCGATCCCGACTTTGGGTGCTGTCTGTGTGGAGTTTGCATATCTCTCTGTGACCATATGGATTTTCTCTGGGTGCTCCAGTTTTCTTCCCACATCCCAAAGACATGTGGTTTGTGGGTTAATTGGCCTCTGTAAATTGCAGCTAGTGTGTGGAGAGTGGATGCAAAAGCCGGACAAAAATGAACTAGTATGAACGGGTGATCGATGGTCAGCATAGACCTGGTGGGTTAAAAGCCCTGTTTCCATGCTGTCTCTCTAAACTGAACAAACCTAAAATTGGCTTGTTAGATGGAAGTGCTGAAATGTTCTTCCTCTTTGTAGAAATAAAATTCATTTGTAGATTTGTTTTAATAGTTAATAGTAAAATGCAAAGTCATCTTCTACATTTACAAATAGCAGTTACTGATGATTTATACTTCATGTTACACAAGGATGTGAAATTGTTTCCCACAAGCAAAGTCATCTTTTCACATTGCGTTATGCAATGTCAAAATGACTGACAAATTTTCACTGAGGCAAAATTACCAGTCCACGCCGACCATTGATCGCCTGCTCTTATTAGAAAATGTAGAAAACAAAGAAAATAGGTGCAGGAGGAGGCCATTCAGCCCTTCGAGCCAGCACCGCCATTCATTGTGATCATGGCTGATCATCCACAATCAATAACCTGTGCCTGCCTTCTCCCCATATCTCTTGACTCCACTAGCCCCTAGAGCTCAATCTAACTCTCTCTTAAATCCATCCAGGGATTTGGCCTCCACTGCCCTCTGTGGCAGGGAATTCCACAAATTCACAACTCTCTGGGTGAAAAAGTAGTTTTCTCACCTTAGTCTTAAATTGTCTCCCCTTTATTCTAAGACTGTGGCCCCTGGTTCTCGAGTCGCCCAACATTGGGAACATTTTTCCTGCATCTAGCTTGTCCAGTCCTTTTATAATTTTATACATTTCTATAAGATCCCCCCTCATCCTTCTAAACTCCAGTGAATACAAGCCTAGTCTTTTCAATCTTTCCTCATATGACAGTCCCGCCATCCCAGGGATCAATCTCGTGAACCTACGCTGCACTGCCTCAATCACAAGGATGTCCTTCCTCAAATTAGGAGACCAAAACTGTACACAATACTCCAGATGTGGTCTCACCAGAGCCCTATACAACTGCAGAAGAACCTCTCTACTCCTATACTGAAATCCTCTTGTTATGAAGGCCAACATTAGCTTTCTTCACTGCCTGCTGTACCTGCACGCCAACTTTCGGTGACTGGTGTACAAGGACACCCAGGTCTCGCTGTACCTCCCCCTTACCTAACCTAACCCCATTGAGATAATAATCTGCCCCCTTGTTTTTGCCACCAAAGTGGATAACCTCACATTTATCTATATTATACTGCATCTGCCACGCATCTGCCCACTCACTCAACCTGTCCAGGTCACCCTGCAACCTCCTAACATCCTCTTCACAGTTCACACTGCCACCCAGCTTTGTGTTATCCGCAAACTTGCTAGTGTTGCTCCTAATTCCCTTTTCCAGATCATTAATGTATATGGTAAACAGTTGCGGCCCCAACACCGAGCCTTGCGGCACTCCACTTGCCACTGCCTGCCATTCTGAAAAGGACCAGTTCACTCCTACTCTTTGTTTCCTGTCTGCCAACCAATTTTCTATCCATGTCAACACCCTACCCCCAACACCATGTGCTCTAATTTTAGTCATCAGTCTCCCGTGTGGGACCTTATCAAAGGCTTTCTGAAAGTCTAGATACACTACATCCACTGGCACCCCTTCATCCATTTTACTCGTCACATCCTCAAAAAATTCCAGAACATTAGTCGAGGATGATTTTCCTTTCATAAATCTGTGCTGACTTGGACTAATCCTTTTACTGCTATCCAAATGCCCCATTATTACCTCTTTAATAATTGACTCCAGCATCTTTCCCACCACCAAAGTCATGACAACTGGTCTGTAATTCCCCGTTTTCTCTCTCGCTCCATTCTTGAAAAGTGGGATAACATTAGCTATCCTCCAATCCACAGGAACTGATCCTGAATCTATTGAACATTGGAAAATGATCACTAATGCGTCCACTATTTTTAGAGCCACCTCCCTGAGGACCCTGGGATGCAGACCATCAGGCCCAAGGGATTTGTCATCCTTCAGTCCCATTAGCCTACCCAATACTATTTCTCGCCTAATGAATATGATTTTGGTTACTCTACCCCCTTAGATCCTCTGTCCTCCAGGACTTCTGGGAGATTGTTTGTGTCTTCCTTAGTGAAGACAGATCCGAAGTACCTGTTCAACTCTTCTGCCATTTCCTTGTTCCCCATAATAATTTCACCCACGTCTGCCTTCAAGGGACCCACATTTGACTTTGCTATTCTTTTTCCCTTAACATATATAAATAAGCTTTTACTGTCCTTCTTTACATTCCTGGTCAACTTCCCCACGTACTTCATCTTTTCAGCCCGTATTGCCCGTTTTGTTTCCTTCTATTGTCCTATGAAAGTTTCCCAATCCTCTGGCTTCCGGCTACTCTTTGCTGTGTTATACATCTTTTCTTTTAGTTTTATTTTATCAGCTAACTTCTTTTGTCAGCCACATTATTAGTTCCATGTAAGTCTCCTTATTTTAAAGGAGATAGCTTTGTACTGTCGGCAGTGTGGAAAAGTGTAACTGAATAGATTCCCAGAATAAAGAGCTGGATGAACTCAATCGGTAGCATTGAGGGAACCATATTCTACCAAAACGTTAAATTAATAAATAAAATAAATGAATACATACCATTATCAAGAATAAATGGGCAGGAAACCAGTGGAAGGATAATTGGGGAATACTCCTTTTCTGCACTGTTGAATTCTAAAGTTGTTTTTTGTGTGCTGTGGTATCAGATAAGAAGATAGCAAGTAGATAACGAACAAGGCTATATGGAAAAAAAAAGTAAATACCAAATACCCATCTTTTCCTAACTTTATTTGCAGATCTCTAATCAGTGCTGAAGAGAGCTATGTTCTGACTTATAGAAACGGGAACAAGACATACCATTAATCTGGCAGGTGTTAAGGTTTCTAACTCTCTCACATTTGATTTCAATGAGATTGGGGTGCACCTGCCAATCATATTCAGTCCATTGAGTCTGTTCCGCCATTCGATCGTGGTTGATCTATTTCTTCCCTCTCGCCCCATTCTCCTGTCTTCTCCCTGTAACCTTTGACGCCCTTACTGATCAAGAACCTATCAATCTCCGCTTTAAAAATACTCAATAACGGCCTCCACAGCTGTCTGTGGCAATGAATTCCACAGATTCACCACCCTCTTCTAAAGGTACATCCTTTTATTCTGAGGTTCTGTCCTCTAGGGAACTACATAAGGAACTGCACAAATGATTATTACATAGGATAAGGGTGGGTACATAGGATAAGGGTGGGTACAATATTAGCATGGATAGGGAAATAACTAGCTAATGGAAAACAGAGACTTGGGATACATTTTCTCCTTTTGGATTAGTAATTATGGCATATTTTGTGGCTCATTTTAGGGGCCTCGAGAATATGTATGCTACATATGAAGGGATTTGTGCAGTTCCTTATGTAGTTTGAATGAAGGGACTGCATATATGATTGCCACATTTGCAGAGGATATGAAGTTTGAATGGTTAACAAGATGTAAGGGACATACAAAAGGCCTCAAACGGGATATAAGTAAAGAATAGAGCAAAATGATTATGATGCAGGAAAATATCTTCCTACTCAAGAAGAACAAATTAAAAAGCAAATTATTTAAATAAAGTGAGATTACAAAATATGGCTCTTCAAAGTGATCCTGATATAAAAAGTATGCATGAGTGTGCAGCAAATGATTAAGGAACCTAAAGGAAGGTTAGCCTATATTGCAAAGTATACTATACATTATTGCATGCAGTTTAAGCCTACATATATAACAAAATATGTGGTTACATTGAATGGAGAGTAGAGAAAGGTCTTCTAGGATGGAGATTGGTACATGTAGGAAAGCTGAGCAGGCTGAACCTAAACACGTTGCAGTGTAGTAAAATATGAGGTGATCTTCAAGAAAAATGTGAGATTCCGAGAGGGTTGGATTGGGTGGATGCCAAGACAATGTTTCCCCTAGTCCAAGTAACTAGAGTAGGGGCATAATTTCAGAATCAGAGATTGCCATTTTCGATGGAGATGAGGAGAAACCTGCTCTGAGGGTTATGAACCTTTGATATTCTCTACCCCAGAGCAGGCCTCAATTTAATACATTGCTGGGGACATTCCATGGTTTCTGTTATTGGGAGGTGTAAGATGATTAATAGTAAGATAGTAAAATAGTAAATGAGAACTTACCAGTTTGAAGTTTGATCGTAATTTTATGAGGAGTTACGATGAGGGATTACGTGAAGAAGCCCCGCCTGGCGCATGCTTGGCATACCTCAAAGCAGCGGTGTGAAAAACGCAGAACCAATAGCCGGAGTAAGATAGTAAGGCTTACATAAACTAGAACTATCTGATGATCATTTATGTTATGAGGGTTGGGAGTGGAGGGCAAGTAATCCCTCATCGTAACTCCTCATAAAATAACGATCAAACTGGTAAGTTCTCATTTAATCTTACTATTTTACTTCGGAGTCACTTGAGTGACTACGTGAAGATTTTGAAGCTCTGTGATTTTCATGTCGTAGATCATTCCATACGACACACTGCTTGAGTTTACACAGTAGTGAGTAACTAATATATATTGCTTGAAATAATGCAATAAATATTTTAATAATAATAATAATGATAAAAAGAAAAGTAATAACCCCTCTATCCCTGGGGAAATTACAACAAATGATATGCAACAAAGCAAACAATTTGAACAGAACCAACACAGCATGTGCAACCCTGGAACTGTGACAACAGGTTTATCATAAAATCTAGAAAAGTTCCTCTTTAGACCATCCTGCGGTCTCCAGAATTTGGTCGAGCGGCATGTCCTGCACCTTCGCCGTGGACATTGATACCGCCCTTGTGGAGTGAGATTTAAACACATCAGTGTCTACTCCAGTCAATCCAGAACCTGTTTATCCATCTAGAAATAGTTTGTACTGTCACTTTTTTTTATATGTTTCTTGTGGGTAATGAACATTGGTGTCTCACAATCTCAGAGACTCTTAATTCAATATATATTAAATCAGATGCTTAATCACACACAATGTTTAGTTGACAGAGTATGTCTTAAAGATTACATTGGTTCCAGCCTTTCTTGGCTTGCTTTGCTTGCTTAGATCATTGACATAAAACGTCATTTTATCTACAGACAACTGCATACAATGTAACCGTAACATTTGTAATGTTTATACTCATTGTGCCGATATTAATGTCATCAGCATAACCACTTTAAATATTAACTTCTTAAAAGACAGTGACGTAATTGGAGTCCATTGCCGAAGCAATGTGAGAACTATACTGACATCCCAGATTTCTGTACATCTGGGTTTGGGTAGGATTTTATTAAAATTCCTCTCATAAATCGGGATATTAACGGATGAGACCCGATAAATTGTTGTTCTGAAAATTGTCCTAAATAGGAGGACAAAGCACTCCAAGCTCCATTAATGGTACTATAACTCAGGTGCAACATAGCAAGGAACTCCAATACATCCGATATTTTTGCAGTATGATAAAATATATCTCACTGTATACAAAAGATTTCCCATTCCTTATATGAAACATATATTGTTTCTTAGTGCTGTATCTCCAAGCTGCAGTTATGACATCCATGGTCCTATCCGACATTCCATCAGAACCTGCAGATTAACAATTAATACGGTCATGTAATGGATGACTTCTGCTGTTACTGGATGTACCAACAATTACTGCACCTGGGATTTGTCATGAATGTCTGAATCATCATTCTGAGCACCAATGGGAACAATGGCTATGTAGTAATGGTAATGGTAATGGTAATGGTCCCGAGATAAGGGACGTATCAGATATTGAACTGATAAGAACAGATACTACACTTGATCTTAGCCAAAAGGCAGAGAAGCAATACCAGTTTGGAACCACCAAACGCCTGCGGCGGAGACTTGCTCTATTTTGGCGACACATTGCTTAATCAGGCAAAATGGCGAAAACATAAAAGACTATACTTCCCCAATGTAGCGAGAATGCATCCACTGCTAATGCTCCTGGGTCTGGCTCCCATGAGACACATTTAGACCACTGGAAATTTAATCCAGACACAACAGATCAACATTTGGTACTCATACTGTCTGACAATCTTTTTTTTTTTTTAACTTTTTGAATTTTAACATTCATTCTGTATTGTCATTGAACTTTCGTGATCTGTTGTCTTACCACAATATTGTCTTCTCCCACAGCTGTGGTATTGTCTACTCCCAATAACTCCAAATAATTCATACCATGTGTTTGGAGAATTAAATCGTCTTGGACAGTCCATCGACCACCACAACTGGTGTCGCTGTCCTTGGCTCCCCATCCGAGAGCATTCCCATCAGTCTGTAATACCACTGAAGACTACTGAACAAGCACATTTTTACTTCTAGTAACTTGTGCAACATTGAGAATCCATCATTGCAATTCAGCTCAACCTTTTTAGTTGGTAACTGCATGGACCTAATCAATGACCTGCACGCTTTTTACGCTTATTCTCTGGTCTTTGCAGACTTTGATCACTTTACTTTACCACTATCACTTTACCAGTAACCGTAGCTACTTCTTGGATGGTGGGATAATGTTTTTTACCAAGACAAGTACAGGCATTTGTAAAAATCCCCAACCTTAATTCTTGGTAAAGTTACTGACATATCAACTGTATTAATGACAAACCATAAATAATCAATTGTTTGGGATGCCTGTAACTTACATGTTGTTTGGATGTACAGAACCTTAGCCTTTCAATAGGCTTATGGTTGCTGAACCTAGTTCTTCAGCTGTCTCCCATTTACAATTAACATATCCTCGAGATAAGTCATTACAATGTGATTCTGAGCCCTCATTAACACCAGTGCTGGTTTCAATAAATGTGTGAGCAATCTGAGGGCTGAATTTAACCCATTAGGTAATTCCTTCAGCTGACCCATCCAATTAATTTAAGTACCTGAATAATAAGGCATCTTTTTTAGGTCTAATAATAGCCATATTGCAGCCTTGTGATAACAACTTCATTACAGTGTTGAAGTGTACTTTTTTTTAAATTGCCTATACTGAACTATAAATTTAAGTTTGTGAGTCCCAGAATGACTCTGCAACCCCCATACTTGTGTCTGGGATATATTATCTCTACCTGACGAGTTCCTGGTACATTCAAACACCAAGCCGATCAGATTTAATGCAGAATTACAAAACAATTGCAATCTTACAACCAACCAGATGTTGTTTCCCAGAAATTCCATGTGTGATGGAATGACGTTTCTGTACTTCCGTAAATGAACCAGAAGATCTCCTTCTCTTAATATAGGGGTTTGTATTCAACCTGTTTGTTTCTCAAAGCAGGATGAGAAGTTTTATAAGGCAAATATCCTTAATTGTTTGGGCAGTTTTTCATCAATCATAAATCTGGTTATAGCTTGCCCACATAATCCTGCACTTTGTGGGTATAATGTTAGCCAAATGGCAATTTTCATCATACAATTGGGTTCAAATATGCATTGCAGAGTAACGCAAGCATGTCTTAAAAGTATTGGACATTATCGACCCATGTATGTCTTCCCCAAATGCAGTGATGCCAACTGAATATCAGCTAGAGGACATGCTGGAACACATTTCCTGTCCTCGCATCGTTACACTCATGGGTGCCCAGTTACTGAGTTACTGTTGGCACCCTGAGCGAGGCACAATAGACGGGTGTTTTATATATCTTTTACTGTTTCAGTCATAACAGTTTCTTGGTGTAGGTGAGAAACCAAATAATGTTGGCCGCCAGGTTCATCCATAGCCTCACCAGTCCATACCGATATAACAAAACTTGGTGCTACATCGGGAACACCCGGAGCGTTTCCATTATGCTCTGGTGTATACACATAAGTAGGGACCAGCTTCAGGGTCAGTTTCATCCTGCCCTGGTACTCCCGGGTCTTTACTCCAGAAGACTTCATCCAGACCTAAACAAGGCACTGGTGAATGAGATTCTCATTTTTCATAGGCACCATACTCAGTGTATGGAAACTCCTTTCAGAGCCTGCCTTAGAATCTCATGGGTCTTAAAACCCTTAATTGTTTAGAATTTTGAGCATGTTATCTTGCACTAAATACTTCATTCTGACCTATGTGAGGCACTGGTGAATGAGATTCTCATTCTTTATAGGCACCATACTCAGTGTATGGAAACTCTTTCGGAGCCTGCCTTAGAATCTCATGGGCCTTTAGAACCCTTGACTGATTAGAATTTGGAGCATTTTATCTTGCTCTAGGGATCTCATCCAGACCTAACTAAGGTACTGGAGAATCAGAATCCCATTTTCATAGGCACCATACGCAGCGTATGGAAACTCCTTTGGAGCCTGCCTTACAGGAAGACATACCTGGGTCAAGAACCCTTGACTAAGTCAAGTGTGGGGCATTTTCTCCATTTCCAGCCTCCCCCACATTCTTGTCCTCCCTTGGAGGAGAGTTACTTCTTTACATTTTGTATTTATGCATAAACCATATATGTTTAAAATTGTAATTCTGACAGGCACATTCTGCTTGCAGAATATTTGTATTAACCTCAATATCACACAGGGTTATATACATTTCCATAAAGAAACTGCATCTGGTAACATATAATCAGAGCAGACTTTATTTAACAATTACTGGGTATTTGGAGCCGGCATTTAGCGCAGCCGTTATCTCCCGATCCGATCTAAATCAGAAACTGCGGTTCCAGCGCGTTCTATTCAATTACCGTAGTTTAAAAATACATTCACTCTACCTGGCTCCGAATTTCGAGCCAGAGTTACAGTTTTTTTAAAAATGTCAAAATACATCAACATTCTAGCTGGCTCTGCAGATTTACAGAGTTTATACCCACTAGCAAGAAAGTTCAACAGCGACTTACCTGCGGGTTAAACTTACGTTGGTGGGAGCTGCGCTCTCCACTCTGTCGGAGCTTCACATGCATCGACGTAATGCTGAGCATGCGCCAGGCGGGGCTTCTTCACGTAGTCACTCACGTGACTCCGAAGTAAAATTAGAGCTTTCACTGCACTATTTTTCCAAGATGCTCTTGACCGTATTTCTACTGCTGTTGCAATTTTTGGGCCAGGTCGATGGGGATGACAGGCTTTGCTCGGTCCAGCGGTCGCTGGGTCCTGTCCATGGCATGGATGATGCAGATATCTTTGTTCTTGGCTTGTATCATTGAGGTAGCAATTGAAACCTTTTATCATTCACCAGCTGTTCAAGAATGGAAGGAGAACACAAGCCAAGGGAATAGCAAAGTAAATTATTATTTGCAGATTTATTGTACCAAAAGTGTTACACATTTGTTTTGCAAAGAATAATAGCCCTTTGCTACTACTTGGTAACATTAAATTGTGACTCATCACCCTTGAATTTAAGAAAACCCTCTGTGGGGTTAATTGTCTCAAATTATTGTGTGCATGCCTTTTAATGAATCCAAGGGTGTAATTTAGAGAAAATTTAGCTGATAATGTTTACTGCATGAGTACAACACCATCAGTCTTACACGCACACTCCATTATTAACAAGGAAAAGCAATGAATTATGTTATCAAACTGCATTAAATTTAAACAGGAGACGGCAAAGATGTATAATTATAATCAGAGTCAACTTCAAATTGCCTTACTATGAACTTTAGCTGAAAAAACATTGTTCAATTCACTCCTGTTAAGCAAATAGCTTACTTTCTTCAGCTGGTATAGCAGCAAGAAATGTTATAATGCATTTACTATAAAATTGGGGTATTTTTGCATGTTTATATCATTATCTACAATGTGACAAAGCAAATTACCCTTTAATACAGAATTATTTTGAATGCCATCAATATGGTGAAAAAATGTAACCCCAATATTTTTTGTTGCATAGGGAGAAGGGCAAAGACAGACTATATTATCGCAGCGGAAAAGGGCAGTTTTAGAGGTGGAATGGAAACACAAATAAAAATGTAAAAACAGGCAATAAAAAGCACATGAATCATCTGGATTTTGTAACTGCAGTTTATTTTGTTTTTTGTGAACTTCTAGCATTTTCTGGAATGGGAATGGTGACCAGCAGGTGGAGTTTGTGGCAGGGATTCAAGTCTTCCCATGTTTTGTTTCTGCTCATTCAGCTTTGAACTTCATATAACAGCTATTACACATATGAAACAGCGGAGTAGTGCAACAGTGAACATGCTTTTGAATGAAAACATAAGGAACTGCAGATGCTGGTTTACAAAAGACACAAAGTGCTGGAGTAGCTAGCAGATCAGGCAGCATCTCTGGAGAACATGTATAGGTGACATCTTCCTAGCCCATGACCCAAATATGGACCTTTGTCTAAATTTGGTTTATTCTCATGTACTGAGGTACAGTGAAAAGCGTGCTAACCAGTCAGAGGAAAGACAATACATGATTGCAATCGAGCCATTTGCAGTGTACAGATACATAAGGGAATAATGTTTAGTGCAAGATAAAGCCAGTAAAGTCTGATCAAAGATAGTCTAAGGGTCTCCAATGAGGTAGATTATCAAGTATACTTGATATACTTCAAGCAAGGATATGGAATCCATTATAGCAGTAGCAGGTGCCTTGGAAACTATGCCAAGTGGCACTCATTTCATTGCAGCTTTTATGCTGTGCAATACTGTATCATAATTCCATCATTCTTTGAGATGCTGCCTCACCTGCTGAGTTACTCCAGCATTTTGTGTCTGCATTCTTGTTTCTATTCTCCTTGGTAGATTAAGGAATCTAATACTATTATGGATACATGAAAATATTCAATATTTGCAATTTCTCAATTTCCATTTAATTTTGTTTCTGAATTCCTTGCTCAAACAACATTTTGAAAAAAGAATGAAAAATGGTAAATGAGCTTTAATGGACAAATAGTCCATGCAAACAACAAATACAAAAAAGTGAAATTATCTGATAAGCGAGATGCACCCCATAAATGCAGTCTTTTACCCAGCGTAGGGGAATCAAGAACCAGAGCGCAGAGGTTTAAGACGAAAGGGGAAAGATTTAATAGGAATCTGAGGAACAACATTCACACAGTGGGTGGTGGATAGATGGAATGAGCTGCTGAAAGAGGTAGTTCAGTCAGGGACTATAACAACGATAAAAGACATTTGGACAGGTACTTTTGGACAGTTGGAAAGGTTTAGAGGGACATAGGCCAAACGCGAGCAGATGATGCTGGTGTAGATGGGGCATCTTGATCAACATGGGCAAGTTGGGCCAAAGGGCATGTTTCCAAACTATATGACTACAGTGCCCTCCGTAATGTTTTGGACAAAGACCCATCATTTATTTATTTGCCTCTTTACTACACAATTTGAGATTTGTAATGTAAAAAATCACATGTGGTTAAAGTGCACATTGTCAGATTTTAATAAAGGGTATTTTAGACATTTTGGTTTCACCATGTAGAAATTACAGCTATGTTTATACATAGTCCCCCCATTTCAGGGCAGCATAATGTTTGGGACACATGGCTTCACAGGTGTTTGTAATTGCTCAGGTGTTTAATTGCCTCCTTCGTACAGGTATAAGAGAGATCTCAGCACCTAGTCTTTCCACCAGTCATTCCACCACATTTGGAAACTTTTATTGCTGTTTATCAACATGCGGACCTAAGTTGTGCCAATGAAAGTCAAAGAAGCCATTATGAGACTGAGAAACAAGAATAAAACTGTTATAGAGACATCAGCCAAACCTTAGGTGTTTAAACATAGTCCCCCACATTTCAGGGCACCATAATGTTTGGGACACAGCAATGTAATGTAAATGAAAGTAGTCATGTTTAGTATTTTGTTGCATATCCTTTGCATGCAATGACTGCTTGAAGTCTGCGATTCATGGACATCACAGTTGCTGGGTGTTTTCTCTGGTGATGCTCTGCCAGGCCTGTATTGCAGCCATCTTGAGCTTATGCTTGTTTTGGGGGCTAGTCCCCTTCAGTTTTTTCTTCAGCATATAAAAGGCATGCTCCATTGGGTTCAGATCGGGTGATTGACTTGTCCACTCCAGAACTTACCATTTTTTAGCTTTGAAAAACGACTTTGTTGCTTTAGCAATATGTTTGGGATCATTGGCTTGCTGTAGAATGAACCGCCGGCCAATGAGTTTTGAGGCATCTGTTTGAACTTGAGCAGATAGGAAGCGTCTATACACTTCAGAATTCATTAAACTACTACCATCAGCAGTTGTATCATCAATGAAGATAAGTGATCTAGTACCTTCAGCAGCCATACATGCCCAGGCCATAACACCCTCACCACCGTGTTTCACAAATGAGGTGGTATGCTTTTGATCTTGGGCAGTTCCTTCTCTCCTCCATACTTTGTTCTTGCCATCACTCTAATATATTAATCTTTGTCTCATCTGTCCACAAGACCTTTTTACAGAATTGTGGCTGCTCTTTTAAGTACTTCTTGGCAAACTGTAACCTGCCCATCCTATTTTTGCAGCTAACCAGTGGTTTGCATCTTGCAGTGTTCCCTCTGTATTTCTGTTCATGAAGTCTTCTGCGGACAGTGGTCATTGACAAATCCACACCTGACTCCTGAAGAGTGTTTCTGATCTGTCAGACATGTGTTTGGGGATTTTTCTTTATTTACAGAGAATTCTGCTGTGGAGGTCTTCCTTGGCCTGCCAGTCTTTTTGCGGTTAGTAAGTTCACCAGTACTCTTTCTTCTTAATGATGTTCCGAACAGTTGATTTTAGGAAGCCTAATGTTTGGCTAATGTCTCTAACAGTTTCATTCTTGTTTCTCAGTCTCATAATGGCTTCTTTGACTTTCATTGGCACAACTTTGGTCCTCATGTTGATAAACAGCAATAAGTTTCCAAAGGTGATGGAAAGACTGGAGGAAAGACTAGGTGCTGAGAGCTCTCGTATACCTGCATTGAGGAGGCAATTAAACACACCCGAGTAATTACAAACACCTGTGAAGCGATGTGTCCCAAACAGTATGGTGCCCTGAAATGGGGGACTATGTATAAACACAGCTGTAATTTCTACATGGTGAAACCAAAATGTATAAAAATACCCTTTAATGAAATCTGACATTGTGCACTTTAACCACATGTGATTTTTTTTTTTCTATTGCAAATCTCAAATTGCGGAGTACAGAGGCAAATAAATAAATTATGAGTCTTTGTCCCAAACATTATGGATGGCACTGTAGTTATAATAGAGCTTCACGCTAAACCTGGGAAGGAAATTGATAGAATGAACACAGTACAGTTCTCAAATACAAAAGGAAAAGTGGGTTTATTGTTGTACACTTACCCATCTGTTCTAGAGATCAAAATGATTGCCAACATTACACCAATGTTGCTTTTTAAACAGTACAATCTGTGCCACTTTCTTATGCTAGACTATTATAATCTTTCATTGCATCTCTGTGTTATACTGCTTCAACATACAATAATGATAAGGATCCTTTCCACTTTAAATTGTATGTTCCACCTCAATGCAGGTGATCAGTGTTGCTGGCTTCAGGTTATTCATACCTTGAAAAACATCAGTTGTGCCACTGTGATGCAGTGTCTCACTCCTGAGGGAGTGTAGACAAATATAGTATCTGTATATTGTTAAGAAAACCACACCGCAGAACTCATGGGTATAGGCAAATTATAAAACGTAAAGGTCAAGGTTTGCTTGCATTCATTAATATCACATAGAATTAGAAAATATTTTGCAATTAACAAAAAAAACCAGTAAAATTCAAAAATTAGGCAAGGCTTAAGGAAGATGCATTATTGAGACATCAAGGTTAACTTTTCTACCCAAATTAAACTGGGATAATAAAAAAAAAAAAACTAATTATAGTTCAGCTTTGGAGACGCATGTTATACAAACTAAGTTATCACACAAGTAGTTTGAATCCAAGTACACCATTGTTTTAAAGGATAAAATTAATCAAATAATATGGAAGGGCAAGCCTGATAAATTTGAATAAAATTGTACACCAATAGCTCATTATGATTCAAGTGAAAGCTGAGAACATAAAAAGGCTGATCAGAAGTTAAAAAATTGACTCCACTATATCTCTACATACAGTTTGGTGGTCTATGTGGCTGTTGTTTAATTGTAGTGTTTCCACATTGATGGCTGATCAAGCGTGTAATATCAGCTAATACTTGCATATATTTATTGTAACAATTCTAGCTAGGTTCTGGACTGCTGTTAAGAAACAACATACCTCCATTAAAGATAGACACAAAATGCTAGAGTAACTCAGGCTGAAGAAGGGTCTCGATCCGAAATGTCACCCATTCCTTCTCTCCAGTGACTTACTTGTCCTGCTGAGTTACTCCAGCATGTTGTGTCTACCTTTGATTTAAACCAGCATCTGCAGTTCTTTCCTACACATACCACCATTAAATGCCTCCTACTGGAACAGGGAACTTCTATTGGGAGAATATGCAAGCTGCACTTGCAAGTTTTATCCTGTATTTAGACAAGCAGCAGCAGTAAATTACCAACATCCATACCACCACCATAAAAGTGAAGAAACTGCAGCGAGAATAATAGAAAAAAAACTTCCCCTAAATTTGGCACCTTGCTAAATGACCTTTCTGTTTCAAAACAATTTCATTACGCATTACAAGATCACTAGCTTAAGCAAAAAATTGACCTTAATGGAAATACCTTCTGACTACAGTGGCATATTTTAAGACTAACATGATCAAAATTTAAATAAACTCAATATCTACCTGAGAATGTTTATAGGGCCAACTCTTCTTAATAGTGGCTAATTGCCAAAAGGAGAATGTTATGTTGTGGATGTTATACATGAAAGAAAAGACTGGTCACTTGTCTTCATGTTTTTTTATTGAGCAATTCAAGTTCTTTAATATCATCAGTGGTACTTTAACTTGACCATATAACAAAACTAAAAGCAGCTCTGATGTTCCTTTCTATAGTTACTGCTACAAATTTAGTTAATTGATTCAAGTAAAAGCACATGCTAGACCATGGTACAACCAATGAGCTGAAATATGCCAATTCCTGTGGTTGCATGATGAATAATGTTCAGTTATCATCTATACAAAGTTCAATGAAAGGTAAATCAATCCACATTGCAAAGTAGTTTATGGCTTTGGCAGACAACTATGTACAGGATGAAAATAAACCAATGACAATTTATTATAAAGGTAATCAAATATCTTCACAAAATAGTGCATAACAACTTTCTAGATTTTACTATTTCTGCTGCAAAGGTAGCACTTAATTACAACATAGTATTAGCTTTATGCTTTTAGACCCTCAGAAATGTTATCACTGCATTTCACAACACCTTTATTCAGATTGTAAACCTAGAAGAGCCAATGACTGCTAGGTTTCTAGTGAACCAGAATAAGGGTTTTAAATTTTGATGGACAAATAAGATTAATTCAATAAATACAATAAATGAAGTAAGGAGTTAGGGAATCAAATAGTACAAGCAAATATACAATTTTATTAATTCCATGATCAGTCGGTCAATATTTATGGATCAAAATGAATGTTTTTGACTAAACTAGCAAAGAAATTAAATCTTTTAAATAATTTTACATATTTTGTAGGGCCACACAATAAATTACTAAAGGACCTTTAGGCAAACTTTCTTTTTTATTCTTGCACGTGACTGCATTTTGACAAATTGACAATTTCCACCACATAATCTAGAATTAACCCTCAATTTCTTATACGGAAAACACCACTGATGAGAGATGGCCAAAATAAAAACTCATTCAGCTGTTAGACAGCCTCTGAGGGAGTGAAATAACATTAGTGTTCCAGTTGTCTTTTCTTCAAGAACTATTTTTCTTTAACCCAGTCTTGCAAAAGTTCTCAATGAAGTTCTCTACAAACAAAATGAAAGCAGGATTAAGATTTATAGATTCATAAGTTATAGGAGCCGAATCATGCCATTCGGTCCATCAAGTCTACTCTGCCATTCAATCATGGCTGATCTACCTTTCCCTCTCAATGCCATTCTCTTGTCTTCTCCCCATAACCCCTATCATTCTTAATAATCAAGAATCTAGCAATCTCCACCTTAAAAATATCTGACGGCCTCCTCCTGTGGCAATGAATTGCATTCTCCTGCTTTTTATGGAACTTCAGGCTCTAAATAGACAATTTAAAAAATAAATAATCTTGAAAAATGCAAATGCCCTGTTGCTCACATTTTGCTACAGTAGGGCAAATAGTCCAATGCAATACAAATATCCATAACAGTGACAGTCAATTAAGCAAGAGATAGTCTTACTTAAATTGACCTGGCTGACCATTAGATATTTTAATATGCACAACTCAATCTCCAAATTAATCACAATAAATTAGCTATAACAGTATAAAATCTCCACAATATCATCGTTGATTCCTGGTGTAGTATAAGCAGAAGCCACAACCGGTAACAATCCCTTAATGTTTAAGGGTCGCAAGTCCATTAGAAACACAAATGAAGCACAATATTGCCTTATAAAACTTTTAAATTCATGCTGGAATGCTTTTCCTAATCACTAAATGCATGTTGACGCTGTATCTCAAATGTTCTTTGTCTGTTATGTAAATCTTCGTTAAGAGTTGTTACTTAGGAATAGCGGTGCGTACATGATTTCTCATACGTCACAGCATAATGCTGACAGCAAACACACTGACGACACAATACATGGTCCTGCTTTCCCACCTCACTGTGCAGCTTCCTGTAAAAATAAACATATTATGCACAAATTAATGTACAGAAAAAATCGAGACTGTCATGCTCTTAGTACAAAGATCATTTAGCCAATTGAGCCTCTGGTTCTTATTTCATTCCCATCCACCCACTTATTTCCATGTTATGTATTCTCCTTCAATTTTTGCACAACTTAAGACCTTATTTACTGGTTATCATGTGAGAAATTACATATACCCAATTCACACATAAATCACACATGCCCACTGCTAAAGGCTCAGTAGTATTTGCCGTGTATAATTTTATTCAATCAGTTCCCATCAAGCGATTACAACTGAATGGCACCCACTCGCTGATCATTCAAACTATTATAGAGATTTTAGTTTTGGAGAGACAGCGTGGAAACAGAGAACATATAAACTCCATACAGACAGCACCCGCGGTCAGGATCGAATCCGGAGCTCTGCGCTGAAAGGCAGCGACTCTGCCACTGCGCCATTGAGCCGCATTCAAACTATTATAATCTTTAATTCACAGCTTCTTTCAGCAAATCAGTACGGTGCATTTGTTAACTGACGATCGTACCATTTTTTCCATTAGAGTTCAGTTCAGTCCTTAATCGTAACAACAATTCAATGTCAAGGCAGAAAGACTTACCATCTGTACTGCTGTCCCAGTAGCATGAACTTGCTGTATGGAGGCCAGCTCCACTTTTCTGCATTACTGCGCAGGTCACTAGAATTACCAATATATTAGCATTTCAATAAGATTATTCTGTTACAAGGAATATTTTCCCAGTGTGACAAACATGTCATGTTGCTTATACTTAAGCCTAAAAGCCAAACTGAAGAACATAAGAAGCCATTCTTTGGCTATAATGTTTGTTGGCAATCGCCCCAAAGCAGCAGATTTAATGCCCTTCTGAAGCCACTTGATCTAATAACGAAGTAAAGCATAGATTTGGGACAATTTCCCTAGCATTTACACTGAGCACTCTGCCCACTGACCTGAGCATTGTTTTACCTGGTATGGGAGCAGCAACTCCATTCAGTCATATGGAGTGTAAAAAGCAGCAAGAGTGCCATTTTGGATTAAATGTTTTTTAAATCATGGATTTTTAAAACACAGAAGTTGTCTGACATTTCTTTATGGGCAAAAAAAATTAAAATATAATAAATTTTTTAAAAAAAATAAAAAAAAATAAATCCATCATTCAACATGATCATGGCTTATAATTTCCCCAAGTGCTCCTTTCCAGCAGTAACCTAAATGTATTGATTTCCTTAATATCTAAAAATCTATCACTGTCTAAAGCCTACTCAGTGACCAAGCCTCTACTGCCTTATTGATAGTGAATTCTGAGTTGTCCTGAATGTTCGATCCAGATTATAATTTGATCTTCTAGAAACTTTGTATGTATAATAACCAAATTCTGGACAGAAATTTGGCAAGAAAATAAAATGATGGTACTCATCTCTCCACAATTACACGGTTAGCTTCATTTGGTACCAAGGACATCTTTATTCTGCATCTGCACTATATTTTCAGTACATGGTTAAGTCAAGAGACTTTATTTTACCAATAATATCCTCATTACGTAGTCTTTTCCATGATCACAGAATACTTACCAATGTATTTATATGGCTTTCCCATTTTAACCAAATGCATCAGGGATTGTTCAACTACAGCTGCAATCCACTGATTGATCTTGCTGTGATTATAATCAACCCCTCCAATAACATTGTCGATGCACTGAAATTAAGATTTATCAATTAAACAAGATTTCGGCTGAACATGGCTGTAAAAGTTAGAACGATTAATTAAAAATGATCAATTTTGAAGGAGAAAAAGACACATAGAGAATAATAGCATTTCATTGTAACACATGATGTAAATAGGAAAGCTATTCAGGAAGAATTAGTCGAACCAGAGGAAGACTGCAGAAAAACCACTTGCCATCAAATACAACTTTACACCATGTAGATATTTAAGTCCTCTCTTGCCTTCAAAAGCAAATTATTTAAAATGTCCAAAAAGGGACTCCCTAGAGGCATTATTCAACGTTGACATTGTTGGTCTAGTTACAGATTCTCCGTTTAGTAAGCCACACTTTAGTGACTGCAAAAGCTTTCAATTTCAAATAGGGGGAAAAAAAAAAACGTAAATAATGGAAAACTAATAACAGAAAATGCTGTAAAAACTCAGTTCAAGCAGTATCTGTGGAAGGAAAAACAGTTAAAGTTTCAGGTTAAAGATACTCCAGCAAAACCTACATATTTTCTCCTAGTTTAAATTTGCAGAGAAGACATTGGAGGGATGGATAATCAAAGACAGCTTCTCCGATAAAGGCAAATTATTACCGTGGAAAATTGGACAGTTGGAGAGAGAGAGGGAAGCTGAACGAAGGAACATGAAAACAATTAAATAAGGATAATTAGAAAGTGAGAAAGGAATATAAATGTTGTAAAATACAGAGCAATAATTCATGTCCTGCAGGTGAGGTAGTGCTCATGGGGAGAGAAACATTGAGCCAATATCACAAGCTCATGGAATATTGTGTTTTCAATCTGTGGACATTACAGCCTTCTGGAATCAATATCAAATTAGTTCATAAATCATAGGTGCATAATTAGGCCATTCAGCCCATCGAGTCTACTCTGCCATTCAATCATAACTAATCTATCTTTCCTTCTCAACCCCATTCTCCTACCTTCTTCCCGCAACCTTTGACACCCTTATCAAGAGCCAGTCAATCTGTTTTAAAAATACCCAAAGATTCAGCCTCCACGGCAGTCTATGTCAATGAATTCCACAGATTGACCACCCTCTGACTAATGAAATTCCTCTGCATCTCCTTTCTTATTTTTGTTCTGAGCTACAATGGGCTGGAGTGACTCAGTGGGTCACATGACATCTCTGGAGAACATGACCTATTCTCCATGACCATATTCTCCAGAAATGCTGCATGACTGGCTGAGTTACTCCAACACTTTGTATCTTTTTTTTAAACCAGCATCTGCAATTCCTTGTGTCAAATCAAATGCTACAACTTCAGGTAGCTCATATTATCCATCTGTTGTGGAAATGACAAGCCATCTGTGTTATTGGCTCAGGGGTTCCTCTCTCCAGTTGAACAGCTCAACCTGTTGGGCATACCTTACTATTCTGCATTTTATAATTTTTACAAACCTTTGTGCCCAAACTGAATGTCTTTATTCAATTCAATTCAATTGTCATTGTGCAGTGTACAGTACAGAGACAATGAAATGCAGTTAGCATCTCACCCAGAAGAGCGAACTTAGAATAATGAACGGTAAAATATATATATATATATGTGCAAACAGTATCAGTAGTGCAATTTTACTGGGGGGGAAGGAGTGTCCGGGGGGGGGGGGGGGTGACTGGCAATTACTGAGGTGCAGATGTTAAGTATTGTAACAGCCGCAGGGAAGAAGCTGTTCCTGAACCTGCTGGTTCGGCAACAGAGGGACCTGTAGCGCCTCCCAGATGGGAGGAGGGTAAATAGTCTGTGGCTGGGGTGAGACCAGTCCTTGACGATGCTGCTCGCCTGTCGCAGATATCGCTTGCTACGGACAGGCTCAATGAAGGGGAGTGAGGAACCGGTGATGCGTTGGGCGGTTTTCACCACCCACTGCAGTGCTTTCTGGTCGGAGACAGAGCAGTTGCCATACTAAACTGTGATACAGTTGGTAAGGATGCTCTCGATGGTGCAGCGGTAGAAGTTCACCAGAATCTGAGGAGACAGATGGACCTTCTTTAGTCTCCTCAGGAAGAAGAGACGCTGGTGAGCCTTCTTGACCAGTGTTGAGGTATTGTGGGTCCAAGAGAGGTCATCAGAGATGTTGACCCCCCCAGAAACCTGAAGCTGGAAACATGTTCCACCTCCATCCCGTTAATATGGATGGGGGTGTGCTTGCAGCCCCTAGACCTTCTATAGTGCACAATGAGCTCCTTGGTCTTCTTGGAGTTAAGGGCCAGGTTGTTGTCAGCACACCATGCTGCTAGGAGCTGAACCTCCTCCCTATAGGCCGACTCATCATTGTCACTGATGAGGCCAATCACCGTTGTATCATCTGCATACTTGATGATGGTGTTAGAACCATGTACAGGTGTGCAGTCATAGGTGAAGAGGGAGTAGAGGAGGGGGCTCAGTACACAGCCCTGTGGAACGCCCGGTGTTCAGGGTGAGGGTTGAAGAGGTGTGGTTGTCCAACCTAACAGACTGTGGTCTGTTAGTTAGGAAGTCCAGTAACCAGTTGCAGAGGGAGGGGTTGATGCCCAGGTTGCTGAGTTTGGTGATCAATTTTGAGGGGATAATGGTGTTAAATGCTGAACTATAGTCAATGAACAGCATTCTCACGTAGGTGTCTCTGTTGTTTTGATAGCTTTTATGTTCCTTTGTTCAGGTTCTCACTATAACAGTCTCCATTAACCCATTGACTAGATGACCTCATTAATAGTTAACCTCCAGACCAACCCTAATGTCACTTTGGAGAAGCTTCTTCTATGCTATCTATCCCTCCATCACCCTCTCTACCCCCCTCACCATCACCATTAAATCTACTGGTCTTCAACCTGAAACATTTACTGATTATTTTTCCACAGATGCTACCTGACCTGCTGAATGTTTTCAGTATTTTCTACCTCGGGTTCAAATAAATCAATTTCAACACCCACATACATTGGTCAAATATTTCTAGGTCACTCCTATCGAAAAATGCAAACATACCTCTTTGACAATATTGTTGGTTTCATCCATATTGAACGCACCCTGCAAGTACACAATTTGGTGATATACAACATATCTGAAAGTGCCATATTCCTATGAATCAATTTACCATACGCAGGTTAAGCCAGAACTAAAACATTACAAAAGGAGTACATGTAAAAGAGAGAAGGCGGCGAGGAGGGAGAAGAAGGAGACAGAGAGAAAAGGAGAGGAGGCCGAGAGAGTTGTAGTTGTAGCGAGGCAGAGGGAGGTGAGAGGGTGAGAGGAGGGGTTAGAGGAGGATGGGGGGGGGTGGTGTGAGAGGGGGGGGGAGGGTGGGGGGGGGGGGGGGGGGGGGTGAGAGGGGGGGGGGGGGGGGGGGGGTGGGGGGGGGGGAGGGTGAGAGGGGGGGTGTGAGAGGGGGGGGGGTGAGGGGGGTGAGATGAGGAGGAGGGAGGAGGAGGAGGAGGGATGGGGGGGGGGAGAGGCAGGCAGTGAGAGGCCGATGCCTGGAGGATGGGGACAGCCGAGTGTCATCTCCTCTCCACCCAGTACAGGGCCGCCCGCTGCCACTCGAGCAACCGGCTTCCAGCTGCGGGTGGGAATCCCGCCACGGGTGAGATGGGCTGAGGAGAAGATGGAGCTGCCACACGGAATCACCTCATCAGTGGCCTGGAAGTCCTCCATGGCGGCGGCGGCGGCGGCGGCTCTCGGTCCACCGGCCCCTCCCGACCCGGCCCACTGACGTCACACGGCGGGCAGGCGCAGCGTCACCAGGCGGCCGCCCCCCGCAACTGCAGGCGCCCCTGTCCCTGCCCCTGCCCCTCCCCTCCCCCCCCGCCCCTGCCCCCTGCCCCCTGGCCCCTGACCCCCGCCCCTCCCCCTCCTCTCCCCCCCACCCCCCTCCGCTCCCCGCCCCTCCCCCTCCCTCCCCGCCCCGCCCCCCCCCCCCCTCCCCCCCCCGCCCCTCCCCTTGCCCCTGACCCTCCCCCCGCCCCTCCCCCCTTGCCCCTCCCCCCCCCTCCCCTCCCCCCTCCCCCCCCTCCCCTTGCCCCTCCCCCCTCCCCTTGCCCCGCCCGTCCACCTCCCCTCCCCCTCCCCCTCCTCCTCCCCCGCCCCTCCCCCCCCCCCCCCCCCCCCCCCCCCCCGCCCCTCCCCTCCCCCGCCCTCCCCTTGCCCCTGCTCCTCCCCTCCCCGCCCCTCCCCCCCCGCCCCTCCCCCTCCTCGCCCCTCCCCCTCCCCTTGCCCCTCCCCCTGCCCCTCCCCTCCCTCCACATCATCCCTATTTTAAACAATGTTGGCTTCGAGGGTGTTGGTCTACTGGCAATGGAGGGGCCCATCCCACTTCACCAACATGGAGGAACTAGGGGGTTTACATTGTACAAACCAAGGGGACAAACTAGGCATAGACTATGTGGGTGGTACTTATATTCACAGCATGGAAAGGGCCTTTGAAATATTCTTACCTGGCAGGGGAGAGACCACGATCAAAAAGGCGGTTCTCCCAGGAGGAATCAAGTAAATTTGTTTTCAATACCTTCATGATCTGGTCTCCACCATCCTCTGGGTCGCAACATTCCAGATATTCATTATCCTCTGAGAAAGTAAGTTTCTCTTCATCTCAAGTTTAAATGGCGGGACCCTTATTTTGTCGTATTTTTCCTTATAACATCCCTCCAATGAAAACAACTACATATCTACCCAGTCTAGATCCCATTGGACCATATGTGTTTCATATGGTTCAACATATGTGTATGAATGAAGTCATCTTTCATTCTGTTAGAAGCAAACTGCCTGGCCTATCTTATGCCTTCTTGCAGATTCTTGTGTCCTCTTGTAGATTCTTGTATCTAGCCTCTCTAGATGGGACAATCCTCTCATCGTGGGAATCAGTTTGGTAAATATTTTCTCAACCCCATCCTGTGCTACTATAAGGTAGACACAAAATGCTGGAATAACTCAGTGGAACAGGCAGCTTCTCTGGATAGAAGGGATGGGATGTAATTGTTCCACTGAGTTACTCCAGCATTGTAAAAAGAGAAGGCCCTCAGTTCCTCGAAGACCCCCCGGCCGCCGAGAAATAGCTCGGCCTTAAGGAGCTCCTGCTCCAGGTTTACGGGCTCAGCCGGATGGAACGGGCTGCCAGGCTCCTTCATATGGAGGGCCTAGGCGACTGGCGACCATCAAGCCTCCTTCATGAGATGTTCGCGCTCCTGGATGGGCACACGCCATGCCTCATGTTTGAGTATATTTACCTGCTTCTGCTGCCGGCCGACATCCGCCTGCAGCTCACCGATGCCTCATTCGCCGACACCCGGGCACTCTGCAGGCGTGCTGGCCGTCACTCCAGCACTGCCCGATTTCCTCCAGTTGGGCGGGGGAGCTGTGGAGGGAGTGACAGCTGCGACCCAGAGGCCTGTGCGATCGCCTCCGCGACCACACCTGCAGTCCCTCACCAGCAGGCACCAAGCGCTATTACCACCAGCGCTGGGGTGCCGCAGCACGACAATGCCGTCGCCAGCGAGTTGGTAGGCTCGCACCCGTGCCGACGTCCGGCCATGGGACATTCCGCCCGCACGTGCCATCGGCCCTCCGGGACTGCCCCCATGTTTTCCTACACCGTGACGCCCACCGGACGCCACTCCAGAGGCCATATGAAGGCCCGTACCAGGTGCTGGAGCACGGACAGACAACCTTTGTATTGGACATGGGGGGCCGGCCGAAGGACGTGTTGATTGACCGGTTAAACCCGCACGTTTGGACATTGACCAGCCGGTGCTGGTTGCCCAGCCTCGGCCGCGAGGTCGCCCACCCTCCCTCCACCTGTCGCTCCACCTGTGCCTCCGCCGGCCAACTTCCATACGCGGTCCGGTCGGGTTGTACGCCCGCCGGTGTGTTTCGTGCCTCCTGTTCTGGGGGGGGGGGGGTGATCCTGTGGCGGCTCGCAAGGGTCGGGCCATTCCACTATCGAACCCCTCGGCACGGGAATGTATTAGTCCGGGGGCAGCCCTTAGCTACAGAGATAAAGGGCAGGGGTTTAGGTATGATCGCTCTCTTGCAGACCCGACTGGACAAGAGAACAACAACTAATAAAATTCCTCACAAAATACCAGGCTCCTCGCCTTCATTTCGGGCTTATCGCCACGCCACAGTATGGTAATTCGAATTTCACTGTACCTTAATTGGTACATGTGACAGTAAACTGACCTTGAAACCTTATATTCAGTATTTAGCCTGCTCAGCTTTGAGAACTACCTTTTCCATGTTTGACTACTGTGCTTACAAACCCATCCATCTATCGGTCTGCGTTGTAATTAAATTTGCGCAAAAACGCTACACTATATTGCTAGGATTTTTTTCGCCACCTTACTCACCGTTCTCCTCTACTCCAAGACATCAAGTTTTGTTCCGATCGATGAAATATGAGAAAAGTTACGAAAGTTTTAAAAATCGTGAGATCAGCAGATTGGTCTTCTCGCCTGTCGGTCACTATGAATGTAACGCCTCTTCCGGCACCCGCTGGAGAATAAATTCCAGTAGGCGGGGCTGAGTAAACAAGCCGTGCTAATTGAGACCGCAAGAGTGGAGTCGGGAAATCCGCTGTGTGGAGTCGGGAAATCCGCTGTGTGGAGTCGGGAAATCCGCTGTGTGGAGCCGGGAAAGCCGCTGTGTGGAGTCGGGAAAGCCGCTGTGTGGAGTCGGGAAAGCCGCTGTGTGGAGTCGGGAAAGCCGCTGTGTGGAGTCGGGAAAGCCGCTGTGTGGAGTCGGGAAAGCCGCTGTGTGGAGTCGGGAAAGCCGCTGTGTGGAGTCGGGAAAGCCGCTGTGTGGAGACGGGAGGTGCGGTGTGGTGCCGCGACCGGTGGCTGCTGATTGGAGTCCCTCCTCCCCCACACCACCCCCTATCCCACACCATGGTGGAATATTGCATTGGAGAATGAATTGCATTGGGGGACCAGGCCTCCCATGTGACTGGGACCCAACGGGTCCCATTTAATCTAGTATATTACTAAAACTCTCATCTTGTTTGTTTCTTTGTGAATGTCCATGTCTGTGATCTCTGATTTGGTGACGTCCTCAAATTACGCCAAAACGGTAATTGATAGCACTACCATTTTTGGACCACCTTATTCACAATTGTCATGTATTGTATTGCATTCAATTTATTGTCATTATCTCATTTTAGAGACAACAAAATGGATTTTCCTTACAGTCAGTAACATAAAAGTAAATAATAAATAAATAAACATATTTATTAAAAAAGCACAAACACAGAAGTCCACACACAACATAACCCCACAGCGGCACCAGAGTTAAGGAAGGTACCATAGTCCAGCCAGCCTCTCTGCTGATCTTCCCAGATGTTCACCCGTGGTCGGGGCCTCCCGAGCACCCGCAGGCTCTCTCGCCGGGAACGATGCTCAGGGAATGATGGAACCCCGACGGAGAACATCCTCAGTGGCCCGGACCTCCAGATCAGCCACCTCCCACCGGAGTCCGCGGCTCCCAAAGTCCACAGGCCGAGCCGGGCGGAGTTGCAAGACTCCGAGGTAGGTCAGCACCGCCCACGTTGGGAGCTCCGTGAACCACAGCTCCGCGATGCCGGTGCAGCAGGCCCAGCACTCTGGAGCTCCAAACGGCGATCTCCAGTGAGGCATCACCTGCCCCTCGATGTTTCCAACGCTGCGCCGCTGCTGCTGGAGCTCTGGTCGGTCCGGGCAGGAAAGGCCGCGCCAATCCAGTAGGGGGGGGAGGGGGGCGAGGATGCGACTCGAATAATAGTCGCATCGTCTCCAGGAAGCGACTGGAGGACGGTATCCCCCTTACCATACCCTCTTCCCCTCACATAAAGACATTAAAAAAACACAAAAAACGTCTTCAAACAACAAAAAAACAAAAAGATACCGGACTGAAGGCGGAGGCAGCTAGCAACAGCGCCATCAGATGTGGTGGTTTGTATCAAGTTTCGTTCAGATTGATGTTATATTTTACAGGTTATTCACATTTTTTACTTTAGAAGATCACACCTTTCTTAAGTTACAGCTATGACGTCACAATGGGATCCAAATCCTTGCTGGCCCTCCCTGCAACAATGTTGGAATCACAGAATACTGAGTCTCGCCAGCAAGTTTTTTAGTTTAAAAACAGGAAGGCTGAAGAGGAAGGGGAGGGACTGCTGGGGGAGGCAAGGGAAGTGCAATTGGATTATTTAAAAAAAAATCCTGGCAGCAAGTGCAATTCGGAGGCTGAAGAGGAGGGGGAGGTAGTGCTGGGGGATAAGGGGAAATGAGCCCCTCTGCACAGCTGGGTGCTATGGGTGAGTGGTGGAATATTGCGTTGGGGGAACTGTTTGCGTTGGGGGACCATGCCTTCCATGTGACAGGGACTCAATGGGTCCTACTTGGTCTAGTATATTATAAAGGGAGCTCTTAAATGTGATGTGATTTAATTTTGATTTATTTTGATGATGTCACCCACTGATAAAGCCATCATTCTCTTCATTATTTGAACAGGCTTGCTTGATCTCAACTCCTGCATTTGTCATTTTTATTCGTTTACCGAAACCTCAATGTGAGAAATGAATGCATAGATTCAGCCTTCAAAGTTCTCTTCATCAATTCTAACGCCAAGGTTCCTTTTTTCCAATTTGACGTTGGCTTTGAATCCTGGGACAAAAGTAATTCATATGATCGTAGAAAATGAATAGAGCCTTTTCGCCCTGTTCTGCTCTACAATTTGTTCATGACTGAAATCAATTTCAAACGTATCTACCTGTTTTGCCCCGATACCCATATTTAATTAACAAAAATCTGTCAATCTCAGTTCTGAAATTTGTATTTGATTTTGGTTCAATAGATTTGGGGAAAGAATCTTCAGGTTTTTACCCATTGTGTGGAAAAATGCCTCGTTGCATTTTAGAAAATACATTGTTCTCTTTTTCTTGCATTCCTATACTGAACTCCACTTGCTATAATTTTGCACACTTACCTTGTCTATCAATTGGCCTTTCCAAGGCGTTGAGTTGCATTTAGTGGAATTTTATATTGTAAACTAGACTAAGTGAGTCCCAGTCACCCCCAATGCAACCCATTCCCCACGCAATATTCCACCACTCACCCGTTCCCCCAACGCAACCCGTTCCCCCAAAGCAATATTCCACCACTCATGGGAGGGAGTGTGGGGGAGTGGGGGAGGGGGTTTGTGTGGGGGAGGGGGTGTGTGTTGGAGGGGGGGTGAGGGAGGTGGGGGAGGGGGGTGTGGGGGGTGTGTGGGCGAGGGGGGAGGGGGCTTGTGGGGGAGGGGGGGTTGTGGGAGAGGATGTAGGGGGAGGAGTGTGTGGGGGGGAGGGGGGTGGGAGAGTGGGGTGTGGGGAAAGGGGGGTGGGGGGAAGGGGGTTTGTGGGGAGGGGGGGTCGCACTCTGCTCACCCTACACCTTCAGCTTTCGGCCTCACGCAGCAGATCCTGGTCCCACTCCGGCTTCACTCAGTGGCTTCCGGTTCAACTCAGCAGCTGGTTGTGCTGGTCCCCGCAGAAGCTGCCCGCAGACTGCTCACTCTCAGCAGGCTGCTGACTCTCCGCGAGCTGCTGACTCTCCACAAGTTGCTCAACACACTGCGCCCCTTCAGCTTTTTATTCTCCTCGCCGCGTTATTGACAGCGGCTTCCAGAAGGGGCGTTTTTTACGATTTTTAAACCTTCATAACTTTTGTACTATTTCACCGATTGGAACAAAACGTATTTGACTTGCAGCAGAGGAGAATGGTGAGTAAGGTGGCGAAGAACCGTAGCGCTATGGGGGATCGTTTTTGCGCAAATTTAAATACAACGCAGACCGGAAGTGGTCAAGATGAGAGTTTTAGTGATAGTATAGAAGATATAGATAGAAGATAGTACACATCACATTGTGAAGGGAATGAACGTGTGGGCATGCTGGTGGAACTAGTGTGGATGGGGCATTTTGGTTAGCATGGACAAGATGAACTAATGGGCCTGTTTCCACACTGTATGACTCTATGACTAATAGGTCACTGTATCCTGATGGTCGTCTTAGATATGTATTTATCCAGATAAGTGTCAATATACTCCTGAGCCTTGCATTTTTAAACAGTGGAAATGTGTTAATTTGTAAAACTGGTCATGGCCACGTCGTTATGTCTGAAACACTGCTGAGTGGCCGAAGATGGAATACACAGTTTATTTACATTCTATGGCATTTTAATTGTCATACCTATGCAAATAAACTATTTGCATGATTAAACTCGATTAAGAACTACACAAAGTCACAAGTAATGTACAGCATAGAAATGGATCAATTAGTACAATTAATAGTAAGATTAAATGAGAAATGACCAGTTCGAAGTTTGATCGTTATTTTATGAGGAGTAACGATGAGGGATTACGTGAAGAAGCCCCGCCTGGCGCTAGAACGGCATACTTCAAAGCAGCGGCATGAAAAACACAGAACACAATAACCGGAGTAAGATAGTAAGGCTCATCATAGATTTAGAACTACCAGATGATCATTTATTTTATGAGGGTGGGGAGCGGAGGGCACGTAATCCCTCATCGTTACTCCTCATAAAATAACGATCAAACCGAACTGGTAAGTTCTCGTTTAAT
Organism: Okamejei kenojei; assembly: GCA_035221665.1. Lineage (NCBI taxonomy): Eukaryota > Metazoa > Chordata > Chondrichthyes > Rajiformes > Rajidae > Okamejei > Okamejei kenojei. Next base: position 29,701,271 of record CM069142.1, read on the forward strand.
CTTACTATTTTACTTCGGAGTCACGTGAGTGACTACGTGAAGATTTTGAAGCTTCTGTGTTTTCCATGTCGTAGAATCCTTCCATACGACAGTCCGGCTAGGTCAACACATACATGAGTAAAAACCTTTTACCAGACCAGTTTCAGTTCTTTCCATAAATCTTTTAATGATAAAAGAACATATAATAACCCCCTTTTTACATCTGGGGAAACCATTACAAATTGATAAAAGATATAAGTGATAACATAATCGATAATATCAATCGATAGTGAAACAAAGCAGGTGATTATAGTGAACCCAACACCGCGTGTCCAAAACCTGTCATTGTGTGAACGGGTTTATTGTAGAACTTTGAAAAAGTTTCTTCTTTACACCACCCTGCGGTTTCTAAAATGTGTTCGAGTGGTACGTCCTGTAACTTCGCCGCGGACGTAGCTGCTGCCCTGGTGGAGTGAGATTTGAACACATCAGTGTCTACTCCAGCTAAAAGTAACACCTGTTTTAACCACCTTGAAATTGTTTGTACTGAAGCTTTTGTGTGTGGTTTCTTATGCGTAATCATTAATGCTTTTTCATCACCTCGAAGAGTTTTGGTAACTTTTATATATTGATTCGAATGTTTAACTACACACAACGTTGGATCAATAGGGTAAGCTTGAAACATTACCTTTGCTCCAGTTCTCCCTGGTCTGCTTTGTTTGATCAGATCGTAAACATAAAACACAATGTTATCTGCAGCCACATGCATACAGTCTAAACGTAGCATTTGTAATGTTTGCACCCTTTGTGCTGAAACCAATGCCATTAACATTACAAATTTAAATGTTAACTTTTCCAATGATAAAACTTCGATTGGAGTCCATTGCCTAAGTAAAGTAAGTACAATGCTGACACCCCAAATTTCTGTATATATTGGTTTGGGTGGATTTTTGTTAAAGATTCCTTTCATAAATCTGGATATTAATGGATGTGATCCAATTGATTTCTGGTCAGAGATTTGTCCTAAATAAGATGATAAGGCACTACGTGCACTATTAATGGATACGTGCACTATTAATGGCACTATAACTTAAGTGCTGTTCAAAATGCAACTCGGCAAGGAACTCCAATATGTTTGCAATGTTCACAGTATGATAGGATATATTTGATTGTCTACAAAAATTTTCCCATTTCTTTATATGTGTCATATATTGTCTCTGAGTGCTATCTCGCCATGATGCGACTATAACATCCATAGTTCTATCCGACAATCCAAGGTCTGGTCAAAACCTGCAGATTAACAAATTCATATAAGCATGTAATGGATGAATTTCTTTGGTTACTGGTTTTATTAATAAATCACTGCTGCTAGGAATTGACATATATGGTTCTTTAATCATGTTTAACATCAATGGGAACCATGGTTGTGTTGGCCAATTTGGAATCACCAATAATCCTGTGGCAGAATCTTGTTCTATTTTCTTCAGACATTGCTGAACCAGAGCAAATGGCGGAAAAGCATAAAAGAACATATTCCCCCAATGTAGTGAAAAAGCATCTACTGCTACTGCATCTGGATCTGGTTCCCAAGACACATATTTAGGCAATTGATGATTTAATCTGGATGCAAACAGATCAATGTCTGGTAATCCATATTGAATCACATTTTTACTGAAAATTACTGGGTTCAACATCCATTCTGTGTTGTCTTTAAACACCCTTGATCTATTGTCTGCCACCACATTGTCTTTACCTGGGATATAATTTGCCGAAATCCAAATTTGGTGCTTAATACACCACTGCCATATCTGATTGACCAGACAATCACATGATACCGATCTGACTCCACCCATGTGATTAATATATGCAACAGCTGTTTTATTGTCTAATTGTATCAGTACATGCAGATTCTTTTTTGTAGAACAATAGGCTTTTAATCCATAAAACGCCCCCAATATCTCTAAATAGTTAATACCATATGTTTGGAGAAACATTTCCTCTTGGACAGTCCATCTGTCCCTACAACTGGTAAATGAATCTGTCGCCCCCCATCCGAGAGCACTAGCATCTGTTTGTAAAAATACTTCACGCTGTTGTATCAAAATGTTTTTAGCAGCTTGTGGGACATTTTCAATCCACCATTGCAATTCCAATAAGGCTGCTTTTGTTAATTGCATAGGCCTATCAAAATGGCCTGCTCTCTTTTTTAGAGCTTTTAATTTGTCCCTTTGAAGTAATGTAATGGACCCAATTCTACTGCAGGAAATGCTGCTACTAATTTACCAATAACCTTTGCTACTTCCCAGATGGAGGGATAAGGTTTGTGAATAAGACCCCTACAGGTTATTAAAATATCATCAATCTTATCTGTTGGCAAAGTTACTAACATAGTAACTGAGTTAATCACAAACCCAAATAGTTAATTGACTGTGCTGGCTGCAGCTGGGACTTAATTGGATGAATCAAGAAACCTAACTTCTCAAATAAAGTTTTAGTTGCTGAAAATGATTTTCCAGCTGATTCCTGATTACTTCTGATGATTAAAATGTCATCCAGATAAGCCATAATGATGTGCTTTTGTGCTCTTAATTGTGCTAAAGCTGGTTTCAACAGCTTTGTAAAGAGCCTGGGAGCTGAACTTAACCCATTTGGTAAAGCTTTGAATTGCCACAGCTATCCCAGCCAATTAAATTTTAAATACCTTCGAAAAAATTGGTGTATCGGTACTGAATAGTACGCATCCTTTAAATCAATTGTAGCCATATAACAACCTGCTGATATCAAATGTCTTGTAGTGTTGAATGTTTCCATCTTAAAATGTTTATACTCAACAAATATATTAAAGTTTGTAAGGTCCAGAATAATTCTGCAACCACCATCTTTTTTACTTCTTGGAAAGATATTTGACACAAATTGATGTTTATGTTCAACAGTTTTTTCAATAACACCTTTTTTGAACAATTTGTCAATTTCCACATTAATTTCTGCCTCTTCAATCGCTGAAAACATGATACCATAAGCAGGTTTATTTGTACCGGAGAGTTAACACCTTCTTTAAATGTTATAGTAACTCCTGAAACTGTTTGTAAAATAAACCGATCAGATGTGATGGCAAGCCATTCATCATAAAACATTTGTAATCTCCCTCCAACTGGAGATTTGTCCACAGTTTCTTTAAGAATAGAATAAATTTTTTGTACCTCTCCATATGAACGTGGTGGTCTCCTTCTCCCCGTATACGGGTGAACATTAGGCTGTGTCGGATGGTAATATTTTCTTATCATATTCCTGCCTCTGTTTCCAAAATCAAATCCCCTCCTTGACGAAAAATACCTTTTTTTGTCCAAAAACGAAAGGTCTCATGTGGCTAATAGATTTAGCCTCTTCATCCATTTCTCTTATTTGCTTAGGCAGGTTCTCTCCAAATAGATAACCAGGAGCTTGAACACCACTTGATCGACACAGACCTGCAAACCTTGGATGAAATATGGGCCGAATCGCAATTTTCCTCATACAATTGATTTCATAGAAGGAATTACACAATAAGCCCAAAGTATCTTTTTGGATTTTAACCATTTCCGACCCTTCCATTTGCCTTCCAAAAGCAGTAATGGCAGCTGAAATCAGTTTGAGGATTCTTTGAAATCTTATTTCTTGTCCTCTCATGCCTGGAGTCATGGGCGTCCATATAGACGGATTAACCGTAGGTACCTTCAATGAGGTGCAATTTTCCGGTGTTTTATATAATTCTGCTGTTTCAACCAGCACAGAATCTTGAAGTAGGTGAGATACCATATAATTAATACTGGCAGTTAGGTTTTCTTCCATAGCCTCACCACTTCCTTCAGGTATAGCAAAATCTTTTGCCATATCAGGCACATCTGGCCTCTTCTTTTTTATTCGTGGTGTGCACTCATAATCCACATCACCACTTGCAGGGTCTGACTTTTGCAGCCCTGATACATTTGGAATTTTACTTCGGAGTCACGTGAGTGACTACGTGAAGAAGGCCCGCCAGGCGCATGCGCGTCATTTACGTCCGCGCATGTCGCACCGAACGGGCTGGAGGACACAGCTCCACCAGCGGGTAAGTAGAAACTCTGCAGGTAAGTGTTAAACAACTTTTCCTGCAGATTATTTAGCTCCGTAAAACTGGCTCGCGAAGTCAGTTGGAGTTACAACATGGACCGGTCCGGGCGGAGAGTGCGCTCCAAGCGCGTGTCTAGCGACGAGCCGCATTCTCGGACATAACCGGACCTCCGGTTCCAATACCGGGGGCCGTTTCACCATTACCACCAGTGGAAAGTGCTTCCAGGCCAGTGCCTGAAACTCAACAGGCTGTGGCTGCTAAGAGGCACAGCAAGGCCACAAGTAAAACAAACAGGCCAGTACTATCTGATGATTCAGATGACGGTGGTGATTCTCCCCCAGGGGCTAAAGAGATGTGGGGAAAAATGCAACAGATGGAACACATGCTGCAGTTTTTGGTGCACCAAGGTGCTAAGGCCACAGAGACTTCTCAGACAATTGAGCAGCAGGGATCCTGTGAAGAGGATTACCTGGAATACCGCCGTGGTGAATTCCTTCCAGCGCCTGTTATAGGACTGGGGGATGCCTCCCTAGAATATCAAATGGGAGATGCAGGGCAGGATGCAGCTGACCCTATATCTGGTGTCCCTGCTAATGTGCAAACACCAGAGCACAAGAGCCTTGCTCCGGGTGTACCGGACATAGCAATGTCTTTTGCTATTCCGGAGGGAACAGGTGAGGCCATGGAGGAATATCTCGCAACTAATATAAATTACTTAGTTTCTCACCAGCTGCAACTATCTGTCATGCAGGAGACAAGCAGCAAATATAAAACACCTGTTAACTGTGCTTCATTAAAAGTGCCAATGGTGAACCCAGCAATATGGGCAACCATAAGTTCTTCCATGAGGGGGCAGGAGGTTCGTTATCAGCACGTCCTCAAACTGGTGGCGGCCACGATCACTGCATTTGGCACCATGGTCCGAGGGACCGTGTTATCTCCGTTACAGAAAGATATGTTAGCTATGATTTGTAACGTCTTCTTCGAAATTAACTGCATTCGTAAAATTGCCATCAGGCCTACTTTAAATCAAAAATTTGCTGCACTCTGTAAGGCGACCAACGTCCAGGCGCCTGAACTCCTGTTTGGCTCCGATCTGGTCAAGCAAATTAGAGATATTGATGAGGAGGCGAAAACTATGGGGCTAATGAAGCCGGCCGCGTCTCGTCCGTCTCTTCGGAAGCCGGGGATCGTTTACCGCAGGTCCGATCCGGGTGCTGGGCCCAGCAGAGGGAGGCCAGGGTGGCAACGAGGGTATCCACCACGTCAGGTTCCCTATAACCCCAACACAGCCAGACAACAGGTTTCCAAAACACCGACAGAGGTACAGGGACTTTGTGTTCAAGTTACAAATTCGGGTGTGCAACCTCCTATTGGAGGTCGGTTACATTTATTTTATAACGAATGGTGTTGTATAACGTCTGATATCTTTATACTAAATACTGTGTCAGGGTCCACCATTGAGCTTATCTCAGGGATAGATCCACCTTTCCAGCATAAGCCTAGTAAAGTGTTGGTGTTTTCGGTTCCGGAGACTGAGCAAATCAATGTGGAGATTCAGAATTTGTTCCGTAAAGGTGTGATTGAAAAAGCAGTTCATCATGCTCAACAATTTGTGTCTAATATTTTTCCCAGACCCAAAAAAGATGGTGGTTGTCGAGTAATTCTGGATCTCACTCAATTGAATACTTCAGTTCTCTATAGGCATTTTAAAATGGACACATTCGTTACTGCAAAGCAGCTGATGTCCCAGGGTTGTTATATGGCCACCATTGATTTACAAGATGCTTATTATTCGGTGCCAATTCATGTTGATTATCGGAGGTACTTGAAATTTAATTGGATGGGACAGCTGTGGCAATATAGAGCATTGCCTAATGGATTAAGTTCTGCACCTAAGTTATTTACTAAATTGGTGAATCCTGTGCTAGGGCAATTGAGGGCCCACTATCACATTGTCATGGCCTATTTAGATGATATCTTAATTGTGGGCACCACTCAAGAGTCAGCTGCAGCCTCTGTTACAGCAACCAAGAATCTCTTTGAATCATTGGGGTTTTTGGTCCATCCACTTAAGTCCAGGTTACAGCCAACCCAACAGATTGAGTATTTGGGGTTTCTTCTGGATTCAGTTCATATGACAGTTACATTACCAGCTGCTAAGGTACTAGATATTGTTAATGTCTGTATTCGTCTTACACAAACTCTTTACCCTTCCATCCGAGACGTTGCAAAGGTCATTGGGAAATTGGTAGCAGCCTTTCCAGCAGTACAGTTCGGGCCTTTGCATTATCAACATTTGCAAAGAGCAAGAGAACAAGCATTGAAACAGAATGCAGGTCATTTTGATCGCCTTATGCAGTTACCCACCACGGCTCTGGCAGAATTGCAGTGGTGGGTTGTTAATATTAGCCAAGCCACCAATTACATTTTGGTGGACGAACCTTCAGTGATTTTACAGACTGATGTTAGCGCTCTCGGATGGGGGGGCTACAGACACAGAGTCTAGCTGTGGGGGTAGATGGACTGAGAAAGAGCACTTGCTTCTTCACACACATGGTATTAATTACCTGGAGTTATTGGGTGTTTTTTATGGGCTAAAAGCATATTTCTCCACCATGTCAGATTTCCACGTTCAACTCCAGATTGATAACACTACAGCTGTGGCATATATTAATCATATGGGAGGAGCAAGATCGGTGTTATGTGATAGTTTGGCAAATACTATCTGGGATTGGTGTATTTCACGCAACATCTGGGTTTCGGCCATCTACCTACCAGGGATAGATAATGTGGTAGCAGACCTTAGGTCGAGAAAATTTAATGACAATATAGAATGGATGTTGAATGTCAGCATATTTCAAACCATGGTTGCTAGATTTGGTTTGCCAGATATTGACCTCTTTGCATCCAGACTGAATCACCAGTTGCCTAAATATGTCTCCTGGGAGCCAGATCCAGGTGCAGTAGCTGTGGATGCGTTCTCGTTACACTGGGGACATTCGTTCTTTTATGCGTTTCCTCCATTCTGCCTGATTCCGAAATGTCTTACTAAAATAGAGCGGGACTCCGCCAATGGTGTTTTGGTGGTCCCAGATTGGCCAACACAATCATGGTTCCCCTTGGTACTGAGAATGATGGCACAGCCATTCATGCGCATTCCCAGCAGCAGTCATTTGTTGGTGCATCCGGTTACAGGAGAAAGTCACCCATTACATGACCATATCAATTTGTTGGTCTGCAGGTTCTGACCAGACCATTTCAAGGCCATGGATTATCGAACAGGACCATGGAGGTTATGACTGCAGGGTGGAGAACTAGCACTAAAAAAGCAATACCTCGTGCACATTAAGAAATGGGAATGCTTCTGTGTACAGTCTAATATATCATATGCTACTGCTAGTATAAGGGATGTGTTGGAGTTCCTTGCTACTTTGCATTTTGATGAGCACCTTAGTTATAGTGCTATTAACACTGCTCGCAGTGCTTTGTCCTCTTATTTAGGGCAGTCTTCAGTACGACAACCTATTGGGTCTCATCCGTTGGTGTCCAGGTTTATGAGAGAAATTTTTAACAAAAACCCCCCTCAACCCAGATATACAGCAATCTGGGATGTCAGTATAGTTCTCACACTGCTGCGGCAATGGGCTCCAATTGCGTCATTATCTTTGCAAAAATTGACTCTTAAAGTGGTTATGTTAATGGCGTTGGTTTCAGCACAACGTGTCCAAACATTGCACTTGTTAAGAATAGTTGATATGCATTTTTCTCAAGATGATGTTCCATTTTATGTCTGTGATTTACTCAAACAAAGTAGACCAGGCAGGTCTGGAATCAGGGTGATGTTTAAAGCATATCCTGGTGACCAACTGTTATGTGTCGTTAAACATTTAACCCAATATGTTGAGTTAACCAGGAGTCTGAGAGGTTCGGAGTTAGGACTTCTCATTAGTCACAAAAAGCCATATCAGCACGTGTCTGTGCAAACTATTTCTAGATGGTTGAAACAGGTGCTCAGTTCTGCGGGCATCGACACTGATGTGTTTAAATCTCACTCCACCAGGGCGGCGTCTACATCCGCGGCGAAGGCTCAGGACGTGCCGCTAGATCAAATCCTCGCGGCCGCAGGGTGGTCTAGAGAGGCAACTTTTTCTCGGTTTTACGATAAACCAGTTCAGGCAAAGCCACGGTTTGGGTCTGCTGTTTTGGGTTCCCTTTAATTTTATTGCTTTGTTTATATCGCTTATTGTTTGTAATTTTCCCCTGGGTCAGAGGGGTCATTACTCTGTTTGTTATTAAAATTGTTATTGAATTATTCATGCAATGTTCAATATCTTCTTTATTGTACTACTGTGTCAACCGAAGCAGCTTGTCGTATGGAGTGCATCTGCGGCATGCAAACACAGAGCTTTGAAATCTTCACGTAGTCACTCACGTGACTCCGAAGTAAAATAGTAAGATTAAACGAGAACTTACCAGTTTGAAGTTTGATCTTTATTTTATGAGGAGTGACGTTGAGGGATTACGTGCCCTCCGCTCCCACCCTCATAATCTAAGAGATCATCTGGTAGTTCTAGTCTTCTACTAGCCTTACTATGTTACTTCGGCTATTTGTTTCTGTGTTTTCACGCCGCTGCTTTGAAGTATGACGCGCATGCGCCTGGCGGGCCTTCTTCACGTAATTCCTCAACGTCACTCCTCATAAAATAAAGATCAAACTTCAAACTGGTAAGTTCTCGTTTAATCTTACTATTATATGCAATGAGACTTCCTCCACCCTTAATCCTGGGTCTGGAGTTTCGAATTCCCAATTTGGCACATAGCCATATTCTGGATATTCAAACCCCTCAGGGTCATTTTGGGAAACTTCTGGGTACTGTGACCCTTGTCTCAGCATATTTTGGAGTACTTTCTCCATATGTTCCATTTTAAGCCATATAGCTTTATTATCCGGAGGACTTTCATTATCAGAGTCATTATCAGAAACCACGGGCCTCACGGATTTCTTTTTACTTTTTCTAGGAACATTTTCCTCCGTGGTTTGCATTTCTGGCGAAATTATAGTCTCACTAATGGGTGAATCAGCGGCCACCGGTATCGGAACCGGATTTGCACTAATCTCTTGTCCCGACTCTTTAGCTTCACCCCGGGACGATCTTTTTACCCGCGAAATTTTCCTTTGAGACTTCTCCATTTTTCTTTTTTATTATCTGGCCAAATCAGTACGCCAGCGTGACTCTGATTTTTACTTTCACTTTTGCTGGTTCTACCAGCGTAACGTCTTTTTTAGAACGTCCCCTCTTTTCCTTGCATTTACCTGCGGGTCCGTTCCGGCCGCTGCGAGGAGCTGCGCTCTGCAGCTCTTGCTTCTGCCGTCAGCATCGACGTAATGCCGTTCTAGCGCCAGGCGGGGCTTCTTCACGTAGTCACTCACGTGACTCCGAAGTAAAATCTGTGTCAGCATTTCTGCTCCCCATTAATCTCTTTCTATTCCGCTTTAAAACAGGGCTAACAGAAACGGACAAAAATGTTTTTTTAATGCAATACATTTTTTTATCATTGACTGATTTTAGGTTAAATTATCTTACACTAACATTATCCTTCACACAAACTAGGGACAATTTACAATTTTACCAAAGCCAATTCACCTACAAACCTGTATGTCTTTGGAGTGTCGGAGGAAACTGGAGCACCCGGAGGAAACCCACGGGGAGAACGTACAAACTCCGTACAGATAGCACCCATAGTCAGGATTGAACCTGGGTCTCTGGCGCTGTAAGACAGCAACTCTACCGCCGTGCCACCAACCTGCAAGATTTTGACAAAGGCTAAAGCCCAAACTCAGCTCAAGTAAGCAAATGCTGCCTGACCTGCTGAATTTTTCAAGCATTTTCTTTTATTTTGATTTTACCCTATTTTTTTTATTTGTCGATGGACAAATCTGGATGAGTTCCCAAATTGTCACATACTGGAAAATCCAGAACAGAGGTCTCCAACTCTGCAGCTGGAAAGTCGTCCAGGTCCATAGACAAAGCTATTACCAACGGTCTCAATTTTTCCAGTTATATCTTAATCTATGGTACCAAGTAATAGACTTGTTTCTGTGAAGTACCTTTGGAGGAAGTTAAAATGAATTGTGTTGACTCTTAATACACTAAACCATTCAAATGTCAAAAAAATATCTGGATCACCAATCAATGCTATGTTTGCTAATCTCTGAGGTGTGGGGTGGAAGGGGGGCAGGTGCGGTGTGGTGGGGGGGTGAGGTAGGGGGAGGGCAGTTATTATGATGATGAAATTGATCTTGGCGTTCCTTTGGTGGGAAAAATATGGTGGATTTCCTTTCAGGTCAGTGGGCCTGCACAGATGAATATTATTGATAATGTTCCCAATATAAAGCTGTATCATCCATGTAAAATAAGTATTTACATAGGCTGACACAGGTAGATTGGCCATTTGTGTGACATACTGGAGCTGCATGAAACCTTTGAAAATGCATATTCTTTGCTTATTGACTCCTTGCATAAAATGGCCTAGGTGATATAGCCCTTGACTTGGAAAGCAAAGGTAACTGCTGTAGGAACATGGAATTGAAGATGCTGCTTTATGAAGAAGGACACAAAGTACTGGAATAACTTAACAGATCGGCAGCATCTTGGAGAACATGGATGGGTGATGTTTTTGGTCAGGATCCTTCTTCAGACTCTACTGCTGGTAATTGCTGGATCTTTTCTGCATCAGGCATCTGGATTTACACAAGATATTCTTCCATTTGTGCAGAGATATATCCGGGGTAGGGGTTGGCATGACAGGGGCATGGAAACGGGTAATTAGCAATATTAAACATGAGCTGTGCATAATGTGTATAATGTCGCTGAGTAATAGGTTCTTATACAATGGTCAAATTAAAATCCCTGCATATCCTATCAATGTGGCATTATAGTCACCCATGAAATTTCATCTTAAATGCATTTAATTCTAATGCTATGATTTAGGAAAGTTTCTAGTTTTTGGTCATTTTACATTGCTAATTAAAATTTTTGCCTAAAATCTATTTTCAAAAGATTGTCTCCATTCTTTACAGGTCTTCCACAACTTGTGTGTTGTACATTGAGCGTCTTCTGACACTGAACATATTCTGAATGAGTGACACTTCCAGGACTACCATTTGAAAGGGATTGTGAAATGTGTTTCAATATAGCAACTGTTCCACAGAGATTTGTGCAAAATTCAATTTTAGATGGTAAGATGGTAAGAATTGTGTAAATTTTAGTGTTTTATTATTTACTCAGATGGCCGGCATAGTGGGGCAGCGGTAAAGTTGCTGCCTTACAGAGCCAGAGATCCGGGTTCATTCCTTGGTGCTCTGGTTTTCTCCCATTCCAAAGACACGCAAGTTTTGTAGGTTAAATGGCTTCTGTAAATTGTTCCTAGTGTGTGGGATAGAACTAGTATATGGGTGATCGTTGCTCAGCGCAAACTCAGTGTACCGAAGGACCTGTTTCTAGGCCACATCTCAATCATAAACACAATCACAATCACTTTTATTCGTCACATTGCACATAAAGTGCAAGTGAAATTAATTTGCCAGCAGCGGTACAATGATAAAGAACACACAAAAACACACTAAAAATGTATCTAAACTAAATTCAGCAGAAAGCTGTCATCACCAGTCATGCATTCATGGCTAGCAATTATAACCCGTCTCTAATTGCTCATGTGAAAATGGTGTGAACCATCGACTATTCACCACCTCGTGGATGGGAGTTGCACTTTGCTTTTGGGTAGGGAGCTCCACAGTTTGGACCTAGTGATGATGAAGGAACAATTAGAATAGTTTGTGTTGCTGGGGTACCTGCAGGTGGCAGTGAAGACGTTCCCATTTGCTTGCTGCTCTTGCACTTCTTGTCAGTAGAAGGATTAACTGCAGCACATTTGCACACTGAAGCCACAAGATAACATGAGGGTATAAATGTTTAAAGTGGTGGATGGTATGCCACTGTAACAGGCTGCTTTGTTCTGGATGCAGTTGAATTTATTTAATATTGTTGAGCTACACTCAATATCATGTTTGACATCTTCAGTAGTTTAAAGGCAATAATGTCCTTGGTTGATCCCTTGTTTTAAGTGGTCAAAGGGTGGTTTGATTTTGGGTACCTAACCTACAAACAACCCTTTTATTCTCCCCTTCTCCTCCCCCACCCCCCTTCCCTGTGCCCCACCTGGAATCGCACCTATTTCTCCCACTCCCCCTCCCCTTCCACCTATATTCATTCCTTGGGCTTCATTTGTACCTCTTCTATCCTCATCTCAAAGTTTTTGTCTTTTCATCTCTGGCCTTTGTCCAATGATCTGCCTATAACCCCCCACCCCACTCACCTGTATCCACCTATCATTCAGGCTTTATCCTGTCCCTCTCTTCCAGCTTCCCCTTCCCAATCAGTCTGAAGAAGGGTCCTCACCCAAAACGTCACATATCCATTTTCTCTAGAGATGCTGCATGACCCACTTAGTTACTCCAGCGCATTGATTTTTTTTCCCCATGTTTTAAGTCTTTTGTAGATATGTGTACACATACATGATGTGCGATTCAGGTTTTTCACAACAATCAAAAACCCACAACAGGAAATAGGCAACCCGAAACGTTGCCTATTTCCTTCGCTCCATAAATGCTGTCTCACCCGCCGAGTTTCTCCAGCATTTTTATCTACCCACAATGTCATCTTTGTCACAGGACCAGTGATATCTTATCTGATCATCCATCCATCCAGGGTTTCCTTCAAAGTTACCGATAACAAGATTTTGCAGTGACATTCAAAACTGATTAAATAATTCACCAGTTCCTACATTCTTCAGTTGAAGATGTGATCATGTCCTGGGAAAGCTTTGTCACTATTGGCTGTATCTTGTCATTATTTCTGTCCACAAGCCTTAGACATTCTAAAATAATTTTACATTTTTGTCACACTTCTCTGAATTTACTGCCTTACATATTTCCCTCCATGTGCAGTCTCCTAAACAGATTCACAAACTTCCTCCATTACTGAGATTCTCAACTCCAATGGCATTTGTCCCCAAAAAGACCATCTACAAGGGTAGGAAGGAACTGCAGATGCTGGTTTAAACAGAAGATAGACACAAAATGCTAGAGTAACTCAGCAGGACAAGCGGCATCTCTGGGTGACTTTTCGGGTTGAGACCCTTCTGAAGAGGTGCTGCCTGTCCCGCTGAGTTATTCCGGCATTTTGTGTGTATCTCACAATGTTTTTTTCTCAAGTAGGTTCTGTTCCACACTTACCCCACCCAAACCCTGTATGTATTTATACACAGCTCTCATTTCCACCAATGAATGTCCAATTTCTTTAAAACTACCTCCTTCCATCTCTATAAACAACTTTTCTAATTTATTTATTCATCCTCACTAATCACTTTGCCTTCAAGACTAAATGCTGGAATCCATTTTCAATCCGGATGCTCTATATTCCTTCCCACATCCCAAAGACGGGCGGGTTTATCGGTCAATTAGCCCTCTGTAAATTGCCTCGAGTGTGTATGGAGTGGATGAGATCGTGGGATAACATAGAACTAATGTAAATGGGTGATCAGTGGTCTGCGTGGACTTGGTGGGCCATGGGGCTTGTTTCCATGCTGGTATCTCTAAACTCAATCCCTGTACATCTCATGTGGAGGAAAGAACTGCAGATGCTGGTTTAAATCGAAGATGGACACAAAATGTCACCCATTCCTTCTCTCCATAGATGCCGCCTGTCCCGCTGAGTTACTCCAGCATTTTGTATCTACCCTGCACATCTCAACTGCATTTGGATACCAACCAGCGAATGATCAATAGCAACATAAGTGAAACGGAACCAAGTCAGGTGATTTAAGATCCCTTCTTTGACTGGCTTGTGGGGCGAATGGAATCGGAAGGTTTCCGTGGATTAGTAGGTAGGTTAGTGCCAATTGCATCAAATTCTCTTTCTGAACTGTTTGACCAAATTCAAGAGACGTTGTCTTGGGTCGACAGGAGGCTGAAGTTCCGAACCTTTCATCAACGCCAGTTGGGTTCCCGCAAGTCTGAAAGTCGCCACAGCAGCGCTGGTAAGGATCCGCCCCTTTTGAGGCAGAGATCTCCAGCCTGGAGGTTAATGTTCAGATCAGTGTGAAAGAAAAGCAGGAACACGGAAGAGTAAAAACGATCTACAGCTGCTTCTCACCCCCGAGATCTTGGCCAGTGTAGCGTTGAGAAGAGTGGCGAGCAGCAGTGAAATAGGGCGCTGGATCCCCGGTCTTGGTGCCTCGCTACAAACACCGCGTGAAAAGGTGAGACACTTGTACATGGAAACAGGGCACGACTTGATTTGGACATTGGTGGAAGCGGCTTTTACACAGGACACGTTGTTTTTTATGTCTGGCGTGTGGAACGGAGAGTTGGAAGTAATGTGATGTCCCCTGCGTTTGCATTCAGCATTGATCTACGAGAGAAAACTGGTGGCACGGTTTAGGTGGCCAACCTTGCACACTCGAGTTCAGGGCTAAGGTATTCGGAATAGATGGGGTTTAAACCCACGATACCAACATGGATCTGGTCTGCCCCTTGTGGCCGTAAACGTGAAATTCTGGGGGATGAACTGTCTCTGTTAACAGTTGTTGTGTGAAGCAGTCCCGACCCGGGGTAAGGATGTTCTCCGAGTGTTGTACATGTTGCAGCCGCTGCGACAGCCCGTGAGTCCGCAAGGGAGAGTAGTATGGGAGGGGGGTTGGGGCAGAGGGCTCGAATGCACCTCCACACAGCTGGATATTGTCTGTTTTCGGTAGTTTGTTTTCGGGCTCCGTCATTTTGAATACTGTTAATTACTCAATGTTAACCAGAACATCGCAGTGAAATGATGTTATTTGTAAACCGTGTCTGGCTGTACTGAAGGAGTATTGATGCATTTCCTACTGATACCTTTCCAGTGTTACCGAATGCACCAGCGAGTTATCCCTTTTTCTTAGTTTTTCACGCAGCTGTTTAGCATTTTCGTGGCCTGCACAAATGCCAAAGACAGGTGAAGTAGTTAGTTAGTTTTTGCTAACATCAATTTTATTTTGTCTTGCAAAAAAAGTCACTCCTCGAAAATTAGGATTGAGATTAGATGTTTATACTAACCCGTTTGTCTAGATGAAAATATACATGATGTCACCCTTGTAACTATGCAAAGTCCAAGGTGTATATTTTGGCTGCAGACTTTTGATTAGTTGTATAAGACGTTGGCGAGGCCCCATTCGGAATATTGTGTACAACTGGGTCACCCTGCTATAGGAAGGATGTCAATAAACTGGAATATCTCTCCACATCACCGTCTATATCTCTCGTTTCCCTGATCCCTGACCAGTCTGAAGAAGGGTCTCGACCCGAAACGTCGCCTATCTCCTTCGCTCCTTAGATGCTGCTGCACCCGCTGAGTTTCTCCAGCTTTTTGTGTACTGTCAATAAACTGGGATGAGTGCAGAGAAGATTTACAAAGATGTTGCCAAGACTCATGGCCCTGAGTTATAGGGAGAGGTGGAGCAGGCTCGAACTTTATCCCTTGGAGCACAGGGAATGGGTAATCTTATACAGGTGTATAAAATTATGAGGGGAGTAGATGGGGAATATAGACCAGCGATCTTTCTACTCCTTGGCCATCTTTGTATTTGACTATCTTTGCATTTGAACTTTTGCGTACAAAACCCTTTTGCACGTAAGGTTTCCCCAGTTCTGGGAGATAATTTTGGATGGAATACAAATGGCGTTTAAAGTGCTGGCAATTTCTGAATTTCTCAGATTCGTGAAATTAACCATTGAGATCCTGCTACTTCATGACATAAACTGTTTAATATTCAATATTGGTTCATTTTATCGCAATTAAAATGTCTAAAATCTAACACATTAACAAACTTGTTATGGGCGAGATAGAGGTGAGGTTAAAAGAGGAGGAAGTGTTGCTCTGTTGATAAAGGAGAATGTCACGGCAGTGGTCCGAGATGCTGCCTCTGGTCAGGCTATCTTGGTGGAGCTGAAAAATAGAAAGGTGATGATCAGCTAATTGGGAGTGTACTACAGACCCCCAAATAGTCAACGAGAACTAGAAGAACAAATATGCCAAGAGTTTGCAGGCAGCAGCAAGACTAACAGGGTTGTCATAGTCAGGGATTTTAACTTTCCCAATATAGATTTGGGCTGTCATCGTGCCAAGGGATTAGACAGGGTGGAACTTGTCAATTGTGACCAGCAAAGTTTCCTCTGGCAGTATGTAGAGGGCCTTACAAGTGAGATGGCAAATCTTGATCTACTCTTAGGAAATTAGAGTAGGAGGGGCAAGTGCCGGAAGTGTCTGTGGGTAAGCCTTTTGGGTCCAGTGTCCACTGTTCTATTGGCTTTAAAATAGTTATGAATAAGTTTAATTTAATCTATGTTAGGTAAGGAATGTGGTAGAAATCGTATGGAAGAATGTGGGGATTGTCCAAAGTTACTTGGTAATGAGGTCAACTCTCAGACGCACAGTGGCTCACAGCGCCAGAGACCCGGGTTCGATCCGGACCACGGGTGCTGTCTGTACAAAGTTTGTACATTCTCCCCATGACCTGCATGGGTTTTCTCTGGATGCTCTGGTTTCCTCCCACACTCCAAAGGCATACAGATTTGTGGGTTAATTGGCTTTGTCCCTAGTTTGTGTAGAATTTAGTTATTATGTGGGAATCACCGGTCGGCACAGACTTGGTGGGCCGAACAGCATGATTCTGCGCTGCATCTTTACACTAAAGCTAAACTAAATATAAGGCAATTCTTTTCCACAGCCTCCTCAGGCAATGTGTAAAGGGTTCTACCAGGGAGAAGTAACCAAAAAGGTTGACGAGGGCAAAGCCGTAGACATTGTCTACATGGACCAATACATTTGATAAGATTCCGGATAGTAGGCTGCTCTGGAGGATTCGATCGCATGTGATCCAGAGAGAACTAGAATAGAGAATTGGCTTCATGGAAAGAAGCAAATGTTGATGGTGGAAGGTTGTTCTGTGGACTGAAGGCCTGTGACTAGCGGCTTCTGCTGCTGGGATCAGTGCTGGGCCCTTTGCTGTTTGTGGTTTATATCAACAATTTGGATGAGAATGTACCAGATATGATTGCAATGACACTAAAGTTTTGTAAATAGCGAAGATGGTTATCAAAAATAGCAGCAAGATGTTTATCAGCTGGGCAAGTGGGCGGAGGAATTTAATACTGATATGCAAGCTGTTGCATTTTGGATAGTGAAACCAGGGTAGGACCTTCACAGTGAATGGCAGGGCCTTGGAGCTTGTTCCAGAGCAGAGACCTAGAAGGATGATGAGTACATGGGATAAGCTGCCAAAGGAGGCAGTAGAGGCAGGTACTATAACAACATTTAAAAGACATTTCAAGATTCAAGAGAGTTTATTGTCATGTGTACCAGATAGGACAATGAAATTCTTGCTTTGCTTCAGCATAACAGAATATAGTAGGCATAAATAAATACTGAACAGATCAGTGTGACCATATACTATTGAAAAATAATATATATATGTATACACACATACATAAATAAGCAGATGAAGTGCAATAGGCTATTAATGTTCAGAGTTTTGATTGAGTTGAGTTTAATAGCCTGATGGATGTGGGGAAGAAGCTGTTCCTGAACCTGGATGCTGCTGATTTCAGGCTCCTGTACCTTTTACCTGAAGGCAGCGGGGAGATGAGTGAGTGGCCAGGGTGGTGTGGATCCTTGATGATACTGGCAGCCTTTTTGAGGAAGTGACTGCAATAGATCCCCTCGATGGTAGGGAGGTCAGAGCCGATGATGGGCTGGGCAATGTTTACACCTTTTTGCAGCCTTTTCCACTCCTGGGCGCTCAAGTTGCCGAACCAAGCCAAGATGCAACGGGTCAGCATGCTCTCTACTGTGCACTTTAGAAGTTCGAGAGAATCCTCCTTGTCATACTGACTCTCCATAATCTTCTCTGGAAGTAGAGGTGCTGATGTGCTTTCTTTATAATTGCATCAGTGTTCTCGGATCAGGAGAGATCTTCAGAGATATGCACACCCAGGAATTTGAAGCTCTTGACCCTCTCCACCATCAACCCATTGATATAAACGGGACTGTGGGCCCTCACCTACCCCTTCCAAAGTCCACAATCAATTCCTTGGTTTTGCTGGTGTTGAGGGCCAGGTTATTGTGCTGGCACCATTTGGTCAAACGGTTGATCTCTCGTCTCTACTCTGACTTGTCTCCATCAGTGATACGTCCCACAACAGTGGTGTCGTCAGTGAACTTGATGATGGTGTTTGCACTATGACCGGCTACGCAGTCGTGAGTATAGAGTGAGTACAGCAGGGGGCTGAGCACGCAGCCTTGAGGTGCCCTCATGCTGATTGTTATCAAGGCTAACACATTTCCACCATTACGGACAGACTGTGGTCTGTGAATGGAAAAAGTCGAGGATCCAATTGCAGAGGGATGCGCAGAGACCCAGTTTTGAGAGTTTGGTAACATTTGGACCTGTAGATGGATAGGAAAGGTTTTGGACCAGTACATGGATAGGAAAGGTTTAGGGGCAAATGGGCCAAATGCAGGCAGGTGGAACTAGATGGGACATTTTAGTCGGTGTCGGTAAGTTGGGCCAAAGGGCTTGTTTCCATGCTATATGGCTCTATGACTCCATTCCCACCACAGATGCTACCTGGCGAACTGAGTTCCACCAGCACTTTATGTTTTGCTCAAAATTGCCCATCTGCAGTTCCTTGCATCTCCATATACCTCTGAGTGCCTGGGATTTGCAGAGCAGTTGTGTAGTGCTGCTGAACTCCATGAGTTCATACATTTCATCATTGTCAGCAAAGCCCCATTGAAGAGGGCCAGGTGTTCAAAATCCATATTTGTGTAGGAATCCTAAACTTCATGACACTTATTGTGTTCAGTTTTGTTGTGTTCCAACTAAGTAAAAAGCTGTAAAAGGTAGCTGGGCAACTTTCATGACATAGACTGCGACACCCCAGTTCATTAATATACAGATACAAACCACCACGCTTATTTTTGGATTTGTACATTAGCTGTGGTGTATCAAAATTATCTGATGAAGCTGACAGATTAATTGAATTTGTACACATACGTCGAGCATTTATCCTTGCAACACAATGCTGCTTCAAAAGTAGAACATCAGGACAGAATACAACTGCAATATTAAAAATGGAATAAATACAGAAAATGCTAGAAAGCACTCTGCAGGTCAGGCAGCATCTGAAAGAAAATAATCTATTTCAGATTCAAGCTCTTCATTAGAACAGGGAAAGAGAGGAAAAAACAAAAGACAAACTGCTAGAGGAACTCAGCGGGTCAGGCAGCATCTGTGGAGGAATGGACAGGTAACAGTTCAGGTTGGGACCTTTCTTCAGAGAGAGAAAAGAGGTTGGTTTTATGTAGCAGGGAAGTTGGGGGAGGGTTTTTTTTCCTGAAAGATACAACGTAGAAACAGGCCCTTCGGCCATCTAAGTCCAGGCCGACCACTGATCGCCCATTGACACTAGTAACTTTAGTAAAGTTTTCTCACTTTCTCATCCATTCCCTACAGACTGAGGAAAATTCTATGGAGGCTAATTAACCTACAAATACGCGTGTCTTTGAGATGTAGGAGGAAACTGGAGCACCAGGAGGTCCGGATCGAACCGGGGTCTCTGGCGCCAAGTCCAGGCTGACCATTGATTGTGAGGCAGCAGCTCTAGCAGCCGCATTGCTGTGCAGAACAAAATGAATAACTCTGTTAGGGTGAAAGTCTGAAGAAGGGTCTCGACCCGAAACGTCGCCTATCTCCTTCGCTCCTTAGATGCTGCTGCACCCGCTGAGTTTCTCCAGCTTTTTGTGTACCCTATGATGAGCTAATGTTGGTGTTAAGAAGCACTTGGGATCAGTGTGAGCTTCCGGGCTTGTGTAATGTTTTGCTAATGCTGAGGCTGTGGGATCTGCCCAGCTGGCAAGACTCTACCAAAACAAGGAGCCAGAGTAATGACAGGCAGAAATGGCCAGATCCCAAAACAAAGTTGAAAAGTGTTATCTATAGCTGGAGAATTCAATATTGAATTCTACATTGTGAGGGGTAGTGCCTCAGGCTCGTGTTCAGCCACATTGAAACAGTGGCGAGAACCCCGTCAGAGTTGTAAATATGATTTGGGCAAAACATCCACGTGGCTGATTAGTAAATTTGCATACGATATGAGAATTGGTGGAGTTGTGGATAGTGAGGAAGGTTGTGAATAGATGTAGCAGAAGATCAGCTGGAAACGTGGGTGGAGAAAAGGCAGATGTAGTTATTCCAGAAGAATGAGAGGTATTGCATTTAGGGAAGTTAATTGTAAGAGGAAAGTATACAGTAAATGGCAAGACCCTTTTTAAATGCTGAAAAGGGTGGGGAATATGTATCTGGTGGTGGAATCTAAATGCAAATGGCAGATATTGCAATTTATAATATGTTGAATGTCGAGGCTGGTGGAGTGGAAGAGAAGAACCTTGGTCACCCTGTTATAGGGAAGATATTGTTAAGCTGGAAAGTGTGCATAGAAGGTTTACGAGGACGTTGCCAGGACTCGAGGCCCTGAGCAATAGGCAGATGTTGATCAGGCTAGGACATCATTCCTTGGAGCGCAGGAGGATGAGGGGTGATCATAGTGTATTAGATCATGAGGGGAAATAGACAGGATAATGCAGTGTATTTTCCCAGAGTAAGGGAATCTAGAACCAGAGGACATAGAAACATAGAAAATAGGTGCAGGAGTAGGCCATTCGGCCCTTCGAGCCTGCACCGCCATTCAATATGATCATGGCTGATCATCCAACTCAGTATCCTGTACCTGCCCTCTCCCCATACCCCCTGATCCCTTTAGCCACAAGGGCCACATCTAACTCCCTCTTAAATATAGCCAATGAACTGGCCTCAACTACCGTTCTGTGGCAGAGAATTCCACAGATTCACCACTCTCTGTGTGAAATAGGTTTTCACACAGAGAGACATAGGTTTACAGTGAAGGAGAAAGATTTAAAAGGAACCTGAGGGGCAACTTTTTTTTACACAAGGTGGTGGTTATATGGAAATAGCTGCCAGATGAGGTAGTTGAGGCAGGTACCATCACAACATTAAAAAGACCTTCCCAGTTCCGATGAGTCCCAGACCTGAAATATTAACTGTTATTCATTCCACTCATGAGCTGCTGAGTGATGGCAGCATTTTTGTGTCTTTATTTCAGATTTCCAGCCGCTGCAGTTTTTGATATACATAAAATGAAGTCGGGAATATAAAAATTGTTATTTCAGTACTCTGTTGTGATGCTACTGCCTTTGATTATTACCCTTGAGTATTTATAATCTATTGTATAATTAGGGAACTAAGTAAATAAGCCCTGAACAATTGGTGTGATGTAAATGAAAACTAATAGGTACCTGTTGCTATTCACTTGTACTTGGATTTATCCCTGTGTTTAATGATTTGTAGCTGCACTCATGAGGCAGGAAGGAAGTTGGAAAGAATAAAGCATTAATCACAATCAATCACAATAATACTTTATTAGCCAAGTATGTTTTGCAACATACGAGGAATTTCATTCGCCATGTCAGTCATGCAAATAAAAAGCAACGGAACACACACAACACATTTTAACATAAACATCCACCACAGTGACTCCTCCACATTCCACACACAAACACATTTTATGAAAAAGCTGTGGCGAGCCAGCTCCAGTGTGACTTCGGCGCTCCAGCACAGCGGTGCTCAGCACAGCGGGTGCTCCAGCTGCTCCAGCAGCGGCCCGGCTTCGGCGCTAGCTCCGGCGGCTCTCCAGTGGCTCTCCGCAAGCGGTGGCCCGGCGGCTCTCCACAAAAAAGCGTTCCCGTGGTCGATCCTGGCTGGGGGCTCCGGCGGCGGCCTGGCTTCGGAGGCTCGGCCGCGGGCCTGGTGGACGATGACATCGAAGGCCTGGATTGCCTCAGTACAGAGGGGGAACAAGTAGGGGAAAATGACAAAGACCTTAAGACTTTTGCCTTCCACCACAGTGAGGAGGTGCTTGGTGAACTCACTGTGGTGGATGTTAAATTATGTGTTTATTGTGTGTTTTGTTTTTAATTTATCACATGTTATGACTGCAAGGTAACAAATTTCGTTCAGACCGAAAGGTCTGAATGACAATAAAGGAATCTGAATCTGAATCTGAAGAATCTTGGGTTCTCCAACGCTGCTGCTGCTGTTTGCCCTGTTCTGATATTTAACTGCTATTCTAATCATGATGCCTCTGGGAAAGAAGCAGGTTTTTACATTACTACTATACTGCTTCAAATATGCCGATTGTGTCCATTAATGCCACCAATCAGTATGCTATGTCAACCCAAAATCTGAGGATTTTCTGCGCGGAGCTGGGTGGGTCTGGGTCTTTTACAACCTCGTTTGGCTTCCTCATGGCCAGGAAGAGCAGGATTTTGTCTCTTGTCTCACAATTAGGGTACACTCGTTTCTGATATTTTTCTGATCGATGCTTTTTTTCGGGAGAAAGTCAGCAGTGGAAAATGACGGAAGCAGTAAAATTCAATATTGGGGGGGGGGTTGATATGTCACCATCTGTAAGATCTGCCTTTTAAGATCTGCCCATAGTAGGGAAATCAAGAACCCTTTTACCCAGAGAAGGGGAATCTGTTACCATAGGACATAGATTTAAGATGGGGAGGGGGATAGATTTAATAGGAAGCCAAGGGGCAACATTTTTATACAAAGGGTGGTAGCTGTATGGAACAAGCTGCTGGAAGAAGTCATTGAGGCAGGCCCTAGCGAAATGTTTGAGAAACATTTAGACAGGTACATGCATAGGATAGGTTCTGAGGGATATGGGCCAAACACAGATAGGTGAGGCTAGTGTAGATGGGCCATGTTGGTTAGCAAAGACAAGTTGGACCAAAGGTCCTGTTTTCACACTGTATGACTATGCAGGACTTCTGTCTCCCTGGTATAGTCATCTGGTATGTTGGCTGTGGAAAAAAAAATGTAAGGCCTCAAAGTCGATCTGCAAAGGAACACTTTTATCATTGAAATCCTGGGATGAATGTATGTCTAGCCAGGTTTAGAAGCAGCAGAGCAGCTTTGTCAGATTGGGTTTTATTTTGTTGACAAGACAGGAGAATGTACACACATGCTAATATGTGACACGTGATACATGCTAATATGTAATATTCAAAATGTGATATTCACGGCCCAATCTGTTGAGCAAAGTCTTTCTCTCCTTCCAGTTTCCTGCATTCTCACGTCTACTTCCAATGTAAAATGATTTTATGGTGTACATTTGACCCTGCTGTGCAGTATACTGTGTGGAATTTCATTTGTCAACTTGGTTTGAATTCAATGAAAAGAATATACAGTTTGTTTATTAACCAGCATCTGCAATTCCTTGTTTCTACGTGCAGCTTTGGAATTTCGATGATTGATTCATAAATTTCAATTGCAAATTTATTTTTCTAATGCCAGCATTTTGTACATTTATTAGCTCTTAGAT
This sequence comes from Okamejei kenojei, assembly GCA_035221665.1. Taxonomy (NCBI): domain Eukaryota; kingdom Metazoa; phylum Chordata; class Chondrichthyes; order Rajiformes; family Rajidae; genus Okamejei; species Okamejei kenojei. The sequence goes on from CM069142.1 coordinate 29,724,901, forward strand.
TATCTTTTAAGTATGCAATTTTGCAACTTAATTATTAGTGGTACAGCAAAAGCAATATTAATTTAAACAAGGGGAAGTCACAAAATGCTGGAGAGTGTCAGCGGGTCAGGCAGCATCCCTGGAGAACAAAGATAGGTGATGTTTTGTGTCGGGATCCTTCTTCAGACTGGTCTACATCTGCTCATCCTTGTTTCCACTTCTTAATTTAAACGGTGAGCTTAAAAAGGAAAAAACATGTATATTGGTGAACGTATTGTTGGACCAGATGTCTTCTCTCAGCACTGCCTTCAAAGTAAAGATAGGAGGGTTTCTTGTATATCCTGGTCAATATTTATCCCTCGACTAATGTCACTAAACAGAATGTCTGGTCATTAAGATAATGTTGTCCTGTCGTGTGTATTTACTACCTCAATTAAAACAGGCACCCAAGTTTGTTTAATTGGTTGTAAAGCTCTTTCAAGGCAACCTGAAGTTATGTAATTTTTTTTTAATATAGAAAATAATGTTCTTTTTTTCCCAGTGAATTGGAACAGGCTTTTGATTTTTTTTGTTGCAAATATCTCTCATTTTATTTAATGAGCTTTTTATTTGTTTTTAGGTCATTTTTATGAGATTCATTTCAAGCATTATGGATCATAATTAGTGCAGGATTCATTCGGCTGGTATGAGATGTGAAAAAAGCCTTTTGCAGACTTTGTTTCAGGGCAGCTGAGAAGAATTTAATGTGTGACTTAATGCAGTTGGTGTATGGTGAAGTGAGGTCTCGTTCTACCACTTATGTACAGGTCCACTATCGGTTTTACGGCGTCCTTGGTTCCAAAGCCTTGCCGGACCAACAGAGGCCAAGGCCTCCAAGAGGAGTCCACTGTTACCAGAACAGACCGTGTAGGCTGCCGAGGAACCGAGATACTGGGCTCGGAAGTCTGCTATGGGAACGGATCTGCTGACTCCGGCCAGACCAGTGCCCCGGCCACGGGGCAAATTCGACTCGCTGATCGGCCGCAGAAGTTGGCTATGGGAATGGATCTACCAGCTCCCGCCATGCCGGAGTTCCAGAGCCCCGGCCACATGGCGAAAATTCGACATGACGATCAGCGCAGAAGTCCCGATGAGGTCGAGATCGGCCACCTCACCTAACCTAGGAGTCACATTTTTGGGGGGACTTCTGGGAGGGGCATTTCAAATGCCAGAAAATTGGTGGTGGACCTGAAATATATTTGTAATGCTAAAGACAAAGCCGGATACACGTTTGCATGTAAAAAATGCATTGCATGTTTCTGCGTTCAACATTTGACTCCAGGAAATAAATGAATGGAAAGTTTTATCTTTTGACAAAGTTCAAAACATGCACATTGAGTGTTGAAATCAATAATGAAAAGTATTGGAAATATAGCATAAGGAGAGGAAAATACCAAAGTGAAAGATTAAGTGAAACACAAAGTGCTGGAGAAAGCACATTTGGAGGGAATGGCCAAATACTGTTTCAGGTCCGCAGTCTGAAAGATTTTTGGGATGAGGAGGTATTGGAGCAGGCGGATCGTAAAATGCAGGATAAGAATCAGCATTATATCAAAGTGGTCCCCAAACCCACCAAGACTTTCTGGTATGAGCTAATAGTGCATAAGTTCCAGCATTGAGTATTAATTTGTTTTATTATTGAGAGAGTGCAGTTCTCAAATACAAAATATTTTCCGCCAACTGGGACACATTTGCCATATTGAACAAGAACATAGAATAACTACCGTGAATAGCAGGAACACATTGTATTCTGCAAGGCAGAACCCCATGTCCATCCCCAAGGTTAGTGTAGGAAGCAACTGCTCTGCCTAAGACTGCGAGAAGTTGCAAAGTTGTCGATGCAGCTCAGTCCTTCACGCAAACTGGCCCCCAGCCATCCAACCTCAGCGACTCCATCTACACTTCACACTGCCTCAGGAAAGCAGCCAACATAGTCAAGGACCACCCACAACCCAGTCATTCCCTCTTCACCACTCTCCCATTGGGTAGATACAAAAAGTTTAAAAGGAAGTACCTTCAGATTCAGGGCTGTTCCCCACTGTTATCAGACTATTAAACCTATCTCATGTACTAAGGGTGTAGTCTCGATCCTCCATTTTATCTTATTGCAGCCCTTGCACATTTTAAATGCTTTCAATTTCTCGGTGGCTCCAGCAACACTAAAGCTGGTGCACTATATTCTGCACAGATTATTTTCCTCTTCGTACCATTGTACTTGCGTGTGGCTTGATTGTGCTCGTATGATTTGACTGAATAGTACGTTAAAGAACGTTTTTCACTTTATCTCAGTTCATGTGACAATGATAAACAAATGCGAATACCATGAAGTTAAAGGTATGTTTGGCATGCTTACGATATAGAAGCTATAACAGTACAGTACGGGAATGGGCTCTTTGGCCCACGATATTTGTGCCAAACACAATGCCAAGGTAAAGAGAATTCATCTGCCTGTACACGATCCATATCCCTCTATTCCTTGCACTTCCATGTGCCTATCCAAAAGCCTCTTAAACGCCACTATTGTATCTGCCTCCACCACCACCCCTGGCAATGTGTTCCAAGCCCCCACCACTCTGTGTTTAAAAAAAAAAAAAAAACTTGCCCCGCACATCTCCATTCAAGTTTCCCCTTCTCGCCTTTACAGTTATGTCCTCTAGTGTCAGACATTATTACCCTGCGGGGAAAAAGGTTCTGACTGTCTACCCTATCGATGTGTCTCATAATTTTCTATACTTCTATCGTCTCCCCTCAATCTCCGATGTCCTAGAAAACAATCCAGGTTTATGCAACCACCTCCTGTAGCTGAAAGCCTGTAATCGAGGCAGCATTCTGGTACACCCCTCTGCATCCCTCTTCAAAGCCTCCACATCTTTCCTGTAATGGGGCCACCAGAATTGCACGCAATACTCCAAATGTGGCCTAACCAAAGTCTTATAGAGCTGAAGATAGACACAAAAATGTGGAGTAACTCAGCAGTATCTCTGGAGAGAAGGAATGGGTGACATTTCGGGTTGAGATCCTTCTTGAGTCTTATGGAGCTGCGTCCATTTAAGATCAATGCAAGATTTCTTTTGGTTCGCATGAAAGTGATGTGTGCTGATAAAAGTGAAGTTGTCATCTCGTTGATCATTAGCAGCTGTAATGGTGTGTGAACTAAAGCATTTCTTTTTGTGCTAATGTTGGAAGGTTATAAATCCACGCTCCACTCATGGCAGGGTGACCAGCTGAAGTTACCCACTGAAACAAAATATAATTGCAGCAGCACTGCAAGCTAGTAATTCAGTGCTGGCATATTCTAGACGCACATCTAATTCTCTGCACAAAGTGCTGGAGTAACTCAGCGGGTTTGGAGAACATGGATAGATGACGGAAGGTACCCAAAACGTTACCTATCCATGTTCTCTGGAGATGCTGCCTGACCCTCTGAGTTCTTCCAGCACTGTGTCATCTTTCGTAAACTGGCATCTGCAGTTCCTTATTTCTAATTCTTTGCAGTACTGTATATATCAGAGTGTTGGCACTCAATGTAAACACTGAACATCAGGTTAATTTTAAACACTGAATTACAACTGTTACAAACATGGTCATTGAGCCGAAAGATGTATATCCAGAGGTTTGTGGCAGTACAGTTTTATTTTTCTCCATGTGGTAAGAATTGCTGTAGGCAAAATAATGTTTACACGATAGTAAAAAAAAAATCTAATATTGTATCTAGTTGAATGTAAATTCACATTTTCCTAGTGTACAGATGAGTACAATTAAATCAATAATTTAATTTAATTTAGCTGCCCTATCAGTAAATGATTTCACTGAAAGAAATTGTTTTTAAGTGCACAGTTGCAACACTGATATTAGAAATTAAAATAAAACTTGTCGGGAGTAACATTGGTCCACATGTGCACCGGTGCAAATGAACCTTGTAATCTCCTTCCATAAATGGTTCCATTATCCATTTAATCTGTGATTAAATAGCATTTGACTCGAAAACTCATACCTCCAGATTCAGGGATAGTTTCTTCCCAGCTGTTACCAGGCAACTGAACCATTCCCTCACCATCTAGAGTGTGGTCCCGACCTCCCATCTGCCTCATTGGAGACCTTTGAACTTTCTTTCATTGAACTTTATCTTGCACTAAATATTCTACCCTTCATCCTTTATATGTACACTGCGGACGGCTTGATCATTATAGTCTTTTTGACTTCATAACATGTGACAAGATGCTTTTTGCTATATCTCAGTGCTAATAATAATAAACAACAATAATAAACTAAACAAAGATATTGTGAAAAATAAAGGAAAAAGCAGGTACATCCAAGAATTCGCAGATCGACCACCATCTTATTGAATGGTGAGATAAATTTGAGAGGCTAAATTACTCCTTTTGTTTCTACAATCTAGCATGCAGAAAATCAATTGGTCTCAGTTCAGTAGTATCGAATGAAGGACACAAATGGAGAGTGAAGCTGCCTACATGTTCTTGCTGGCACACTTAGCTCATTTAACTCGGGCAAGGATCTAATTGGTTTTTGCTTTACTTCCCTGTCAAATCCAACCATCAAAGTATGCATTGATACAACGTTTCTGAATTATTTATTTGAAAGCCACTGCACGAGTGAGCTAATTTATGATTCATAAGATTTCCTGCCAATCTATAGATGCATGCTTTAGCAAAGGCATAGTAAGATAGTGGTTTTACATTTGTCAACATTTAATGGTTTTATTTTATATACCAAGAACAGTGGGACGAACTCCAACTAAACTGCGAACTGCCTGGATTGCATTAGGGACTTGGGGCTATGTTTTTTGCACTATTTGAAAAAAAAAGTATTTAACTTTTTGTTGCTTATTATGCATCTACTGAGCACTATGTTTACACACCTGTGGTGCTGCTGCAGGTAATAATTTAATTGTTCCACTTTGGGGCGTGTGACAATTAAATATACTTCATGCTTGAAGAACAACCTTCAATGTAAAGGACATCTTACCCATGATATAGGAGTTATTATTGATTTGACTGGAAAATTATATTGTACACATGAATTGAAACTGCAAGCATTATATTGATTTTTGTACCTCCAGGTAGCCCTTGCAACCCCTCTCTCTTCATCCCTCCCCTACCCAAGTCGTTGTACAAGCTCCAAAGTCGTCTTGTTGAGTCTCATTCTCTGTAACCTGTTATCACCTAGCCCACAGCTACCAATGGCCTGTTTCTTCATCGTTATTTTGTTGCATATCTTTCATTCATTTGTTCTATATATCACCGTCTATATCTCTCATTTCCCTTTCCCCTGACTCTCAGTCTGACGAAGGGTCTCGACCCAAAAATGTCACCCATTCCTTTTCTCCAGGAAAATTCTCCAGGTTTGATCCGCGGAATCACTTCAGCTTTTGTGTCTATCTTCAGTTTAAACCAGCATCTGCGCTTTCTTCTTACAGCATTCATAGTACAATATATTTTAAATAAATATTCAAGTCACAAAATAACTCAATTTGCCCTTTTATAATAACCTTTCTGATGATCAGATGATTAATTGCCTTACACATCAACATGCCTGCAATCTGGATTTAACATTTGTGATGCTTGCAAAGCACAAATTAAGCTCCAAACCATAGAAACGCCAAAGAAAAAGAAACAAAGCAGTAGATTATCTATTCACTTTACAACTTGATTTCTCCGAACCTGTTGATGAGTTGAGAACAGAGATCTTCACTATTGAGCAAAGTTTCAAGGTGACAGAAAGTCAAAATTAGTATCGTTCTTCTGCAAATAATGTTGTTAACCATTCTATGGCAATTGAGCAATACAACTATCAATGTTTTTATTGGAACTGAAAGATGCCCATTAGTGTAGTAATTTATATATTTAGATCATACTGGGCTTTGGCACTGTGTGTAGATGTTTTGCTATGTAAAATTGTCGCCAAAATGAGTTCACATTACACTTCAGCAATCAAGAATTTTTGGAACAGCATTTGTTAATATTACTGTCACTGCCAGCATTGTTTTCGGCTGCCAAAATAATATTTAGCCTCATTGTAGTCTGGCCTCGCTAAGAGCATTCATATTATTGCGGTTGTACATTTAAGATATTGTTTGAGTGTTCTGATAATCTGGCAGTATCATTATACAGAAATGTTGGTTGCTCATGACCCAAGTCATCACAGTTATTGAACTCCATCCACGGAGAAAAATGTGCAAGGAAAATAAGCTAACCAGTGCCTGCTAACCAGTCAGCAGAAAGACTATACATGATTGCAATTGAGCCACCCACAGTGTACAGATACATGATAAAGGGAATAACGTTTACTGCAAGATAGAGACCAGTAAAGTGAGATTAAAGGTAGTCCAAGGATCTTGAATGAGGTAGATACTAGCTCAGGCCTGCTCTCTGGTTGTTGATAGGATGGTTCAGTTGCCTGACAACAGCTGGGAAGAAACTGTCCCTGAATCTGGAGGTGTGCCTTCTCACACTTCTGTACCTTTTGCCTGAGGGGAGAAGAGAGCGTGACCTGGGTGAGACTCGTCCTTGGTTATGCTGGTGGCCTTGCGGAGGCAGTGTGCAGTATAAATGGAGTTAATGGAAGGGAGGTTGGCTTGTGTGATGGTCTGGGCTGTGTCCACAATTCTGTGCATTTGCGGTTTCTGCAATCTCTATCCTTTGTTTCTTTAAATATCAATCACAGCAAAATATAAGGCAGTAACTGCAATTTTTTTTTTTTTAAGACCAGAAAAAGAGATTTGGCTTTCATGTCATTTCGTATGGAAAGATGGCACCTGCCATTACTTGTGGTATTCATGAGTATGCCATGGTATTATATAACTTTGAATAAGTTATACAATTTATCCAGCGTACGTATATCATGGAAATTTCTGCATGGAGGGAGACAATTTGGCTGATAGTAACTGCTGGTTATCCAATAGATTTTATTGTAGGTTTACGGTGTATCCGACAAATTGCTTTCATTTTCACTCATTATTTGGCTCCTTGACTGTGACCTTCGATAACCATTCTGCATTGTCATATTTAGTTCTGAGCAAGAAATCTTGCAATGGCTTATTAATATGATGGATTTACATTAAAACATAACAAGTATGGGTGAATATTTTTCTTGTTTTTAATAATCTGTTGTAACTTTATAAAGCCATGCAATATGCATTCATAATTGTGCTTTTTGATTTAGCTGGTAGAGCTGCGGTTTCACAGCACCAGAGACCCAGGTTCGATCCCGACCTTGGGTGCTGTCTTTGTGGAGTTTGCCTGTTCTCCATGTGACTATGTGGGTTTCCTCCAGTTTCCCCCCACATCCCAAAGACATGCAGGTTTGTAGGTTAATTGGACTCTATAAATTATTCCTAGTGTGTAGGGAGTGGAAGGGAAAGTGGGATAACATTGAACTAGCTGGAATGGATGGTCGGTGTGGACTCGATGGGCTGTAGAATCTATTTACATGCTGTATTTTTTAAGTTAAAGGACACAAACTACTGCAGTAACTCAACAGTCAGGCAGTATCTCTAGAGAACATGGATAGGTGATATTTCGGGTCAAGACCCTTCTTTCTTTGAACAATTAAATTCCGCATCAGAATTAATTTGTGTTTGGCCTCAGTGTGTTTTGGAAAGACATGTTAAATCCTAATTAAGGCAACTATTTCTCCGTAATTACTAGAATCTGTAATTAAATATTTTCCACAGCCTACAATTTTTATCATTCTTCTTTTGTACCAAAAGGTACAAAAGGTCGGGTGGGGGGGGAGTTTCCCCCGCCACGGGTACCATGTAATCCCGTGCTACTTGCTCCATGGTCGGGTAGTGGTCGACTAAACCATCTTCCCCCACTTGGTTTGCCAGGTGAGGAAGGGTCTGTGGACTCCCAGCAGGACCAAAAAACAAGACCCGTCAAAGGGCGGATGAGCTCCTAGCGAGCCAACGGCCATCCACACTTCAGAAGAAGTTGCTACCACTGTCATACACAGCATTGTAAGGCAACATGCCCCTTGATGTTTTCAACGATGATGAGTCTGATGTTTTCAACGGAAGCGTCTGACACTTTGAGTCAAACACAGCATTTAATCTGTTGATACGAATAGAATAGAATGGAATGCCTTTTATTGTCATTCAAACGTCTTGGTTTGAACGAAATTGCATTTTCTACAGTCTTGCATTACAAAAAACCCCAAGACCCACACTTAACAGAGTTTACACAAACATCCATCACAGTGACTAACGGTTTCCCCCACCCCCACCCCCCACATATACACAGCTAAAGAAAATTAATAAAAACTAGAGTCAAGACATACATTTAACAAGATAAAAATTTAAAAAAAGACAGACGGACTGTTGCCGAGCCACTGCTGTTAGGCGCCACCACACCACGTAATAGATTTATAATGTAAATTCAGTGGATTGTGTTGTGAATCAGACCTTTCTCCTTCCCATGTGAATGCATTGCTTGTCAGTAACACCAGAATCTCATATGCAGTGATATGAATTGAAGATGTTGTGCCAACTGGAGAATTAAAATTTGATGTGAGCTCTGAAATGTTCTGACACAGTCATGGCAGAGTGATAGCAATAATACCAAAAATGACAAGTGAGATCTTTTTTTAAATCCAATGGACATTGAAGCTATGAACCTATGAATTGAGAGAAGGAGTAGAAACTCAGTCTGCTTTGCCATTAAAACCTGCCTTGTCATTAAAAAGAAAATGGGTGTCCTTTTCTTTGGCTGTCTATCTTTGGCTGTTCAGCTGATTTGATTGTAATCTACATTGGCCAGATATCTATGGAATGTTTATCTCCCTTGTCGGGAGTTTTCCACTACTGTCTTGGCAAAAACCAAAGGCTTGTGAGCAAATTTTGAGCGAAAAAAATTGCATATTGTCTATCACAAATAGCCAAGCCCTTATTTTTAAACAATGACCCAGATTAGGGGAATCAAAAACCCGGGGACATATATTTAAGGGGAAAGATTTAATAGGAACTTCGAGGGGCAACTTTTTTTACACGGAGGGTGGTGGGTATATGGCCTGATGAGGTAGTTGAGGCTGGTACAATACAACATTTAAAAGGCACTTGAACAGGTACATGAATAGGAAATTTTTGGAGAGTTGGCCTAATGCGGGAAGGTGGGACTAGTGTAGATGGGGCATCTTGGTTGGCATGAGCAAGTTGGGCCATTGGACCCGTTTCCCTGCTGTATGACTCCATAGTTTCAGATTGTCCTGCCAGAGGAAATATTCTCTCTACATCCAGCCTGCCAAGACCCTTCAGGAACTTGCATGTTTCAATCATGTACTCTCACTCTTTTAAACACAAGCTGGATAGGCTTGTATCAACGATTCACCTTCCCATTCCAAATATTGATTTAATAAACTTTCTCTGAACTGATTCCAGGGTATTAACATTATATTAATTCCCGTGCAGAAATTATTTATTTGCGTTTCTTGAATTCAGCCATAACAATAATTAAAATATTAGAACAATTATAAGTGGTTGTGTATATGTAAACATGAAAAATTAATGAGCTGAGATGAGAGATGTCAAATATTTCCATTGGAAACCACAATGTTTTGAAGACCGTAAAGAAGCTGCAATATTTTAGCTGGAATCAAAAGTGCAGATTTCCTGGAAATATGAAATTTAAAAAAAAAACACAAACACTGGGGATTTTCACCAGGATTGGTCTCTGATGAAGGATCATCAGCCTAAAACATTATCTCAATTTCACTCTCCTTGGATGCTGCCTGACCTGAATCTACCCAGTGGTTTCTATTTTTATTGGAGCACTTACAAATCTTGGGGTCTCTGAGGGATTGTTTGTGTGAGTTGAAATACTGTTGGAAAAGTTGAGGGTGGCACAGTGGTGCAGCAGAAGAGCTGCTGCCTTGCAGTGCCAGAGACCCGGGTTCGATCCTGACCTCTGATGGTTTGTACATTCTCCCTGAGAATGCGTGGGTTTTCTCCAGATGCTCCGGTTTATTCCCACACTCCAATGTCATGAAGGTTTGTAATTTATTTGGCTTCTGTAAATTGTACCTAGTGTGTAGGCTAGAATAAGTATATGGGGTGATCGTTGGTCAGCGTGAATTTGGTGGGCCCAGGGCCTGTATCCACACTGTATCTCTAAAAACTAAAATAAATTAAGTTGAACTTCAGGAAGGTAGGGTTTGTAAAGCACGTAGAGGTTACAAAAATGGTGATGCAGAACTTCGCTGGGTTTAAGTTTCACTTTGTGACATTGGTAAATCTCAAAGCTTTTATGGTCAATAAATTTTCACTTTGTGACATTGGTAAATCTCAAAGCTTTTATGGATTAGTAAGCAGAGGCGGGATGTGCGCGCTTGCGTGTGCACGCGTGCGAGAGAGGCTGGACAGATTTAAAGCTCTTTAAAGTTTAGAATTCTGTACATAGTTGAATTCAACTCCTTAAAAGTTTTAAATTTTACAAAATTAGTAAGTGAGAGTTCTGTTAGGGAACTTGTGAATTCTGTGAAATACTTGATTACGTGCTGTAATGCTCTGAATTGAACTAGTTGAACAATATTAGTCTAGTCTGAGTCCTAGTCACTAATCCTAATCCATTTCTATGTGTAAGGTTAAACTGATCTCCTTTTTTAACACATAAATCCTTTGTCTTTATATTACTAAATATGTTAGGAGTTGATAGAATCCAGGCTTAATAACTCAGTGGAGAAGAATAGTTGCAGTTGGGCTTTTTATGTTGGACCAGTTGTGCAGGTTCTTTTGATTTGAAAGGTTAAATGCCAAAACCAGACAATACATTGTGCTTGCAGAAACTGCGGCGAATGCAAGAGGAGTTCTACCACTGGAGCAGAATGAGGGTGGCTCAAGGGAAAGACTACCATCTCCAATTAACTTGCACATTATATACATGTATACAAACATTCCCATTCCCTCAGTATCACTAGATCAGAATCCTGGAACAGTTCACAAAGCAGTATGCTGGGAGCACCTTCACAGGTGAACTGCAGCTGTATAATCAAGCCATGTTCTTGTTGGGCAATTAGGAATGAGTGATTGATTCAGGATGGCACTGTGGTGCAATTGGTCGAGCCGCTGCCTCATAGTGCCAGAGAATGTCAGGGTTCAATCCTGACCTCCAGTACTACCCATGTGGAATTTGCACGTTCTACCTTTGACCGTATGGGATTCCTCCGGGTGCTCCGATTTCCTCCCACATCCCAAAGACGTGTGGGGTTGTTGTTTAATTAGCCTCTGTAAATTGCCCCTAGTGTGTAGGGAGTGGAGGCAAAAGTGGGATAACATAGACATAGTTTGAATAGGTGATCGATGGTTGGCTTGGGCTGAAGGGCCTGTTTCCAAGCTCTATCTCAAAACTAAACTAAACCTGTCCCACAGAGTGCACATCCACCCTAGGTATAAATCTTTTATATTTAAAACAAAATTGAAATGCTGTAAATCCGATTCAAAATTAGAACAGATTGTGGGAATACTGAGGATTATTGAAAGAGCTTTTTTTTAAATGTTTCTATCTCTGCAGGTGCTACGTATTTCCAGATTTCCTTCTTTCTTCTCTATTTAATGGTACTTGAATGTTACTAAACCTAGAGTTCCATTAATTGTCAAATGGTGTGAATAGTTAAATATACTTTCAATGCTTCCTAGAGTGCTTTTAAAAAGTAATATTGCACAAAATAGTCAGAACAGCCCAACAGGATTTACAAGACATGGAAATAAAAGCATAAATGGAAGATTAAACACCATTTTGATATTCAGTACGATGACGTAAACTCTATTGTTACTGTAATCACAAAGAACAATAATTTGAAATATTGTTATGCAGGCTATTCCGTTGATTAATTTGAAGTTATTTGTGTAAAACGGCGCCAGCATACATAAATGATGTCTTATCTTATTTGTTCAATGGATGCCCATTGATCACTTTTTATAAATAGAAGAATATATCGTATGTTGATAGGAAAGTGAGTCATCCAGCACAGAAGTAGGTTCTTCGGCCCAACTCATCCATGCCAACCAAGATGCCCCATCTAAGCTGGTCCAATATGCCCATGTTTGGCCCATATTCCCCTAAACCTTTCCAATCCATGAACCGGTCCGTGTGTCTTTTAAATGCTGTTATAATATCTCCCTCAACTACCTCTTCTGGCAGCTCATTCCATATACCCACTACCCTCTGTGTGAAGCTGGAAGATTTATCTTCCTTTATATGCCCCAGGATGTCCAATACCTCTTTGATTGTAATATGGACTGTCGTTAAGACAACTCCATTAACTGTCCCAAGTTTCCTGATCTTCATGTTTATCTCCACAATAAAAACAGACATTTAATATGATGGGCTAAAGCGTTCTGTCGTATTAAGCAAAGGAAGAATGAAAGGGTATTTTTAAAGCGGCGATTGACAGATTCTTGATTAATAAAGGCATCAAATGTAACGGGGAAAGCAGGAGAATGGGGTTGAGAGGGAAAAATAGATTGGCCATGATAGAATGGTGGAGCAGACTCGATGGGCCGAATGGCCTAATTCTGCTTCTATGTCTTATACGATTCGATACGATAGAACTTTATTTATCCTATCATATCGATCACTGGAGATCAAATGCTGTATTAAGAAAATACTTGATTAAGCTTCTGGTGGAATTACAAGGCTTTATAAGATCTTTAGAATTTTGTTTTAACATAAACAGGAGCAGATGGTGAAGAGTTTTGCTCATGGGGGCACATTCTCATCATCCACATCTGGGAAGAGAAGCACCACAGATGCTGTAATTGTGACCACATCAAGTCTCACAATGTTACATGTAGAAAGTTCACCTTGTTTAGTTTATTGTCACATGTATCAAGGTACAGTGAAAAGATTTTTGTGCTCACAAACCAGTCAGCGCAAGGACTATACATGATTACAATTGAGTCGACCACAGTATATAGATGCATGATAAAAGCAATAGTGTTTAATGCAAGATAAAGTCCGATTAAAGATAGTCCGAGGGTCTTCAATGAGGTAGATAGTAGCTTAAGACCGCTCTCTAGTTGTTGTAGGATGGTTCAGTTGCCTGATCGCAACGGGGAAGAAACCGCCTTTGCATCTGGAGGTTTGCATTTTCACACTTCTGTACCTCTGGCCTGATGGGAGGGTAGAGGGAGTGGCCGGGGTGAGATGTCCTTAATTTATGTTGGTGGCCTTGTCGAGGCAATGTGAAGTGTAGATGGAATCAATGGAAGTGAGGTTGGTTTGTGTGATGGTTTGGGCTGCGTCCACAATATTCTGCAATTCCTTGCTTCCAGCTGCATGGAAAGCCTTCAGCAGCCTCGTTGAGTCTCCTCCCAGTGGCTAACAAGTGTCTCTCAAATCACCGTGTAGATTCCATCCATCTAACAGCACAGTGAACATGATCTTCATCACATGGAGAAATTAGCCAAATGCTTTTTAGAAATCTAAATATACTACATCAACAGATTCTCCTCCATCAACATATTTGTCACCTCTTCAAAGAACCATGTTGACTACATTTGATTATATTCAGCTCTTCTAAATGATTAGTCATTTCCTCTGATTATTGATTCTGGCATCTCAGCCAACAATAAATGTTAAACACACTGGTTTGTAGTGATCCACATTCTGCCTTCCTCCCTTTATAAACAAGGGAGTGTCATTATCTGTGTTCCAATTTTTTTCATTCACTCCCAGAATTTAATGAGTTTTGAAAAAAGTTCAACCAATACTTCCATTATCTTTGTAATGACTTTCTTCAAAACCCTTGGGTGCAGCTCATTATATCCCGGTGATTTACCAACCGTAAGCACCATAACATTCTCTAATACTTACAGTATATCCTTTGCGATTGGGATTTTTTAAAGTATTCTGAAAAAGGGTCTCATCCCAAAACATCGCCTGAACAGATCCTGCCTCATCCACTGAGTTCCCCCAGTACATTCGTGTTTTTGTATTCAAGGGATATTTGCAGTGTCCCTAGTGAAGACTAATACAAGAAATATAGTTAACGTATCTACCATTTCATTGTTGCCTGTTATTAATTCAAGAATTCAGAGGCCCCATATCTACACATCCATAGAAGCTTTGTTTGTTTTGACATGCATGCAAGTTTTCTCTCAAAATCAATGTCCTCCCTTTACTGTTTTTTTTAATCTCTTGCTGCTGGATCCTAAAACATTCCTGGTTCTCTGGTCTAACACAAGCCCTTGCCTCTGCATGCCCAACTTTTCAATGTAATATTATCCTTGACTTGCTTTGTTGACCAATGGTCGCTCATTGAATTGTCAAATCATTTACATTTACCTGTCTTTTGCTGAAGATGGAAGCCACATTGCATTGTATGCTCTCCATAGCCATCCTGGCACCTTGCTCGATAGAAGGTAAATTCCATTCCTTTGGCAACAGCTTGGTTGCTTGCACAGTGTTTCTGTCCTACAGGTCTGTCACTGGTTTCTTGACGACAGTTGTGATTTATTCATGTAGTTTGTCCCCTGTGTTGCTTTTGTTCCAACTATGCCATCAATTCAAAAGCCACATGGCGTTCGCACTAATTAGAGACCAGTTCTTGCGCCAGTCAGTGAGCAGTAGGAAATTAAGGGAAAAATTAGCTCTTCATATTCTCATTAAGTTATGACATTTTCTTTGGCTGTAAGAGAAATTGCGGGAGATGTCGCTGTATGCAGTCTTCATGAAAGATTTTCAGTTGCTCACAAGTTGAGAACTCTACATGAATATTTATTATTTTGATGGTGCTTCAACTCTTGACATGCACCATTTAATTATCTTGTTAGTCATTCTCTGATTACTCATCTAATCATTTTGACATATTACTGGGTGTGTGTATATAGCACAGTAGAAAATCGGAACTCGAACACTCTTTTATAAATGCATTGCGGAAAATTAAGTGGAGTAGTTTGAGCAGATAGTGCGTACACAGGCACGGTCTCCTCCCAGCTGACCTCTTCTCTAAAAGAAGCAAGTGTTACAGAAACCACTAGGACAATTAACCAAGGTGAGGCCATATACATTGCAGTGGTCTTCTCTATTGTGGGATAGTTGAAATGACCTCCGTCCATGAAAGGAGGATTAAAAAAATAAATTTACATCGCCAACCCCTCTCCTACCTGACACCCAGAAATGTCAGGGTAAAATTTTGTTTTAGTTTAGAGATACAAGTGGGGAAACAGGCCCTTCAGTCTACCGAGTCAATGCTGACTATCGATCACGCATTCGCACTAGCTTTATGCTTTCCCAATTTCTCATCCACTCCCGACGCACTGGGGGCAATTTCTGCTAATAAGCAATCGGTGAATACTGCAGAGGATTGGCTGGTGGGCAGTCTGCAGGGGAGGAGGAGACGCAAGAAGCTACAGAGCCTATAGGCCACACAAAAACTGGAAGAACAGCACCTCTTAATCTGCTTGGAAAGCTTGCAATCCAATGGTATGTGAACATTGAATTCTCCAATTTCAATTCATATTCCCCCCACTGTTCCTATCTTTCCCCTACTGACCCTCCCTTCTACAGTTGTATTGTATCCATTTTATCAAATTTTAATTTTATTAAAATCTATCCATTTTAATTTATCTATCACTTCTTCCACCTGGTTCTTCAATAGATATGGCACTAAATAAGTGTGGGATCTGAATAAGTGTTACTTCTCTGAACCACTCATTATCATCAATGTCAGTCAATTGGTGCCCATCACTGTTGATCAGGACCTGATGCAGGGGTCTCAAACCAATATGTCAACAATTCCTTGTACCACCTCCCCAATAGATGTCACTTAATCCCCTGAGTTCCTCCAGCTGTTTGTTTCTATTTTTTATTTGCTCATGATTCTAGCATCTGCAGTCTCTGCTGCCTCCAATGCACTGCATTTCATTGGATAACAATCTTCAACATTCCACCGTCATGTCTTAGTCATGGCTATTTTCCAAGATGGAGTGTAAGATGCTCTATGTTTTATTGGAACAGATTGACAATAATGCCACAAACCTGTCACACATGACCAAAGGAGGTAATGAAGCCATAGTGGGGAGGCTGTTTTTAAGGATACAATATAACTGCTATTTCCTAACTTAAGATTCATAGTTCTCAACTCGTAGCTCTCCATATTTTGGATGGTTTAGGAGTTAAATGATCCTGTAAAATTTTGTGCTGCTTTTTGTCATATTCAGAGATTTACTAATACGTTGGACATTTCAGAATTCATTTCACTGGGAAAAATGTCTTTCTTGCATTTAGCATTTGTTCTGCAAGTGTATTATTGGAATCAGTATTTATTTCTATAATGTAAAAACAAGGAACTGCAGATGCTGGTTTACAAAAAAATGATAGTGTGCTGGAGTAACTCAGCGGGCTCACTGAGTTACCTCAGCACTTTGTGTCTTTTTTTTTAAATATCTATCATGTTGCTATTTCAAAAATCCATATTTATTGAAAATAATAAACATCCATATGTTCAATGAATTGAAAGGCTTACCCTTGAGATTTGCATTCACCAAGTGGAATTGGCCTGAGTCTTTGCACCCTTTTTGTCCTCTTGGGCCACTCCCATCAAAACTGATGATGTCAGACCAGATCATGTGAGATTTCGCAGCCACAACCTCTGACTCATTAAACTAACTACAGTCTTTAGCAATATTCCCATGCTTGTGAAACTGTCAAGCATTTTCAGTGTTTAAGAAGGAACTGCAGATGCTGGTTTGAACCGAAGATAGGCACAAAAAGCTGGAGTAACTCAGTGGGACAGACAGCATCTCTGGAGAGAAGGAATGGGTGACGTTTCGGGTCGAGACCCTTCTTCAGACGAGTCAGTGTACTGGCCACACTGTCTATACCCTGTTCTTCTCCTTGAGAAGTGTGCTAGTATTTGTCCAAAGTACTTGTCTCACAGGCTGCTTGATCCATATTGTTTGCCTCTTCTGTATGGGAATTGGCAGCTATTCTTTCCTTTCTCTACATTCACTGACACATGCTCAGTTAGCTACCACAATGCTCATCAATGCTGATGATGCTTCAAATGTTCAACTATGGGCAACAACATTTTCAGCCCATGATTCAGTTACCTTGCTCTACCGTCGCTTGCTTCACACCCATTCCTTCTCTCCAGAGATGCTGCTGAATGTCCCGCTGAATTACGCCTGCATTTTGTGTCTGGCTTGCTTCACACGAAGTCTACTCTTTAAATACTTACCCAAGTAATTTGTTATTTAATGTCTATGCACAATTCATTCTAACTGTGGGTAAAGTAGGAAATGTGGAGAGTCACTTAATGGACACATAACTTCACATGCATACCATGTACCTATTCTTGAGGGATATCACCAGACTCGGAAACAGCTTCTTCCCCTCTGTCATCAGGCTTCTGAATGGTCCTTCCATAAGCTAGGATACAGTCCAGTTTCTCCAACCTACCTCATTGCAAACCATTGGTTTGTGTGTGTGAAGCTGTTACGCTACAGTGCTGAGAACCGTATTCTGCACTCTATATCTTTCTCTCAGCTCTTCTTATTGCACTTGAGCTTGGCTTGATTGCATCGTGTGTAGTATTATCTGATTGGCTAGCACGCAAAACAAAGCTTTTCACTATACCTCGTTATGTGACAATAATGAACCCAAACCTATATCTGGTTAGTTCCACTGTGCTCTGGAGTGGGTGGCTGCTTCTTCACTTCAGCAACTTTTAGTCAAAGGAACTACAGATTCTGATTTCCAAAAAAATATGAAAAGTACTTAGCGGGCCAGGCAGCATCTCTGCAGAACGTTTCGGACCAGCAGAATTTATTTGATTTTGCTGCCAGCACTATCGCCGAGCTTATTCCCCGTGACTGTCCGCCTCCTAGCCTCTGTTCCGTGCTTCCCCCACCCCCCCCACACACAGTTTGCCAGTACTCAGTCCTGGATACAGCAATGACATCCCAGACCTATGACAGTTTTTCTTTGGAAAAAAATGGTACTTGTGACATTATTTTCCTTTCAAAGCCCAGTCTGATGTTGGGCTAGAGCCAGGCTCAGTTGCAAACTGTCTGCTTATCGTAGCAGCCAGCACACCAAAGAACGATTGAATTCCATTTTGTTCCAAAGTATTGAAAATTGAATCAGAAATTTTCACTTAATAAAAAAAAAAAGTGCTTTCATCTGAATTCAGGCTAAAGCCGGGTAAATCCGGTAAATAAAATCTGGTAAATCCTTTTGAGATTTAAATGCTGGCATCTTTAATCCCTTCAACAGATGTTTTTAATCCATTGATTAATGCATTTTCGTTGAAACCATGACCATAAATCATTGAATGTATTTAAAACTTTGTAACTTTGTTGTGGCTGGAAACCCTGATAAGATCTATCATAAAAGTTTGATGTGCCATGCACATTTAGGTTTGAAAGAAAATTTGCATGGCAAATTACCAAAAATGACAATAGAACAGTGAGAATCAACTGAAATATGAATCAACAAAATATTATTAAATAATATATGAATTGAGCAGAAATGTTAATTGGAAAATGCCATGCCAAATCAAACAGAAAACCAGAAACATTGATTGAGCCATGAGTATAAAGGAAATGAAGCACAAATAACAAATTTTGCGTGTTTGTAATCTCAGAACAAGGGAGTATACTGATAATAGTGCTCTTGTATGAGAATCTGAATGGCCAGCAGCAGTTAACTCTCCATTTGTTAAAAGGGTTTGCAATGAAATGAGCAGGACAATTCAGTTGTGCATGCAGTTCATGGTTGTCCGAATAAAACAACTTCATCACTTGATAGACCGAATAGACAATGCAGAGGAGGTAGTTGTAGATACGATAATAACATTGAAAAAAAATTTGAACAGATACGTGTATAGGGAAGGTTGAGTGGGATATGGGCAGATGAGACTAGTGTAGATGGAGCATCGGTTTGGCATGGACATGTTGGGCTGAAGGGCCTGTTTCTGTGCTGTATGACTCTGACAGTTCAGCACAGATGTGGACAGAATAAAACAACGTTGCCTGATGTTGCTGTTCCATGTGAATGTAAATAATGATTAGCGTTCTGAGCCGCTGTTGTTCTGACACACATATGGCCTCGGCTTCCAAGCCCCTAGATACATATTGAAGTTTTTTGATGCTCAGTTATTCTTCATTAACCTGTTTTGAATTTTTGTTTTTGCCGATTTGATTATCTACATTAACCCGGTGTGCTGATGAACATTTGAGGCTCCTGCAACCTATGTGGGTTTGTTTGAGTTTTTTAATCCCAATGGCTATTTGCTGTGGCACAGAATTTAAGCTAATCAACAAAAATTGCTTGAGAGCTCAGTAAGCTCCATACTTAAGCAACACCAAGCCTGTTAAAGGCACAGAGCTGTCTTTTGCAGCACACTTAAGGGACACCTTGCTAGGATTAGTTTAATTTAATCTAGAGATACAGCGTGGTAACAGGCCCTTTGGCCCACCGAGTCTGTGCCGAACAGCAATCACTCGTACAATAGTTCTACCCTATACACTAGGGACAATTTACAGAAGCCAATTAACCTACAAAAGTGCATGTCGTTAGTGTGTGTAGAAACCGGAGCACCCGGGGAAAAGTCACGTGGTCACAGGGAGAACGTACAAACTTTGTAAAGACAGCACCGGTAGTGAAGATCAAAACTGGGTCTTTGGCGCAGTAAGGCAGCAACCTTGATCATAGGACTCAATACAAAGCTTGCTGAGATGTTTTTAGTCCTTGGTTATCATTTGTGCATTGCTTCCTATGAAATGGATCTTTGTGAAAGCACAAATATATACTTTCATACTGAATAGAAGCATGAATGTTCTTAATAGTGAAAGGCCTGGATAGAGTGAATGTAGAGAGGATGTTTCGACTAGTGGGAGAGTCTAGGACCAGAGGCCATAGCCTTAGAATAAAAGGACATACCTTTAGAAACAAGATGGGAAGGAATTTATTTTGTCAGAAGGTGGTGAATCTGTGGAATTCATTGCCACAGACGACTGTGGAGGCCAGGTTAATAGATATTTTTAAGGCGGAGATTGACAGATTCTTGATTAGTACTGGTGTCGGGGGTTATGGGGCAAAGGTAGGAAAAGATAGATCTGCCATGATTGAATGGTGGAGTAGACTTGATGGGCCAAATGGCCTTATTGTGCTCCTAGGACCTATGAGAGAAACTATTAATGAAAATAATATTTAACTGAAATCAAAGGGAATTAAATCAAGTGTGAAATAGGAAAATGCATCATCCAGTGTTCATGAATTCTAAATCCTATGGGAATGTTCAGGTAGACCCTAACCAGGTTATATCGGTTTTGTGACGATATGATTCATATCTTGATGACCTTTTAATGCCTTTTTATTATTCTGCATTTTCTCGTCATATTGATTGCAGCTTATTAAATGTGACATCTGTTCTTATGAATTGACCGATCTTTTGTGTGTAATTTGCACTTGTATCACATTATATCTGCACTGAGTGTATCACTGGTATGGTGATGTCAATTCAATCCATCACGGAATGGGATGACCTGTTTTTGTCTTCAGTGATTTCCTTATTTGTCAGCCTGCCAGTTTCTGCAGTATAGTTGGCAGCAGCATCTAGCAGCACAATGTGTAGGAACGAACCGCAGAAGCTGGTTTAAACCGAAGATCAATAGTAAAAGCTGGAGTAACTCAGCGGGACTGGCAGCATCTCTGGAGAGAAGGATTGGGTGATGTTTCGGGTCGAGACCCTTCTTCAGACTGAAGAAGTCGGAAGAAGGGTCCAGCAGCACAAATGTCTCATTAGCTTATTGTCACTTGGCTCGGATTATGTCATGTGGCACATGAAGGTAAGATAATGCATTTGCTGGAAATCCAAAAGGAAATATGTTGATAAGCTACAATGAAGGGTGACCAGTGTGAAACGGGAACTGGATTCTTTGCACAGATGCAGCCTGATTTGCCGCACATTTTCAGGCAGAACAAAAAGTTTGTTTTGATTTAAATTAGTAGAATGCCCCACACATTCCAAGGTGAATAGTTAGGAACTAGATCGGGGTGTTAAATCCTGTAAATTTGAACTTTGGGCTATATGATTGTAGTTATCAGACTAGGTACATCAAAGTAGACACTGAAGAAATCCAATTTCCTACAACTGACCTGTAACTCATTCTAGAGACACACAGAGTTACAGATGCTGGAATCTTGAGCAGAACACAGTGTTAGAGTAACTCGTTGGGTCAGGCAGCATCTGTAAAGGGAATGGACAGGCTACATTATGCTCCACAGATGTTGCCTGACCCACTGAGTTCCTCCAGTGTTTGGTAACCTATTCACTTGGTGTCTTGTGTTTGTGTGTGTTTAGTAACCTATTCTCTCCTTCCAAATATGTCCCCTCTTCAACCTTTCTATTTCCAGGATTTTCCTAATCAAATCTTCCCGATATGGGAAAAAAATGCCAAAACAAGGAACTGCAGATGCTGGATTACACAAAAAAAGACACAAAGTGCTGGAGTAACTCCAAAGGTCAGGCAGCATTTCTGGAAAACGTGGATAGGTTCATGGAAAATGAAGTTCTACCTGGTCCACTGTGTTACTCCAGCATTTTGTCTCTATTTTTGTAAACCAGCATCTGCAGTTCCTTGTGTCTTAATTGCTGCCTGACCCACTAAGTTTACTCCAGCATTTAGTGTCCATATTTGGTATAAACCAGCTTCTGAAGTTGCTTTGTATTATGTCTTGATTGTTGTGCTGGTTCTCCTCGATGTCATCAATGCAACTTGTTAACCTGAATTTATATAAAAATTGACTTTCTGTATATTGTGGACCATGTTTATTTTCTCTTTGCCCCATGTGTGAAATTATTTCATGTTCAAAAGTTCTAGGAGCAGAATGAGGCCATTCGGCTCATCAGGTCTACTCTGCCATTTAATCATGGCCGAGCTATCTTTCCCTCTCAACCCCATACTCCTGCCTTTGCCCCATAATCCCTGACACCCTTAATAATCAAGAATCTGTCAATCTCTGCCTTAAAAATATCCATTGCCTGGGTAATATGCAAAACAAAGTTAGTTGCTGTAACTCAGTACACTTGACAATAAGCCAGTTCGGTATTCTGACAGCGCATGCACAGGTCATAGGTCGCTCGGGCTAAACGCTCGTGGCTGCCGTGCGGCTGCATGGGTGCAGACCTGCGTCTCGTCCCTATCCAGCCGCCGCTGGGCCATCCCTGTGTTCCCCCCCCCCCCCCCCCCCCCCCGAGTGTCTCGGCTCGGCCTGTCTCGGCGGGGCGCTGGCCCGGGGACAGCCCAGGCCCGCAGGCAGCGCGGCAAAGAAGCACCAACTTCAGCTCAACCCCGCCCGTCCCGCCGGCGGGACAGGCAGAGTCGAACTGGGGCCAGTGCTTCCCCTCGTCGCTGGCTGCAGGCCTGAGCCGACACTCCCGATCACGGACCCCTGGATAGAAGACCCTCCTTCAGATTTAATTTTGGGCGGTAAGAACACTCAGTTCACTCAATGCAAACTTTAGGTCATTTGTTCCTTGCACCCGTGGAAATCTCCAGCGCGGTCGAGACGAGGGGGTTCTGAAGTTGCATTTTCTTGATTGAGGACATTTTCTCTACTCTCCTAGAAGCAGTAAGCCGTGGCTTTTCCAGTGGTTGTCTGTCTAACTGAAACCTCTGTTTCCCCCACCTCTCACCATCTCTCCCAGTCTCCCACTCGCATCTGCCCCCCTCTCTCTCGCTGTTACACCCCGCTCTCCCCCGCTGCCAGGCACCCCGTTCACTTTTTTAAAATTCTCAAATGCCCTTTGGAAAAATCCCATGATTCCTTGCGTTTTTTTCAGAATACCGAACTGGCTCATAAAGTACCAGTGAATCTGTGCTGTTGAATATTTTTCCTTGTGATTTGCCACTCACTGGCTACCTTCATCACAGAGAGACTTTAGCTTTGGTGGTTTGAAATTTGAGCTGTTGTTATTTTGTGTAAACATGTTTTCATACGGTGGCAGTCTGGTTGCACAGCACACTGCTAACATGGTGATGTTCATGTATTCCTCAGTTGTAAAATACAAAACAAAGGCTGCAGCAGGTGTGATCAGAATGTTTTTCTCTTTAGTACACAACATCTTTGCTCAGATTAAAAAACATTATTTTGGACAACATTCAGGGATATATCGTAGGAACAAGGAACGGCAGATTACCGAAGAAAGACATAGTGCTGGAGTAACTTAGCGGGCAACATCCCCAGAGAGCATGGATAGGTAACGTTTCTGGTCGAGACCCTTCTTCAGACTGAAATATATCCTTGGTTTTTATTCAAAGAATTTGGAAAATTATTGCAGGAAACAATGATGTGATATAAGAATATAAAGAAACAATAGTTTTACTGGTACTACCTTGGCAATATGGGTACTCAGCACATACACAAACCAATTTCAATTTGTCACACCTCTTTACTGGCAGAAATATTACTTTTTTAAAGTTGGATTTTAGCACATTAAATTTCTTTGTCTTACTGTCTGCAACACACCATTCAGTGAGGGACTAGTCTCGTCATGACTGTTTAGAACTTTTTCCTGTGTTTCTTATTCAGTTTGCACCTATCAAGCAGACTAGCTTAAACTCCACACTAATTCAAACATTGTAATTTTGCCCCTGTCTCTTTTTTCCAGTTTTCTCTCCCTACTATGAGCAACCATCTATCTCGCTGGAAGCCCTTGGTTTATCTTTAATCGGACTTTACTTTATCTTGCACTAAACGTTATTCCCTTTATCATAAATGTGTAGGATGTGAAAGCAGGAGCATGATTCCTGCCTGTGTTCACCCCTCTACCCATGCTGTAGGTGCCATGGTTTTCACTAACTACACCTGAAAGCAAGTTGCAGAGTTACTAGCCATTCTGTTGGAGGTAAGCGTCGAATCCAGATATTCTGTGAATAAAGGGTTGCATGGGTCAGAACCAATTAGTCCATTCCAGGATTATAATAAAAAATGAACATTGAACTACTAAGGGCCAAAGCTACAAATTAACGTTTAATTTTAAGAAAGGACACAGGAGTAACCAGTGTGTCCAATGATTTAATGCTTTGCATCAATCAAGCAACTGAGAAGAGCTAATTAGGGTCATGAAGTATGGGTTGCTTCTGCAGTTTCATCTTGCTTGTGCTAATAAAACCTTGCATTATTCATTGCAGGGTGTGTGATTTTGAGCTGAAGTGATGATGGCAGTGTAATAGGCCTTTTTGTATTAATAGTTTTGTTGCAAAATTAAATTTAAGATTGTTCTTGGAGCCAGACTTAAAGTTTGCCTGATTCATATGGACCAGTAGTCAAATTTACTGTTCAACTTTTGATAAAATGAATTTTAAAACTAGCTAAGATTTACCTTGGAGGAAGGATTCGGGAGAGGTGTAGAATAAATAAACATGCCTTCCTTTGAATAACAAAGTTGCCCTGGTGCATTCATGCTTGATTGGAAATCCCTGAAGACATGTTTATTGTCATTGTTTTTATTACACACTCCCTCTGTTTATTGAACATACAAGCAATCAATGGCATGCGTGTTTGCTTCTAGAAATCAAAGACCATTTAAGGCTAAAGTTGTTCTCTGTCTTGACCTCCTGAATCTACAGAGAGTGGTGAACACAACCTGGTCCTTCAGTGTCACATCGCTTCATTCCATCCAATCCATCACCACAATAGTGTGTTGCATCAGAAGATTATAAGTATCGTCAAAGATACCACCCCTGGCATCTCTTTTCACTCTCCTACCTTATGGGAGATGATACAGGAGCTTGAAGCTCTGGTGTCCAAACTTGAATAACAGCTTCTCTCTACCAGACTGCTGAACCAATCAACTGTTTCTCACCCCCTTACCAGAGGTGCTGCCACGTACTCTTACCTCTACCTTATTTGCTTATTCAATTATTGTACTTTAATATATTTTTGCACTACAACCTTGCATCGTTCTGCTGTTTTGTGGATTTTGTATTTATCATTACTGTATGCATGCTGTTTACTCTGAGTAAGCAAGGATCATTGCACCCTGGTATGTTTGATAAACAAATCTGAATCTGAAGACATCACTCTGATTTTCCAGGTTAATATCATCAACGTGGTGAAAGATGCTCTTTGGTTTACCCAAAGCTTGTTGGTCCTCCAGTATAACGTGATGTCAATAGAGAATGCAGACAACTGGCACATACTAGGTGGTGGGAGTACGTGCTGTGGGATGCACTGAAGCTGAGTGCAGCCAAGGCAAAGACTTTGTGGGAAAGACAGTAGTCTATGTTTATTGAATGGAATGGAGTCATACAGCATGGAAACGGGCCCTTTGACCCACCAAGTCCACGCCGAACATTGTTCTATATTATTCCGTTTTCACATCCACTGCCGATACACTAGGGTTAATTTACAGAGACCAAGTAACCCGCACGTCTCTGGCATGCGGGTTGGAAATTGGGCCACCTCGGAGGAAACCCATGCGTTCACAGTGAAAATGTGCAAACTACACACAGACATGATCCGAGGACAGGATTAAACCTGGGCTCTGTCGCTGTGAGGCAGCAGTTCTACCGGCTGCCCCACTGCGTCTAGATAATTTTGAATCTTCTCTGAAGCATATATCATCCCAAGGTGGTCACAAAAAGTAACAACGCTACCAATTCATAGAACTAATAACACTGAATGTATAGATTGAATGACACAACAAAATGTAAAGTGAACCATGCACTCTTTTTTGTGCTTGCATTTTATTTTTCTTATTTTGTTTTTGAAATGTTAAAAATCTTCTAGATATATGAGCTGCAACCTTCTGTTTAGAACCCGCTAAACTATGCGGGAGGACTTTGCACAAGTGGTGTGAAACAAGTGGGTCTGAGCGTTTACACATCTTGTGTACACAAGCATCTATGGACATGTTAGATCCAAGTCCAAATGTTTGTGCACTCCCAGTTTAGAGGAGAGTGTAATATATGAAGAAAAGGTAAAATTCTACATTTTGGTTTGTCAATCTTGTTGTGATTCTGTCAAATGGAAAAACTCATTGGTTGTACATTTGTTCAAATTAATATTGATTATATTTCAACCTGGGAAAAAGACAGTGCATTCACCCGATCTACACTCCTCATGATTTTATATGCCTCTTTAAATAAGATCACTCAGCCTCGTCCTAGCCTGCCCAACCTCTTCCTATAGTTCAGGCCCTTAAGTCCAGGCAACATCCTCGCAAAGTCCTCTAGCCTGCTTAATGACCTCTCTCCTGTAGCAGGGTGACCAAAACGAAATACAATACTCCATGTGCGACCTCACTAACAATGCCTTATACAACTATAAGATAATGTCCAAATTCCTACTCTCAATTCCCTGACTGATGAAGCCCAGTGCGGCAAAAGCTACCTTCACCACCCTATCTACCTGCAACGCCACTTTCAGGGAACTATGCACCTGTGCTCCTAGATCCTTCTGGTCTACAACTTTTCCCAGGGTTTACCGTTCACTCTGAAGGTCCTGCCTTGGTTTGACTTCCCAATATGCAATACCCGACAGTTATCTGAATTAAACTCCATTTGCCATTCCTTGGCCCACTTATCCAGATGATCAAGATTACCTTTTAATTCTTGATAACCATCTTCACTCTCTACGATGCCACCTATTTTTCTCCCAACCTCTGTTTTTTACCATTTACATCAATTCTCTATCCAGTTAGCTTGCTAATACTCAAATCAAATTCATGAGACACAAACCATGCACAAAATCATGGTGACTATCCATAATCAACCAATGTCTTTCAAAATCCACATATCTTATTCTTTAGTATCATTTCCAGTAATTTTCCCACCACAGATGTTGGACTTATTGGTCTACAATTCCTAGGTTTTTCTTTGCAACCCTTCTTAAAAAAAGACACAACATTAGGCACCTTCTAGTCTTTAGGCACCTCATCCATGTCCAATGATGATTTGTATATCTCGCCCAGGGCTCCTGCAGTGTATTCTCTAGCTCCCACAGTATATTTAGATATACCTGATGATTTATCGACTTTCATACATTTTAGGATATCCGGCCTCTCTCTTCAACTGTAATATCACCATCAAATTTCCCAATTTCCCTAGTCTTTCTCTGCAGTAAAAACAGAGAGGAAATATTCACTGAGGACCTTACCCACCTCCTGTGTCTCTAGATGCCTACTATGTTCTGTTGTGCTGAAGCAAAGTAAGAATTTCATTGTCCCATCTGGGACACATGACAATAAACTCTCTTGAATCTTGACCACTATAGTTTTAGAAGGGGGATCTATTCTTTTTAATTACCCTTTGTTCCCTGAATGTGCTTATAAAATTTATCTGGATTCTCCTTAATCTTAACTGCCAGAGATGTATCCTAACCCCTTTTTGCTCTGTTGACATGGTAAATGGTAGGGAATTGAGGAATGCTGTGGAACAGAGGGATCTAGGAATAACTGTGCATAGTTCCCTGAAGGTGGAATCGCATGTAGATAGGGTGGTAAAGAAAGCCTTTGGTGTGCTGGCCTTTATAAATCAGAGCATTGAATATAGGAGTAGGGAAGTAATGTTAAAATTGTACAAGGCATTGGTAAGACCAATTCTGGAGTATGGTGTACAATTTTGGTCGCCTAGTTATAGGAAGGATGTCAACAAAATAGAGAGAGTACAGAGGAGATTTACTAGAATGTGCCAGGGTTCCAGCAACTATGTTACAGAGAAAGGTTGAACAAGTTAGGTCTTTATTCTTTGGAGCGCAGAAGGTTAAGGGGGGACTTGATTGAGGTCTTTAAAATTATGAAAGGGATAGACAGAGTTGACGTGGATACGTTTTTCCCATTGAGGGTAGGGAAATTTCAAACAAGAGGGCATGACATGAGAATTAAGGGACAGAGGTTTCGGGGTAACGTGAGGGGGAACTTCTTTACTCAGAGGGTGGTGGCTGTGTGGAATCAGCTTCCAGCAGAAGTGGTGGAGGCAGGATCGATTTTAACATTTAAGAGTAAAGTGGATAGGTATATGGACGTGAAGGGAATGGAGGGGTATGGTCTGAGTGCAGGTAGATGGGACTAGGGGAAAACAAATGGTCGGCACGGACTGGAAGGGCCGAGAGGGCCTGTTTCCGTGCTGTAATTGTTATATGGTTATATGGTTATATGATATTATTAGTTCCCAGTGCCAATGCTCCTCTGATCCCAGCTACCTATAACTGACCCATGCCTCCTTTTTCCTGACCAACAAGATGACACCATTTCCATTCAGAACTACCTGCATTAGTCAACACGATCTGGCTCAGTATTTACACCTCCTTAATTGATCTATCTATGAAACAAAGCCTGGATTCTTTTCTGTAACATGAGCATCAATGTGAAAGATTTATTCATTTCGGGGAATGTAAAATAATTACTCCCATTCTTAAAGAAATGCATTCTGCATTAGGTAATTTTCTTTTAATTCTAAAGTTATGTGTTATTTGATTATCTGGACAAACATTGCAGGCAGTTCCCTGTGAAATTCGTTGGAGCTTGCAGAGATTAGTTAACAGATGAATGCACAGTGCCTCAGCGATCACAATGCACTGGCATCTGAGGGTGGGGTGATCAGGCTGAATCAATGGATAGGTGATGTTTCACGTCGGGGGCCTTCTTCAGACTAACTTCTTTAAAGTAAGCATGCCTTGAGGAGATTTTGCAGTGGAGCAATAAAATGAAGACACAAGGAACTGCTGATGCTGGTTTACAAAGACACAGAGTCCTGGAGTAACTCAGCAGGTCAGGTGCCTTGAGCACCACTGAGTCAGCCTTGTGTGATGAAATAATTTTAGTTTCCACACCTGGACTGTGTGAAGGAAACTTTAAGTCTGTGATCTGGATGCTGGATGGTTTTCAAGGTAGGGGAGAATTGTGGATCCAAAAGTGTAATCGTTGATAATGAGATCTGTCAAGGTTGGAGAGGGGAGATATGTCAGTGAGTCAGACCCGGGGTTGTGTGCAGAACAGGATATTGAGTTGACAATTGGGTGATTGGATGGTGGAACAGGTGTAATGTAGCAATTAAATAGGGAAATGAAAGTTTAGGGTCATGGGAAACAAACGGAGAGCAAGTAAGTAAATAGAAGGAAACAAAATGCTGCAGTGACTCAGTGATTCCGACAGCAACTGAGGAGGAAATGAATGGAGAGGCGATGTTTCAATTTGGGACCCTTCTTCAGACTAGTCTCCAAATAGCTCGAATCTATCTTGCTCGTCTTCAAATACCTCAATTCTATCATGTTTCCTCTCTTCCTCTCTTCCACCCTTCCACCCCCCCCCCCCCCCCCATGTCCAGTCCCTTCGGACCTACATCCAAGACACTTCACATGCTCATCAACTCTTCAATAAAGGGGGCCCATCTCAACGTCACCTTTCAGATGCTGTCTGATCTGCTGAGTTACCCTAACACTTTATTTTTTGCTCAAGATTCCAGCATCTGCAATTCCTTTTGGTTCCCAGTAAATAGAAGAGTTTGCCAGAGTTGGGTACAGTGTGCTGCGTTGGGATGTGCACAGGGAAAGCTTCTTTTACATCATTACTGGCTACAGGCGTATGGAGAGCTGCATGTGCTCAATTTCCAAAGTGGAGTGTCTTGAGGTAAAACTAGTGCAACTGCATTCCATACAAGGAAACATTGGTATTTCTATTGCATCAGCACAGGCATGTGAGCTAAAAAGCATTTCCTCATACAAGGCTGATTCAGCGTCGGAGAATGTGATCCTTCGATACTGGAAAAGGTAACACCATGCAACTGAATTTCTACCAGAATCTTTCGGTGAAAGGTTCATAAGTTATTGGAGCAGAATTGGGTCATTCGGCCCATCGAGTCCACTCCGCCATTCAATCACAACTGATCTACCTTTCCCTCTCAATCCCAATCTCTGGCCTTCTCCCATAATCCCTGACACCGGAACTAATCAAGAATCTATTAATATCCTCCTTAAAAACATCCAATGACTTGCCCTCCACAGCCTTGTGAGGCAATGAATTCTACAGATTCACCACCACAGACTAAAGAAATTTTTCCTTTCTCAAGGTACGTCCTTTTATTCTGAGACAATGACCTCTGGTCCTAGACTCTCCACTAATGGAAACATCCTCTCCACATCCACTCTATCCATGCCTTTCACTATTCAGTAAGGTCAAATGGGCATATCTGTAAGACATGGTTTATTTGGAAAATTTTACTCTGGAATGCAGTGCTGCTCCTAATTCAAACTTGAGGTGGTAAATTGTTGGCAGTCCTTCAGTGTTGACAAATTTCCTGGATCAGTTGTCAGCGGTCGATGAGTGTGGGGGGCCGCCGTGAAGTACAATGGAGGACCCGGCGTAGGGGGACCACTGTGAGAGACAGTGGGAGAACAAAGGGGGACCCAACGTGGGGGGGCACTCTCGTTTTAGAGTTTTCTGCCCAGGGGATAAGCCTGCGTTTGTTTGTTCGTTCGTTCTGATGAAGGCGCTGCGCACACAGCAGCCAGCCAACAGTCACTTGTCCTTTTCTTCTTTGTTTTCTCTTTTTCCTTTTCTTTCGTTCTTGAAATTTTAATTTCAAGTTTTCATGCACTTTGTGTATTATGACTGTTGGCAGACCAATTTCCCTCCAGGGATGAATAAAGTTGTATCGTAAGATGGCTTAATGTTCTGACCCTTAAGGGGGCGGTAGCTCGTAGAGATGCTGCCTCAGCACCAGAGACCCGGGTTCGATCCTGCCCTCGGTTGCTGTCTGTGAGGAGTTTACACGTTCTCCCTGTGATCGCGCGGGTTTCTTCCAGGTGCTCTAGTTCCTCCGATCGCAAAGATGTGCAGGTTTGTAGGCTAATTGAACTCTGTTTTAAAATGAATTGCACCTAGTTTGTAAGGAGTGGATGAGTAAATGAGATGACATAGAAGTAGTGTGAATGGGTGATCAATAGTCAGCAATGACTCGATAGGCCGAAGGACCTGTTTCCATGCTGTATCTCTAAACTAAACCAAACTAAACTTGAGCCACAGACACTAGAAGGCAGTACAGGCAGTGTTCAATAGAAGTGTCAAACTTTTTATGCAGTGTTGCCTTTGAACTTCAACAATCACGTGGATCTCGGTGGAAGAGGAACTTGTATCCAATGACAAGAGTTAGGGAAGTGACTGGTTACAGCCTTCATTCATCTTTGTAGCTTTTGAGAAATATGCCTTAATTTGCCTGTAGTGTTGCTGAGATATTTTGTTGTCCCCATTCGTCTTTTATCACCTATCTGATCGATGACACTATTGGAAATTATACAGGCCTGGTGGGGTCGCCAATGCAACAAGATCATTGTAAGTGTTCTCCCACATTGTCTATTCAAAGTGGAAATTCATGGACTGGGTGTTAAGCTAAACAATAGACTGCAGATGGCAGAATCTTAAGCAAAAACCCAAACTGCTAGAAGTACTCAGCGGATCAGGCAGCATCTGCGGAGGGAGATAGACAGCCAACATCTCGAGTTAGGGCCCTTCTTCCGATATAGAGGGGAGATGGTTGGTAGAGAGGAAGTGGTGGGCAAGAATTAGCAAGGTATGGGAGGATACAAGTGGGGGGGGAGGTTGATTGGCAGATGTCGGGTGGGGAGAGATGGGTGGAGATAGTGCCCAAGGTTGAAAGTGTAGTGGAGAAGGCAAAAAGGTTACAAATGGTGGAATCTGTTAAGGAAGGAAGATGGAGGGTTGCATGTAGATCCAGAGGGGAAGGACAATGGGTGGAAGGAAACAGGAGTTGGAGCGGGTGGGGAAATGAGCAGATGGAGGTGGGAAGAGGAAAAAAATGTGTGCGCAGATGGTGGCGGAGGAAACTGAGTCAATGAGAATGGGATTGGTTACCTGAAATTAGAGGATTTAATGTTCATGCCACTTGGGTTGTGGACTATCAAGTGGCACGTGAGATGCTGTGTTCTACTTTGTGTTTTGCATCACTGTGTCACTGGTGGAGGCCGAGGATAGAAAGGTCAGAATGGGAAGGGGAATTAAAATGGCTATCAACCAGGAGCATCACAGGTTCTGGTGGACATCTCACCCCAACTGACTCGCCTGTCAATCTACCCCACCTTGCCTGAATTCGCCTGTCATGTTAGTTCTTGCCCATCCCTTCCCCTCTACTCTCTGTACCAACTATCTCCCCCTCTACTCTGATAGAGGGGCCCTGATTCAAGATGCTGTCTGTCCATCTCCCTCACAGATGCTGCCTGATCCAATGAGTTCCCACTGGCGAACAGTCGCCTAATGTACACATGGTTTCAATATCGTCTGTCCATTTCCCCCATTTAAAGTATCAGCCACTTGAGTTATGATTAGCAGCGGTGTCAGTCGCCTCATGTTGATAGGAGATTATGGAACTGATCCAGACCAATGATTCAATTAAGTTCGGAGAGTGGGCTATACTTTGACATTTTGGATGCAAAGAAATGAAAGGGAGTTTTTATTTTGGGAATTGGCTAACATCCTGTAAAATCTGAATACCTGGTCACGTACCACATTATTGCTTTGTAGTAGCTTGACCTACAACTCCATACCTGACAATTAAGTTTCAGGGAGTGTCCTGGAACTGCTTCGGGATATGGAAAATGAAAGGCGTTGTATAAATGACAACACAATGTAGGAATGTTACAAAATGTTCAGATTTTAAAAATCAAGCATAAAAAGAACTTTAATTTGATACCTATTTCACTTTCAGATCTTCAGTATTAAAAAAAGTTATGGTAATTTTCATACTCAGAAATTAGCATCTTGTTCCCTATTGCTTTTCCATTGACTTAACACAAAAGCTGTAATCGAGGACAGTCAATTGACATAAAAGCCCATAACTTTCTTAAAAATTAAAGAACTGAATGAATTTTTCAGTTATTATAGATAGAAGCATTCTGAAACGCATATGAAGATAAGGGAGACCCAGTGGATGTGTTATATCTGGACTTTCAGAAGGCTTTCGACAATAAGAGATTAGTATGCAAATTTAAAGCACACGGTATTGGGGGTTCAGTATTGATGTGGATAGAGAACTGGCTAGCAGACAGGAAGCAAAGAGTAGGAGTAAACGGGTCCTTTTCAGAATGGCAGGCAGTGACTAATGGGGTACCGCAAGGCTCAGTGCTGGGACCCCAGCTATTTACAATATATATTAATGATCTGGACAAGGGAATTGAATGCAACATCTCCAAGTTTGCAGATGACAGGAAGGGGGGGGGGGGGTAGTGTTAGCTGTGAGGAGGATGCTAGGAGGCTGCAAGGTGACTTGGATAGGTTGGGTGAGTGGGCAAATGCATGGCAGATGCAGTATAATGAGGATAAATGTGAGGTTATCCACTTTGGTGGCAAAAACAGGAAAGTAGACTATTATCTGAATGGTGGCCAATTAGGAAAAGGGGAGATGCAACGAGACCTGGGTGTCATGGTACACCAGTCATTGAAAGTAGGCATGCAGGTACAGCAGGCAGTGAAGAAAGCGAGTGGTTTGTTAGCATTCATAGCAAAATGATTTGAGCATAGAGCAGGGTGGTTCTACTGCAGTTGTACAGGGTCTTGGTGAGGCCACACCTGGAGTATTGCGTACAGTTTTTGTCTCCTAATCTGAGGAAAGACATTCTTGCCATAGAGGGAGTACAGAGAAGGTTCACCAGACTGATTCCTGGGATGGCAGCACTTTCATATGAAGAAAGACTGGATAGACTCGGCTTGTACTCGATAGAATTTAGAAGATTGAGGGGGGATCTTATAGAGACTTACAACATTCTTAAGGGGTTGGACAGGCTAGATGCAGGAAGATTGATCCCGATGTTGGGGAAGTCCAGAACAAGGGGTCACAGTTTAAGGATATGGGGAAAGTATTTTAGGACCGAGATGAGACAATAGTTTTTCACACAGAGAGTGGTGAATCTGTGGAATTCTCTGCCACAGTTAGTTGAGGCCAGTTCATTGGCTATATTTAAGAGGGAGTTAGATGTGGCCCTTGTGGCTAAAGGGGTCAGGGGGTATGAACAGAAGGCAGGTACAGGATACTGAGTTGAATGATCAGCCATGATCATATTGAATGGCAGTGCAGGCTCGAAGGGCCGAATGACCTACTCCACCTATTTTCTATGTTTCTATGAAACATCTTTCTTGGAAGTACTGAAATTAAAGCATATAATTAGTTAGTTACCTAATTGTAGCTAATTACAAAATTGACCATTGTGACGGAAATAGTAATAAACACCCAGATGCCTTGAAAATTCAAAAATGTGATATTCTGAAGCAGAACTTTAATATTATTGTAATTGTAATATGTGCTGTAAGTCCATAACAAACAGGTAAAACAGGTAAATAAATTACAATTTCTAGCAAAAGACCAAGTCTTTATGGAGAAGATCAGTTGCTAGCTGTATAATCAATATCATCAACATACTCCTCAGATTGTAAGCAGTAAGCAACTCTGTACGCCTTGTTTATCCTCAACCTTTCAATTTTGGCATTGTAAACCTACAAGTTTTTGCTCTTCAAACCACACATGACATGCCTTTCTGCCCATTACTTACCCATTAAGAATGTCCTGTAGATCATCACATTTGGAGTAGTCCAAATTCGGATAATCTCTCCGAATGCTGTCTAAATTAGTCTCTTTTGCTGGGCATTTGGATTGACAATTTTGCATTTCTTCTTCGGAGACATCCGTTTAAAATGTAAAGGAATAAAAAACACTGAACAGCATTAACAGCATTAACAGAAACCAATTATTTGCAGTTTTAGAAAAAAGGTAGAAAGTTAAACGCTAAAACAAATAGTAAATACCCAACAACATATTCATATACATCAGTTTAATCAAATCAATTAAATTCATTTAATCAATTTAATTCATCTAAATTCAATTACTAGATCTAAACATCCATATCTTAAGAAAAGGCTAAACATTGTAAATAGCCTAAGTATCCAAATAACAAATAACAAACTGATCCCATTCACACAAGAATTCACAGTATAACATGATTTTTAAATCTCACTTTGTCATGAATTTATATGCCAAATGGAAGGAATTTAATGTTTAATTCACATAAATTAATCCAGAAACATCCACTCTCAAGATAATCAAAAACATTATTTTTTGCACAATGCATCTGACTAAACTATACTGGATATTTAGTATGAAAATATTGATTTTAATGGATAGACAATAACACAAAATATAAATGTAGATGTTCTTATGACATTATTGTGCAAAAAATAATGAATTTGATTATCTTGAGAGTGGATGTTTCTGGAATGTGATCAATTGGAATATTGATACATTTTAAGCCCATATCGGCAGGCAAGCCATGTATGGGGGCCTAAGTAATATTTTTCGCATCATAAGATTAAAATGAAACCATGCCAAAAACCAAGATAGTATGTTAAATAAACAACATACCTTTTGTTTTGTGCCTGCACTTGTGAACTGTGATGTTGCAGGCGTTAGAAGTTGCGTTTAACTTCAATCCAGCGATGCAATTGTCCGGCAAATTAAAAAAAAACGGGAACAGAAGCGCAAGTGATTTTTCTTCATCAGCTAGCATCCCGAGGAAATCCCTCTCCGAAAACCTATACAAACCTGCATTTTAATCCCACCTCCCCCCCCCCCCCCCCAAGCCTCTGGTAGGTTTTGTAACAACGCTACACAGTGCTTTTCTTTGCTCATTTGTCTTTTGATGCCTAAATTTGATGCGAGTCTAAGCCGACCAGCGATCCCACACGCTAACACTATACTGCGCACGCTGGGGACATTTTGCAATTTTACACAAGCTAATTAACCTACAAACCTGTAAGTCTTTGGAGTGTAGGAGAAAATCGGAGCACCCAGAGAAAACGCATGCAGGTCAGTGGGAGGACGTGCAAACTCCGTACAGACAGCACCCATAGTCAGGTTCGAACCTGGATAGAAACATAAAAACATAGAAAATAGGTGCAGGAGTAGGCCATTCGGCCCTTTGAGCCTGCACCGCCATTCAATATGATCATGGCTGATCATCCCATATCTGCCTTCTCTCCATACCCCCTGATCCCTTTAGCCACAAGGGCCACATCTAACTCCCTCTTAAATATAGCCAATGAACTGGCCTCAACTATCTTCTGTGGCAGAGAATTCCAGAGACTCACCACTCTCTGTTTGATAAACGTTTTTCTCATCTCGGTCCTCAAAGATTTCCCCCATATTCTTAAACTGTGACCTCTTGTTTTGGACTTCCCCAACATCGGGAACAATCTTCCTGCATCTAGCCTGTCCAACCCCTTAAGAATTTTGTAAGTTTCTATACGATCCCCCCTCAATCTTCTAAAAACTTCCGTGCGGCAACGGCTTGTCGGCTTGCAGTCGCCTCGACGCATTACACACCGCCTCGACGTCGTGCCTCCGAGACCCTCTCTGTAGGTGCCTCCGTGACCCTCTCTGTGTGTGGCTCCATGGCCCTCTCTGTGTGTCCCTCTCTGTCCTGGCGAACTTACCTTTCAGACTTCGCTCCAAGTTCGCCTCACTTCCCGCTGCGTTGCGCCACTCACCCCACCTCCGCGCGGCCCCCGCTGCCGGTTTGGTCGCGCTCACCGCATGGAGTCGGATGCTGGTAGGGCCCTTAAGAATGTCTGTCGATAGAGGTACAGAAGGTCCTTAACAGATTATTGATTGATCTCTAGTGATAATGCTTGAGTTGCATCAGACGAGTTAACACTTAAGAATAAATAAGGGTGAAATAATCACAGTTGGCCCTGGAATAAACCTTTTCCTCCATCCCATTTTAAAACTGTATTTTAATTGTATGCTGGAATGTAAGGTATTGGAATCGGGGACAGTGTCCAAAACTATAAGTTTTGAAAAGTCTTGCAACGCTGCCATATAAAATCATTTGAAAGACACTAACTTCATTTATTTACATTATTAACCACCCT
Organism: Okamejei kenojei; assembly: GCA_035221665.1. Lineage (NCBI taxonomy): Eukaryota > Metazoa > Chordata > Chondrichthyes > Rajiformes > Rajidae > Okamejei > Okamejei kenojei. The sequence continues at coordinate 29,761,813 of CM069142.1, forward strand.
GATTAAAGTTGCAACGTATTGGGTAAGAATTTCCACATTGCACAAGAAGTGAAATTTCAATAACCATTATTGACAACATTATTTTTGAAACATGCATATTATATGTATTCGTGTCCCAATTTTCTGAAAACTTGACTCGTGGCTGGCATCACCTTGTTAATAATGATTGTTCTGTGAATCTGTAATTTATAGCTCATAATGACCTTGGATAAGTACAATTATGGTCCTTATCACATCCCTTATGGACCTTGTTGCTATTATGCTTTCTTCTTCAAGCATTTTGTCTCATTATATAACTCCTTTCTAAATTTGCACATCTTTAGTTTAGTTTCCAGATACAGCATGGAAACAGGCCCTTTGATCAACCGTTGTCACTAGTTCTATGTTATCTCACTTTCTCATCCACTCCATTCACACTTGGGAGGCGGCAATTTACAGAGGGCCAATTAACCTACAAACTCCCCATGTCTTTTAGGATGTGGGAGGAAACCTAAGCACCCAGAGCTCACTGAGAGAACATGCAAACTCCACACACAGCCCCTCCTCAAGTCAAGATCACACCCAGGTCTATGGTGCTCTGAGACAGCAGCTGTGCAGTTATGCCGCCCTGCTCCACTTGAATTTCTCTTCACAAACCGGCTGGTAACTCTTTAAACTCTGTCCCAGCTCCCAATACTCTGAAATGTCACTCCTCATTACAGGGCTGCCAACACTGGGTGAGAGTTGGGAGTGAGAAATTGCGAGACCAAGCCCGAGGGAGCGTAGCGACCGGGGTGGGGGTGTGAGAGGAGGGTGTCCCCCCCTCCCATTGGTACGGAACTTTTTTTCAGCTTGAAATTGTGTAATATGGTGCAAATTGTAGCAAGTCTTTTAACTTACACTTGAATGCAATATATATATTATTGCCATAGAGGGAGTGCAGAGAAGGTTCACCAGACTGATTCCTGGGATGTCAGGACTGTCTTATGAAGAAAGACTGGATAGACTCGGTTTATACTCTCTGGAATTTAGGAGATTAAGAGGGGATCTTATAGAAACTTACAAAATTCTTAAGGGGTTGGACAGGCTAGATGCAGGAAGATTGTTCCCGATGTTGGGAAGTCCAGGACAAGGGGTCACAGCTTAAGGATAAGGGGGAAATCCTTTAAGACCGAGATGAGAAAGACTTTCTTCACACAGAGAGTGGTGAGTCTCTGGAACTCTCTGCCACAGAGGGTAGTTGAGGCCAGTTCATTGGCTATATTTAAGAGTGAGTTGGATGTGCCCTTGTGGCTAAGGGGATCAGAGGGTATGGAGAGAGGCAGTACGGGATACTGAGTTGAATGATCAGCCATGATCATATTGAATGGCGGTGCAGGCTCGAAGGGCTGAATGGCCTACTCCTGCACCTAATTTCTATGTTTCTATGTTTCTATGTTTCTATATGCTTAGCTATGACTAAGGTTAGAGTAAATTACATTCCTAATTACATTCCACAGTAGAGTCCAGGCTCTGATCCATACGTGCAGCACATGAATGATCTTAGTGTATTCATGCATGGAAATCAGATTATAATCAAACACTTGGCCCATGTTGGCCAACCTGGGTTTCCCTGCTTACCTGGTACTACTCCTGGCCCTGACTCCAGTTGTATACCTTCTCTCATTCCTGTCCCTGAGTCCAACCCTACACATGGCCCCCTATTCTACCCTGATCATAGCTGCTTACCTATTTAGGATCCCAGTGCTGAACACACCCCTGGTCCCAGCTTTGACTGCACACCTAGTACTATTCCAGACATTGACTCTGGATGCACACTTGGCCTTGCTCCTAGCCCCTTTGCACTGACAATATATCTGGCCCACATAAAGCCCCATATCTGACCCCCTGGACTTAACCTATTACGTTCAAGTCCACAGGTGCTTAGCTAATGCAGTCATCCTTTATGGGGCACTTCACAGACCAAATTATGGATAACAAAATTTGCTACATTCATTGGCTTCCTTGTTATCTAACATGCTAGTCACTTTGTCAAAGAAGTCATCAATTGGTTGAACACAATTCCCATCCATAAAATTATACTCACTCAGCTGTATAATTATTCTGATACCATTTATTTCATTTTCGTAACAAACTGTCCTAAAGTCATCAGGCTAATTACAAATCAATAACATTAGCCAACTCCGAAACATGAAGCTCTGAGCATTGGGATCCAGACATCACGGACAACTGGCCTCAGTTCCCCGCTCACATCTGGCAGTGTTCTCCATCTGAACCAGGGGCCGTGGAGCGTTTTTGAAAGTGGGGAGGCTGAGTGATCACTGATCACTGGCCTTGGGGGTACCCAGTGAGGGAGTGGAGCAACCGAGTGGGGAGAGGGTGTGGAAGAAGGGTGTCCCCCCTCCCAGGGTAGGAACCTTTTTGAAATTTGATGTATTAAAATCATGTTTTAGTGCATTGTAGAAGTATGATTTCAATGTTTTTTGTATGAAGTATTTTTAAGAGGTAACGTTATCCACACAAAGGGTGGTGGGTGTTTGGAACAAGCTGCCAGAGGAGGTAGTTGAGGCAGGGACCATCCCAACTCTCACGCTTTGAGCGTGAGAATCACGCATTTGAAGAAACTCTCACGCTGATCAGAAATTTCTCACGCTCTGTGCTGAGAAATTCTGTGACCAACAAAAATTCAAAACTCAGATAAACTGCATGGTCCAGATAAAACCACTTCCAATCACTTATACCTCAACACACAATCCTCTTCCTCCTAACCTCATGTTCCAGGACTAAATATTAATAGAATATTGACTGGCCTTGAGGGGGATACGACATATATTGCCTGAACTAGATTCATAATAACATATGGATCTAGTGAGGGCAATATATGTCGTATCTCCCGAAAGAGGACAGTCAATATTGTTATTATTACCCATATCAGACATCTAGAGGAAAATTTGAACATCTCAGCTCGGCGGACTTCCACGTAAAATTTAACCAAAATGGACGCGGCAGTCTTCCTGTCTGCCGTTTGAATATTCTAAATTTCCCACGCAGCGTCACGTTGCCGTCACGTTGCCAAGTTCCCGGATGTGAGACCAGGGGAATATAAGACTATATTCCCCGCTGTTTTAACAGGTAAAGTCCATAGGCGTTCGCAAGAAAGGGGAATACAAGAAAATATTCCCCTGTTACCCCTGCTGGCAGTAAAAATGAAGGGAATACAATTTTGTAAAAGCATACCTCAGATGTGTGATATGGGTAATAATATCCTTTATCTCATTTAAAATAATACTTTTGACTGCGTGGCCTGTGGACTATATTTTTTCCATTAAATATGTCCTTGCCCCTCTATCTTTCGACAGTCTTGTTTTCATCCTTGTTATCTAGTATTTTCTCATTTCACCAGCTGGCACTTTATATTTGCACACCTCTGTCCTGACACGTGCACCATCAGCATATCCAAGGTCCCAGATTACACAAGGGCCGCACGGTGGTGCGGCAGTGGAGTTGCTGCCTTACAGCGCCAGCGACCCGGGTTCGATCCTGACTACGGGTGGTGTCTGTATACAGTTTGTACATTCTCCCCGCGATCGCGTGGGATTTCCCCGTGTGCTCCAGTTTCCTCCCACACAGGTTTGAACGTCAATTATCTTCGGTAAAGATTGTAACTTGTACCTAGTGTGTAGAGTAGTACTAGTGTACGGGGATCAGTGATCAGCTTGGGGGCTGAAGGGCCGGTTCTGCTCTGTATCTCTAAACTAAACACTCCCACTGAGGGCATCTATATAATTCTCCTCTTATTATTTACTTGCACCTGAAATGTCACCTATCCACGTACTCCAGGGATGCTGCCTGACCCACTGAGACACTCCAGCATTTTGTGTCCTCTAGTATATGTTTTGTTGTAAACAGGTTTTTTATAATTTGTACTGCTTGCATATCTGATTGTAGAAGACTGTTAAAACAGCCTGCATTTCATAGAAATTATGTCAGAAATTACCAGCAAACCCCCTTGTGTATCTATTGCTATGTTCCCACAAAGACATGCCAGAGCCTTATCTACAAGCATTAGTTTGACCTTTACCTCTAAGATCCAAAATTCGGTGGAGTTGATGTTTATTCTCAGCTAAATAAACTTGATTGTGTTTTTACAACTTTTATCCTCTCTTGTCATTGTCAATATATACATTACTCAAGGTTGTTATTACTGCATCAAAAAACAGGTAAGCCAAATGTTTGCGCTGAACTGAAAGCAACGCTAGGATTGTCTTTGCCAGAGAGAAGAATCATTGTAACAACATAATTTTATTATCACATGCATCTGACATGTGTATTCAAAATTATCCATGTATTTGAAGATTGTGGCCCTTTTAAAATATGTACAATTATGCATAGATGCTGAAAGATTAATGCCATGACACAATAATACATAATTATTTTGGTATTCTGCATTTTTTCAAACTGTATATTTTAACCCAATGTCCATTTTGGTTCTGATCCTTGAATTGCTTTTATTAGTTTGTTTTGCAAATTAATGGCAATTAGTGTTCTGTGGTCATTACACACTGAATTTGCATAACAATATATTTGTATGTATAATTTATGAGGATTTACAATTTTTATAAGTGGGATAACCCTGGTAGTGCACCTAGTATGTCTTGTGACAGGGAAAGATATGGGAAGAGACTTTTTTTTTTTGAAGGCATAGGTTGATTGTTTACCCAATTAATGCTTTTTCTTGCCTTTTTTGCTTCTGTATGTTAACCCACATTAAAACTAATCTTGGAGTAGAAACAAGGAATTACAACTGCTGGTTTACACAAAAGGGCACAAAGTGCTGGAGTAACTCAGTAAGTCAAGCAACATCTCTGGAGAACATCAATAGATGATGTTTCGGGTTGGCACCCTTCTTCAGTCTTGTGCATGGTTGAGACCTTTCAACCCAAAACAGCACCTATCCATGTTCTCCAGAGATGCTACTTGACTTGCTGAGTTACTCCAACACTTTATGTCCAAACTAATTTTGTTTTGTTCATCCGGAACACACTGCCAGGGGTGGTGGTGAAGACCGATACAACAGAGGCTTTTGAGAGGCTTTTAGGTTGGCACATGGACACACGGGGAATGGAGGGATATGGATTGCATGTAGACAGACGAGATTAGTTTATCTTGGCATCATGGTCGCTACGGACATTGTGGGCCGAAGAACGTGTTCCTCTGCCGTTCTGTTCTATCTATTGAGAATGGAAATACATATATTTTGAATATTGTCTCTAACCAGCATCTGCAGTTCCTTCCGACATATATCTGTGCTTGTTTTTTTTGGGGACTGGCTTTTTTTTGTGAAGAAGTATCAACTATAAACAATACTCCTTATTGGAGTGGTTGTTCTTATTGTGGAAAGTCTGAGCAAATATTTGTATGGAATACCACTTGCATGCCTTGAGATTTTAATGTTTAAGTGATACAATGATCTTCAATCTGGTAACTGTATTAAGTTTATGCCAATATAATCCTGAAAGAATATTAGTGACGGCGTTTATTTTTATTATTATTATTATCATTGTCTCGTGTACCGAGGAGCAGTGAAAAGCTTTTTTGGAGAGTGCTGTTGAGACTGCAAAAAGACTGCATGATTACAGTCAAGCAGTCCACAGTCTACAGATACAAGACAAAGGGTCTTGCACATTTAGTGCAAGGTAAAGTCTGATTTTAAAAATAGTTCTAAGGTCTCCAATGAGGTAGCAGGGAGGTCAGGACAGCTCTCTAGTTGGTGAGAGGACAATTCAGTTGCCTGATAACAGCTGGGAAGAAGCTGTCCCTGAATCGGGAGGTGTGCATTTTCAAACTTCTGTACCTCTAGCCTAATGGGAGAGGGAAGAAAGGGTAGTGACTGGGGTGAGATTGGTATTTGATAATGCTGACGGCCTTGCCGAGGCAGCATAAAGTATGGATGGAGTCATTGGAAAGGAGGTTGGTTAGCATGATGGACTGGGCTGAGTCCACAACTCTGCAATTGTGGTCTTGGAAGGGGCTGTTCCCAAACCATGCTGTGATGCATCCTGATAAAATGCTTTCTACTTAGTTTGGAGTTGGCTCCCAGAAAAATCCCATCGAACATATATACCCATGCTTATTTCCATGCAGCCTATTCTTTCCCATGTGCCCATTAACTCGCCTTGATTCTTCCATGAACCCTAAACCAGAGGTAACTTGCAAAAGACAATTAAGCTACAAGTCAGCACATATTTTGATATGCTTGAGAAAACTGGAGCCTTCTGCAGCAATCCATGTGATCATAGTGAGAACATGCAAACTCCACACCGAGCATTCACGTTTCAGAGCAAAACCAGGAGTTGAGGCAGGCAGCACTGCTGCTGTGCATTGGTGTATGCACAACACACTACAAATAACTAAAATTAAAATGGAACTTGCCATATTCTTATCCCTTTTCACCTCTTGTGGAAATCATTTGACTTGCATTGTTTTTGTAATGCTGCAAATGATCTGTGGACATATTCCCCATTTTAAATGCTGGAGAATCTCAACATTTAGTCTGCTGTAGGAATCTAGCAGAAAATGGCGGTGTGTGCAGGAGTGAGGCGCCATTTGTGTATGGCTGCCTGCCTGCAGTCCGTCTTTTCACCCATTTTAGTGTCTGAAACTTTTATTTTGGAGGTCTAATCTTTTTATGTGGGGTGGGGGGGGGGGGGGGGGGGGGAACTGTATTAATCCCAGTCCTACCTGGTCGGAGATGCGGTTTTCCTCCTTTGTTTTAGTGAAAACTTATGGTTCTAAAGTTAGTTTTTCATGACTTGACTTGACATTTAGTTTTCCCAGGGCAGGGTTGTCCAGAACTAGTGAGGACAGGTTTAAGGCAGGGGGGAGAGAAATTTAAAAGAGACTAGACCAAGTAGGATCCATTGCAGGCACGTGCCGTCAGGGTAGGCAAGGTAGGCACTTCCTATCCTGACTAAAATTATAAAATGATAATTACTAAATATAAATAGTGAAGGCATGGGAGAATTATGCCTATCTAAGAGATCGATCTCTTAGGTAGGCGTAATTCCCCGTGCCTTTCATCCGCAGCACTTGCAACACACGAAGGTGTGTGCAGCCCACGTGCCATCAGCGCTGCGTCAAACCGTCAATGGCAAGCGGGGCTGAAGGCAGCTGACATTCTGCCTTTGCTGTAATGCGCAGGCGCAGCAGCCTACTGCGCATACGCAGCGCTAGTTTCTTGGTGGGTTTTTCAAATATGGATTGCCATTATCTGAAGAGTATCATAGGAAACAAAGAAAGAAGAATGGAGTTTGTATACCAATAATGTGGTAAGTACATTTCTTAGTGCTATATGTTTTTAAATACCTTATTTCCAGGGGTGGTGGGGGGGGAAGAGTTCCTTTCACAGCGTTTGGGGAGTCTGGCCCGGGGTAAAGTTGCGGGGAGGGCAGGAGTGTTGTGAAGGAGGGGGTCGGGATCATGCCACTTGTGACACTCCTTGCACGGAGGCGTGCAATGCCACCGCATTGAAGCCGGGGGGGGGGGGGGGGGGAGAAGTAGCTCGGGTGGCTGTGAGCGGCCGCCGGGCCGGACAGCGGATCCGGCCGCCACCTCAACGCCTTCTGCCGGTCCCCGCTCACCTCTGCCATCTCTCCGTCAAAAAACCTCTCTCCTGCTGCTCGCTGGCCTAACTCATGTCAGCCGCTTCCCGCAAATCCTTAAATTCCGACAGCGCGATTGAGGTTACTTGGCTGTTGGAATTTAAAGGTTTGCGGGAAGCGGCTGACATGAGCAAAGTCGGCGAGCGGCAGGTGAGAGGTATTCAGAAGGAGAGCACTGCCAGAGGTGAGCGGGCCGGCGGAAGGCGCTGAAGTGGCGGCAAATTTGCTGTCGGGTCCCGGCGGCCGCTCGCAGCTCCCCGAGCTGCTTCTATCCCCGGCTACAATGCGGTGGCTCCGTGTCCAGAGCGCCGCAGCAGCGGTAAGTGAGTGAGTTACTGGCATTATCCTCGACCCCGTCCTTCTCAACACTCCTGCCCTCCCCGCAACTTTACCCCTGGCACAGACTCTCCACACGCTGTGAAAGGAACAGTCCCCCCAATTGGTCCCTTGAACAAGTGTTGTCATTCAATAAGATGACAACTGATTCAACTTTTTTAAAAGCCGACTGACTGCCTTCCCTGAGTAATCACTCATGGCACGTGCCTGATCCATTGGGTCCCGTGCCCTCAACGGGGGGGGAGGCGGCCTGTGGCATCATGCACACACTAACCACCCCCCTTGATATTATATTAATATTATTAATTCGCTCCTTTTACCCCATCCCCGCCCTATCCACTCTCGCATAGCCCCCAACTCGCAGGCGCGGCATTTAGACAACTACTTGGATAGAAAAGGCATAATGAATGTGGGCAAATAGGTTTAGAGAGGATGGGCACCGTAGTCGCCATGGTTGATGGATGCTAACAGGGTGCATTTCTATGCTGTATAATTTTATGACTCATCAATTTTGTCACTAAAGCAGATACATTGGTTTGCAAAATCACTGTTCAGTTAAACCCATTTTTAAAAGAACTATCTATGCAAAATAAATGTTCACAGAAACAATCTCTGATTTTGGAATCAGAGGGAAGATTACAGAATTTGAAAAAAAACACTGAAAAACCTTTCGGAGGCACGTTCAGGCTCATACCCGAGAATGTTTCATCTTCAAAGGGCACAAACTCACGGTAGATTGTAATTTTGATCTTTGGGGAATATTTGAGGACTGTGGTGCAAAGAATCCAAATATTGGGTTAAGGCACAGATGAAAAGTTATAAGCACTGAAACTTCGCTTTGAGGTTTATCAGAAAGCTGCTTTGAAAATTCTGTTTTTTTTTAATGCCAGCTTTAGCTGTTTTTTTTTGGATCGACCTGTGTTCATTCAATTTCATGAAATTGATCTGCAATATTAAATGTTTTTAAGACTAATGATTTGGCACATCACCTCTCCAAGGATAAGTCTCTAAATTGCTCTCTAATATTTGCTCTCTGCTGGTACAGATCGGGTGCTGGGTCTTTTAAGCTGGGTATGATGAGTGCCATGTTGTTGTTTAGTCATTAGCCTGAGGGACACATGCAGCTTCTTAATAGCCCTAGTTTCAGCAACAGCCAGCGACTCAAACAACATGTTTATTTCACATCTTTCTGCGCTCAGCTGCTCTATGGCAAAGGATTGAGAGATGCCCGCAAGACACAGAAAGCTTTCTATATGTAGGAGGGAACTGCAGATGCTGGTTTAAACAGAAGATTGACACAAAAAGCTGGAGGAACTCAGTGGGTCAGTCAGCATCTCTGGAGAAAAGGAATAGGTGATGGTTTGGGTTGAGACCCTTTTTCAGACTGAGAGTCAACAAAATGATGCTAAATTTCTAAATTTAAGACCAGCTTTGTACAACCCTTTCTCATAAAGCTGCTAACTCACAGAACCTGGGTTTGATCCTGACCGTGTGTGCTGTCTGCGTGGAGTTTGCATGCTCTCTCTGTGACCACGCGTGTTTTCTCTGGGTGCTCCGGTTTCCACCCGCATTCCAAAGACATGCGGGTTTGTAGGTTAATTTGCTTGTGTAAATTGCCCCCAATGTATAGGGAGTGGGTGAGAAAGTGGGATAACATAGTACTAGTGTGAGTAGTTCAACAATCGATGATTGTTGGTTGGACTCAATGGGCTGAAGAGCCTGTTTCCGTGCTGTATCTATAAACTAAACTAAAATTTAAAAATTATATTAATTTCAATCAAAATCCATCCTGCACAGGATATCAGGAATTTATATTTCAGAACGAGTTCATGAATTTAGAGTGCCAATGCAATAATGAAAGCAAAACTACCCACTTTGATCCTATTTTCCAGCTCTCTGCTCTTAGCGCTGTAGGCTCAAATGATCATCTTAAGTATTTTTAAATGTAACAATGGCATTTGTTTCCATAAAATAATTCTGGAATGTCACCACCCTCTGAGTCGGAAAAAAATATTCTGCTCAACTTCCTTGTAATCATCCAGCTAAAGCAAATAATGTGCAATGTTCCCATCGCCCCAATGCCAGTTCCCAGCAGTTCCTCTTCCACAGACCCGCTGAGATCAGATTGTGAAAGATGACTGACACCTTCAAAGATTGTATTTATTCAGTCCACCTTTTTCAGAACATACAAGCAGTTGACCACATTCTCAATGGTAGAATCCAAGGTTCAAATGCCAGCATTTTAAAGAAGGTTTTCTATGCTCTTGGTCAAGGAGCAAAACCTCTTATGCAGGAAACTGCTGCAAAATTCTGTGGGGTGACACAATGGTAGAGTTGCTGCATTATAGCGCCAAGGACCCGGGTTCAAACTTGACCTCGGCTGCTGTCTGTATGGAGTTTTTACCCTGTGACCACGTGGGTTTTCTCCAGGTGTTCTGGTTTCCTCCCACATTCCAAAGATGTGCAGGTTTGTATTTTAATTTTTAATTCTTCCGTTGCAGTCAGATCCTCTGCAGCAAGTATAAACTAATTGGTGCATCATAGTGAAAAGTACGATGTTTCTCTTCTGAAATTTGAAGAATTTGTTGCTGTGAAGGACATGGAAGACTTCAAATTCCTATTTGTGTAGCGCTCATCATAACCTCTGGTCCATATAATCAAAAAAATATTTTTTGAGCAGTCATTTGAGCAGATGGAAAGCATAGCAATCAGTTTGCATACATCAAACTTACACAAGCAGCAATGAGAGAATGACTAGATAGACTGTCATAAGTATTGGGCAGGACATCAGATGTATCTCCCTGCTCTTTACCAAAATGATGTGGTGCTAATGTCCACAATAGAGAGCAGATGTAGAATTTGGTTTAGAATTATTATTGTCACATGTAACAAGGTACAGTGAAAAGCTTTGTTTTGCTTGCTATCCAAATAGATCAGATATACCGTACATAGATACAATCAAGTGAAACACAAGTGCTATAGGTGGAGCAAAGGGGAAGATACAGAGTGCAGGATACAGAGAATTGCAGTACATGAGTTCCAGAGACAAAGTTCAATATCCTCAATGCGGTATAGGTGAATCAGATAGGACCCTAGATGAAGTAAGGACTCTTCAGAAGCCTGATAATGCAGGAGAAGAAGTTGTTTATGACTCTGGTGATACATGCTTTCAAGCTTCTGTACCTTCTGCCGGACAGAAGCAGTGAGAAGAAGGAATGACCAGGGTGGGACAAGTCTTTGGTTATGTTGGCTGTTTGCCCGACACACTGTGAAGTGTAGATGGAGTCAATGGTGGGAATTCTGGACGGTGTGGTGAACTGGGCTACATCTACAACTCTCTGCAATTTCTTGGGCTGTCTTGGTCCAAGTTCCAGTAAAGCAGGTTTCATCAGCAATAATTCCAGTGGCTGACCTGACATTGCAACACAGATATCCTGCCCATGTCATTCAGTGCTGGACAAGATTTGGGTAGGAACTGACCTGTAATTGGGATGGGGTATTACAACTTCATGATTGGAACTGGAGCTTTGCCTGATTTTTTATTTTATTTTATTTTTTTTAATTCTGGATTGACTGGAACTCCACAGCCATCTTAGAGGAAAGCACCACCAAATTAAATTGGATCATTGGTAATTTGGATGTTAATGAATGACCCACATGAGGATTTGGTTTCTGAACGGGAAGCCACAAGATGTTGAGTGAGCAATCCAATTAACGTGCAGACCCTTTGCTCAGGAACGTCACCAGCCTTGCTGTTCCCCCATTGTATGCAGGACCGTATTGCCTGAAACTCTACTCCACTCTTGTTGCTCTCCTTCAAATTGTGTGTTTCTGTTAAAATGGAGAGAGGATCTGAATATGATTAATATAAGGATGGGTGGAGGTGGTAGCTATGCAGAGAAAAGGTGTTAATGAGATTCAAAAATGTTGAAATCCGCCTTTATTGAAAGTTGTAATGGACATTGAAAAGACTGGGGATGCTGTAAATAAAGCCAGAAAATGCTGCAAGTGCTCAGCAGGTCAGCCACGTCTCTGGGAAAAGAAACAGTTAACGTTTCGGGTCAAAGTCCTTTCACAAGAGGGCCAGATGGAAGATGAGGTGCTATTCCTCAAGCTCGTGTCAGGCCTTATTGAAAGCTTGCAGGAGACCACACACTGATAAGTCACTTGAACCTCGTCTGCTGGTCTATCAGTTGCACTGAATCAACTGTAATAGCTATAGGTGAAAGTAAGAACACAATTATTTTGCAATTGCGCCAAAGTTCATCTTTTCAAAGTTGCCAAGTGAAAGATAGAAATTTAGGTCTGCAGTTTTCGAAGTATTTGTAGTCATATGCTATGTAAACTAAAGAGGCAACCAGCATTTTAACATTGAAGTAGGGGCTTGCTCAATGCTTCCTATTTGTGAAACAATTACTGTATGTGACTGTCAATTATTATGCCAACCTTTCATGTTCCTAGCACAATGAAAATGATGCATGGCATTTCCAGCGTTGTTATTTTTGAAGTCTATTTATTTGGGTATGCCTTCCAAGGTGTATCCAGTGATTGTAATGTGTGGTAAAGGGTCACACAGATTGGCGTCTTGGTTCAGTGGTACTGAACTAAGTTAGTGATCCTCAAACTTGACTACTTTGCCTCCGGGTTTGGCGCCATTATGAAATCCCAGTTGTTATAAGTGTAGAGTTCTTAACCTGACCACGAAGGCCCATTGGCCTGGCGGTGTTTCAGGGTGGGCCTGGCCAAGCATAGCCATTGTTGTCCTCAGCTGGGTGTGACACTCGGGAACGACCACCTGCTGCGTGGCTCGCAGTGGTCTTGCTGGATAATGAAAATAATTAAACAGAGCATTGAACCCCTGAAACATCATCTTCAAAGGTGGTAGAGAACACCATTAGTATTAACACCATTAGGCCAACCCCAACATCATCAACCCAGTGCCTCTGCCAGGACCATGGGCCTTTAAGGCCAGGATAAGACTAAATATTTTTAAGAACTTGATATTTAAAAGATGCAAGATGGTGTCAGAAATGTTTGTGTAATGTCTCAGAAGAAATCTATTTTTACACAACAATCATTGCACTCATGTACTTCTGTATGATTCTAGTTATGTGTAGTATGATTTTACTGGATTGTGTGTAAAACAAACAAAAACACTGTACCTAGGTACATATGACAATACGGTACTATTTGAATTATTGTGAACTGTCATCATCAGCCATTTCAGACCTCGGGAAGCGGGTATGTTTTCAGCAAAGGAAATAAATGTTAACCAATTTAATAATAAGGCTGGTGTCTGAGGAATTTAGCTCTTTAGGAATTTAGCTCTTTAGTCTATTAGTTGTGCTGCATTTAAATTGATTTTAAACATTTCCTGCTATTCATTGTACTGGCAATCAGAATATCATCTTTCTATTTGCTCAGAAAAAAGAATAAGGATATTTCTTGCAGCAGTTCTTATTTGCTGAGTTTCTAGTGGCTCTTAGGACTGTGTCATCAGAGTTAACTTAATTATGCATGTAAATTCACCATCAGATTCATGCATTGGCATGAGCACAGTCCAATTTTTATAAAATTAAGAAACCGCTTTTTAACGCACATCTTCCAGTTCCTGGAGAGAGATTACCAATTTGTTTGTTGTCTGCATGTGACGACAGTTACTAGATTTGCCCCAGGGATTTGTGTTGCACAAATTAAATGAAAATTTGATATGTCCATCTTCCTAGATTTAATCGAGCGTTTATCAAAGTAAGTCTGTCATAGTTTATCACGTTTTTATTTTGCTGTTGGAAAGACAGCAGAGGCGTCAGCTCACAAGCTGTGCTCTGCCAAGAAACTGTTATCAACCTCAACACAATTTGTATAATTTCATTGCAGTGTTTGGCAAACATAGAAAATAGCATTGCAAACATCAGATAATGTCAACTGTTCAAGTGGATGAGACTTGTTTAGTAGCCATTCAGGTAAAACTGCCGTGGCAATAAGCTTCCTTGTAAGCTTCCCCTTTTCTTTAACTTTGTCCTGTTCCAACCTGCATTGTACAAATTTTGACATTTTGCACTCTTCAAAAATCTAGCACAGTTCTGGAGTCCCGTCCCCCCCCCCCCTTAATCTTCTAGATCACCCATCCTTTCAAAACGGCTTTGAGCTCCCCCCCCCCCCCCCCATGTAATCCCGTGCTACCTGCTCCATGGTCGGATAGTCGGCGACTAAACCATCTCCCCCACCTGGTTTGCCAGGTGAGGAGGGGGCTGTGGACTCCCAGCAGGACCAAAAGCAAGACCTGTCAAAGGGCGGATGAGCTTCTAGCGAGCCAACGGCCATCCACACTTCAGTAGAACTTGCGACCACTGTCATATTCAGCATTGTAAGGAATGATGATAAAACGCACAAACACCAAAATCCTTTACTTCCAGCGGAACTGGAGGGCAGAGATGTGTGGTGTGTCCATCACCGTTCCCATTGGAAACCAGCGCCACTGCGTCGCTAATGTTTTCAGTGATAATGGATGAATGACATCTTTGAATGACCCTTCCTAGTAACTCCTTCCATGGAACAGCAAGGCAATGTCAGTTTTAATAGTGTGCCTTTGGACTTTTATTGAGCATTGTTTAAAGTTCCATTGGCACTAAAGTATGGAATAACTGTCACTGCCAGAGGGGGGCCCAGTGCAAATTGGAGGAACAGCACTCCGATTCCGCTTGGGCAGCTTACAACCCAGCGGTATGATTATTGATTTCTCCAACTTCAAGTAGCCCTTGCTTTCCCACTCTCTCTGTCCCTCCCCCATTCTAGATCTCCAATAGAACTGTCCTCTGATTAAATATTACTGATTGTATGCCGCGTTGTCACCTTCCTCTCATTTAACAATGAACCATTCTACATTTCCTTTTCTTCTGCTTTGATCTGTCGTTTCCACACCTTACCCTTCCATATCTCCAGACCCTCTCTCCTGACTCGGTCTGACGAAGGGTCTTGACCCAAAACATCAACCATTCCCTCTCTCCAGAGATGCTGCCTGTCCCTTTTTATCCAGAGATGCTCAGGACCTACTGAGTTTACTCCAGCATTTTTTTTTTTTGTCTATGTTATGGAATAACTTATCTGGGGAAACTTCCATAATGAATTCCTGTGATATTCTTAATACCTTGCATAATGGGCATTACACCCCTGCACCAACGAGTATAATTACATTATTTAATATTGCCGCCTAGCATCATTAGAGTTCAACAATTATGGAACAGTAAAAGCTTTCTTTCAAGAAGGAAGATATCTGAGGTACTTGTGTGGAGAGTCTCATTATTGGAGCAAATGTAAATACAACAGAAATGGAGGAACTAAGACAACGGAATGGGGACAATACAGGAGGCAGGGTTTGTGGAAATATGTCAAGATAGTTGTGAGAGTCTGTGCACTGTAATGAATGTGGGTCACCTGTTTATCCCCTGGAGATGGGGGGGGGGGGGGGAATCCAGAATGTTGAGGATATAATCAACGATGGTCTATGCAGGAGAGAGCAAAGTGGCAATTGCAGTAAAAGTAGTGAACTTTTCAAGTTCATATGAATGGAGGAAGCAGTCTACTGGAGAAAGATTTGAGGGTGGATATCTGAGCAAGTCTGAAACAAAGACTGTTCCTCGCATCCCACAAAAAGGTATGTTGTAACTTTGGCCCATGTGAGTACTATACCTTTTGATCTACAGAAAGTAGATTCTATAACTACACTCTTTAATCTGCAGAAAGATATCTGGGGTTAAAAGGAAGAACAGGTTTAGCCAGGCAGATGAGTGTGTAGGTAGAGAGGAATTGGTTGGGCATCTTTTCTGGGAAGCAGATAATCAAGATATAGAGAGTCCATGGAGAAGCTCAACCAGTTGAGCAGGGAACTAAAATCTGTCAAAGTGCAGGAGGGCATCAGAGATGTGACTTATGTAAGCAGGAAGGAACACGTCCAGGGAAGAAAGGACGAATACAAGGTGGGAAGAAATAAATAAGTTCATAGAGGCAAGAAGGGTCTTTGATCTGAAATGTTAATGCTGTTTCTCTTACCTCAGATGTTGTGTGACCTTCTGAATGTTTCCAGAATTTTCTGTTTCTATTTCCAGCATCTGCATTTTTGATTTGCATCGTTTTTCATCCTATTTACAGAATTGAGGGACTCTCTTAGTTCAGCAATTCGTCCAAAGGTCGGGATGTACAGAAGCGTGGCGTTCCATCAGCACTGAAATGTCGGCATAGTTTTTGTGCTCGACTCATTTTGTTGACTTGAGCCCATAACGTTCTGGCTGCTTCTGCCAACAAAGCTTGCAAGAGGCTGAGCAGGGTCTAGTTAGCATCAATGAAAGACATAGACACAAGGCATTGCAGGTGCTGGTTTACAAAAACAAGACACAATATAGAAAATAGCATTGCAAACATCAGATAAAGATCACAATGGCGCAGGCGTAGAGTTGCTGCCTTACAGCGAATGCAGCGACAGAGACCCGGGTGCTGTCTGTACGGAGTTTGTACGTTCTCCCTGTGATATGCGTGGGTTTTTCTCCAAGATCTTTGGTTTCCTCCCACACTCCAAAGACATACAGGTTTGTAGGTTAACTGGCTTGGTAAATGTAAAAATTGTCCCTAGTGGGTGTAGGATAGTGTTAATGTGCGGGGATCGCTGGTCGGCACGGACCCGGTGGGATTCTAAACTAAACTAAAGTGGGGTATCTCAGCAGGTTAGGCAGCATCACTGGAGATCATGGATAGGTGACGTTGTGGTTCAGGATTCTTCTTCAGACTTTAGTTTCAAACGTCACATCAATGTTCTCCAGAGATGCTGCCTGACCTGCCGACTTTGTCCAGCATTTTGACTTTTTTAGCATAAATGAAAGCAGAGCCTTGGGATTCTAGAAATTGTAATAGGATTTCAGAATCTGTAGCTGATATCAAATTGGGACTGTAGCTAAACTAAATACTTCAAATTAATGTTCATAAATTTGCTAGTCAAGTTGCTTTTAATTGTCATATATGCACAAGTGTGGGGGGTACCGGTACAATGAAAAGTGCAAGATGGTTGTGTAAGGCACAAAGAAATTTCACTGAAAAGCATTGAGTTATAGAGAAAAGCCCCAGTTCTTTGGTAAATAAGGTTCTCAAATGGATCCAGTAAAGGCGTCTAGAAGTGCACATCCATTAACCATTTATGTTGCTTTTCAGCTCCTAAAATATGGGACGGTTCAATGGTACTTTGTTGTCATGTGTACTCAAGGACAGTGAAAGATTTTTTTTTTGCATACAATTTGGTGACAATCCTACTATACATTAGACACAATCATACCAAGTACAATAGCACAAGACAGCAGACCACACGGAGTCAGCGCACAAGAGTCACCACGCTTCTGGTACCATTCTTCTACCCGTTTAAAAATATATTAAGTGTCTTAACCTGGCCCTAAAGGCCAGTGGCCCTGGTGGCAGGAAATGGTCAGAGTTACAGGGGTTGCCCTGGCCTGGCGATGTGCCGATGTAAAAGATTCAACACTTTTTTTATCACTCTTTCCTTCCCATTTTTCCAGTCTCTTACGCACTTCTTCCAGCTGAGTCAGTGATTTACTTTGTTCATCTTTAAATTTACTGTGTTGTGGATACTCTGCACTGACTACCTGCTCTTTCTATTTTTGTTTCGAGATATGGGGTGAGAAACTCTAATCCTTGCATATATGTCTATACTGCACAACACAAAGGAAGTTAATTTGAAACTGGATTGCTGGATGTTATCGGGTATGTTGTCAGTGGGCTGTGCAGTTTTCATCCATGATTTAAGGCCTTCATGCATACTTCGGGCATAATAGCTGAGGTTGTGCAAAGCATTTTTAATATCTGACACTCGCCTACTTTTTTTATCACTCTTTCCTTCCCATTTTTCCAGTCTCTTACGCACTTCTTACAGCTGAGTCAGTGATTTACTTTGTTCATCTTTAAATTTACTGTGTTGTGGATACTCTGCACTGACTACCTGCTCTTTCTATTTTTGTTTCGAGATATGGGGTGAGAAACTCTTAACCTTGCATATATGTCTATACTGCACAACACAAAGGAAGTTAATTTGAAACTGGATTGCTGGATGTTATCGGGTATGTTGTCAGTGGGCTGTGCAGTTTTCATCCATGATTTAAGGCCTTCATGCATACTTCAGGCATAATAGCTGAGGTTGTGCAAAGCATTTTTAATATCTGACACTCGCCTACAACAAAGGAATATCTAAGAAGATTCAAAATTCTATGTTACTGAGAGTTTTATCAGGTTCTTGATGTCCAAGGCCTTCTATACTCTGTATACACACACGACTGTGCAGCCAAATACAAATCCAACTCTATTTGCAAATTTGCAAACAACAACATAGTAGTGGGCCGGATATCAAAAAATTACGAGGCAGAGTACAGGAAAAAGATTGAGAAGCTTGTAACCTGGTGCAAAGTCGACAACCTTTCCCCCAATGTCAGCAAGACAAAAGGGATTGTGAAGGAAGCGAAGCGGTAAACATATGTATTGACGGCGCCAAAGTAGACATGGTTGAAAGCTTCATGTTCCAAGGAGTAAATATCACCAGCAACTTGTCCTGTACCAACCATATCGAAGCAATGGGCAAGAAAGCACACTAACAACTCTCACTAACTTCTACAGATGTGCGGTCGAAAGCATTTTAACGGGATGCTTCGCAGCACGGTTTAGGAACATAACCACAAGAAATTACAGAGAGCAATCAAGACCATCAAAGACCACAAGAAATTACAGAGCGTTTTGGACACAAACGAGACCATCAAGCAAACCATCTTCCCTCCTGTTGACTTCATCTACACTTTACGTTGCCTCGGCAAGGCCACCAGCATAATCAAGGACGTCTCACCCTCTACTCCCCTTTCCCATCAGGCAAGAGGTACAGAAGTGTAAAAATGCACACCTCCAGATTCAGGGTCTGTTTCGGCCCAGTTGTAATCGGGTAACTGAACTATCCTATCACCAACTAGAGAGCAGTCCTGACCTGCGATTTACTTCATTGGAGACCCTCAGACTATCTTTAACTGGAGTTTATTGGACGTTGTCCATTGATCTGTACTGAAAATTGCCTTTTGCATTAGAACTGTCTTCCAGTGTAGATGGGGCATGTTAGTCGGCATGGGTAAGTTGGGCCTAAGGGCCTGATTCCGTCACTCTATATATTGAAAACTATAAAGTAATAACATTAGAGTGAGAAATAAATTAAATCTACAGTTAAACCTTGGATCAAAAAGAACTTGAGGCATAGAAGTATTTCAGCAGTTATAACCTCCTACAGTATGGATACAGGCCCTTTGGACCAACTTCTCCATGCCTACCAAGATGCTTCATCTAAACTAGTTCCACCTGCCCATGTTCGGCCCATATCCCTCTAAACCTCTCATATCCATGTATCTGTCCATATGTCTTTTACATGTTATATAAGATTTTGATTCACTGTTTGAGGAAAATATCCTGGGGAGTAAAAAAGCCCAACATTCCATTTCTTTACACAAACGTGAACAATGCTTGCCATATGTCTAATATTTTGTATTAAATTCCGTATGTGTGGCCAAATTTGCTTGAAAAGTAAATAAGCTGCACCTATTTGTACAGTGATAGGTGGAGGTGGGTGAGTCATGCATGCAGTTACTTTTGCAAAGAACAAAACACTCACGGTATGTTTCCTCAGATCAGGTAGTAGGAGGACATCAGGCTTCAAATTGGTCATTTGAAGGGAGGATTAGTGGGAAGCATGTTCCATGGATTGATAATGGTAGAATTTAATGGATGATTCACACTTAAGTCATTGAGCAAAATGGCTAACATCAGAATGTCAGGACATTCTGGATAGGTAGGTATCAAAATAGCTTTATTGCATTAATTTAAACAGTTAACTCTTGCCTCTCTGGTTTGCAGAATATTTTGATGGACAATATTAAAATGCAACAGCTCTTTACTTACCTGACTTGCTTTTAGTTTTTAACTTTTAGAAATACAGTGTGGATACAGACCCCTCAGCCCACCGAGTGCACGCTGAGGAGTAATTTTTACAGAATTAACCTACAAAACTGAATGACTTTAGAACGTGGGCTGAAATCTGAGCACCCGGAGGAATCCCACACGGTCACAAGGAGATCTTGCAAAACTTTATACACACAACTTCTGTGGTCAGAATCAAATCCGGATCTCTGGGGCTGTAAGGAAGCAACTCTACTGCTGCACCACTGTGCCACCCCAAAAAGATTTGATGCTGACTGATATCTTTGCATATATCGCTGGCAGTGCTATTTTAATATTTGTGAGATGCCCGTATATATTGTCTGCTTTTGGACGTCCGGCCTGATAATTGGGTTGCAGCGATACCAGGGTTGGGTTGCAGGGTTACAACACCAGGCCTGAGGCACGCCAGGTGTTGTGTAGGACATGGAGACACAAGGGACAGCAAATGATGAAAACGTGAGCAAAACACAAAGTGCTGGAGGAACTTCAATGAAAAGCAAGGTGCCACACGCCTTCTTTACCACCTTGTAGACTTGTGTCACCACTTTCTGGGAACTATGTACTTGTACCTCTCTGTCTCACTGCTCCATAACACTGTCACTACTAGCCCTGTCATTTACTGTGTATGTCCTCCCCTGTTTGGACAATCCTACCAATGCCATCGTAGGTGGATCATGAATTGCTGGTAGATTGGTGAGGATGTGATCAGGTAGGTTTATTTCACACACACGGCTCACTTCCTACCTTCTGCACATCCAGTCCTGATGTACCCTCGGCCATCTCAGCTCCAGCCGCTCCAGTTTAATAGTAAGATTAAACGAGAACTTACCAGTTTGAAGTGTGATAGTTATTTTATGAGGAGTTACGGTGAACGATTACGTGAAGAAGCCCCGCCAGTGCGCATGCGCGTCAATCTTCAAAGCAGCGACGTGAAATCACAGTAACCACAGTCGAAGTAATATAGTAAGACTCAGAAGACTAGAACTACCAGATGATCTTTACGATTATGAGGGCGAGGAGCGGAGGGCATGTAATCGCTCACCGTCGTGAGGACAGGTTTGTTATAGAACCGTTGAAAAGTCCCTTCACTGGACCATCCTGCGGCCCCGAGGGTTTGGTCGAAAGGGATGTCCATTGCCCTCGCTGCGGATGTTGATGCTGCCCTGGTGGAATGAGATTTAAACACATCTGTGTCTACTCCAGCACAATCCAAAACCTGTTTCAGCCATCTAGAAATGGTCTGCACCGTCACCTTTCTATGAGTTTTTTTACGACTGATGAGCATCGTTGTTTCAGAGCCTCTAAGACTCTTGGTGACCTCACTATATTGACGTAGGTGCGTAACTACACAGTCTCGGATCAATGGAGTATGCTCCAAAACTCATTTTGGTCCCGGACGTCCCTGGCCTGGTTTGTTTGATTAGATCATATACATAAAACATAATATTATTTACAGAAGAATGCATGCTGTCCAGTCGTAGCTTTTGCAATGTCTGGACCCGTTGCGCTGAAACGAGCGCCTTGAGCATGACCACTTTAAGTGTTAGTTTTTGGAAAGACAGAGATGTAATTGGAGCCCATTGACGGAGCAGTGTGAGAACTATGCTCACATCCCAGATTTCCGTATATCTATGTCTAGGTATTCTTGTTAATAATACCTTTCATGAATCGGGATACCAATGGATGAGATCCGACAGAATGTTGTCACGACCCCTGCTATAAATAGGAGGACAATGCACTCCTAGCACTATTAACGGCACTATAACTCAATTGCTCGTCAAAATGTAATGTAGCAAGGAACTCCAATATATCAGGTATGCCTGCAGTGTGATAAGATATATTTGACTGTAAGCAGAACATCTCCCATTTCTTAATATGAGATACGTATTGTTTTTTAGTACTATCCCTCCAGGCTGCAGTAATCACATCCACAGTCCGACTCGATAGTCGGAGCCCCTGGAACGGTCTCGTCAGGATTTGCAAATCAACAGATTAATACGATCATGTAAATGGTGACTCTCTAATGTCACAGGGTGAACCAACAAGTTGCTGCATTGGGGATAATCAGGACGTATTAGGTAACTGGTGATTTAGCCTGGATGCAAACAGATCTATGTCTGGCAATCCATACTGGGTGACAATCTTTTTAAAAACTTTTGGATTCAGCATCCATTCTGTGTTGTAATTAAACTTACGTGACCTGGTGTCTGCCACCATATTATCTCTACCTGGTAGGTAGATTGCTGAGACCCAGATGTTCCTAGTAATACACCAGTGCCAGATGAGGTTAGCCAGATTATCACATGATAATGACTTAATTCCACCCATGTGATTAATATAGGCAACTGCTGTGGTATTGTCAATCTGGAGCTGAACATGTAAATCATGCATTGTTGAACAGTACGCTTTTAGGCCATAGAATGCACCCAACAATTCTAAATAGTTTATCCCATGCATCTATAGGATTAATGGCTCTTGCATACTCCATCTGCTGCCGCAGATAGAATTGGTATCAGTGGCTCCCCATCCCGAAGCACTCACATCAGTTTGCAAAACAATTGAAGGTTGTTTACTCAGAATGTTACTAGAACAACGTGAGACATTTGTTATCCACCATTGCAACTTGGTGATAGCTTCGACTGGCAACTGCATCGGTCTATCAAAATGACCTGCACGTTTTTTGAGTGCCTGTTCCTTAGCTCGTTGCACATTCTGATAGTGTAGAGGCCCTAATTGCACTCCAGGGAAGGCCGCCATTAATTTGCCAATAACACTAGCCACTCGTCAGATGGAGAGTTGCTGTTCATCTACCAGATTTGCTGCAGGCCTCCATAATTTCTAAACTTTTGGCTGTAGGCAGAGTCACGGACATGTTAGTTGAATCAATGATGAACCCCAAATAGTAAATGATTCTAGATGGCATCAATTTGTATTTAGTTGGATGGATGAGGAACCCCAACCTCTTGAATATATGTTTGGTAACTGAAACAGAAAATTCAGCTGCCTCCTGAGTGTTGCCTACGATCAGAACATCATCCAAGTATGCCATCACAATGTGATTCTGAGCCCAGAATAGTCCCAATACTGGTTTCAACAATTTTGTAAATAACCTAGGGACTGAGATTAACCCATTAGGCAAAGTTTTAAACTGCCACAGCTGTCTCATCCAACTAAATTTCAAGCATCTACGGTATTTGTAATGAATTGGTACTGAATAATATGCATCTTTCAGATCTATACTTGCCATATAACATCCTTTGGAAACCAGTTGCTTAGCAGTACTGAAAGTTTCCATTTTCAAGTGTTTTTACTGGAAGTAGGAGTTCAGTTGGGTTAGGTCTAGAATGACTCGACACCCACCATCCTTCTTCTGCTTGGGGAATATATTAGACACAAACTGCTGAGGCTGATGAGCCGTCCTTTCAATTACCACATTTTTGAATAATGTTTCAATTTCATCTTTTATCTGTAAAGTTTCTGGTTTTTAAAACACCAATTCCCGACTTGGTGTATGTCGTGTGGGTGGATGTAATTCAAAAATAAACTCAATTTGAAACCCCTGGATACTGTCCAATATAAACGGATCGGATGTTATGTAGCACCATTCATTGTAGAACAATTGCAATTTACCCCCTACTGTGACTGGTCTCTAGAGGATATGTCCTGGACAAGTCCAGCTGCTCGTACCTCCATGGTTGCTGGATTATTTTACATCTCATTATACTAGGGCAGCAGCTATGTTGGCGGCCAAAGGGAGGGATGTGTCCTTCGACCAAATTTTAGCAGCCGTCGGATGGGCAAATGAGCTGATGTTTCAGAATTTTATCATCCGCCAATTGTCAATCCAGGGCTGTTTGCCAATGACATTTTAAGTACCTAAATTTTAGGGGTACTGTTGTTTGTTTACATTGTTAAATAAACCCTATCATTACATTGAATACAATGTTATTACTAATGCATTCATTTCTCTTTCGAGTCAATCAAATGCAGTGGGATGCCGAGATTGTAATCTGCGGCATGAAATCACAAAGCTTTGAACTCTTCACGGAATCACTCACGTGACTCTGAAGTAAAATAGTAAGATTAAACGAGAACTTACCAGTTTGAAGTTTGATCTTGATTTTATGAGGAGTTACGTTGGTGATTACGTGCCCACGCCCAACCCTCTCTCATAAAAGATCATCTGGTAGTTCTCGAGTCACTGATCTTACTGTTTACTTCGGTGTTGTTTATTTGTGATTTCATACCGCTGCTTTGAAGTTTGCTGCACATGCGGCCTGGCGGGCCTTCTTCACGTAATCACTAACGTAATTCCTCATAAAATCAAGATTAAAAACTGGTAAGTTCTCGTTTAATCTTACTATTACATGACCTCTCACCAGCTCCAAGAATCAACAATGGGTAAAACCGACCACACTACTGTAGCGAGTTTCAAGTTCAAGTTCAATGAGGTATTGTCATGTTCAGCAATGCTGAATACTGTTACTTTATCATTGTGGCTGAAGTAGCCTCAGCTGACAATAGCACAAGGTTGTTAGCAACGATCTAATTGCTACTTACACAATATCAGTTCCTTGATTTGCTCAGCTGCAACACAGCTGCTATATTGCCAATTACTCTTAATGAAAATAACTCAGTTTTGTAACAGATTGCTATAACCCCAATCTCTTGCCACAAGGCGGAGACAAGGCTAATAATAATTAAAGGTAAATCACAATGACCAACAAACAGTTTATCCCATACTGCAAAGCTTTACTGTTATAGTACAGTTATATTGTATTTGATAACTTTTGTAATGGGATTTGCATAACATGTATCTCTTATCTTATGAATCTGTTGAAGTCAGGAATAAGTTTTTATATTCGGAGAGTTCATAAAGAAAAAACACTATAAAATACATACTTTTTATTATAAGGAGAAACCCTTTATAGCCCGACTCACCTGAGTCCAAATAGGGCTGAATGAGTCCCAGTAATTTCTTGACTGGGGACCAACGTCTGTGAGCCACTGACCCCACTGTCAGTGGCTCCAGCGTTGCTTCCTTGCCGTTCCAATGGCATCCCACAGGTTGGGAGCTGCTGACCCCCTGTCAGTGACTCTGCTTGAATTTCTTGCCGTTCCCACAGCATCCCCGCAGGCTGCATAGCCGCTGACCCCCCCCTGTCAGTGACTCTGCTTAGATTTCTTGCCGTTTTTACGGCATCCCTGCAGGCTGGGGAGCCGCTGACTGCACTGTTAGCGGCTCCTTATCTCGCAACCCGATCAATTTTGCCAGTTTATCCGCATTTACGGTCAGACTGGAATTTCCCCACAGTCCATAACCGGCAACTTGTCGGACTGCGAAACTGGCAGGAAAAACCTCTGTAAAAAGAGGCTCCTGCCTAAAAACCCATGGTAAGTTAAAAAACCAAACTTACCTTTTAAGTTTAACTTACCACGGCAGGAGCTCTGTCCTGCCAAACTGGTGCTTGCGCCAATGCAGCTGACGTAATGCTGCGCATGCGGCCTGGCGGGCCTTCTTCACGGAATCACTCACGTGACTCCGAAGTAAAATTAATGTTTCTGGTCAGATTTTCCTCCATTTCCTCACCTGTTCCTGCCGGCATGGCGAATTTGCATGCCACGTTCGGCACACCTGGAGCTAAGGTCGTGTGCTTTGGGGTATGCTCCTCTGCTCTACCACCAACATCAGGGTCAGTATCATACTGCCCTGGCTCTCCCTGCTCATGCATGAGGGAGGTATCATGCAGCCCTTGACCTGGCGCTGCTGGTATGGGCCCCCGTGCAGACCCGCGGACGTATGGTTCCTCCTGTTGGTACAGGTCTTCCCTGTATAGACCTCTGCTGGAGGTTGGTGCTGCGGGCTGCTGGGGAAACCCGGGAGCATAGAACTCTGGTTGGAACACCTCATGATGGAGAATCCCTTCCATGAGGTGCTCCATTTTGTCTAGACGTCCCCAGACGTCTTTCATGGTGGGAGGAGAGTCCTCTTGGCCTGACTCATCAGAGTCGGCAGGCCGTACCGACTTTCTTTTGGCCTTCCTCCCGACTGAAGTGGCCATGGTGCTCTGTGGCACCAGAGTCGCTGCCGCTGGTTGTACAGACGGCAGTTCTGGAGCCGGCGTAAGTGCCCGCCCACTGACTGCAGTCCCACGGTCAGTTTCCCTGACTTTGTCGGCGGCACGCCTCGACCTTCCTTTGACTGATTTTTCCATGTTCCTGCTGGCTCCTGAAACCAGTGTTACAGAACTTTGGGAACGTTCGCAGCGTAGTTTAAAACTTACCTGCGAGTTTTAAACTTACCACTGGTGGAGCTGCACTCTCCAGCCCATCGCTGCGCCATGCGTCTGACGTAATGACGTGCATGCGCACTGGTGGGGCTTCTTCATGGAATCACTCACGTGACTCCGAAGTTAAATCCTCTCTCCTTGCTGCTTTCAATTCTCCTTCCAAGCGTTGTTTGATGTGGAGGAGCATTGACTCATCATCTTTAAAAGACATTTGAACAAGTGCATGGACAAGATAGGCTTGGAGGAATATGAGCCAAATGTAGGCAGGTGGGACTAGTGTAGAAGGGGCATATTGGTCGGTGTGGGCAAGTTAGGCCGAATGGCCTTTCCACTCTATATGACTATAACTGCTAGAGGATGGTAGATGGTAGCCAAGAGGTCTAATGTGTAGGAAGGACATTTGAAGGTTTCCAACCCAAAACGTCACCCATCCTTTTTCTCCACAGATGCTGCTTGACCTGTTGAGTTATTCCAGCACTTTGTGCATATCAACCAAGAGGTTTACATTTGACCTATGCTTGTTCTCCCTGTAACCATATGGATCTCCACAGGTGCCGAGGTTTCTTCCCACGTCCAACAATGCACAAGGTGATAGTTAAATTGGTAGTTTTAAATTGTCCCTAAGGGTGCGATTGATGGGAATGGGTTTAGATGGGATTCATGCAAAGATGTGTGCTCGGTCATTAGCATTTGGTGGGCCAAAGGGCTTATTTGATATCGCTTCATATGTCTTTCATAATTCTGCTAGTTCAGTCACTGCTGGTGCTATCGAGCCACTCTTGGTGACTGACTGTGGGAATCCCCACCGAAAGACCATTTTGCGCGTGACTGTTCACATGGAGGAAAGCAAATTCATCAGCGGCTGGAGGATAGCAGATGTTTATAAAAAGGGTGGTGGGTATTTGGAACGAGGTGCCGAGGGTGGAGGGCTTATGGAACAAGCTGCAGAGAGCGGTGGGTATATAGAACAAGCTATCAGAGGAAGTACCGTAGTTAAGGCAGGTACTATAACATTAAAATACATCTGGACAGGTATATGGATAGGAAAGGTTTAGAGGTATATGGTGCAAACATGGGCAGGTGGGACTAGCTTAGATGGGGCATCTTGTTTGGCGTGGGCAGGTTGAGCCGAAGTGCCTGTTTCCGTGCTGTACGGCAACTGTGGCGGGGCTTGAATGCCATCACCTCCTACAAGGCAAAATCAAGAGGCAGCTCGATTGTCGGCGAAGCATCCCTCCCAGACGAGCTCAATGCGTTTTACGCACGCTTTGATAGGGAGAACACTGATGTGCCTTCCCGAGCCCCCATTCGCCGTGATGGTACTTCAGTCACAGTCACAGAGGCCGACGTCAGAAGATCCTTCAGGGGGGTGAACCCTCGGAAAGCGCCTGGACCGGATGGTATGCCCGGGCGTGTTTTTAAAAACCTGGGTGGACCAACTGGCTGGAGTTTTTATGGACATTTCCAACCTCTCACTTCTGAGGTCTGAGGTTCCCACCTGCTTTAAAAGGGCATCAATAATACCAATGCTCAAGAAGAGCAAGGTGACGTGCCTCAATGTCTATCGACCAGTGGCACTAACGTCTGTGGTGATGAAGTGCTTTGAGAGGTTGATTATGGCGCATATCAACTCCTACCTCGACAAGAACCTCGACCCACTGCAGTTCGCTTACCGCCACAACAGATCAATGGTGGATGCGATCTCACTGGCTCTCCACTCTGCTCTGGACCACTTGGACAACAAAACTCATATGTCAGGCTGTTATTCATTGACTACAGCTCAGCATTTAATACCATCATCCCCTCCAAGCTGGCTAACAAGCTCTCAGATCTGGGTCGCTGCGCATCACTCTGCAAGATCCTGGAAGATCCTTGACTTCCTCATCCACAGACCACATTCTGTCTGTATTGGTGGAAATATGTCAAACTCGATAACAATCAGCACGGGAGCACCTCAAGACTGCGTGCTCAGCCCCCTGCTGTACTCACTCTATACTCATGACTGCATAGCCGGACATAGTGGGAACTCCATCATCAAGTTCGCCCACTGTTGTGGGACGTATCACAGATGGGGACGAGTCAGAGTATAGAAGTGAGATCAACCGACTGACCAAATGGTGCCAGCACAACGACCTGGCCCTCAACACCAGCGAAACTAAGGAACTGATTGTGGACTTTGGAAGGGGTAGGATATGGACCCACAATCCCATTTATATCAATGGGACGATGGTGGAAAGGGTCAAGAACGTCAAATTCCTGGGCGTGCATATTTCCGAAGATCTTTCCTGGTCCCAGCACACTGATGCAATTATAAAGAAAGCACATCAATTATAAAGAAAGCCTCTACTTCCTGAAAAGATTACGGAGAGTCGGTATGTCAAAGAGGACTCCCTCGAACTTCTACAGGTGCACAGTAGAGAGTATGCTGATTGGTTGCTTCGTGGCTTGGTTCGGCAACTTGAGCGTCCAGGAGCGAAAAGAATGCAGAAAGTTGTCACCACTGCCCGGTCCATCATCGGCTCTGACCTCCCCACTATCAAAGGGATCTATCGCAGTTGCTGCCAACATCATCAAGGACCCACACCATCCTGGCCAAACACTCATCTCTCCGCTGTCATTGGGTAGAAGGTACAGGAGCCTGAAATCTGGTACATCCAGGTTCAAGAACAGCTTCTTCCCCACAGTCAATAGGCTATTAAACACAACATCAAACAAACTCTAATCTGTAACAGCCTATTGCACTTTATCTGTTTATTCATGTGTATATATAAGGTCTATTCTATGTAGACACACTGAACTGTTCTGTATTTATGCTTACAATATTCTGTTGTGCTGCAGCAAGCAAGAATTTCATTGTCCTATCTGGGACACATGACAATAAACTCTCTTGACTTGACTTGACTGGAGGAGGTTTCCTTGCCTATGTTTGACTGGAAGCTTCATCAGGTCTGGAGGCAGTGTTGTGCAATTCAGAAGCTGCTCTTTACCACTTGTACACCATTACATGTGAAGACTGGAGAGTTTGGTGCCACTACATGTGGTACCTCCCCACTGGTACATGCTCCCAACATGCAAGTTCCCATCTCTTCCTATAATCATTCTGGAATGAGGAAGTTGTATCAGGTAATTCAGAAAAAAAAGCCTTGTGTTAAAATATATATTGTGTCTCTCTATTGATTCATGGCCATGGAATTTTCCATTTCACTGCATGTGGCAGCGTTTTATTTATAAGAATCTAATAGAGCAGCAAAAAGGTCAGACTGTTACCAATGTCTGGATATGGATACGTTTATTCTTAATGGGTGAAAATATCAGATGCAAAACAATCAAACTTTTAAACTCCCAAAATTCCATAATTATGAGATTGGTGTCTTGGAAATAGCAAGGTCTTTTAAGCAGTTTGAGCATCTTTATTGTGGTTCACAGTCTTACAACCCCGTTGTGCAACCATCACAAGTTTTATAATTAATTAGATTTAATACAGGGTTTTCATTTTGTGTGCATATTGCGAACATCTGCGGCAAGATGAGATTGTCAACATGCATTACTTCATGCAAGTTGATTGGCTATTCATATTAAACTTTGAATAATAGTAGAAATGAATTAAAATACTGTGTTTTCCCACATTTAGTTTGCCCTCAAGCAATTTTAAATTACCAACTTCTGTTTAATCTTTGTTTTGCTTACATTCTTGTGCCTGGGGCAAAATGATTTGCTGTATTGAGCATTCCAAGTTTGACTTTAAACCCGAAGCACACGGAACTGCAGATGCTGTTTTACGAGAAGAGTGCTGGAGTAATTCAGATGGATCCCAACCCGAATAGTCACCTATCCATATTTTCCAAAGATGCTGATTGGTCTGCTGAATTGCTCCAGCACTTTATGTGTTTTTTTATGTTAATTGCTCCTTGTTATGTTTTGATATAACCTGAATTATATTGTTTCTTCCCTTCCAGTTAAGATTTTTGCTGTTATTTGCTGAGTTCCCAAGACTTTTTAAAATTTGGCTCCAAATTATTTTCCCTGGTTTCCAAAATCCCAAACCTCAATGAAACAAAAGGTTTTTTTTTCCTTGTTTTTTTTTCAACTCCATGTAAGATTTCTGGGTTCACTTGATCTTGTCCATTTATCTTCTGCCCAACTTGTGTGCTAAAATGGTTTTCACTTCCTAACTAGACATTAAATGAATGCCCTAATTTGAAGCTTGCACTCAGCACAATCAGGGTTTGGAGCTGCATTCATCATTCTTTGTAGAACAGTTTTACTTCTGAAATAATTGCTCTCCAATTAGTTTGATATGCTAGATATGACCATTGTTTTGTATTTAAGAGGTGGCAGCAATAAATATAACCACCCAACCTTAAGATATACCTGCTATTTCCTGGTATAAATATTTGGCCCTCCTGCTTGGCATGCAGAAGAACTCTCCCTCTGCTTTGGTCCATTGCCAATGCTTAGCTATATTCTCAGAAGATCTCTCCCTGATGTGACATTTTTCTCATGTTTCGTACAATGCATTCGAGGGCAGCACTGTGGTAGAGTTACTGTCTTACAGCGCCAGAGATCCAGGTTCAATCCAGAGCTTTGGTGGCGTCTGTGCACAGTTCGTACACTCACCTGTGACCATGTGAGCTTTCTCCCGTCCTCTGGTTTCCTCCCACAATCCAAAGACGTGCAGGTTTGTAGGTTAATTGGCTTCTGTAAAATTGTCCCTAGTCTTTAGGATAGAACAAGTGTATAGTGGAATCACTGGTTCTTGCTGTCTCGGTGGGCCGAATGGACTATTTACAAGCTGTATCTTTAAAACTAAAACTAAGCATCATGCTCTCTGTGCTGTTGGAGGTAGTTTTGTGCTATTTTGTGTGCTTATTGCCATAAAATTCCCTGAGGCCAACAAATGCTGGAGACTGTCGTCTCATCAGTTTTGGATGGAGACACAAAACTGCAGATGATAGAATCTTGAGTAAAACACAAAATGATGGAGTAACACAGTGGGTCAGGCAGTGTCTGTGGAGGGATTGGATAAGTGACATTTCGGGTTGGGACACTTCAGTCACAAGTTTGGGATAGAATTGTGCAAACCAACACTTATTCCCTTCATCAAATTGATTTACAATTTGTCATTGAAAATCTACACTAAGCTAAATAAAACTATAATGATTTTGGGTTCATAGTAATATGACAATATAAATATTTTCCATAACACCATTCATTTAATGAGTTGTAAATTGTACAACTTCCAGGACATTTGTGATAACACACTACTTCTGAACGTTTCCAATATAATTATGAGCAAAAAATAAAATTCTACTAATCAATCTAGTTGATATGAATGAATTTATAGGATTCATTTTACTAACATTTTTCTTTTCCATTTCAGCAACAAAGGTGGCTGAAGTTTACAAGTATTTTTGGCCGAGGATCAATGCTTAAGAACTGGAAGACTTGAAGTCCATTCATGTTGCTTTAAAACTTTCTACATAGGTCGTACGGCTAAAGCTGTATGACCTCAAAGACTAAAGTTGAGTATCAATCCAAGATGAGTTGTCTTTGGAAGTCCTGCAGTTAATCATGTTTCTTGGGAAGACTTGTCAGATTTTCATCTTGAGTCAACTTGAGATCCAACATATTCACTTCATTGTTTCCTGAATCTCTCTGCGAGTGATTTTGTCTAAAAGCCGTCAGCACTGGCAGCATCAGCAGACCTGAGAGCACGACAAACATAGCTGCAACAGAAGCATGTCCAAAAGCACTGAGGTTGTCAACCTGTCATTCCTGTTGGACAACGAAAAGGACCTGATCCTAGACGTTTTACGCCGAGATGAATTATTGAGAAAAGCTGAAGAGAAGAGAATAAGGTCAGTAATAGGAATGGCTGGGATTTGGCATTGATGCATTTTTTAAATTATTTTTAATATGTACAAAATGTAAACATTTACACAAAACTTGGTACATTTCAATGCTCACGGAAGAACGAACTGGAAGGGCTTGTGCTTTTGTAGCTTTAATGTGATGCTTTAAAATATTCCACAGCTGCATTTAATAGATGAGGTGATTAATGCCGCATGTATTCATCTTTCGGTGATCAATTCAAAATCAAGAGAGACAAGGTACCTCCATGATGTTCGGGACAAAGACCCATAATTTATTTATTTGCCTCTGTACTCCACAATTTGAGATTTGTAATTGAAAAAAATCACCTGTAGTTAAAGTACACGTTGTCAGATTTTAATAAAGGCCATTTTTATACATTTTGGTTTCACCATGTTTAAATTGCAGCAAATGTTTATACATAGTCCCCCCATTTCAGGGCACCATAATGTTTGGGACAAAGCAATGTCATGTAAATTAAAGTAGTCATGTTTAGTATTTATTGCATATTCTTTGCATGCATGACTGCTTGAAGTCTGTGATTCATGGACATCACCAGTTGCCTTCTCTGGTGATGCTCTGCCAGGCCTGTATTGCAGCCATCTTTAGCTTATACTTGTTTTGGGGGCTAGTCCCCTTCAGTTTTCTCTTCAGCATATAAAAGGTATGCTCAATTGGGTTCAGATCGGGTGATTGACTTGGCACTCAAGAATTTACAATATTTTAGCTTTGAAAAACCCCTTTGTTGCTTTAGCAATATGTTTGGGATCATTGTCTTACTGTAGAATAAACCACTGGCTAATGAGTTTTGAGGCATTTGTTTGAACTTGAGCAGATAGGATGAGTCTATACACTTCAAAATTAATTTGCTACTACCATCAGCAATTGTATCATCAATGAAGATAAGTGAGCCAGTACCTTCAGCAGCCATACATGCCCAGGCCATAACACCCCCACCACTGTGTTTCACAGATGAGGTGGTATGCTTTGGATCTTGGGCAGGTTTCTTCTCATCCATACTTTGCCATCACTCTTGTGTAAGTTAATCTTCGTCCCAACTGTCCACAAGACCTTTTTCCAGACCTGTGGTGGCTCTTTTAAGTACTTCTTGGCAAACTGTAACCTGGCCATTCTATTTTTGCGGCTAACCAATGGTTTGCATCTTGCAGTGTAGCCTCTGTATTTCTGTTCACGAAGTCTTCTGCGGACAGTGGTCATTGACAAATCCACACCTAAAGAGTGTTTCTGATCTGTCGGACAGGTGTTTGGGGATTTGTCTTTATTATAGAGAGAATTCTTCTGTCATCAGCTGTGGAGGTCTTCCTTGGCCTGCCAGCCCCTTTGCGATTAGTAAGCTCACCAGTGCTCTCTTTCTTCTTATGATGTTCCAAACAGTTGATTTTGGTAAGCCTAAGGTTTGGCTGATGTCTCTTAACAGTTTTATTCTTGTTTCTCAGTCTCATAATGGCTTCTTTGACTTTCATTGGCACAACTTTGGTCCTCATGTTGATAAACAGCAATAAAAGTTTATAAAGGTGATGGAAAGACTGGAGGAAAGACTAGGTGCTGAGAGCTCTCTTGTATCTGCATTAAGGAGGCAATTAAACACACCTGAGCAATTACAAACACCTGTGAAGCCATGTGTCCCAAACATTATGGTGCCCTGAAATGGGGGGCTATGTATAAACACAGCTTCTACATGGTGAAACCAAAATGTATAAAAATGGCCTTTAATAAAGTCTGACAATGCGCACTTTAACCACATGTGATTTTTTTTTTCTATTACAAATCTCAAATTGTGAGGTACAGAGGCAAATAAATAAATGATGGGTCCTTGTCCCAATCGTTGTGGAGGGCACTGTATATCAGACTTGAGAAAGATGTAGACCATTTGTTCCTGCTCTGTCGTTTAAATTTTCAGAGAGATTCCAACTGCCCAAACATATAAATTAAATATAAAGATATTATTAGTGCCAAGATCTAAACTGTAGTTATTGCTTAATACGGCATTGGAAAAATCAGCAATAAGAATATTGCATTCACAAAATAAGACACATTTGTGTCAAATTAATGATTGGAAAAAAAAAGGCACAAAGTGTTGGAGTTCAGCAGTTCAGGCAGCAACTCTGGAGAACATGGATAGGTGACATTTCAGGATGGGATCCTTCTTTGCACTGATGAGGGGTACTGACCCGATACGTTACTCCAGCACTTTGTGTATTTTTTTATTGTAAACCAGCAACTGTAGTTCTTTGTTTCTAGTGATTATTCGTTGTTTTTCTTGGTGAAATCTGTAACAATACATACTATAGTGCAGTGGTTCTTAACCTGGGGGTCGTCACCCCCCATGGAGGTTGTTTGGGGTTTTTCGGGGGTCTTGAAGGGGTCATAAATAACATATCAATTTGTTGAGCCCATTTTTAGGAACCTAACAAAGGTACATACCATACACAGCACTTTGTTTGCGTATGCGCGTATGTATACGCACATGAATTGTGTGTGTTGTGAATCATGTCTGCCAAGAAGCTCACGTATACTGAAGGATTTCTCAAGTTCGGCTTCACAAGCATTGTTCAAAAATCCGTGGTCAAGCCACAATGTGTTATCTGTGCCTAGGTTTTGAGCCACGAGAGCATGAAGCCCAGCAAACTGAAGATCCATTTGGAGTCTTGTCACAGCGACCGTGGACTATTTGAAACGAAAAGAAGGTGCAGTCAAGGGTTCCCGCATCGATTCGACGGGTCACTGAGCTTGTCAAAATGATGCAGCGCTGGAGGATTCATACCGGATTGCTTTTCGAATCGCACAGACTAAGAAACCTCACACCATCGGTGAAGAGCTTATCAAGCCATGCTTTCTCAAAGCAGCGAAGTTGGTGCTGGGCGAACAGCAGTCAAACAAGTTCAGGCAGATTTCCCTTTCGAATGACACAGTCAAAAGTCGAATCTCAGATATGAGTAATGATATTCTGCTGCAAGTAGTGAGCGCATTGAAGAGCAGTCCAGTGTATTCACTGCAACTGGACATGTGGTATCCGGGATAGTTTTCTAAACCAACATGTAGAGGAACCAATGAGAGAGCAGGCTATTCTAGTCTGGGTATTGAGTAATGAGGAAGGGTTAGTTAGCAGCCTTGTTGTACGTGGCCCCTTGGGCAAGAGTGACCATAATATGGTTGAGTTCTTCATTAGGATGGAGAGTGACATTGTTAATTCTTGAAGGGTTGACAGTGGATATGCAATTGAAGGCGTTTAAAGACTACATGGATCAACTACAACAATTGTTCATCCCAGTATGGCAAAAGAATAAATCAGGGAAGGTAGCGCATCCGTGGATAACAAGGGAAATCAGGGATAGTATCAAAGCAAAAGATGAAGCGTACAAATTAGCCAGAAAAAGCAGCCTACCAGAGGACTGGGAGAAATTCAGAGACCAACAGAGGAGGACAAAGGGCTTAATTAGGAAAGGGAAAATGAATTATGAAAGAAAACTGGCAGGAAACGTAAAAACTGACTGCAAAAGTTTTTATCGATATGTGAAGCGAAAAAGATTAGTTAAAACAAATGTAGGTCCCTTGCAGTCAGAAACATGGCAGACCAATTGAATAACTACGGGGAATTACAGACCAGTTAGTCTAACATCGGTAGTGGGGAAACTGCTAGAGTCAGTTATTAAAGATGGGATAGCAGCGCATTTGGAAAGTGGTGAAATCATTGGACAAAGTCAGCATGGATTTATGAAAGGTAAATCATGTCTGACGAATCTTATTGAATTTTTTGAGGATGTAAATAGCAGAGTCGATAAGGGAGAAGCAGTTGATGTGTTATATCTGGACTTTCAGAAGGCTTTCGACAAAGTCCCACACAAGAGATTAGCATACAAACTTAAAGCACACGGTATTGGCGGTTCAGTATTGATGTGGATAGAGAACTGGCTGGCAGACAGGAAGCAAAGAGTAGGAGTGAACGGGTCCTTTTCAGGATGGCAGGCAGTGACTAGTGGGGTGCCGCAAGGCTCAGTGCTGGGATCCCAGCTATTTACAATATAGATTAATGATTTGGACGAGGGAATTAAATGCAACATCTCGAAGTTTGCGGATGACACAAAGCTGGGGGGCAGTGTTAGCTGTGAGGAGGATGCTAGGAGGCTGCAAGGTGACTTGGAGAGACTGGGTGAGTGGGCAAATGCATGGCAGATGCAGTATAATATGGATAAATGTGAGGTTATCCACTTTGGTGGCAAAAACAGGAAAGTAGACTATTATTTGAATGGTGACCGATTAGGAAAAGGGGAGATGCAACGAGACCTGGGTGTCATGGTACACCAGTCATTGAAAGCAGGTGCAGCAGGCTGTGAAGAAAGCGAATGGTATGTTGGCATTCACAGCAAAAGGATTTGAGTACAAGAGCAGGGAGGTTCTACTGCAGTTGTACAGGGTCTTGGTGAGGCCACACCTGGAGTATTGCGTACAGTTTTGGTCTCCTAATCTGAGGAAAGACATTCTTGCCATAGAGGGAGTACAGAGAAGGTTCACCAGACTGATTCCTGGGATGGCAGGACTTCCATATGAAGAAAGACTGGATAGACTCGGCTTGTACGCGCTGGAATTTAGAAGATTGAGGGGGGATCTCATAGAGATTTACAAAATTCTTAAGGGGTTGGACAGGCTAGATGCAGGAAGATTGTTCCCGATGTTGGGGAAGTCCAGGACAAGGGGTCACAGTTTAAGGATAAGGGGGAAGTCTTTTAAGACCGAGATGAGAAAATCGTTTTTCACACAGAGAGTGATGAATCTGTGGAATTCTCAGCCACAGAAGGTAGTTGAGGCCAGTTCGTTGGCCATATTTAAGAGGGAGTTTGTAATGTGGCCCTTGTGGCTGAAGGGATCAGGGGGCATGGAGAGAAGGCAAGTACAGGATACCGAGTTGGATGATCAGCCATGATCATATTGAATGGCGGTGCAGGCGCGAAGGGCCGAATGGCCTGTTCCTGCACCTAATTTCTATGTTTCTATGGACTAGTCAACAGATGTTGCCTTGTTCCCAACTGCTTGTCTACGTTCGTTACCTCGAGGGAGAAGCCATGAAGGTGGAGTACCTGTTCTCTGAGCCATTGGCCACTACCACTTGGGGAGAAGATGTGTTCAGAATGCTGGAAGCCTTCCACATCAAACATGAGCTTGGCTGGGAACGACTTGTCGGGGTGTGTACAGATGGGGCACTTCCCATGGTTGGATGCAGATCTGGCTTCAAAGCTTTTGTGAAGGATGTCACTCCCCATGTCTCCTTCACCCACTGCATGATACATCACCATGCTTTAGCGATGAAGACTCTCCCTCCTGGTCTTCCAGAAGTGCTTTCAGATGTGGTGAAGATTGCGCTCCCACATTCGAGGGAGCGCAACAAGCTCAAGAATCTTCAAAGCGATGTGTGAAGAAAGGAGCTGATTGCACTGTTCTGTTATTCCATACAGTGGTGCGCTGGCTTTCGCCTGGTAACGTTCTCAATCATGTGATTCAACTTCGAGAGGAAATAGCGCTGTTCTTGGAGAGAGGGTGTACCGGGAAGGAGAATCAGCTTCATGAAAAGATGCAGGATGAACTGTTTGTGATGAAGGTTGCTTACCTGGCTCTCTTCTTCGCCGAGGTGAATTCCTTAAACCTCCCATTGCTACACACGGCTTGTGACAAAGTGGCGGCGTTCAGGAGGAAGATTCAACTTTACCAGAGAAGAGTCCAGGACGGTGACACCACTACCTTCCCTGAGATGACGACTCTCCAGATGCTGAATGCCACTTCCACGAGGAGATCTCAACCCACCTTCTGGCCACTAGTGAAGCCATCGAACGTTACTTCCCCGGACAGGACAACTGCTCTCGTGAGGAGGGGATCGTCCGACCCCTTTCCTTTGAAGACGGCGCCATCAGCGATACTGACGTGGCTGCAAAGGTTGAATTTTACCAAATTCGTGAAGATGCGCAGCTCGAGTGACTTCATGGAACAAGAGCTCGCCACGTTTTGGCAGAAAGTGAAGGACTGTCTTGTTCTTTCGAAGAGGGCCCTGACCCTGTGAGGCTGGATTCTCAACCATGGTAACTCTGAAAACAAAGGTATGCAATAGGCTTGTGATCGATGCTGACATGAGGTGCCGCCTGTCGAGCATTCGTCCTCGTTTTGATCGCCTGATGGCTGTGAAGCAATTTCAGCCATCCCATTCACTGAGTATTGGCAGACATGTTTTAATAAATCGGGCAGTTTAAAAAAATTTTAAAAAATTGTTTCGGGGGTCACGGTATTGACCAAGAATGTCTGATGGGGTTGTGAGGCCAAAAAGGTTAAGAACCACTGCTATAGTGGATCATAGCACCACATCTGTATTTACGCAGTTAAGCATGTATTTCAAATGCCAGAAATTGATGTTAGTTTTAAATTAATTGCAGCAAACTCTTAGGATTCCGTTTTGATATAAGATGAGCTGTCTGGAAATCCTGCAGTTAATCAAGTTCATGTCATAGGAGCAGAATTAGACCATTCAACTCATCGAGTCCACTGCCATTCAATCATGGCTGATCCTTTTCCCCCTTTCAGCCCTCTCCTGCCTTCCCCCGATAACCTTTCACATCCTTACTAATCAATAATCTGTCAATTGCCGCTTTAAAAATACTCAATGTCTTGGCCTCATTCGCCGTCTGTGGCAATGAATTCCGCAGATTCACCACTTTCTGACAAAATAAATTCCTTCTCATCGCCTTTCTAACGTATGATCTTTTATTCTGAGGCTGTGCCCTCTGGTCCTAGACTCTCCCACTAGGGCAAACATTCTCTTCACATCTATCTAGGCCTTCCACTATTCGATAAGTTTCAATGAGATCCACCATCATCCTTTTAAACTCCAGCGAGTACAGGCCCAGTGCCGTCAAACACTCATCATATGTTAACCCAATCATCCCGGGATCATTATTGTAAACCTCTTCTAGATTCGCTCCAACGGTTGCACATCCCTCCTCGGATATGGGATCCAAAACTGCTCGCAATACTCCAAATGTGGCCTGACCAATGCCTTAGAAAGCCTCAGCATGCTTCTATGGAAAACTGGACAGACTTCTGTCATGAGTCAACTTGAGATTCAACATATTCACTTCATGACTGTAAAACCTTTAACGGTACCTTGCAGCATTTTACAATTGTGCTTAAAAATTCATAAACAAAATACATTTTTATATACTTTATAATAGATGATGCACGAGAGTGATGAGTGATTATCTGGGCGTATCTGATCATACTAAAGGGCTTGTCACACTTGGCGATTTTTATCGGCGACTGCCGACATAATTGACTAACGTATTAGGCCACTGAAAAAGTCACGGCGTGATGATGTAATGAAGCGCGGTGTCTCCTCAAGTGTCGCAACATTTTTTATGTCGCCCGTGGATTTTGAAATGTTCAAAATCTTTTGGCGACCCTGATACGTCAGTCAATGACGCCAGCAGTCGCCGAATAAATCGCCACGTTCACAACACACACAGTTCATGTGCGTATACAGGCCCTTAAGTAAATGCTATATCAAACTACCATGCAAATTTTTAGTACTATCTGCATGCTATTTTGATATAGTATTTAGTTATGATTGTGTGTTTATTTCTTCTGTGTAAGCCAGACTAATTTAACATGGTGCCATAAGACTGATAAACTAACCCTGTTAATGAATGTTAATTCACATTTAACATTTTAAATGTGAAGCAATAAAAGAAAAAAGTGACATGATTCCCAAACTAGTTGAAGTATGAGTTGTGGTTATTGTAATTATAACATGGTTAATGCATAATTTGCTGCTGTCCCAAATGGGATGGATGGAGCAAAGATTTCACAAACGCCTGCATGTTTTTCTGATTGGTACTTGGAAATGAAATGACACTCTTTTCCACTTTCATAGCATTTTATGATCTACTGTTCTAATTGAAAGTGAACAAAATAACTTTGGGGAGGGCTCAATGTGGCTTGGTTGATATTTTCATCAGAGACTTTAGAGATACAGCTTTAGGAGCAATATTTACAGAAGCCAATTAAACGATAACCCTGCAGGTCTTTGGAATATGGGAGGAAACCGGATCACCCAGAGAAAATTGACAGAGTCACAGGGAGAATGTACACACTCCGCACAGACAGGACTAGAAGTGAGGATCGAACCCGGGTCCCTGGCGCTGTGAGGCAGCGACTCCACTGCTGCACCACTGTATTTAGTCCATTTTATTTCGATCTGACAACACACTGATTGTTCTTTAAAAAGTATGCAATATTCTTTGTATATTTTTGCCATAACTTTTGTCACCGTCTCCCCTAGCTGGCATTGCCACTTTCTTTTGTTTTCATCTAGACAATGGAATATTTTAGATTTTAATAAGCAGCAAAAAAAGTTCAACCTTTGAGGATTTTATGCTACTGACTCTGGGTTTACAGTATCCTTCCACCCCCCGCCCCTGATTTCTCATCTCCCATCCTTGAGTCCTGTATTATCCCCTTTTTTCCCCACTCACCCCATCCTCTACCACTCATGTCCCTCCCTCCGACTTTACATTTCACTCCTCTAATTTACATATTTGATATACTCTGTCTCCTTTTCACCTTGAGCCTTTATAACTCTTGCTTTCATGTCCCCCCCCCCTCCCTCCCCCCACACTCCCATGTCACCTATATCCACCTCACACTTCTCTCTTCCAGCTCTCTCTCCCCCTATTCCATCAGTCTGAAGAAGGGTCCCGACCTTTTATTTTATCTTAAAGGAAAGTACATTTTTTTATCATTTCAGTTTTGTCATCGTTCTATTTCTTTTATGCTCATGTCATATTGAATGCATTCACATTCAATCAACAATACTGGGAGAATGCTCCAGTTCACCAGAAATGAGTTATTAATGAGATTACTATTTTAAAAAGCAGTTTTCATTGAATCACACTCCTATGATTTTCTCGTTTTCTTGTGGTTACGGTTCATTAAACATCAGTGGATAAACAGTTGTTTAGCCGCTTGAATTAAAAGGAGAACCTTCATTCTTGTTATTCCCCCAATTCCCAAGAAACACTGCTACAGACGGCAAAGGCCCCAGCATCCTGCTCCTTGAGATCAATTCACACTCCCCAGCTGTTACCAGGCAACTGAACTATCCTTACAACAACTGGAGAGCAGTCCTGAACTACAATCCACCTCATTGGAGACCCTCGGACTATCTTTGATCGTATTTTACTGGACTTTATCTTGCACTAAATGTTATTCATGTTTTATAATTTATCATGTATCAGCCCGCAGCTGTTCACAATCTGCATTCATGATTTTTATTTTACATTTAGTTTATTACTAGACTAAGTGGGACCCGTTGGGTCCCAGCATCACACGGGAGGGCTGGTCCCCCAACGCAATATTCCACCTCTCCACCAATTCCAATATTGGTGGCCAGTGGGGGAGGGGGGGGGGGGCTTTCTGGAGCGCTAGTATGGGTGTTGTGGGCTGAAGGGACTGGTTTCCAGAGGGCTAATGTGGATATTGTGGGCCGAATGGATTCTTGGGCTGGCAGCTCACTCACTCACGGCTGGTGGGCTGGCAGTTGACTCACGACTATTCCTTGGAATTCCATTTCAAGCAGGGTGCAAGGCCACTGAATTCAAGTGCAGTTTCATACCATTTCAAGCAGGGTGCAAGGCCACTAAAGACAGCGAGTCATGACCTCTCCCTCCTCCATCTTGCAGAGACTGAGCCACGCCCACACTTCTGGGTTTTATAGTCCCTCCCCCCCCCTCCCTGGCGTGATTGACAGGAGAGAGAATCTCAACACTTTTTAAACACTAATAACTCTTTTATTTTTCATCAATGGAAGAAATCCTTGGCACCTGATGAGCGGAGGGGGACTCTGAGTAAGATGGCCAAAAATCACAGCCTTATGTGGTAGCGTTTTTTCTAAAATCAATATAAAGCACAAACAGGAAGTGGTCAATATTAGACTTTTAATTATATAGAAGGCAAGGCAACTTTAATTAGGCAAGGCAACTGTAATTAGGCAAGGCAACTTTAATTAGGCAACACAGCTTTAGCATTCCCAAACCAAAGGCAACACTTTGGCCTTCAGGGGAGAGAATCTCAACATTTTTTATTCCACTTTAGTTTTTATTGCTTTTATGTATACACAAATAAAACACAAATATAACAACAAAACATACAACATTACAATGAAATTTACAACAGTGTAGCGGGGGGTTCAGTTTACAATTAATGATGCAGTATACAGAACTATTTTCATATTAAAACATTTTCCAATAACTTACATTATTGTCTATAAAATTATACAGTGTTGATGTCTTTATTTCTATACCTAATCCATTTTTCCCGTTTTCTGTTAAACTCGTCCTTCACCCTTAGAGAATATGTCATTTTCTCCATGACAAATATTTCCTGTACTATGTCTAACCATTGTCTAAGTCTGGGTGTGTCCGCTGCAAGCCAGTTTCTTGTAATGGCCTTTCTGCCAGCTGTGAGTAGGATTTTAACCAAGTAATGGTCTTCCTTCAGCACCACTGTAGTTATATTACCCAGGTATAAAATGGAAACTTCTTGCAGACTATATATCCTAATACCTCCGTTAATTCTGAATTCACTCTGTCCCAAAATGGTTCTATTTTTGGTCAACTTCAGAAGATATGTGCATGGTTTGCGTCTGTTTGACCACATTGCCTCCAGCATGTTTGCTGCCTTAGAATTTGCTTGCTTTTTATGTTAGGCATAATAAAGAAACAAATCAAATTTTTCCAATTAAATTCTCTCCAGTTTTGTGAATTGGTGGATGTCTGTAGTGTTACACACATATGATGCCATTCTTCTTCTGATATTGTAATGTTCAATTCCTTTTCCCACTTAAATTTTACATAAAATGTAGTTTTAGCTTGACATTCCATTAAACTATGATAAAGTTTAGAAATAATCCTTAATGTTTTTTGATGATACGCACTAACTATCACTTCTATCACTGGATTATTTTCTTCTAGTGCCTCCCTTTTTACCTTTTTATTGTAATAATCTCTCAGTTGGAGGTATCTAAACAAGTCTTGGTTCCGAAGTGCAAATCTATCCTTCAAATCTTGAAAACCTCTTGGGTCTCCATTTTCAATAACAGTACAAAATGCAGTCATTCGTTTCTTCATCTACTCTTTAAATGTTGAGTCATACATCCCTGGTTTAAATTTATTATCCAAAGCTATCCATCTTAAAACTTTTTGTTGTTTATTCAGTTTAAGTTGTCTGGTAAGAGTGAACCAGGTTTCTAAAGTAAATATCATTATTGGATCAATTATACTCCTGATATGTCCAGGAAGCGCTTTTTCTCCCAAAAGTGTTTGGACGTGGAAGTCAGGGATATATGTCTCAATCTCTTTCCACCTAGCTATATAGCTGTCCTCACACCAATTAATTAGTGGTCGAAGTTGGGCTGCATAGAAATATATCCTAAAATTTGGAAGTGCCATTCCACCTTTGTCCTTTGGCATCTGTAGTGTAGTATATCGAATTCTGGCCTTCTTTCCTTCCCAAATAAATCTAGATATTAATTTATCCCATTCCGTGAATTGTTTTAATGGTACCTCTATTGGCAGAGATTGAAACAAGTACAATAGCCTTTGCAAAATATTCATTTTCACCACATGTATCTTACTACTAAAATCCATTGGGTAGGTGGACCATCTTTCTATATCCTTTCTATGTTTTGGTTGATGTGATTATAATTGGCACCATACAACATTGATATATTTTTTGTTATGTACCCCTAGGTATTTGATTGATTTTGAATCCCTTTTAATATTATAATTTTGTTTGATTTCTTCTGGAGGACAATTAAATAGGTGG
This sequence comes from Okamejei kenojei, assembly GCA_035221665.1. Taxonomy (NCBI): domain Eukaryota; kingdom Metazoa; phylum Chordata; class Chondrichthyes; order Rajiformes; family Rajidae; genus Okamejei; species Okamejei kenojei. The sequence continues at coordinate 29,805,851 of CM069142.1, forward strand.
ATTTGAGTTTTTGAAATATTCACTTTATATCCTGCATAAAAATTAAATGTATCTATGATCCCCATCATCCTTGGAAAGGAGGTGTTTACTTCCGTGAGATACATCATTACATCATCTGCGAAAAGGCCAATTTTATGTTCTCTGTCTCTTATAGTTACTCCCCTCAGTTCCCTATCTGACGAATCGCTTGAGCCAATGGTTCAATATATATAGCAAACAGGGTAGGGCTAAGACAACATCCCTGTCTCGTTCCTCTTCCTAACACAAATCTCTCAGTTAAGGACCCATTCACCTTTACTCTTGCAGTAGGTTGCTGGTAAATTGCTTTCTTGAATTGACTCTTCGGTAAAGCCAAATCTTTCTAATGTTTGATATAAGAATTCCCAATTAACCCTAACAAAAGCCTTTTCCGGGTCTAGACTTATCAGGACAGCAGGCGTACTTTCCTTTTGAATCTTGTGTATTATATGTAGGGTTCTTCTAATACTGTCCTGTGTTTGTCTGCCTATTATAAAACCGGGCTGGTCTTATCAATTAAATCTAGCATGAACTTTTCAAATCGTTTGGAGATAATTGAAGAATATAATTTTTAGTCCACATTCAGAATTGATTTCAGTCTGTAGTTGGTACAATTTTCCTTGTCTTTGTTCTCTTTGGGGATTAATGTTATAATTGCCTCTTTCCATGACGGGGGTGTCTTGCCTTCTTTGATAATCCAGTTAAAGGTTCTCAGAAGAAGTGGGTTCAGCTCATTCCGAAATATTTTATACCATTCTATAGGGAAACTGTCACTGCCTGGGGCCTTGTTTGATTTAATCCTACCAATTGTCTTCTCTATCTCCTCCAGTGATATTTCTGCTGTGATTATTTTATTTTGTGTCTCTCCAATACAGGGCAGATCTATTGTACTTAAAAAAGTCCTCATTGATTCTCCATCTACTGTAAATGTTTGTGTATATAATTATTTATAATATTCCTGGAAGATATATTCTATTTCTTTTGGATCACTCTTCAAATTCTGTGTACAGGGGTCCTTAATTTTGTGTATGGTGTTGTCAGCCTGTTGTTTGCGTAGCCTTCGGGCAAGTATTTTAGTGGATTTAGGGCCAAGCTCATAAAGTGCCTGTTTTACAAATCTTGCTTTTTTCTCCACCTCTTGACCCAATATTCCATCCATTTGTCCCCTCAAATCTTCTATTTGCTTATAAGTTCTCTGGTCCTTATTATTTTTGTACTTCTGTTCTAAATCCTTCAGGTCTGTTATCAACTTATTATATGTTTTCATTCTGGCCTTTTTAATATGTGATGCCCTCGCTATTAACCTACCTCGTATTACAGCCTTCAATGAGTCCCATAGTATGGATGGGTCCACCTCCCCATTGTCATTCTCCTCTAGATACATTTTGATTTCCAATTTAATATCATTAACAGTTTTATCATTCAGTATTCCAACATTTAATCGCCACACTGTGTTTTTCCTTCTACTGTTCATTTGAATTCTTAAGTATATGGCATTATGGTCTGATACATCTGCCACACCAATTCTGCAATCCGTTACCCTATAACAGTCTTCTTTCTGCATTAAGAAATAGTCTATTCTGGAGTAAACTGAGTGCGGTATTGAGTAATGTGTATAGTCTCTTTCTAGAGGGTGAAAATTCTGCCAGACATCAAGAAAACCAAATTCTTCACAGGTAGTGTTTAGTAGTTTTGTTAACAGATTCTTATTCTTCTTTTTACTTGTCATATCAAGCCTATGATTCAGTACAACATTCAGATCCCCCCCACATATACAAATTCCTTCTGCTTCCATTGCAATAATATCAAATAGGGATTTGAAAAAAATGTTTATCACTATCTGGGGGAGCATAGATATTCACTAGTGTCAGGATATTATTATCAACCTTGCCCTTTGCTATGATATACCTCCCTTCTTTGTCTTTTATTTCTTTGAACATTTCGAATTTAACTGAGTTTGATATCAAGATTGCCACTCCTCTTTTATGACTACAAGTATGTGAGCTATAATATGTGTTTTTATATCCAAATCTTTTCAGCTTCTCATGCTCTTGTCGCGATAAATGGGTTTCTTGTAAGAAAATAATATGCATCTTCACTTTTTTCAATTTAGTCATGACTTTAGCCCTTTTAATTGGATTACCCAAACCATTAACATTTAGAGCCATCAGCTTAAGTCCTTGACATTGCATCATTACACTTAGTGTGATTGATTTCACTGTATCCCCTCAACTCAACACCAGAACCATTCTGAACGACAAACCAAAACATATGAACAAACAAAGGTGTTTTACCTGGCAAAACAAAACAAAACATCAAAACATATATGGACTCCCAAAAAAGGGTATTCTCTCCTCCATAGATCCAGAATCCCTTTGTAAATTGAGGGGGGAAGCCTAACACTAAGAAAGGGCCCTCTCCTAGATAACGGGCTAACCCTCTATGGGTCCCTCCATTCATTCTAGCTCTAATATTTCACTAATCTCCCTAACTGTCGGATTTATCTAATACAGAAAGTTGTATTAAATCAACATTAATTACACTCACATGAGGTCTGTGTTGCTTGGTGGTATTTTTAGAACCACGCTTATAAACGGATTTCTCTATGAATATACATATCTATACACATATTTATAAACTTAGGATTCCATAAGAACTCAGTATTCTAACATATTGTGGCAGAAGCCATTGTGTTATCCATGTCTGTGCGTACCTTCATAATCATATCTCATTTCAAGCACGAGTCTTTTGTTGGAATACTTGAAGGTGCTCCCATGCCCGTCTGACTGTCTCTGATTCTCCGTGTCTCTCGATGAGTTGCCACCGCGCCGTTTGGTGGAGTTGTTCACGCAGTGGCGGCATGTCCGTGTCTCCCCGCAGCTCTTCCACTTTATAGCCTCTCCGTTGTAGCTCTCGCACGGCTTCCCTTGCGTTGTTGTAGGTTTGGTGTCCGCTCTTCCAGCGAATACGTACCTTGGTAAATGGTGTCTGAAAGCGGATTCCTTCCTCTTTTAAGAAGCGTTTAATATGTTTGTATGCCTTGCGTTGTTGTACTACAGCGGTAGTATAGTCATGGTCAAAAGACAGCATTCGTCCTCCAAGTTGGATCGTCTTTTGCCATGCCTGTTTGAGAACCATCTCTTTAACTTTAAACTGGAGAAAGTGGACAATTATGGATCTTGGAGGGGAACTGGGGCTTGGTTTCTGTGCCAGGGATCTGTGTGCTCGTTGAATCTGTAAATCTGTCATTTCAGGGATTGACATTTCACTTCTGAGCAGTTTCTCTACAAACTGAGGTACTGAGCTACCTTCCGCACCCTCTGGCACACCGTATATCCGCAGATTATTTCTTCGGGATCTAGACTCCAGATCATTCAATTTGTCGACAAGTAACTTCTGGTCTTTCAGTGTTTCTTGGAGTATGGTGTTTGCAGCGACTCTCCGTGTTTCCAGCTCCTCTATTCGGGTGGCGGCTTCTTCCGGTTTTTTTGGTCTTGTATTGCTTGTGCATTCGCTGCCATCTGAAGATTCAATTCATGTTTAAATTCGGCCAGCTCTTCTCTCATATCCCGCTTGAAATCGTCTTTGAATGATGTGAAGTCCGCTTTTAATTCTCTTCTCAAGTTGCTGATTTGTGTACTTATGCTTTTGAATCCCTCATGGAGGGCCTCTGTTGCATCGTCTCCACCAGCCTGTATGTTTTTGGCTTTGTCTGTGTCGCTTCGGGCCTGACCTTCTGTTTCTTGCTTTTCTAGCAACTTTCTGCTCTTTGTTTTGACTCCCCCACTCATACTGTACTCATTAAAACTTAAATACTTGCTTACTTTGAATTTAGGGGAGGTTTATTTATCCGACTGTACGGAGCTCTCTGTCTAATCAGCCACCATGCTCTGCCGCCTACCGGAAGTTCCAATCTCAACATTTTTTAAACACCAATAACTCTCTTATTTTTCATCGATGGTAAAAATCCTCTTGTCCTGCGCAGCGGAGGGGGACTCGGAGTAAGATGGCCAAAAATCACAGCCGTAAGTGGCAGCGTTATTTTCTAAAGTCAATATACAGAACAACAGGAATGGTGAAAATCAGACTTTTAGTAATAGGGATTGTCACGTGCACTGCAGTACAGTAAAAAGCTTTGTTTTGCATGCTGTCCAATCAAATGAGATAATACTGGGCATAAATACAATCAAACTAAAATCATATTGCTTCAGGAGGGCTAGTGTATTGTCGAGCATGTCTGACACTGGCTGTTTCCCTTTCTCTCTTCAACCTTCCGCGGAAGATACATGAGCTTGACAGCTCAAACATCCGAACACATTCCACACTGCTCTCTGATTCCTGACCCAATCATTGGTTTCACACCCTCTTGCCAGAGGTGTTGCCATATAATCTTACTTTAACTTTACTTCTTTCAGTTATTCCGTTATTGTACGTCAATATTATTTTGTGCGATTCAGGCCTTGCACTGCATTTCGTGCATCATTCTGCTGTTTTTGCACTATTAGTTGTATTTATTGTATCTATCATTACTGTTTTACTATTTGAGCTTCACGTGAACAAGGAATTTCATTGCACCCTGGTGTTAATGACAGTAACCGAGTCTGGATCTGAAAGAAGAACGTTGCATCTCCAGTTAACGTCAATCTGTTTTTGAATGAAACGTAATCTTTTTTCTTTTCAATTCAATCTACACAAAGGTAATTTGGCATGAGCTTGCCTATTTACATTTCTATAATTTGATCCAGAAATGCAACAACCTTTTTGCCTTGTTCTGAATTCTGCTGTGGCACAGTAATAATCCAGCAGGGTAAGAAAGGGTGTAGAGAAGATTTACAAAGATGTTGCCAGGACTCAATGGCCTGAGCTATAGGGAGAGATTCAGCAGGCTGGAACTTTATTCCTTGGCGTGCAGGAGGATGAGGAGTGATGTTACAGAGGTGTATAAAATCATGAGAGGAATAGATCGGGTAAATACACTGACCTGGGGGGTAACTTTCTTTACACAAAGGGTGGAGGGATTTGCTGGAGGAGGTCGTTGAGGCAGGTACTATAATAGCATTTAAGAAACATTTTGACAGGTACATGGACAGGATATGTTTAGGTATGGGCCAAACATAGGCAGTTGGGATTAGTGTAGATGGGACATGTTGGGCAGACAATCATGGCTGATCTATTTTTCTCTTAAACATGTTATAAGGAAGGATATACACAACAAACTTTACAATGTCTATAAGTGCATTTGCCCATTGCACTGTTTATTATTGGCTTAACTATCAGATACTCAAATGGAATGCCAAATTAGTGCAGCGCGTTAATTATGCTGCATATTTGGTTTGGTCAAAGTTATTTGACCCAAATTTGGCCCATATCCCATCCATGTACCTGTCCAAAGGTCTTTTAAATGTTGCTATAGTACCTGCCTCAACTACCCCCTCTCGTAGCTCGTTCCATATACCTACCACCCTCTGTGTGAAAAAGTTGCCCTTCGGGTTCCTATTAAATCTTGCCCATGTCCTCTGATTCTTGATTTCCTCTACCCTGGGTAAAAGACTCTGTGCATTCACCTTATACACTCTGTACTAGCCTCCAGTTCATGGTTCCCTGACTCTCGGTAAAAGACTGCATTCACCTTGCCTCTTTCCCTCATGATCTTGCACAGCTCTGTAAGACCACGTCTTATCCTTGAGCTCTCCAAAGAATAAAGTGCAAGCCTGCCCAAGCCTAATTTGAACCCAAGTTGCAAATATTCAGCTTCCAATAATCTGTTCCAATACATGTATTTGGGTCGAAGTAGATGTTCACTTCATAAGTACGATCACTTCTAGGCATCATGCCTGAGCAGGATCCAGACTCAGGAGAACAATGCAGGGAATGTGCCTCAGCAAGATCATCTCACTAACTTCATCTGTCCATACCTCTCCCGATCCTCCCATTGTTGTTAGTAGGTGGGGTCACTGTGAGTCAGCAGCCCTGCGAACAGCGTGTTAGTTTTTTTACTTTTTTGGTTTTTTTTTAGTGTGTCTCAATGTGTGTTTTTAATGTTTTTCTGTGTGTCTTGTGTGGAGGGTGGTGTGGGGGGGGGGGGGGGGGGGGGGTAAGCGGGAAACTGCTTCGGTCACCTCCTCCACGGAGGGGCGACTTTTAAACGTCGCCTCCCTCGTGGCCTAACATAGATGATCGGTGCAGCCTTTCCCGGAGACGCGCCCGGGGCTTCAGCAGCGGGCACAGCGAGGACTCTTTGGTCGCGGAGCGGGCGAGCCCTTGCCGGGGGTCGCCGGAGGGGAGCGCTCCGTTCGCTGGCCAGTGGCAGCCTGAAGCCGAGGTCTGCGGAGCTCCAGCTGGCGCTGCGTCCGGAACCTGGGATCCCACGTTTGGGACCCCGGAGGAGAAGAGCTCCAACCGCCGGCCCACACCTTACTGCGGGGACTTACCATGGGAGTGGGATCCCTCACCGGGGATCCCTGGAGAGGACCTCCGACCGCAGGCCCGTGGCCTACATCGTCCAGAAGCCGCGGACTGTGGTGCTTCCGGCTGGCGTGGTGCCCGGAGCCTGGGATCCCTCGTTGGGGACCCTGGAGGAGAAGATCTCCGACCGCCGGCCCACAGCGTACTTCTACCGCGGGCACGACGGGGACTTCCCATCCGGAGCGGGGTCCCTTGCTGGGGTTCCCTGGAGAGGAGCTCCGACTGCTGGCCCTGCGGTCTGCGGTGCTTCTGGCTGCGGCGCAGCGGGGACTTTAGATCTTCGACCGCCGGCCTGCGGCCAACACCATCTTGATGCCGCGGTCTCCGGTGGGGATGCACCGATTCAGGACTTACCTGGACTTGCCTTGTCTGCACATCTGGACGCCCACAGCGGCAACTGCGGAGGGTTGAGGTCCCGATCACGGGGGGAGAAATGGAGGAGGACTGGCCAAATTTTGTGCCTTCCACCACAGTGATGAATGCTGTGGTGGATGTGTTAAATTTTCATTGTGTATTGTGTGTTTTTTTTATTGTACTGCTGCTGGCAAATTCATTTCACTGCACTTTATGTGCATGTGACGAATAAAATGAATTGACTTGACTTGTCTTGACATCGACTTCAACTGGGTCCAATGCCTGTTGAATTCACACATTGATCCCCGGCTGATCTGACTTTCAGCAATGTGATCCTCTGTTCAAGGCTGCTCAACATTATAATTCACTGCAATGCTATGTACAGGCTGATAGACTCTTAATTATATATTTTTTTAATTGACAGTCATTTTATATTTGGTATATACTTATTTTTTCTACAATTATCGTCTCCACCTCCCTTACATTAGTGTAATTCTTTGCTCTCATTTCTTATTTCATTTCACACTTGCACAAATTACACTTCAACCCCCTCACCCACTCCACCCCAAACCTCAATAGCCCCGTCTAAATTCTCCTCTTTCCTTTTAAATGACCCCTCTCTCAAGGACTCCGTCCCACTGGTTCAGAGAGAGCCAATGCGCTCTTTCCCATATTTAAGATTTCAATCAGTCAATTATCTTACCAATATGCTTATCCCAAATAGGAAATCTGCATGTGGCGATCTCTGGATTACAATTCATGAGGAGTTGGTGCTATTTATTATATGTTACTTTATACATGAGCTGCTGATTATTAATTTATTTACCATACTCATTATTTCACATCACCAAGGCAGGTCTAGTGTAGATGGGGCATGTTTCCATGCTGTATGACTCGATGACACTCGAATTGCATGACTATTACCTTGGAAAGAGTGCTTGGAAAGTGTATATTCCAGTAGGATTGATAAAATAGGGAAAAGAAATGGAAACATCTGTTTGTCTTTCCCCTTTATATCAATTGAAAATGAAAAGTCATGCATGATGCCAAAAACAATAGACTTTGGAAGATAATGGGAGACCCCTTCCACCCCTGCAACGGTCAGGCAAACCATGCTGTGAGAACGGAGAGGATGAGAAGGAGTTTCTTCCCAGAGGCCATTCGGACTGTAAACTCCTATCTCACCAGGGACTAACTTTACTAACTTTACTGTACCACAATACCGTCCACAATATTTAATATGAAAAAACACGTGATTCTGTTCCATTCTGTTTGTAGTTTGTTGGTTGTTTGTTTGTATTTTGCACAAAGTCCGCAGGCACGGCCACTTTTCATTTCACTGCACATCCCGTATGTGTACGTGACAAATAAACTTGACTCGACTTGACTTGAGCCTGTAAATTCGGATAACTTGAACCCAACCCACATGAATGCCTGTTGTTGTGGTGCAGTATTGAAAATCGGGAAGGAGAGAAGCAAATGTTGTGCTACAATAGGACTTGAATATAACAAAGTAATTCACCTTCTTTGTGGGTTAAATTACATTGTTGTTACAATTGTTCAGTCTTTAATTTAACAGCTTGTCCCCAGATGAATTAAGGGGAAAACATTGATCAAGTGTCATCAGCAATGCAGAATGTAAATGTAAACTATTATTGTCTTAATAAAGGAGGAATGAATTTTGGTTATTTTTACTTTGTGAAATATAAAACACAACACAAGATTTATTTTCTTATTTCTAAACGTAATCGCTGCACATTACAAACACAAGCCTGCAAGATATGCGATGACCATTTGAGACACTAAATAACTTGTTTTGTTCAGAGATACAATGTGGAACCAGGTCCTTTGGTCCACTCTGACATTCACTCAGCTGTTTTTTTGCATCCTACACACCAGGGGCAATTTATACAAGCCAATTAATCTACAAACCCATACGTCTTTGGACTAGCACCCGAAGAATGTACAAACTCTGCACGGACACCACCCGTTGTCAAGATTGAATCCGGGTATCTGATGCTGTAAGGCAGCAGCTCTACCACTGTGCAGCCCTTTTTTTCATTGATTCTCCAGATTTTAAAAAACAGTGCCTTATCGACAGCGCGAAAAAGATGGTCCCCTCTGTCAAAATGATAAAGTGTCTGGGAAAAATGTAATTTACAAATGACACTTATTGCAGAAGCAGGTTTCTTTTAAAACCATGTTGCATGCCATGTGGTGTAATAGGTGGTAGTGTGAATTGAGGTGGAATAGTGCAATGAATCACATTGCTGTGCAATGGATTTAACATCAAACTCCACCAAGTCTGGATCCTGTTCCAACCTGATAATCGTCTTCTGGTTCCAAAGTATTGACACGTTGCTAAAACATCAATAAAATCTTTTGTCGTTATTTAGCAAGAGCTTTTATAAAATCCATCAATGCTGAGATAATTGCGCGGCAACATTTCCCACATTTTGATTATGGAATATTAAGAAATATTAGAATATTAGGTAACCAGTGTTCTCACATTTATAATGCTTTTATTCTTCCACGTTGCTAAATGAAATCTGGGCTTTGTAGAATTTGCATATTTTAAGACAACTGATACAATCTCACAAGTAATGGAGACACAAAGAACTGCAGATGCTGGTTTACAAAACAAAAGATACAATGTGCTGGAGTAACTCAACGGGTCAAGCAGCATCTTTGGAGAACATCGATACAAAAAAAGACACAGTGCTGGAGTAACTCGGCCTTCGTCTTCCCCCCCTCACCTCCACCACACCCTGCAATCAGTCTGAAGAAGTGGCTCAACCTGAAACATCACATAGAAACATAGAAAATAGGTGCAGGAGCAGGCCATTCGGCCCCTCGAGCCTGCACCGCCATTCAATATGGTCATAGCTGATCATCCAACTCAGTATCCTGTACCTGCCTTCTCTCCATACCCCCTGATCCCTTTAGCCACAGGGGCCACATCTAACTCCCTCTTAAATATAGCCAATGAACTGGCCTCAACTACCTTCTGTGGCAGAGAATTCCACAGATTCACCACTCTCTGTGTGAAAAATTATTTTCTCATCTCGGTCCTAAAAAACTTCCCCCTTATCCTTAAACTGTGACCCCTTGTTCTGGACTTCCCCAACATCGGGAACAATCTTCCTGCATCTAGCCTCTCCAACCCCTTAAGAATTTTGTACGTCTCTATAAGATCCCCCCTCAATCTTCTAAATTCCAGCGAGTACAAGCCGAGTCTATCCAGTCTTTCTTCATATGGAAGTCCTGCTGAGTCACCTTAGACGAAAGATTCAAGAAGAATACTTAGGCCACTTATAAATACCTTTAGCTTTTTGCTACTGGTTAAAAGATCACCATCCCAAACAAATATGCAGGACACCACACAATGTCTCTTTAAATATGCATAGCTCAGGCATGCTCAGTTCTACTGTAACATGGGGGGGGGGGGGGAGGAGGAGGGAGCCGTTGGGAGGGCGTGGTGGAGGGGGGGAGAGAGAGAGGTGCGGTTGGAGTGCCCCTCCCTCCCTCCCGGAGTGGCACGTCCTGCCTTGCGAGTGCAATGTGGCGTCACTCGGATTTTTTTTTTCCAAAATGGGGGTGTTTGAAGAAATTCGGGCTGTTTTTTAAATTTCAATGATGAACAACTTCGGAAATATTTATTGCCACCACGGGAAAAATGTGAGTAGGATGTGTGGAATGAGAAGGCTGTGGCCTAGCGTTTGGAAGAAGATAGGAATTAACCAGATTGACACACACGCAGACACATCGTGGGCACAAACAAGACAAAAACTTTCAGTTATATAGAGAGAAGCCCTTCAGCCCACCGAGTGTGCTCTGGCACTATCCTACACACTCGGGCCAATTTACAATTTTACTGAAACCAATTAAACTCCAACTGTACATCTTTGGGATGTGGGAGAAAACCAGAGCACCCGGAGAAAATCCACGTGGTCTCGGGGAGAACATACAGACTCTGTAGGGAGAGCACCCATGGTCTGGATCTAACCAGGGTCTCTGCTGCTGTAAGGCAGCAACTCTGCTGCTATGCCACTGTGCCGCCAATCCTACTTAGTAAGTGTATGTAGTGACAGTACATAGGCAAAAAGGCAACGGCTCCATCATGATCAATCATGGTCATCAAATGAGGTGACAAATAATATGAACTTAAGGGAAAGATGCACAAATGCAAGGCAAACTGAGATTATAGAAATCAGGACGAGATACAGCAAAAAATAAAAGAACAGCAAAGGGAATGCTGACCCATTAAATTCACATTATCAAGACTATAACGGATAATATAGTTGGAAAGTCTGTTAAATGAACATTTGTCATCTGGTGTTATCCTGTGTATTAGTGTACAAGCGAGGCTGTAAATAGACCACAGGGAGAAACTGAGTAGATTGAGTGCAAGCTAAAAAAAAAGATACAGGAAAAGTGAGGCAGTAGATAGGAAATAGCCATGACACTCTGGTTTGCATGTCAAAGTATTACCACATAACAATTACAGCACGGAAACAGGCCCTCTCGGCCCTTCCAGTCCGTGCCGACCATTTGTTTTCCCCTAGTCCCATCTACCTGCACTCAGACCATACCCCTCCATTCCCTTCACGTCCATATACCTATCCACTTTACTTTTAAATGTTAAAATCGATCCTGCTTCCACCACTTCTGCTGGAAGCTCATTCCACACAGCCACCACCCTCTGAGTAAAGAAGTTCCCCCTCACTTTACCCCTAAACTTCTGTCCCTTAATTCTCATGTCATGCCCTCTTGTTTGAATCTTCCCTACCCTCAATGGGAAAAACGTATCCACGTCAACTCTGTCTATCCCTTTCATCATTTTAAAGACCTCAATCAAGTCCCCCCTTAACCTTCTGCGCTCCAAAGAATAAAGACCTAACTTGTTCAACCTTTCTCTGTAACATAGTTGCTGGAACCCAGGCAACATTCTAGTAAATCTCCTCTGTACTCTCTCTATTTGTTGACATCCTTCCTATAATTAGGCGACCAAAATTGTACACCACCAAAATTGTACAATATTTAAAAAATTGTAAAATTAAAATTCAGTGTTTTTGATATGGAAGCTTGCAAACTTTAATTCTATATTTTTAGAACAGTACAGAATAAGAATGTCTGGGAGAGGGTCTCGACCCAAAACGTTACTTATTCATGTTCTCTAGAGACGCTGCCTGACTTGCAGTTACTCCTGCACTTTGTGTCATTGTCGGGTCTTTTTGTAAACCTACCTCATTACGGCATTGGATTTTTTTCCTCTGGAACCTTAAAGCTACAATGCTGTAAAAATCATAGTCTTGCAGTCTAGTTTTGTTTTCTTTGTACTGCATGTGGCACTGCATGTGGTACTGCATGTGGTACTGCATGTGGCACTGCATGTGGCGCTGCATGTGGCGCTGCAAGTGGCGCTGCATGTGGTACTGCATGTTACACTGCATGTGGCGCTGCATGTGGTACTGCATGTTACACTGCATGTGGTACTGCATGTAGCACTGCATGTGGCACTGCATGTAGCACTGCATGTGGCACTGCATGTGGTACTGCATGTTACACTGCATGTGGCGCTGCATGTGGTACTGCATGTTACACTGCATGTGGTACTGCATGTAGCACTGCATGTGGGCGCTGCATGTGGTACTGCATGTTACACTGCATGTGGTACTGCATGTTACACTGCATGTGGCGCTGCATGTGGCACTGCATGTGGCACTGCATGTGGCACTGCATGTGGCACTGCATGTGGTACTGCATGTGGTACTGCATGTGGCACTGCATGTGGCGCTGCATGTGGCGCTGCAAGTGGCACTGCATGTGGCGCTGCATGTGGCGCTGCATGTGGTGCTGCATGTGGTGCTGCATGTGGTGCTGCATGTGGCGCTGCATGTGGTACTGCATGTTACACTGCATGTGGTGCTGCATGTGGCGCTGCATGTGGCGCTGCATGTGGTACTGCATGTGGCGCTGCATGTGGTACTGCATGTTACACTGCATGTGGTACTGCATGTGGCGCTGCATGTGGTACTGCATGTGGCGCTGCATGTGGTACTGCATGTTACACTGCATGTGGTACTGCATGTGGCGCTGCATGTGGCACTGCATGTGGCGCTGCATGTGGCGCTGCATGTGGCGCTGCATGTGGCGCTGCATGTGGTACTGCATGTGACACTGCATGTGGTACTGCATGTGGCGCTGCATGTGGTACTGCATGTTACACTGCATGTGGTACTGCATGTGGCGCTGCATGTGGTACTGCATGTGGTACTGCATGTGGTACTGCATGTGGTACTGCATGTGGCGCTGCATGTGGCACTGCATGTGGCGCTGCATGTGGTACTGCATTTTACACTGCATGTGGTACTGCATGTGGCACTGCATGTGGCGCTGCATGTGGCACTACATGTGGCACTGCATGTAGTACATGTGTACGGCTTGATTATACCCATGTATAGTACAATCTGGTTGAATTGGATAGCACATAAACAAAAGCTTCTCACTGTATCTTGGTTCACGTAACAATAATGAACCCGTACCAAAACCAATACCAAAATGTCTCGTCCCGTAAAATAATTTTGGCACAACCGGACAACATTTGGTATATCTGTATTAAATTAGTAGTCTGTAAATATGAAAAAGAACCTTAAAGGGGATAATCCAGTTCAATAAACAAATATGGATATACTGAATTATGCCAGCTATATTCTTTCTTTCTCTCTCTCTCTTATTTCACTTGTTCTTTGTTGAATATTATGCATGATATTATTCGTTTACATCTACATAGGTCAGTGGATTGTCCATGACAACAAAGTTGTTAATATATATCCAAAATCAATATTGAGTTGTATATTTCCAGCCAGTTTTAGAGCTTTTGTGTTATGGGATTATGCTCAATGGAGCATTGACATTGATCATTAAATAACATACTCTCATTAAATAACACCAGTTTGGAAAAAATAGTCTAGTGGTAAGATTAGGCATTTTTCAAGTTGCAATGTTTTTAATTTTCTAAGTCAACTTCCAGTTAAATGTTATAACTCTGCTTTTATAAATTGTTGGTTGGGTTTTTGCCCCTTTGTCAGTTACTGACAACATACCCCATTTTATTACAGGAAATTAAAGAACGAGCTGATCAAAATCCGTGGATCGGGGGTGAATCGAAGAAAACAGCAGGTTAATGAGCGGGTCTGTAAGCGATGCCAGAACACACTTGGCCTCATCTTTTTCCGAGGGGACCAATGCCATATCTGCAAAGACCGTGTGTGCGCAGAATGTCGTGTTGTGCTCAAAGATGGGGGCTGGAAGTGCACGGCATGCTCCAAAATTGCGTACGTATTTAATTTATATGCAAGTATTAACTAAAAGATTAAGTCTAAAATTCAGCAATCCTATTTAATGGTCGGGCCCTTTTGAGATTTGGTTTTAATCACGGCTACAATTAATTATTGTCTTAGTGAAGCATTGCTGCTCACATCCCTGGTTACCTATTGTCGGTGTCCACATTATGAACATGTAATGTGCTTTCTCTTATATGTGTGATTTTTTTTTTTAAACTCTGCATGTTTTGGGAATTAACAAGAGCTAGCAAAGCGTATCACAAATCCTATTAAAAAAAAAAGGCACTGCAGCATGAAATAATAGTTTAGTTTTCACTTTACAGCATGGAATCCATAGGCCCACCGAGTCCACGCAGACCATCGTTCATCAGTTCATGCAGAGCTGCCAACTCTCACGCATTTCGCCAAATTCTCACTCTCTCGCTGATCACAGAATTTCTCACGCTCTGTCATGAGAAATTCTGTGATCAACGAGAATTTCAAAACTAATATCAACTGCATGGAGGCGGGTGTTGGAGAGCCAGGGCAGAGGGAGGGGTGGAAGGAGAAACAGCGGCGGGGCAGATGCGGACGGGGAGCGGGGCTGGCGAGTGTTTGCGGGGCTGACGAGTCGCTCGCTGCAGCTCCGGCCATGGAGCAGCCTCAGTGCAAGAGTCCTGGGCCATCGGAGGCGTCGGAAGCGTTGCGCCGCTGCCGTGAGAGTCTCTGTGCCGAATTCACCCAGGTGAGCGGCATGGATCAGGCTGCGGCTCGGTGCATCCTGGAGGACAACCAGTGGCTGCTGGAAGTAAGTACCAAGCACTGGGTAGAAACGGTGGAAGATAGTGGCCTTCAAATGGGAGTGGTTGGAGAAAGCATCCGGCTTGCCTGCTAGATTTTCACTTACTGTAACTGCAGGAAAAATGTTCCGATGTTGGGGGAGTTCAGAAGCAGGGGTCAAACAGTTTAAGAATAAGGGGTAGGCCATTTGGGAATGAGATGAAGACAAACTTTCTTCAGCCAGAGAGTAGTGAATCTGTGGAATTCTCTGCCACTGAAGGCAGTGGAGGCCAATTCACTGGATGTTTTCAAGAGAGAGTTACATTTAGCTCTTGGGGCTAGCGAAATCAAGGGATATGGGGAAAACACAGGTACTGATTTTAGATGAACAGCCATGATCATGTTGAATAGCAGTGCCGGCTCGAAGGGCCGAATGGCCTATTCCTGCACCTATTTTCTATGTTTCTATGCTTGAGTATATGGCAATAAAACTCAACCACTTGATTTTGAAGCATTCATGCATGGTGGAGGTATAACGTAGTCATAGAGTGATACAGTGTGAAAACTGGCCCTTTGGCCGATCTTGCCCACACCCGACAACTTGTCCCAGCTACACTACCTGCTTTTGGTCCATATCCCTCCAAACCTGGCCTATCCATGTATCAGTCTAACTGTTTCTTAAATGTTGGAATAGTCACAACATTTTAATATTCCTTCTGAACCTTTCCTATCCTTGTACGTGTCCAAGTTTCTTTTAAATGCTGTTATGGTATCTGCCTCAACTACCCCCTCTGGCAACTTGTTCCTTACACCCACCACCCTTTGTGTGGAAAGAGGTACCCCTTAAAAAGAGGTACCTCTTAAAAATACTTCAAACAAAAAACATTGAAATCATACTTTACAATGCACTAAAACATGATTTTAATACATCAAATTTCAAAATGTCCCTCCCCCCACTCGATTACTCCACTCCCTCGCCAGGTACCCCCAAGTCCAGTGATCAGTGATCGCTCAGCCCCCCCACTTTCAAAAATGCTCCTCGACGCCTGGTTCAGACAGAGAGCACTGCTAGATGTGAGCAGGGAACTGAGGCCAGTTGTCCGTGATGTCTGGATCCCAATGCTCAGCGCTTCGTGTTTCGGAGTTGGCTAATGTTATTGATTTGTCATTAGCCTGTTTTGTAATTAGTTGACAAAACCTTAATTTATTAATCCGGAATATCCAGGGGGATAGGATAAGTGTAATATTAAAATCACTTGCAAGGTGTCAGGCTGTCTGTCACAACATACAGCCCCGATAACCCATTATTTCCTTCAGTTAAATATTGGGAAGGTAGCACTATTGTCATTTGCCATCAACTATTATCTTTGTTTACCTCACTGACTATTTCTACCCCCCCCCCCCACATTCCTTTGACAGATTGAATAGAAATGTCCCCAATATCATTGTTTTATTAATTGAACATGTAGATGAACATCCTCAAGGAGTGTAATCAGCTGGAAACTGATTCAGATGTGATGTTTAAGAGATTCAAAGAAAGGGAATATATTAAAGGAGTGACAGAGATACTTGCAGGGGAATGTGTGAGGAGGTTATTATCTGTCTTTAGTTTTAGCTTGAACCAGGACATCTGAAGATTCAAAGTTTAATATAGTAATTGTGCTGATACTGACTCCAACCAACCACTTAATTAATATCATCCATTCCGGAGGTTTTATTTTTCTGATGCCATTTAAACTTCAATTGGATTTCAATCACGTCAATGTAAAAGCAATTTGGAATGGGGAGCATTGGAACAAAAATTTGCCCTCGGTACGCATTAACTGTAATATAATAATGTATGCATGTTGGTAGGTACAATCACAACAAAGATCTTTTTTTTTATCATTGTTGTGTTATGAATACCACAGAAAATATTATGTACTCTCAAGATCACATTAAATAGAATATTATTGCTTAAATATATAGATATTGGACTTTGCATTTTGGAAAGTCCCAGCTGAGAGGAAGACAGCAAAATACTCAAAATATTGGGGGTAAAATTGACTTCAGGACAGTTTGTTAGGAAAATGAAGGAAATGGTAACAGAATACTTATACAGCTGAGTGAGTATAATTCTATGGATGAGAAATTGTGTTCAACCAATTGATGACTTCTTTGACAAAGTAACTAGCATGTTAGATAACAAGGAAGCCAATGGATTTGCAAATTTTGGAAGACAAAATTTGGTCCGTGAAGTGCCCCATAAAAGATTACCGCATTAGATAAGCACCTGTGGACTTGAACGTAATAGGTTAAGATATGGGGCTTTATGTGTGGGCCAGATATAATGTCAGTGCAAAGGGGCTAGGACCAAGGACAAGTGTGCGCCCAGAGTCAAGGTCTGGAATAGTACCAGATGTGCAGTGAGACCCAGGTTGGTCAACATGGGCCAAGTGCTTGATTATAATCTGATTTCCATACATGAATACACTAAGATCATTCATGTGCTGCACCTGTTGGCCAGAGCCTGGCTCTACTGTGGAATGTAATTAGGAATGTAATTTAGCCTAACCTTATTCATAACTAATCCAATTTAAAGCATAAATATTGCATTCAAGTGTGAGTTAAAATACTCACTACAGTATGCACCAGATTGCACAATTTCAAGCTGAACTTGGACTTGGAACTTGGAAAACTTTATTGTCATTCAGACCTTACGGTCTGAACGAAATTTCGTTGCCTGCAGTCATACATATAGTAAATAACAAAAACACACAATAAACACATATTTAACATCCACCACAGTGAGTTCACCAGACACCTCCTCACTGTGGTGGAAGGCAAAAATCTTCTCTTTGTCTCTTCCCTTCTTCCTCTTCCTCTTCCACTGCGCTGAGGCGACCCGGGCCTCGAATGTTGTGACCGCACCGGGTGATGTAAATAAGTCCCGTGGGTGAACCGCGCTCCGCGAGCGGGCCGGTTCAACTCCGCGGCCCGGGGCGGTCGAAGCTGCCGAAGCTGCCGCCCTCCAGTCCAGCGGACGCAGCTGTTGCCGCGGGAGCTCCGGAAAAACAGGTCACCAACCCGTGACCTGCGAGCTCCCGACGATGTCATCCACTGGGCCCGCGGCCGGGCCTCCGAAGTCGCTGCCGCCGCCACTGCCACCGGAAAACCGCCACAGCTCCGAGTCGGGCCGCCGGAACGCCTGAACCCGCCACAGCCCCGAAGTCGGCCAGCCCCGCGCTGGTAAGTCCTGGCTGGCTCTACCTCCGGAGCCTTGGGTCGGTCGCAGTTGGGGGCCGCCAGCTCCACGATAGGCCTCAGCGCAGACGGAGCCGGAGACGGGGGATACGACAAGAAAAGTCGCGTCACCCCAAAAGGACGAGACTCGTTTCTCCCACCCTTCCCACACACATACACTACATAATAACTCAAACTAATGCTATAAACAAGACAAGAAAACAACAAATAAAAAGAAAAACAGACGGACTGCAGGCGAGCCGCTGCTGCCAGGGCAGCGCCGCCACTCCCACAAAAAATCCAAAAGCTCCATACCAATGGGAGGGGGGAAACCCACAACCCCCCCCCCCCCCCCCCCCCCCCCCCAGTGTCACTACGCTCCCTTGGGCTTGGCCTCTTTCAATTTCTCACTCCCAACTCTCACCAATGTTGGCAGCCCTGGTTCACGCTAGATTTATGATATCACACATTCTCATCCAGTCCCTGCACATCAGTGGGGTTTTGTTTTCAGAGGCCAATTAGCCTACAAATCTGCACATCTTTGGGAGGTGGAAGGAAACCAGAGCATTTGGAGGAAACCCATGCAATCACAAGAACATGCAAAGTCCATGTAGACAACACCCGAGGCCAGGATCAAACCTGGGTCTCTAGTGCTGTGAGGCAGCAGCTCTACTAGCTGTGCTACTATGCTGTCCTCTATTATTTGGGCACTATCATTGTGAAATTGCTTTGATATGGTTTTCTACATGGTAAGAGGGAAACACCATGAAAACATTAATTTCATCTTGATGCCAACAAGTGCCTTTGATGCATCAAGTTGCTTACATCATCATACCATAGCTTCCTAAATGTAAAATGTATCACAAAACATTTTCATCATGAAGATGATACCCATTAACACTGACATATATTCCCTGGTATCATTTACCCACTGCTGTGATATGAAGCTAATATTATAACTTCGACTCCAACACTATAATGTCTGAGTTCCAGTTTAAATGCAGTCCATAAAGTCATAGGAGCAGAATAAGGCCATTCGGCCCATTGTCTCTACTCCACTATTCAAACATGGCTGATCTATCTTTCCTTCTCAACCCCATTCTCCTGCCATCTCATCATAACCTCTGACACCCTTACTAAACAAAAATGCAGACACAAGGATGCTGGTTTTCAAAAAAGGACACAGAATGCTTGAGAAACTCAGCAGGTCAGAAAATACAACATGGAATACTGGTGATTAGACACTTAAACCTTCATTAGAAGTTTTTACCTCTGCATGAAATATTAAGTCTCCTGTGAATAAATTTCAGGTGAACAGTAAGCTGAAGAACAAGATATGGGCCATTTGGTCCAATCAGTTAATGCTGGCATTAGTGCTCAACTTGAGCCTCCTCCCATCCTTCCCCTTCCAATTATCAGCAGAACATTCTGTTCTCTTGTCCTTTTTTTGTGCTTATCTAGCTTCCCCTAACATTAAATAAACTTTCCTCTGGAGCCTTACTGTATTCTTAATTCAACCATCCAGAAATGTCTAGCCCTTTATGTTGTGAAGTGGCTTGAACTCTTCAGCCAGTAGTGTGTAGTCCCAGTTGTTTAGGTTTAGGGTTCAGCTGAAGGCAGAGACATTTCCTGAGGAAGACTTTCAGCCCTCACACTTCCACATTCTACGTTTTAACTATCACACGCCCACAGCCTATGTTTCCAGATAGATTTCCATGTCTCCTGTTTTGTTGTTTCTCACTGGCTTGATTTAAAACAAAGTTTGGCATCTGTAAGCTCTTTTATATTGTTGATTAGTAAGGCAAGTAACAAGGGCATTGCTACCAAGGACGTTGTTGTCTGTGCGGAGTTTGTACGTTCTCCCCGTGACCTGCGTGGGTTTTCTGCGGGATCTCCGGTTTTCTCCCATACTGCAAAGAGTACAGGTTTGTAGGCTAATTGGCTTGGTATAATTGTAAATTGTCCGTAGTGTGTATAGGATAGTGTAGGTGTGCAAGGATCGCTGGTCAGTGCGGACTCAGTGGGCCGAAAGGCCTGTTTCCATGCTCAATCTCTAAACTGAACTAAACTAAATAAACATCCTCTACTGAAGGCAGTAACTTGTAACCAGTAACCATGGCTGACACCACAGTGTTTCAAAAGTAATATAGTGTATATTCTTCTTAACGATGCAATACTTCAAGGCTTCATATGGAATTAGAATTATATGACACGGAAACAGGCCCTTCAGCCCAACTTGTCTATTGCCGACCAAGATGACATCTAAGTTAGTTCCATTTGCGTGTTTGGTAAATTTCCCTCTGAACCTTTCCTATCCTTGTACGTGTCCAAGTTTCTTTTAAATGCTGTTATGGTATCTGCCTCCTCTGGCAGCTTGTTCCGTATACCCACCACTCTCTGTGTGGAAAACATTGCCCCTCATGTTCCTATTAAATCTTTCCCCTCTTACCTTAAACCTATGTCCTTTGGTTCTTGATATCCCCAACCTTGGGTATAGGACTCTGTGCATTCACTCTATTCCAATTAAAT
This sequence comes from Okamejei kenojei, assembly GCA_035221665.1. Lineage (NCBI taxonomy): Eukaryota > Metazoa > Chordata > Chondrichthyes > Rajiformes > Rajidae > Okamejei > Okamejei kenojei. The sequence goes on from CM069142.1 coordinate 29,826,544, forward strand.
ACAACTTTTATACTGCAATTGATACATGTTACTTGTTTTATTTACCTTACTGTATTGCCATTCAATAAAAGAAACCCGTATGAACAACAACTAACAAAAATGCTGAGAAGAATTAGCACACCAGGCAGCATCAGTGGAGAGAAACAGTTAATTCTTAATGTCAATAACGCTTCATCAAAACTTCTCATTCTGAAGTGTAATTCCTGCAATTTTTTAGTTTGCTTTGCAACAATAACCATCAATATTGTATTTTTTTTCTACCAATTAACTATTTATATACACATGAACCTTTTCAATTATTTACAAAAACTCATGTTAACACTGCAATATAAAATTGTCAATCCATTATCTACTCCCAGTAATGATGATCCCAGTTTCATTTTTACTTTAATACGTCCTGCTCTGCACACTGCATTGCCTACACTTTGAAAGATCAATTTAATCTTAAACACTCACAGACCACATAAGTGGCTATGGTTCATTATGGTACTTGAACATATTTAAGAAATAAACCCGGTAATAATTTTTTCTGATTTGAATTTCTGGTGAAACTATTGGCTTTCCACGGACTGGATATATGTATTCATCTCTGCTACCCCTTTATGGTTAAAATATTACAACCTCTGCTCTCCACTTTCAGATTGTTTCCAAAGTTTGCACTTCAGCCCCAATTATTTTCACTCTCCCTCAGTGTGTTTTGTTTAGTGTGTATTGAGATCACATGAGCAAGTCTAGACAAAGTGTAGCATAACTCATAGAGCTCTTGAATCATCTCTAAATTGCAACAGTACCCGCTCTCAATTAATTCAGCTCCACCTAAGCTTGATTGTGCATTTAGTAACTCCATGAACAACAGGAATCTGGCAAACACCACGGACTTTTCTGAGATTTGCACTGTGTAGCAGCAGCAGCAGCAACGTCTGACTATTGAAATGACCTTGCTACAACACCAACTCTCCCCTTCAAGTGTGCAGCCTCTATTCTGGCATTGCTTTGAACTGGCTCTCTCCTATCAGTAAAACAAATCACGTAAAGCTCTTGCATCCAAGGAGTGCGAATACTTCTATAGCTCAGGAACAAAATCGAAACCTTAAACTCAAAACTCTCCAAGAACTTTTAATCCCTCCAGGGTGTCTTGATCTGAATATACTTCTGATTATAGAGTCAAAGAGTCATACAGCGTGGAAACAGGTCCTTCGGCCCTACTTTTCCACACCCACCAACATACCCCATCTACACTAGTCCCACTTGCCTGCGTTTGGCCCATATCCCTCTGAACCTGTCCTATCCACGAACCTGTCTAAATGTTTCTGAAGTATTGCGGTAGTAACTACCTCAACTACCTCTTCCGGTAGCTTGTTCCATATACCCACCACCCTTTGTGTGAAAACATTACACCTCAGGTTCCTATTAAATATTCCCCCCCCCCCCCCCCCCCTCACCTTAAACCTATATCCTCTGGTCTCAATTTCCCAACATTGGGCAAGAGACTCTGTGTGTCTATGTGATGCTCTGTGCCTCTGATTCATGTGATGTTCTGTGCCTCTACCTTTCCACTTCGTAGTGGCCTCTGCAGATGCTTGCACCAGGGTCACCTGCCCAAGTATCGCGCTGCCAGTGGCATGCAGGGGGATGCTCTAGATGGAGGATTCGCTTCACGAGCTTCCTGCAGAGAAGTAAATATGCACAGCTCTTGTTCTTCCACACTTGAACAGGGAGTACTTCAAACGCTGTGTTTCAAGTCATCCTCTTGCTACTCCATTAATATCATAAAAACTATGAATGTTGCTGACTTGCATGTTGCAAAGACTGATGCACAACAAGATAGATATGCATACCAATCGTGAAAAACTCCATCAATAAGATCATTATTAATGCACTTTTGTTACATAGAACATAGAATAGTACAGCACAGACCCTTTAGCCCACAAAGTCCATGCTGAACATGATGTCAGGTTAAATTAATCTCCTCTGCCTGCATGTGATCCATACCCAGCATATCCATGTGCCTATATAAAAGCCTCTTAAATGCCACTATTTTATCTGCCTCCACCTTTACCCTTGGCAGCGTTCCAGGCACTCATTAGTCTCTGTGTTTAAAAAATAAAAAATTTGCTTGCACAGCTCCTTTAACATTTTCCAATCTTGTTTAGCTCTGGAACGCGGAGGAGCCACCTGATAGATGTATATGGTAGATAGTTCACCCTGCTATAGGAAGGATGCTGTTAAACTGGAAAGACAGCAAAGAAGATTTACAAGGATGTTGCCAGGTCTTGAGTGCCTGAGCTATAGAGAGAGGTCATACAGGCCAGGAATATGTAGGAAGCTGAAGGGTGATCTTATAGAGCTGTTTAAAATCATGAGGGGAATGATAGGATTAATGGAGAGCCTTTTACCCAGAATTGGGGAATCAAGAACTAGAGGACATTGGTTTAAGGCGAGAGGGGAAAAGATTTAATAGCCTGAAAGACAACTTTTTGAAACAGAGGGCGAAGATATGTGAAATAAGCTGCCAGAGGAAGCAGGTACTATAACATTTAAAAGACATTTGGACAGGTACGTGAATAGGAAAGTTTTAGCAGGGTTTGGGCCAAACACATGCAGTTGGGACTAGCATGAGCAAGTTGGGCCAAAGAGCCTGTTTCGTGTTGTATGACTATATATATATAAAATTATGAGAGGACAGATAGATTCCTTTTCTCAGGGCGTAAACATCAAGGTGTGAGGTGAGAAGTGTCAAGTGTAAAAGTGTGCAAGTTATTTAAGACGGTGTTAAATGCCTGATCGCACTGCCAGGAGAGGTGGTGAAGTATATATGTTTAAGAGACCTTTAAGAGCATGATACTGACTATTTACAGGCAGATGGGATTAGTTTAGATTGGCATTATGGTTGGCACAGACACAGTCAGCTGAAGGGCCTGTTCCTGTGCTATGTTCAATGCTCTGAATATTTATCCAGATTTTCAGTTACGTTTAAGACATGTACTGTGCGATGTAATTAAAAGCAGCTTAATTTCCGTCAGATTCTCTGCTTATTCATGCAACACACAAATTCACTGATTATTCTCTGGATTTATTTAGCTGTAGGACAGGGCTTGTACAAACTGAAATTTAAAAAAATAGTCAGCACTGGAATTGTCAAGTCAGAAAGCATCAGCGGAGACAGAAGGTAGTAATGCTTCCGATCAATTAAGCTGCTATAGTCACCTTCTGTCTAATCACATCTCCTGGAAAAAATGAAAACAATTAAATGATGGGGGGAGGTGTTTCTCCTTGTTGTATAATTACCAGGCATTGAATGTGAAAATTACCCTCATTAAATTCATAATGGTAAGGGAAAGGGCTGGCCTTAAATATAATAAATACATCAGGTGCTGAAAATCTAAAATAATCAGAAAATCAATTTCTATCAAAGGATTGCAGACTTGAAACAAACTGTCTACCTTGGAGAAACAGGGAACTGCAGTTGCTGGTTTACAAAAAAAGACACAAAGTGCGGGAATAACAGAGGGTATAACAGAGGGCATCTTTCCAGCTCTGACTAGCTGCGTTTTTCCAGCATTTTCTGTATCTGTGTCTTAACTATACTCGTTTCTGTTCATTTGCTATGATGTCACATTAACCTTAAGCTTTATCAAGAGGGATGTTGGGGAAGTGAGTAAGTAAATTTGAAAACTGATTAAAAAGTGTTGCTACATTGTGCTGCTTTGCATTTTGGAAAAGGCATTTGATAAGTGCTCAATATTATTCCACCTAATGGGGACAAAAATACACAGCAACAGAAACAACATGTGGGGTTGTGGAAAAATGGAATCTGCAGAGATTGAGAAAGAAAGGTCTGGAAGAAATTGTGCAACTACTGTGATGAAGAGACAGAGAACATAGAACGTGGAACAGTACAGCACAGGATATATAGCACAATTTCTGCACCAAATATGATGCCAATATGAATTAATCTCAACTGCACAAGCTACGTGATCCATATCTCTCATGACGAAAATGGGGTAAACAAAGGGCAAAACACAAGGTAAAATAAAGTGGCAGGAAGAGAAGGCCGATGTCAATTTGGATGCATTGTGGTACTCCCACCTCAGAGTCAAAAGGTTCATATTTTTAAGCACCAGTCATGAGTTGAGTGCATGCCTCAAGTACTATGCTGTCTGAAATATCGAAAGATCACTGTACAACAAAATTAAGAATTCTTCAAGCTCTGAGGCAGATAGGATATTTGGAATATCAATGTGCAGCCAGCCATCCCAACCCCATGCTGGTTCATTAAATGACAAGCCTTGCTCTATTCTGCTGCTGCACAGTGCGGGAATCCATAGGGGTTTTACCCCTTAGCGTCAATGTAAAATTTCAATGGTTCAACGATAATTTATTGTCACAAGTACCTGAGTACAGTGAAATGCTTTACTTTGCATAGCGCCTGGTAAAATCATGCAGCAGACCTCACTAAGGCAGTGCACAAGTGTCACTACGTTTTGGCATCGACCAAGTTACACATGTTCACTGAATATTCCTATCTCCTGCCTGCCGTCGCACATGACTGCAGCCCCCTATGGGTCCCCCTCGTTCTCGCTCTCCGACAGCTTCATTATTTTGTTGAAAATACCTCCTGAGTGAGTGTCAAATCAGTTACATTTTCCATCATGTGTTTCTGCAATAATCCATCTATATAGAACAACCCATGAGATATTATAAGGGAAATTTACAAAACAAAATAAATTAAATCAAATAAATACATTCAATAGGTAAAATAGGATGTAGGGCACGTGATGAACAGTGCCCTACATAATGGTTGCACCTAATTTTAAATAATTTTATATTCAGTTGTCCTGGAGTGTGATAACACCTTGATCACATTATGATGCAAGCAGGCAGAAGGATTCGAGTGAAGAAAGATTACAAATATTTGCTAAATGCAGAATTAGAACTATTGACACATAAAATGTACGTAGTATTTTGGTGTCTCTTATTGTGCAAGGTAATGCTAAAATCAATATTTGCCCATGCCACAATAATGACACAGACAACAAGTGAATAGGATGTAGTTATGTATGATTGAGAAGTGTTACTGCATTCCTGCCCATTGAATGTAGGCATTGCAGCATTTTTAATCAAGATGACTTTTCCAATACAAATATTGCTCAATGAATTAGAGAAAACTGGATCCTAATTATTTTTTGCTTCAATTCTATGAATTACTGATGTTAGAAATACTTTTCAGTAATATTCTAGCTTGCATTTTTTAACTTATCTTTGTATGACTTTGAATATAGTACGGATGAGTTGGTTACCATTTTGTCTCTAAACTTATGCCATAAAATCATGAAGAATAAAATAATCAATAAAGATAGCAACAAAAATAGTAAGATTAAACGAGAATTTACCAAGTTTGAAGTTTGATCGTTATTTTATGAGGAGTTACGATGAGGGATTACGTGAAGAAGTCCAGCCTGGCGCATGATCGGCATTCTTCAAAGCAGCGGCATGAAAAACACAGCACTAATAGCCGGAGTAAGATAGTAAGGCTCAATATAGACTAGAACTACCAGATGATCATTTATTTTATGAGGGTTGGGAGTGGAGGGCACGTAATCCCTCATCGTAACTCCTCATAAAATAACGATCAAACTTCAAATTTGGTAAGTTCTCGTTTAATCTTACTATTTTACTTCGGAGTCATGTGAGTGACTATGTGAAGATTTTGTAGCTCTGTGTTTTTCATGTCGTAGATTAATTCCATACGACACTCTGGCTCAATCAACACAGTAGTGAGTAAATAATACATCTTTTAAACATTTCTTTAGTTTATGTAATAAGTCTTTTCATTATAAAAGAATGAAAGTAATAACCCTTCTATCGTAGGGGAAGAAACCAATTGATATTGGCCACCATGGTTACCTTCCATGGCCTCACCGCTTCCTTCAGGTATCGTACTTTGTACCCATTAAGTACACCTGGATATATACTTGTGCTGTGGTGGGTACTTATAATCAAAAACACCACTTTCAGGGTCAGTTTTTTACTGTCCTGGTACTCCTGAGACTTACTCAAGGAGACTACCTCCAGCCCAACCTGAGGTTCATATTCCCGCAGTGGTAAAAGCAGTATATGGAAACCCCTCAGGGCCTGCCTGGGAATATTCTGGGTTTTTTAGACCCTTCGTTGAAATAATTTGGAGTATTTCTCCATTTAATTTACTCTGAGCCATAAGGCTTTCTTGTCTGGAGGCCTCCTTATTAAAATCATTTAAACCATTTAAAACCACGGCCTCTCAGACTTCTTTATTTTGCTTCCCACTGGAGAATCTTCCCGTGGCTTTTGTTTGTGGAGCGACTAAATGCTTCCTTGGGTTAATTTTTAACGGCCACCGGTATCGGAACCGGCTCCGCACTAATCTGCCGTCCCGATCGCTGATTCTACCCGGGACGCATTTTAACCTCCGTTTTTCCTCCGGAGTATTTTTCAACCCCTGCTGGCTCTGCACACCAGCACCACGGAGTTTGAACACGCCCTGTAAAATAATTCAATCTACTTACCTGCGGGCCTGTTCCTTACCGCTCTTGGAGCTGCGCTCTGCAGCTCTTTGCCTACCGACAGCGTCGACGTAATGCCGATCATGCGCCAGGCGGGGCTTCTTCACGTAGCCACTCGTGTGACTCCGAAGTAAAATAGATGCTATTATCTTTCTGAATTAAATTTCGATTTTTTTTTTGTACTGGGTTGTTTGGGTTTAGGATGATTATTGTGCCGATGTACAGGATAAAGCTTTGTTTTGCCTGCTATCCAATGCGATCAGATAATATCATACATAGGGTGGCCACGGTGGTGCAGTGGTATAGTTGCTGCCTTACGGTGCTTGTAATGGCTCGATCTCGACTACGGGTGCTGTCTGTACGGAGTTTGTATGTTGTCCCCGTGACTGCGTGCGTTTTCTCCGAGATCTTCGGTTTCCTCCCACACTTCAAAGACGTACAGGTATGTAGGTTAATTGGCTTGGTGTATGTGTAAATTGTCCCTAGTGTGTGGCTAGACTCGCTAGAATTTACTCGCTTTACTAGAATAGAAGCTGACTCGCTAGAATTTAGAAGACTGAGGGGGGATCTTATAGAAACTTACAAAATTCTTAAGGGGTTGGATAGGCTAGATGCAGGAAGATTGTTCCCGATGTTGGGGAGGTCCAGAACAAGGGGTCACAGTCTAAGGATAAGGGGGAATTCATTGAGGACCGAGATGAGGAAAACATTTTTCACACAGAGAGTGGTGAGTCTCTGGAATTATCTGCCACAGAAGGTAGTTGAGGCCATTTCATTGGCTATATTTAAGAGGGAGTTAGATGTGGCCCTTGTGGCTAAAGGGATTAGGGGGTATGGAGAGAAGGCAGGTACAGGATACTGAGTTGGATGATCAGCCATGATCATATTGAATGGCGGTGCAGGCTCGAAGGGCCGAATAGCCTACTCCTGCACCTATTTTCTGTGTTTTTATGTAGGATAGTGTTAATGTGCGAGGATCGCTGGTTGGTGCGGACTCGGTGGGCCGGGCCTGTTTCCGCGCTGTACCTCTCTAAACTCTAAACATAAATACAATCAAGTCAAACTCAAGTACAATAGGTAGAGCAAAACGGAAGATAGGGAGTGCGTCACTATAAAGTATGTTATACAAAATGTGGTATAAATCTCAAGAATATTCAATATATTAAAATGTATTTATCAGTCTTAATAAAGTCCTATATATTCAGAGACCAACACGCTTATGTTAAAATGTAAAAATAGGATTATTTTTTTCTTGTATGCACCAAAACTGCAATTACATTGTAAATTTCTTTTTACAGAGAGTTGAGAGAAGTCACTGGTGAATGGTTTTTTGAAGAGAGATCAAAGCGTTTCCAGTCTGCCTCTGAGGTGGGAAGTGAAATTGTCAAGCAGTCCATCATCAGGAAACCTATAGGTGGGTCTGTCCAACTGTAATGTATGTTAGATACAATATCTTTAGGTTATATAAAGTACAAGGAATCCATAGGTGGGATTATCCACATATAATGGATGTTATCTACAATGTGGTTATATGTTACATAAAATACAGGAAACCTGCAGCTGGGACAAACCAGACAAATATTTTGATATTCGTATTAAAGGGACAATATTAATTTCTTGAATAGATATATACACAGTGGTAGAGCTGCAGGTTCATGTTCGATCCAGACCTCAGGTGCTGTCTGTGCAGAGTTTGTACGTTCTCCCTATAACCCTGTCGGTTTTCTCCGAGTGCTCCAGTTTCCTTGCGCATTCCAAAGATGTACAGGTTTGTAGGTTAATTGGCTCCTGTCTGTTGCCCCTAGTGTGTAAGATAACATAAAACTAGTGTGAGTGGGTGATCATTGGTCAGCATGGACCATACTTGGTGGGCTGAAGTTTCACACTACTTTTCTAAACTAAAAAAATAAACATGAAATTTTTGAAATATGAAAGTGTTTGCAGTCAGTTTGAGTCCAAACTCAACAAAGTTAAGTAAACTGAGATTATTGTTAAACTTATCTGAATTACCACAAATGTGGAGCTGCAGTCACACTGTTTATGTTCCACTGCTGGTCGTGGCTGAAGGCTGGTAAGTCAAAGAGCCAATCAACTCTTTTCTAAATACAGTGGTCGAATGGAGCCATATTTTAAATAAAGTACAGAGTAATTAAATTAAACCAGGCCTTGCAGCGGGACCCCATATTCAATGCGGTGAGGCATTCAATTAAAGCCATATCTTTGAGATCTTGTGGCCATGCAGATACATGGCAATTCTGTGAAATACACCTGTCCATTAGGACTCACTGAATTAGTTACCAGGATTTGTGAATGGGCTAAACTACTTCTAATACCTAGTGCAAACATTGTTTTATTTCACCGGACCAGAGTTTGGGGTAAATAGATGGCATTTAAATCAAGTATCAAATTTTTATTGTCACACAAACAGTCTGAAGAAGGGTCCCGACCCGAAACATCACCCATCTTCTTAGTCCAGAGATGTTGCCTGACCCGCTGAGTTACTCCAGTACTTTGTGTCTATCTTGGGTATAATCCAGCACCTGCAGTTTTTTGCTTCTACAATGAATTGCTTCTTCTGCATGCTATCCATCAAATCATACCATACGCGAGTACAGCAGATCCTCTTCTGGAACAGCACGCCAAGAGTCGCCACATTCTATCACGATCTTGCAATTTCCAAGTCTCCGAAATGTCCAATCTGACCGTAAGGAGATGTGAAATTCTTATATTTCTTACTTTAAGATTCAATTTAAGACGTTGGTATGGAATTCCCAGTCCTGGTTTCTCCATATTGCCTGTGGAAAAATCTAGATTATAAGCTTTAAAACAAAAAGGGGATATCACTGAGCCATGCTAATATTCAGCTGAGTGTTTTTGGGCAGATCTAAGCAATGAATTTAGAAAATCACATGTGACTTATTTGTGTGATTTTGTTGGTCTAGATTGTGCTGTAGAGATAACTAGTTATTTAGCAATAATATTGCATATTCTGGTCACTATGCAAGAGGAATTAGATGTCAAAGTCCAGTACTTGCTGAAGAAGATGAAATATTGCTTCTCAAGCTTCCTAAAAATGGTGTCTCGTTGCCCAGTGTGCCTGACATGTACATACAGGGAAACAGTTACATGCACTTTCTTGTGTTTTGTATGTATTTACTATGATTTAAAATACCCACTTGCTCCAATCCATTGACACCACTCTTGACTTTATTGAGATATTGGTTCACAGGAAGAATGACAATATAAAAATTTAGGTACAAGGAACTGCAGATGCTGATTCACAAAAAAAAAGACAAAGTGCTGGAGTAACTCAGCAGGTCACGTAACATCTCTGGAGAACATGGATAAGTGACGTTTTGGGTCGGGACCCTTGTTCAGACATGAAATGAAGGTTAATTTCTTTGATTTGGGTTGTAGACATGCCCCAGAGTTTATTAAAAATAAACCCTGATTTAGCCCGTATGCATAAGGCACGTTGTAATTTCAAATTTTTCAATGTATCCAGTGGTGTCAATGGATTGGCACAAGTGGATATTTTAAATCATAGTAAATACATACAAAAATCTGATCTTGGGTAACAGCTATCTGCTATCTATAGAAAGATCGAAACATAGAAAATAGGTGCAGGAGGAGGCCATGTAGCCCTTCGAGCCAGCACCGCCATTCATTGTGATCACGGCTGATCGTCCACTCTCAATAACCAGTGCCTACCTTCTCCCCATATCCCTTGACTCCACTAGCCCCTAGAGCTCTATCCAACTCTCTCTTAAATCCATTCAGTGATTTGGCCTCCACTGCCCTCTGTGGCAGGGAATTCCATAAATTCACAACTCTCTGGGTAAAAAAGTTTTTTCTCACCTCAGTCTTAAATGACCTCCCCTTTATTCTAAGACTGTGGCCCCTGGTTCTGGACTCACCCAACATTGGGAACATTTTTCCTGCATCTAGCTTGTCCAGTCCTTTTATAATTTTATATTTTTCTATAAGACTATCTATATATTACTAAAACTCTCATCTTGTTTGTTTGTGAGTCTGTGTGTCTGCGTGTGAGTCATGCCCTGAATTACGCCAAAACGGTACATGGTAGCGCTACAATTTTTGGACCACCTTATTCATCATTATCCTGTGGTGTGTTGTATCAGGTTTCGTTCAGATTGATGGTATATTTTACAAGTTATTCACATATTCAACTTTACAAGATCCAGTTTGAGAAAAATAATTTCAATTTGCAGTGGCAGTTAGCAGCAATGATGTCATAATGGGATCTCATTTACATAAACTGCCCATGAGCAGTGCTCCACCCCACAATGACATCACAATGGGAGCTAATTTACTTTTTTTTTAAAGCACCACGTTACTCACAATTGTCCTGTGGTGTCTTTTATCCTTCACATTGATGTTTCCTTCACATTGATGTTTTAAACTTAAAAAATTTAACTTCTCACTGTAAAAAATCCAATTCCAACGCTGCCATTACAATGTTGCAAATCACAGGCCACTGGGTCTTGGCAGCAAATGCAATTGGTTTAAAAAGAGGGAGGAGGAGGGAGAGCTAGGGGATAAGGGGATATGAGCTTCCCCTAGCAGTTGGGGGCTATGGGTGAGTGGTGCAATATTGTGATGGGGGAACGGATTGCATTGGGGGAACGGGTGAGTGGTGGAATATTGCATTGGGGAACGGGTTGTGTTGGGACCAGGCCTCCCATGTGACAGGGACCCGTGCCCACTTCGTCTAGTACATATAACTAAAACTCTCATCTTGTATATTTGTTTGTATGTATGTATGTATCATGGGTGGAAATCCGAGGGGTGGGACGTGGGCTGTCCCCTACATGTTTTGAGAGGTGGGGGACAATCCCTCCTCCCCATGTTTTGTGACCTGGGTGCTACAGCCAGTCCCAGGTCGGCTCGCTTGCCCCAGGTCTGGCTGTAGTGCCCAGGTTGCCTGCGTGCCCCGGGACTGGCTGTAGCGCCCAGGTCGGCTCGCCTCACACTCCAAAGATGTGCAGGTTTGTAGGCTACGGTAAATTTTCCCTAGTGTGCCGGATGCCGATTTCCCTAGTGTATGGGGTGATTGCTGGTTGGCACGGACATGGTGGGCCAAAGGACCTGCAGTTCCCAGGTCGCCTGCGCGCCCAGGTTGGCTCGCCTGCTCCGGGACTGGCTGTAGCGCCCAGATCGGCTGACAGGTCTGGCTGGTCTGGCTATAGCGCCCAGGTCGGCTCGCTTGCCCCAGGTCTGGCTGTAGTGCCCAGGCCTGCGTGCCCCGGGACTGGCTGCAGTTCCCAGGTTGCGAAAACTAATTGGAAAAAAAAAAATACGCCTGCGGGCCAGATGATTTTGGGTTACGGGCCGGATCCGGCCCGTGGACCGTAGGTTGCCGACCCCTGTCCTAGATGTTAGGCCTCATTGTGTCCCCACCATGTTTTAAAAGCGATTTCCGCATATGAATGTATGTTCCCGAAATACAGCCAAAATGGTACACGATAACACAACAATTCACCTGGGGTGTGCTGTATCAAGTTTTGTTTGATTTAACAAAGTAATTCCCTTAATAAACTTTTTTTTTTTTTTTTTTTTTTTTTTTGTTTGTTTATTTTTGTTAGAAGTAAGTACAGTAGTCTGGTACTTAAGTACCTAATACATAATACATAAATACATATTTTCATTCTTGTACAACTTCATATTTTTGGTGCAATAATAAAAGAACAGTGAGAGAAAAAAGAAATAAAGAGTGTCGGAATAGATAGACAAGCAAGTAGAAACAGAAAGTAAAAAAAAAATAAAGGACAGAGGTGAGAAGTTAAAAGATTGAAAGAAAAGGAAAAAGTAATAAGAAATGAAAGATTAGGAGAGATCTACCTATCTCATATTTTTGCCCATTCGTCACCCAGTTCTGAACCATTTAATTTCTAAGGTTATGTTATGTTGCACCATATGCTTGTATAAAGTTGATAAACGGAGACCAAATCTTTAAGAATTGGTCTACTTTGCCTAGTAAGAGGAATCTCATTTCTTCAAGATGTAAAGTTTCAGACATATTTGAGATCCACATTTTGAATGTTGGCGTAGGTGCGTTTTTCCAAAATTTAAGTATAAGTTTTTTCGCTGTTATTAGACCATAATTAAGAAAGGCTTCTTGGGATATAGTTAGTTTACTTCCCTCTTCCATTGATCCAAAGATAATCAATTCAGTATTGGGGTTCAATTTTGTGTTAAATAGTTTTGTAAAAATTCCAAAAATTTCATTCCAAAATGTATACAGTTTTGTACAAGAGACAAAGGAATGTGCTATAGTGGCATTTTGAGTTAGACATTTGTCGCAGATGGGGGGAAACATTTGAAAATATTTTATTCAGTCTTGTTTTCGAATAATATAATCTATGTAAAATTTTAAATTGAATTAGGTTATGTCTTACATTCATTGAACATTTGTTTACATATAATAGATTTTTTATCCCATCTATCGTTCGGAATTTTTATCAATAACTCTTGTTCCCAGTCTCTTCTAATTGCTTCTGTCGTTGGTGTTTCTATATTTAGAATTATATTATATAAGTAAGATATTAAATTGCTTGATTCTGCCTTTCTATTCATTCCTTCCTCCAGTAGATCTGGGGTTAAAGTTTGATATCCTTGTATATACTTTTTCAAATAATCTTGAATTTGAAGGTATTTGAAATATTGATTACTTTTCAAATTATATTTTAGTTGTAATTGTTGGAATGATAAAAGTTTTCCCCATTTCATACATATCTCCCATCATTTTAATTCCTATTCTTTCCCAATGGGTAAACGTTTTATCAATAATGGATGGTTTGAATGAGGGATTATTAGCTATTGGAGAAAGAAGCGATAATTTTCTTAATTTTAAAGTTAATTTTATTTGTTTCCAAATTCGTATTATACTATGAATAATTGGATTCTTCTTGTATATTACATTGTTCAGTTTTATCGGGGAAAGAAGGATCGCTCCTATATTATAAGGGGAACAATCCCTCTTTCTCCATTCTTATCCAATCTACCCGTTGGGCAGAACTGTCCAACCAGTAATTATATTTTTAATATTCACTGCCCAATAATAATACAATAAGTTAGGGAGTGTCAGTCCCCCTGATTCTTTAGATTTACACAAGTGTTTTTTTTTTATTCTGTGTGATTTATAATCCCATATAAAGTTTATAATATCAGAATCTAATTTTTTGAAGAATTTTTTAGGTATGTATATTGGTATTGATTGAAATAGGTACAATAAATTGTGGTAAGAAGATCATTTTTATCGCGTTTATTCTGCCTATTAATGACATCGGCAGTGTCTTCCAAAATTTAATCAGCCCATTTAATTTAGTTAATAAAGGCATATAGTTTGCGTTGAGTAATGATTTATAGTTCCTGGTAATTTGGATGCCCAAATATTTAAATTTTTCTGTTGTAAATTCTAAAAGGGAATTTCAACAGATGTGTCGACTCTTGAGGTTTTTATCGTCATAATTTCGCTTTTGTTCCAATTTATTCTATATCCTGAAAAAGAACCAAATTCCTCTATTAAATTTAGTATATTTGGTATGCTAATTTGCGAATTTGTAATATATAATAATATGTCATCTGCATATAATGAAATTTTATTATTTGAGTGTTTGGTAATATACCCATGAATGTTCGGATGGCTTCTTATACTTTCAGCTAAAGGCTCTATCACTAGTGCAAAAAAGCAGGGGCGATAACGCGCACCCCTGCCTATTGCCCCTTGTTAAGTGGAATTTCAGGGATAATATATTATTAGTCAGTATTCTAGCCGTCGGCTTATCATATAATAGTTTTACCCATGAAATAAAATTATCTCCCATATTAAATTTTTCCAATACTTTGAATAAATATTGCCATTCTACTTGATCAAAAGCTTTTTCTGCATCCAATGAAATAATTGCTAGTTCTTCTTCAGTATTATGTGAGTACATTATATTAGACAACCGTCTCAAATTGTTAAATGAGTATCTCTTTGGTATGAACCCTGTTTGGTCCGGATTTATTAGTTTACTAACATATTTACTCAATCTTCTCGCTAGGGTCTTCGTTAATATTTTTTGGTCTGTATTTAGGAGTGCAATAGCTCTATATGAGCCTGGGTCTTCTAGATCTTTATCCTTTTTTGGTATAAGTGTAATAGTTGATTCAGTTAGTGTTTCTGGTAGTTTATTTTCTTTAAAAATGTATGTATATAAATCTTGCAACCGTGGAGAAATTATTTCGTAGAATCTTTTATAGAATTCATTACTGAAGCCATCTGGTCCTGGGGTTTTGCCGTTCTTCAACGAACTAATTGTTTCTTCTATTTCCTGTAGTGTAATCTGAGCTCCTAATGCCTCTTGTTCCACCATATTTAATTTTGGAAGATTACAATTATCTAAGAAATTTGCAATTTGAGTATTATTTGCAGAGGTTTTCGAGGTATATAAGTTTTGATAAAATTGAGCAAATCTTTTATTAATATCTTTAGGTAGTGTTAGTAATTCCCCTTTGTCTGATTTAATTTTAGTAATTGTATTTTCTGTGTCCCTTTTTTTCAGTTGGCGTGCTAGGAGTTTATGAGGTTTATCACCAAATTCAAAATTTTCTTGTTTTGTAATTTGAAATAATCTCATTATTCTGGCCGATAAAATTTTATTTAGTTTATATTTTAGTATTATTATCTTATTATGTTTATCTATAGTTGGTTCTTTGGCATTTTCTGAATCTAATTGTCTAATTTCTTGTTCTAACTGCAATTGTTCAGTATTATTCTTTTTATTTTGGAAAGCTTGATATGAGATTATAATTCCTCTAATAAATGCCTTAAAAGTTTCCCATAATAAAGAGGGTGAAATATCTGGTGTATCATTTTGTCTCAAAGAAGAATCTCATCTGCTCTTTTAAATATGTGCAACCTTGTGAGTTATTTAAAATTTGGGGGTTAAACCTCCAAAACGAATTTTTATCGGGCATTCCTTCTAATTTTAAAGAAAAAGTTAACGGGGAATGATCAGAAATGATACTATTATGATATTTAGAATTATATGTATATGGAATTAGTTTTTGTGTCCACTAAGAAATAATCAATACGTGAATATGTTTTATGTACTGTTGAATAAAATGAATATTCCCTACTTACTGGGTTAGCGATCCTCCATACATCTGTTATATTAGAATTTTTCATGTATGTATTTAGGAGTTCACTCGTTTTAGATTTTATGTTAGTCCTTTTTTGTTTTGCTGATTTATCCAAATATGGATCTAAAACACAATTCAAATCTCCCCCTATTATCACATTTTGATGATTAAGTTCTGAAATTATATCCAAAATTTTACTAAAAAATTGGGGTTGTCAAAATTAGGAGCATAAATATTTATCAAAGTAAGTGGAGTAGAATAAATTTCTCCCGTAACTATGACGTACCTCCCCTCTTTATCTGCTATAGTATTCTTTAATTTAAATGGTATACCTTTACGAATGATAATAGCCGTGCCTCTAGATTTAGAAGTAAATGAAGAGTAGTATGTTTGCCCAATCCAATTTGCCCTTCAATCTTATCTGTGTTTGATATTTCAGATGCGTCTCTTGTAAGAAAATAATGTCACTTTTTAAGGCTTTTAATTGGGCAAAGATCTTACCCCTTTTAATTGGTTCATTAGCGCCCCTTATATTCCAACTACAAAACGTGATTCCTCCAGTTTTTATTTTGTTTATCGTCTTGCATTATGATCATGTTAATACCTTTACTTCATATGGTGCAAGCAAGAACCTTATAACTCCAGATGAAGGATGATCATCCCCAGCTGTTAAGTTTTGTTGGCATCTCTCCTTCAGAATAAACCTTGAAAAAGACCAGAAAGTGTAGAGTCGTGAAAAGATAATTAACAAACAAAAAGTGATATTATAATATCCAAAAATAAAGATATTATAATTGAAAACAAGCCACCAACAGGTGGTAGAAAAATTGTTATTGACTTCCGTAGATGTTTTTATATGTTTCGCTCTGCCCCCTTGACCAATTATTATTAATTGGAAGAGAGAGCGATACAAAGTTCAAAATTATATATATATATATATAATAAAACATACTCCAATAGCTAGATTAGAAATTTATCTTCCAGGAGGAAAAACAAAATAAAAAAGTAGTTTCCAAATTAATTATATATTTAAATATAACAGTAATTATGTTAATTATATATCCATATCTATCAATATGCCTAGATTTATTACAATTAAGTCTCAAACTTTTGTATCAGACAACAGCAGGTCCCAAGGGGTTAACCAAATTCAGACCCTTGGATAATTTCCAAGTATCTGAATCTCCTCCCCCCTTTACGCACGATCTAGATTAAGTCTACTGTATCCATAAAATGTGTTAGTATGTTATTAATACTACCCAATTTTATTAATTATATTTTATGTTAGTATGTAATTATATGTTTCTTAAATCGTATTCTATATTACACTATATTCTCAATTTATTTTCCCCCGCCACAGTTTCTCTTCTTTGTCAGTCCTTTGTTGAAATGAAAACTTAAAATCCGACCTTGAATTAACATTCCACAGATAAAGTCTAGACAGTGCCTCGAGGAGGATTCGCCATTTTAACAAGAGCAGTCTTTTTTGTATGTTAAAAAAAAAAGAGACACAGTCCTTTCTTTGTCGCTTCTCCTCGATGTTATTGTAGGAGACCAACTCCTAACGATCAGTAGGCCTCCTTTGTGATACTTTGTGCATATTTAAATGCCTCTTCTGGATCCGTGAATGCACGTTCAACATGGTTATAAGAAATTCTCAATTTAGCGGGATATACTATCCCATATCTTACTCCCGAGACCTCTTTCAGTAGTCTTCTCGTGTTTGTAAACTTATTCCTCTTTTCCATGACTTCAGCTGGAAAATCACGGAAGAATCTTAGTTTGTCTTCTCCAAACATCAAATTCCCTCCATATGGAATTTTTTTCATAATTCCTTCCAAGGTTGAAATGTCATAGAATTTCAGAATAATCTGTCTTGGGGGGGCAGTTTAAGCTTGCTTGAGCCTTACGTCGGACTCGGTGAGCCATATCTATTCTCGGGGCTTCAGGCAGCTTAAGTACTTGTTTGAGTAAATTGGCAGCAAACTCCTGAAAGTTTTGTCCAATCTCCTTTCCTTCTTTTAATCCAATTATCCTCAAATTTTGTCTCCTTGATCTTGCCTCCAAGTCCGTGCATTTATACTTCATTTTAGCAAGCTCCCTCCCAATGATTTCTTGTTCCTGTTTTAGTCTCTTTATCTCCTTAGCCATCTCAGTTATCGTATTGTCCATTCCTTCCATAGCCACCTCAGTAGATTTTAGCATTGTATCCAGTTTTTTATTACAATCCTTATCAACCTGCTTAATTTTTTTATTTAAATCCTCCTCAACTTCGACCACACGTTTGGTTAAGTCATCAATTTTCCCCATCAGCGTATCATTACCTTGTTTAATTTTTTCAGAGAGGCTTTTGTCCAGCACGAGGTTCTCCTCTCGTATCAGTTTTTGAAATAACTTCAGTGACTGAAGCTAATACTGACTTTTCCAGGTGTTCCATTTGTTCCTCCATTAAAGTCAATTCTGTAGAAGGATTTCGGGAATCAACTTCTTCTTCTGAACTTCCAGCTGATGTTTGAGGGGATTGAGGAGTCTTTTCAGGTTTTTTCAAGTAGGCTCTTGTAGCAGGTCTTGAAGTGGCTTTTGCAGACTTCTGGCGAGGTTTCTGTTTTTTCATTTAAAACTGCAATTATTCTCTGTTATCAGCAGGATTCTGATAACACACAATTAAATAGCAGCTCCGGTAGTTTATTTTCAGAACTCCCCCCGTCTTCCAACTCATATTTTAGCACATTAAAACATTCTTCGGGAGCAGAGCGAAACAGCGACGTCTCTCACCCCACCATTGACGCCACCGGAAGTCTGATTTAACAAAGATTTAACAAAGTAATTCCCTTAATAAACTTTAATTTACTTTGTTTTTTTAACTAATACTTCTGTATTTACTTGACTGGCGTCACAAAGGGCACCTAATGGGTCCTCAGCTGCGCCTGCGCAGTTGGGGAAGGGTTGCCTTTGGCGATTTTCAGATCGCCATATTAATCTCATACGTACGTGTGTACTTGACTGGCCTCACAACGGGGATCCAACGGGTCCACAGGTAAGTTTTGTTCTATTTTACAAATGGCTCCACGGGTCGTCTATTCGCTTTATGAACTTTAATTTACTTTCTACCATCAACGGCGCAAGTTTGAACGCGGCATTCGTGCCTGCGCAGTGCGCTCCCACTTGCGGGCCCTTCAGCCACGCCTTGCGCAGTTGGCGCGTGCGCAGTTGGGGGAGGGTTGCTGGGTGTCCTTCACTGCCGTCACAACGGGGACCTAAACTGCAGACGCTACTTTACAAAAGAAAGACACAAAGTGCTGGAGTACTCGTTGAAGTACATTACTTATTTTGTAGTCATGTTTATGGCACTGTCTGGAAACAACAGAGATTATTTTCAGTGCAATAGAAATGCAGTTTATCCTTTTCATTCCTATTAGAGGCCAAGACTGAACAATCAAAGGGAAAACCACATCAGAAAAATATAGAGGACACATCAAAGAGCTCCACAATAACCAAAAATGAGAAGAAAATAATTTCAGATCCATTTAAAAGGTTGAGGTAAGTAATGGAACAACCTGAAGGAGCTGCTACATTTTCTGCATTAAATCTTTATCAGTTCTTTATTGTCATGTATGCACTGCATAGTGAAATTCTTGTACCTGTTGCCATATTACGTCACCATTTATAAAATAAAAAGTCTAAGGTCTGGACCACATGCTGGATGTACTGGAGCGCCCCTGGCCCAGGTAAGTCCCAGGCTGCTGTAGGGCTTCGTCTGTCACCCTTGACCAGCTCGGCCTGCCAACCGACATCCTTCGCTGCTGGAGTCAACACCCCGGTCCCTCTCCTACCAGCCCACTCTCCCATTTTTAATTATTCCTTGAAGCATACGATTCCAAGGGCGTCCTTCAGAAGCCCATCTAAGTGACTGCTCTTTATTTGTGGTTTCAGAAAACCATGCCGCCAGTTCTAATGGAAAAGCCAATTTTCAGTACAGATCAATGGACAAACTCCAAAAGACAGCAAACCAGACCCATTCCACTGCCGTACATTTGCAAGCAGGTCATTCTGTTGCTGCCTAAACTAAAACCATCTTATGTGGGATTGAGCTTGGCAACCAGCTAGCCACAGTGAAGTCCTCTTTCCACACAGCCAAAAGGCACACTTGCAGAAAACCTCCGCTCAAGTTGCTCACTAAATCATATCAGTAACCCCCTCGAGCAAGATTTTTTTTTCAATAAAACATTATTTCCGTACTGTATCCCATCCATGTGCCTTGGCTTTTAATCATGAAAATATTGTACACATTTATGGGCTTTGAATTTGCAGTTGGGCTATGCTGCAAGTTCCACTTAATGGTTCAATGGTACATTTATCGTCACGTGTACCTAAGTATACAGGGACATTTTTTTGCGAACAGTTCAGTGACGCTCCTACTGTACATTAGGCACACTTGTACCAAGTATAAGAGTGTAAGACAGTAGACTACACTGGGTCAGTACACAAGAATCGCCATGTTGTAGGTGCACGTTTTACCACAATGTCCCAAGGATAAGGTTTAATTTCAAGTTCATAGAAGTCAATTTAGGAGCATTTTATTTATTGTCTGTCCACACGCACTGAGCGATGTAATGTGATTGTCCTAACTCATCCCATATACTGCCCTTACAATTGGTAGAGAAAGAGCAGACTTTTATTCCTCTACCTGTACTGGAGTGAAATAATTACCCAATTCTTTCCACTTATTCAAATTTTTTTGTAAAAATCATTTAAAATGTATTGGTATTTATTGTAAATGTATTGTTTTTGTTACATGTTGTATTAATGCCCTTTGGCTCAACTCATCTTTGCCAAACAAGATGCCTCATCTAAGCTGGTCCCATTTGCCCACAGTGGTCCCATATCACTGTACTTTCCTGCCCCACGTTCCTGTCCAAGTGTCTTCTAAATGCTGTTATAGTACCTGCCTCAAATACTTCCTCTGGCAGCTTGTTCCATATACCCACCACCCTCTGAGTGAAAAAATTGCCCCTCAGCTTTAAATTAAATCTTTCCCCTCTCTCCTAAACCTATGTCCTCTGGTATAAGACTCGGTGCATTCACCCTATCTATTTCCCTCATGATTTTGCACATCTTTAAGATCAACCCTCAGTCTCTTGCACTCCAAGAAATAAAGTCCTAACCTGCCCAATCTCTCCCTATGCTCTGGCCTATGAGTCCTGGTAACATGCATGTAAATCTTCTCTGTTGTAACGTCGCATATATGGTAAATCCTGGACAATTAAATAGATATTCTTTTCAGACTGGAAACATGAATGATTTCCCAAACATTTTCTGCTAAAAGGAATAATATTCAATCCATCAAATGCATCAAATATTCAATCCATCAAATACAACAAATGGCTGAAACCACTTTAAAAATGAACGAAAGGAATAAGTACAAATTTAGGGCAGCACAGGACGCAGCAGGTTGAGCTGCTTCCTCACAGTCCCAAAGATTTGGGTTCAATCCTGACGTCGGGTGCTGTCTGTGTGACGTTTGCACGTTCTCCCTGTGACTGCGCGGGGTGCACTGGTTTCCTCCAACGTCCCAAAGATGTGCGGGTTAACTGACCCTCTGTAAATTGCCTCCAGTGGAACTAGCATGAACGGGCGATCGACGGGCGAATGGGCCTTGAGGCCTGTTTCTGTGTTGTATCCTTTCAATCAATTCAATCAAAATATGTGACCCATGCCCCAATTCCCCCAACTGTCATTATGGACAATGGGATTGCGCTCCTCTTTCAACAATTTTCTTTCTGACAGAAAAAAAGGCAAATCTAACCTGAAGGTACTGAATGATCAAGGACTGGACACAAAGTCGGAGGATGGAAGAAGCAATGGCTATGCAGGCTCGGACTTTGAAATGGATAGCACATATTCCACAACTCGCTCTGACAGGTAATGGATAACATTGTCGGACTTGTAAGACATTGCAGGCTGCTATTTGTTTTAATTCTGTGCTTCAATTGCATAATGGCCTGGAGATTGTTATATGCTGCCATACCTTAATTTTTACCTCAGTTGTTGACCTTTACAAATATTTCCAAAATGAACTGAGTCAAATGGCATTTTATAATGTGAAATGGATTGCAAAATGCATTAAATCAGTCTGTTGTACAAAGTAACTGCTTTTCCTTTGCCAGTTATGTGTCGCATCAAAGACCTGACTCACTGCACCAGAATTCCCTCTGGTGATGGTGGAGGAAATGCTTATGTACAGGATGATCTAAAACAGAAAAAAAATATGCCCACAGGATTCTCACATCGAAATTAAAAGGCATTTGTCTTTCCACTAATGAAATGTTTTCCACTCTCCACCAAATGCTTTCTGGCATTTTTTAAATTAAAAGTTAATTCAGGCCTCGTAACTTTATTAAATGAGTACTTTGGAATGGAAACCTTATCAACAATATTTTTACCCACAATAACTGATGACTTGTAGAGGTACAAGGTAGATTGTTCAGCTAAATAGACACAGTGCTGGAGTAACCCAGCAAGTCAGGTAGCAACACTGGAGAACATGGATAGGTGATGTTATGGGTCGGGACACTTCGTCAGACTTTAAAGATTCAGTGCAGAAACAGGTTCTTCAGCCCACCGACCTTCAGCCCACTGAGTCCTACGCACTGTCCGACACACTAGGGACAATTTAAATTTTACCGGACCAATTAACCTACAAACCTGCACGTCTTTGGAGTGTGGGAGGAAACCCACTCAGTCACAGGGAGAATGTACAACCTCTGTGCACACAGTACCCGTAGTCAGGATTGAACCCAGGTCTCTAGTGCAGTAAGGCAGCAACTCTACCGCTGCGCCACTGTGCTGCCCCTGAGACTAAGAAAGAAAACTGAGAAATACATAGATTGTTTAGCCAGTTATTCAAAACACCATCATTTTTTCCAAAGATAGACACCAAGTGTTGGAGTAACTCAGCGGGTCAGGCAGCAGCTCTGGAGAAAAAGGATGGGTAACGTTTTGGGTCGAGACCCTGATTCAGAATGTAGAATGTTTTTACAATATTAATTTTTTCCAGTTCTTTTTGGATGAACTCAAAATGTTCTGAATGCTCCTGGATTCTCTTTCCTACCTGACATTGCTGACTGGTGTTGGATTATATATATTTTTCTCATTCTGGTTATCCTGTCATGATTCAAACCTTCATGTGTGGCGTCCTAGAAGGTATCAGCAGCTTATTTGTCCACCTACGCATAACTTTCAATAGGAATAACTGGATAGCAGAAAAAAACAAATTGTTCCAATCCTCACTGAATACAAGACCAGACTGTATCATCAATCCATTTCTAATATGTTTATGATTCACTGGGCCATGAAATTATGAAATGAAACAAAGGGTGCTTACACAGCAGAACATCTTTATTCTTTTCTTGAGAAATGCTTCATTCCTTTGGATACTTGGAGTATTGTGTGCACTTCTGCTCGCTCCATTACAGGAAGGATGTGGAGGCGTTGGAAAGAGTGCAGAGGAGATTTACCAGAATGATGTCTAGATTAGGGGGACAGGCATGGATTGTGTGCTCTGGAATGCCGGAGGTTGCGGCAGACCTGATAGATGTTTATAAAATTATGAGCGGCATATATTGGGTAGACAGTCAGAACCTTTTTCCAAGGATAGCAACATCAAATAGAAGAGAGCTTAGCTTTAAGCTGAGAGGGGCAGAGCTAATGTTATCCCACTTTTTAAACTAATATTATCCCACTTTTTAAACTAATGTTATCCCACTTTTTAAGAAAGGCGGGAGAGAGAAAACAGGGAATTATGGACCAGTTAGCCTGACATCGGTGGTGGGGAAGATGCTGGAGTCAATTATAAAAGATGAAATAGCGGCACATTTGGATAGCAGTAACAGGATCAGTCCGAGTCAGCATGGTTTTACGAAGGGGAAATCATGCTTGACTAATCTTCTGGCATTATTTTGAGGATGTAACTAGGAAAACGGACAAGGGAGAGCCAGTGGATGTAGTGTACTTGGAGTTTCAGGAAGCATTTGATAAGGTCCCAGATAGGAGATTAGTGGGCAAAATTAGGGCACATGGTATTGCGGGTAGAGTGCTGACATGGATAGAAAATTGGTTGGCAGACAGAAAACAAAGATTAGGGATTAACAGGTCCCTTTCACAATGGGAGGCAGTGACTAGTGGGGTACCGCAAGGCTCGGTGCTGGGACCGCAGCTACTTACAATATACATCAATAATTTAGATGAAGGGATTCAAAGTAACATTAGCAACTTTGCAGATGACATAAAGCTGGGTGGCAGTGTGAACTATGATGAGGTTGCCTTGAGAATGCAGGGTGACTTGGACAGGTTGGGTGAGTGGGCAGATGCATGGCAGATGCCATTTAATGTGGATAAAGTGAGGTTATCCACTTTGGTAGCAAAAACAGGAAGGCAGATTACTATCTAAATGGTGTCAAGTTTGAAAAAGGGGAAGTACAACAGGATCTGGGGGTCCTTGTTCATCAGTCAATGAAAGTAAGCATGCAAGTACAGCAGGCAGTGAAGAAAGCAAATGGCATATTGGCCTTTATAACAAGAGGAGTTGAGTATAGGAGCAAAGAGGTCCTTCTGCAGTTGTATAGGGCCCTAGAGTGACCACACCTGGAGTATTGTGTGCAGTTCTGGTCCCCTAATTTGAGGAAGGACATTCTTGCTATTGAGGGAGTGCAGCGCAGGTTTGCAAGGTTAATTCCCGGGATGGCGGGACTGTCATATGCTGAGAGAATGCAGCAGCTGGGCTTGTATACTCTGGAGTTTAGAAGGATGAGAGGGGATCTTATTGAAACATATAGGATTATTAAGGGTATGGATACGCTAGAGGCAGGAAACATGTTCCCGATGTTGGGAGAGTCCAGAACCAGGGGCCACCGTTTAAGAATAAGGAGTAAGCCATTTAGAACGGAGACGAGGAAACACTTTTTCTCACAGAGAGTTGTGAGTCTGTGGAATTCTCTGCCTCAGAGGGCGGTGGAGGCCGGTTCTCTGGATACTTTCAAGAGAGAGCTAGATAGGGCTCTCAAGGATAGAGGAGTCAGGGGATATGGGGAGAAGGCAGGAACGGGGTACTGATTGGGGATGATCAGCCTTGATCAGATTGAATGGCGGTGCTGGCTCGAAGGGCCGAATGTCCATTGTCTAAATGAGATGTGCGGGGCTCGTTGTTTTCACAGAGGTTGGTGAGTGCCTGGAACATGCTGTCCAGCAGGGATGGTAGTTGAGGCAGATACGATAGTGGCATTTAAGAACCTTTTGGATAGGCATACGGATATGCAGGGAATGGAGGGATGTAGACGATGTGCAGGCAGATAACAGTTGGTCCTGGCATCATGTTCGCACAGACATTATGGGCTGAAGGGCCTGTTCCTGTGCTGTACTGTTCCATGTCACAAACCCAGGAAACCCTAGGCTGTCTATGGCACTGTCACACTACAATGCTGACAATTATATTAGGCACTCTTTATCTTCTCCTTTGATCTACATATTGTACTTTAGTTTGACATGATTGTATTTGCGTACGGTATTATCGAGCCTGAATGGATAGCTTTTCACTGTACCTCAGTACATGTGGCTATAATAAACCTAAACCTAGGCTTTCTCTAATGCTAAACCGTGAACTTCAAAAATGGATCCAAAAGTTATAGATCGCCTGCAGAGGGAGGTAAGCCCACCCCCCATAAACATCCAAAATATAATTAAACGTTATATTTGTTCTCCCTCCCCAAAGCTATTCTCTCTCTGCCCACCATTGATCACGTTAGTTTCCCAGATTCTTAAACAATAGAAATTATTATTTCTTTATAATCAATTTTTGTGTAATACTTTAAGTACATTTATCCTTTATGATTTTTTTTAAATCTCATGATCTTCAGTTTAATTTTTATGAAAATCAACTTAAAAAATAGTGAAATACAAGGAACTGCAGATACTGGTTTATACAAAGTGCTGGAGTAACTCAACAGGTCAGGCATCTCTGGAGAACATGGATAGGTGACGTTTGGTGTTGGGGTGGTTCTTCAGACTCCAATTCTAATTTATGTCACTTTGAAATTGTCCCTTTGGTCCAGAAATTGTTTGTTTTGTTTTCTAATCTTAGTCAAAATGAGTAGGTTTTTTATTTTAACTTGATTTTGTTTCTTATTATTTAAACTTTTGTATGATGTGTCTTTTCAGGCATTTCTGCGCCTTTTGCAGGCACAGTTCCGATTTGTTCTGTACCTTTTAGAGTTATAGAGTGATACAGTATGGAAACAGGCCCTTTTGCCCAACTTGCCCACAGCAGCCAACATGTCCCAGCTACACCCTGGAAAATGGGGTTGAGTTGGAAAAATAGATCAGGCATGATTGACTGACCGACATGCCCCATCTACACTAGTCCCAGATGCCTGTGTTTGGTCCATATCCCTCCAAACATCCTATCCATGTACCTGTCTAATGGTTTCTTAAACGTTGGGATAGTCCCAGCCTCAACTACCTCCTCTGGCAGTTTGTTCCATACATCCGCCACCCTTTGTGTGGAAAAAGTTACCCCTCGGGTTCCTATGAAATCTTTTAATTCCTAATTCCTATGATTCCTATTCATACCTCTAGTTTCCCTCTCTCCTGACTCTCAGTCTGAAGCGATGTCTCAACCCGGAACGTTGTCTATTCCTTTTCTCCAGAGATACTGCCTGATCGGCTGAGTTACTCCAGCATTCTGTGTCTTTCTATAGTTTTGATTTGTTATGTTTGGTTCTAGGCTTCTGTTTATTCTTCACTTGCCCTTTATTCTTTAGCAGGGGTGATCAGGGTTACTAAAACGGTGTATTCCAAAACAAAGGATTAGCCCTACCATTGCTAACACAAAGGACAATAGAATGGGCAGTAAAAAGGTGACAGTCACAACATTGTTTTGTCGTTTGACTGTTGAGCAGTGTAACATGAGTAATTTTATACAAATTGGCAAGTGTATGTCCAAGATAATGGATGGCATGTAGAGTCAATGAATTGCAGATGCTAGTTTACAAAGTGCTGGAGTTGTTCAGCAGGTCAGACAACACCGCTGGAGAACATGGATAGGTGATGTTGTGGGTCGGGACCCTTCTTCAGACCGAGTGTAGAGGGGGCAGGGGTGGGAAAAAGCAGCCAGAAAGGAGGGGCAGGACAAAGGCATGCACGTAATAGGCCGAAAGAGGTGGGAAGGGCTATTTGGTAGGTGGGGGATAGACCACCGAGTCATCGATGCTGGCTCTGATTTGTTCTGTAACTTTTCATACCTCTAGTTTCCCTCTCCCCTGCCTCTCAGTCTGAAGGGTCTCAACCTGAAACGTCACATGTTCCTTTTTTCCAGAGATGCTGCCTGACCCGCTGAGTATTTTGCGTCTATCTTCAGTGTAAACCAGCATCTGCAGTTCCTTCCTACGCATTTTGTCATCCATGAACACCAGGTTATCAAATCAAATAATCGCTCAATTTAAACAGCAAGTCATTAACTGCAAGTGCTTGAGACTGAAACCCAGATAAAGTGACTGTTGTGATCAGGATGATTTTCCTATTAATTAGCAGCCTGTCTGGAAGGTTCCATATCAAAAATGGTAGATTTTAAAGGGTAGTGTAAAATCTCTGTGACCAGAGGAAACCTCCGTGGCTTTCCTGACTGGACAATCTAGCAGGAAGCAGATCTAAGTCTAAACCTAACGACCTAAAATGATAATTAAAAAAAAAAAATCCTTGTCTATTTATCCAGGCCTTTCAGTGAGAGTTCAGAACTCTGCAACCCCACTTCCCATATTGTCATGGTAACTACTTCTAACAATTTCTGAGTGGCAGACACTTGTTCTGGGCCCAACTGACACCTTTACCATATTTGAAACTACTTGTTTTTATGTCATTGACAGAAGAGTAATAAAGATATTTTTATTTTCACCCTGTGTAACCAGTGATGGACTAATGTATGTTTCCTTGAGTTTAGTTTAGATACACAGCGTGGAAAGAGGCTCTTCAACCCACTGAGTCCACGCTGACAATCGATCACCCATTCACACCAGTTCTATGTTATCCCACTTTCTCATCCGCTCCCTACACGTTAGGGCCAATTAACATACAAACCTGCACATCTTTGGGATTTGGTAGCAAACCCACGCGGTCACAGGGAGAAATTGCAAACTCCATACAGGTAACACCCAAGGTCAGGATCAAACCCGGGTCTCTGCCTCGGTGAGGCAGCAGCCCGCTGTACAGTTAACATCAACTCTAGAGTTGTTGAAGGTGGTGCCTCTTTGTACATCATTTGCAACTGATGTCCTTTCAAATTGTTGATGGTGCAGACTGTTCTATTCGAGGAATAAAAGATCTCCTTTGATATCCACGACCACTATTATAAATTAACATTCCTGCATTATAGCACATTTTGTTCTACATCAAATAAGGAGCCCTCCCAATAGTGACCAGCACAGTAATATACATGACTAATGGTTAATAATGAAGCAGAATTTGATCAGTTTGATTCAAAGAATTTTAAAATAGGTGGAAATTTTCCACGACAGCTTTTACTCGAGTGCATGGCTTTTTATTTTTGTGAGTGCGTAATCTTTCTTTGCCGTAACATGCAAAGGAAGGCATTAGATTAATCTCAGCTGGATAAAAGGTCACAGCTAAGTGAAAAATGGGCTTTAGTTTTCATTGTGATGTATGAATTTTATTTCTATTGATGAATTCAATGAATCATTAAGTAGCAGTGTAACGGAATAATGGATTTACACTGTGGAAACAGACTGTCCAGCTCTTCCAGTTTACACAGAACATCAAGCACCCTGTATATTTTAAGCTTTCACTCACCCCATTTTGTTCTCTCCACATGTCCAGCAACTACCCGCTGATTCTGCCAGGCACCTTCACTATAGGCAGTTTATAGTGAATAGTGAAAGCCCTGGAGGCCAATGGATATTTTTAAGGCGGCGATTCTTGAATAGTAAGGGTGTCAGGGGTAATGGGAGAAGGCAGGAGAATGTGGTTGAGAGGGAATGATAGATCAGCCATGATTGAATAGCGGAGTCTACACTTCTATTGTGCTGCAAATTGAGCTGCCAACTTCTGTCCAATCATCCCCAAGCATCCCCTTGCAGTGTTGCCAAACTTCCTTGTGGCCACCTGATTTGCAGATGCAAGGTGTTGCTGATAATCACAGATCTCTCATTTTGTTTGTTGACCTCAGCAGATCGATAACACCAGGGCTTCAGATCTCACCAGCATCCAGTAAACGCAGCATCGTATCAGGTTATGGGAGGAAGGTAAGTTAAACATCTTTGTTCAAAACTCCGACATTTCTTGACAATACAATTTAAAAAAAAAGTTAAATCATTCCTAGTTGAACATTCAGATGAAGTCCTCATTAGAATTTCCATATTAATGAATGTTATTTTATTTCTGTCACAAGTGTATATTTGGCACCAGTGAAATCCAAGCTTTGATATTAGAATTCGATTAAATATTTGGCACTTGTACAGTTAATGCAATGTTGTATTAATCTAATTCTTGGTGGGAGGCCAATCAATGTTTTTGGAAGTCCTGCCTTTGAGGAAAATATCTATTCAAATATTCCTTACCTCTCGAAAAATAATGTTTGACTGCTTAGATTTAAGCTCGTTTTAGTGTATTACCTGGTGAGGTAATTGCTGAGCTGGGAATGGAAACGGATTTAATTGCTAATTCAAGGGGGCAAAGAGTGTAGCCATGTGTAGAATAAGATGAGAGGTTTGGATCAAGTCCTGAAATAGAGTTGGGAAAACTGCAAGAACATAGAGCAGTACAGCAATGGGCCTTTTGGCGCACAATGTTTGTACTCAACATGATGCCTAGCTGAACTGATCTCCTCTGCCTGTATATGATCCATATCCTTCCATTCCTTGCAAATCCACTTGCCTGTCTACAGGCTTCTTAAATGCCACTATTGTATCTGCCTTCACCACCCTCTATGTAAATATAAAAACGTGCCCCGCCTACACATCTCCATTATATTCTCCTCTTCTCATCTTATACCTATGCCCTCTACCATTTGACATTTCTACCCTAGGAAATGGGTTCTGACTGTCTGGTCATTCCAGGCCTTGAAATTCTTTTGATTGTGAATTGAGAAAGTGATTATTACAAACTTTTAAGTCAATGGAGTTCTATTCCACAAACGGTAGTAATTAATCTGAACTATTTTCTCACCTCCCACCTTGAGGAAATTGTAGGGAAATGCTACCTCTCACAATGACCAGCATGTGTCTGGTGAACGTATGTCCTTCCACAGAGCTCAGAGTGATTTAAATGTTAATGTTTTCGGAATACAGGAATCTAATGTTTAGACACGAAATTCTGGAGTAATGCAGCGGGTCAGGCAGTGTCTCTGGAGAAAAGGAATGCGTGACGTTTCGGGTCAAGACCCATTGAATTCTAAGCTTGGGAACTGAGCACTCCAATAAAGATCAAAGGTAGACAAAAATGCTGGAGCAACTCAGAGGGTGAGGCAGCATCTATGGAGGGAAGGAATAAGTGACGTTTCAGGTTGAGACCCTTCTCATTAAAGATGCTTATTCAAAACAAATCCCTATAAGTGTGAAATATGTTTTGTAGTTAACAAGGTGCACTTCTCATCTATTAAGCTTCACCAGGATGATTAATAAAAAGGTCCAACCGCACATCAAAAATAATTATTCAAACCATGTTCTGTTTTGATGACAGGCAGCATCTACAGAAAGTATTGACACTCTATCAATGAGTAACAGTGTGCCTGAGGGTCTCTCCACAGGAAAGCACAACATGCCTACAATAGCCATTTCAAAATATTCAATTTCATCAGGTTTGTACATACATTGTAATGCTTAAATATGTCATTGTTCTCAACTGATAGTTCAATAGCTGAAATTGAAGGATGAAATTTTAAGCTATTGAATTAACATTTCACTCCTAATATGCTTTGGAAGATGTGATAAGTGGGTATTTTCATTGAGGGGTGGTGTCATTATCTTCTATAAACAGACTTGGAAAAACTTTACTTGAGAATCGTCTTGAGAGATGGCAAAGCTTGAGGGCCTAACCTCGTTCAAACATCAAACAGCCCGTTTAAGAACAAGCACATGCTAAAGCTTCTAAAACACCTTTTCTGTTCTGGCCAAAGTAATGTCAAAAAACACGCATTGTAACTCATCAGCATTGCCACGTGAAACTGCTATAGACATCCTGAGAACCACATCCTGAAAGTACCGTGACATTATCACAATATTTGTGTTGATTTACAAAGTGGTTAACATTCATGCTACCTTTAACCTTTGCTCCTGTTCTGGATGAAGATAATTATTTGAATGTGACTTTTCTAATAGAACTCTTTCCCCTTCCATTACCCCCTCCCCCCCCCCCCCCCCCCACGTTCCTTCAATTCTCCGCAGTTTCAATACTGTTCAATGTGAATGACATTTTCTTTGCATGGATGTGATCGTGAGACTTTGGGTGGGAAGAGTGAGTTAAGTGATAAGCAGCATCCACACAGATTGATACTACCCCATTCCAGATAATGAATTAACTAATAATAATATAATTTCTTCGGCACAGATCGAAGTAGATCTGAGTTGGACTTGAGTGGATCGTGTGCATCAGGGATCGAGGATTCTCTCAGTCTCAGATGCAAGTCTGTGCCCAGAGGTCTCAATGAAGCTAAGGTCAGTTGAACGCATTGTTCATTCACTTGTGAAATGTACAAATTGTAACCTTGTCAGCCGTAGAGGACAATTTTCCTATAGAAAAAAAGACTGGCTTTTTAAAGAAACTATCTGCTTGTTTAGAAACTGTGGAAGTAAAAATAGTACCACTGGGAATATCATGGATTGTAATTTGTACCACCAGACTTAAGAACAGTTTTTATCATCATGCTTTTGAACTCATAAACACATCGTATAGGTTGATTATTTTATTTATTATTATCTTTTCCTACCAATGTCACTTTTAACTTTTTTTACCTTAATTTTATCCTTGTAATATCATTGCTGAGGTGACCCGTTGTCTTGTCAAACACATTTCATTGAACCGTTGACCCTGTGTTAACCTACATTTGACAAAACTGAACTGAACTGAATTTCTGGGTTCTTTTAAATCTCTTGATATTGTAACATACCATCCAAGAAATAGTTTCACTTAAAATCTTCTTTATATACTAGCTTCACATTTTACCCAAAGCAACAAAATTTATCTTCCTATTCTCAACTGCCTCTAGAGTTAACCAAACAGTTAATATTAGAAATGAGCACACTGTCAGATACCAGTAGAAACAAAGAACTATAGATGGAAATTAATACACAAAAAAGGCAGCATCTGTGGAGAACTTGGATAGGTGACGTTTCGGGTCCATCTGAAGAAGGGTCACGACCCAAAACATCACCATATTCTCCAGCGATGCTGTCAGATGCCATCCTAGTGCTGCACATCTGGTGCTGACTAATTATTGGAGACAAAGGTCAGAGCACTATTATATGTTTTAACAGATCAGTTCACTTCAGCTGGGTGTTGATTGTGAATAACTATTGCAGTTATTACGAAGCAGCTGATTTGTACAATGATAAGAAACGTTCTGACAACTCCTCTTCTTTAATCTGCAACATGCAAGCAATGTTTGAAGATAGCATTCCTTCTAATTCCGGGTATTCCATGTTGCTGTATCTTGATATTTGGAGTGTCTTGAATAACTTGTATATGATGAAAGATGCTTCATATAATACTCAACATTTATACAGGGGCAAAATCTCTTATCCAGATCCATGTAATATTTTATAATGCTGACTTGGATTCCCAAAATAAGTCGGCAATGAATAGTTTGATCTTACAATATTAAAGGTCTGTTCCGTTGCAGCGTTCTGTGTATTATATTGACCCGTTTCGGCAGAAGGGCTCTGAGAGTGGATTTCACAGGTACAACTGCTTTGAGTTTTCATGCTGTATATAAAACTGTTATCAGGAACAGGCCATTCAGCACCTAACCAGTGCTGAACATGATGCCAAGTTTATGCAATCACTGCTGCCTGCACGTGAGCCATATCCCTTCATTCCCGTGTACCTTTCCAAAAGCCCCTTCAATGTCACAATCCCATCTGCCTTAATCACCTTCCCTGGCAGCACGTTCTAGGCACCCACCTCTCACTGTAAAATAAAAACTTGCCTCATAATTGTCTTTGTTGTAACACAACCACACATGCAAATGGTGGAACTGGATTGAGAGTTTGAAGATGCAATTCCATAAAATGTAGCTATGCTCATAAGCTGCTCACATTTATTATTTGTGTATTTTAAAATGTACTATTACCCCTCGGAATTTATCAATCACCTTGGTAACTGTTATGAAGCAGAACCAGAGGGTGAATTTAGCTTGAATCCACTACAGGCAGCTCATTGGAGATGCTAAGAGCTGCAAACGGCAGATCAGTCTGATGGTCCCGATCCAAAACATTGCTGGTTCATTCCCTCCACAGGCTCTGCCTGACCAGCACTTTGTGTTTTGTGGGCAGTGCATTGTCTGATTGGGTCTCCCAGCCTGAGGGTGCTCCGGAACAATCAGGGCTGAGGCAACTCATCCATGGCAGTGGTCTGAAGAAGGGTCTCGACCCGAAACGTCGCCTATCTCCTTCGCTCCTTAGATGCTGCTGCACCCGCTGAGTTTCTCCAGCTTTTTGTGTACCCTCATCCATGGCAGTGACTGCCCCTGAAGACCAGTGCAAAGATAGGAAAATTGTTCTCTATGTTGGCCTGAACTCCTGAAACCCACTCAGCCTCGTGTTTATGATAAATGAGCTATGCCTTTATTAAAAACATTTTTTAAACTTGCATCTCAGGAATATGAAAGCAATACCAGCCACTATCCCAATCAGAGTTGAAATTAATACAGATTGTTTGTGTAGTGACTTATTGCAATCAGCGTAAATGCCTTGACTACTCAGGATCGCATCAGCTACTGAGCTTAGGCGAGAACCCTCCCAGCAGTTACTAAACTTGGCATCTTAAAGGGATGTCCCACTGTGGCGATCTAATCTGCAAGTTTAGAAGAGTTTGCCCTCAACTCAAACTCGCAGCATGGTCGACACGTGGTCCTATGAGGTTCTATGAGGTCATTGGAACTCTCCTTCATGCTCGAGGGAAGTTCCCGCATACTCGCGGCCTCGGTTTGGTCGAGGAAAATTTTTCCGCGAGTAAAAATTGGTCGGCATGGTTCTTTTGAACTCATAGTGCAGTGGAGTGGGGTCGCTATGTAGTTACAGGCAGTCGAGGGCAGCCGTAGGCAATCTCCTTCGCTGACCGGGCATTTTAATTGACTCATTGAAGTTTTCAGGACCAAGGAAAACCAACTGGTAATGTAAAATGCCCACTAAACTTTATTAAAAGTTGTCTGGCTTCTTAAAAGTGTTTCCACTCCTTCTCCCCCCACCTCCACTCAGCGCTCTCTAAAGGACTTACCGTACACTGTGCAGCCGTCTTCTACTTTCCTGTTCATTGCAGGTATGAATTTCAGACAGCGTTCCCCCGTTTTCGCTGGATCCCGCCTTTGCGATGTGTTTGTGTGTGTGTGTGTGCGGTCGATCGATCCAGCTCGCGGTTTCATGGCTGACGGTCGATCCAGTTCGAGGTTTTCCAGGCGAGTGCCCTCGACCTTGAGGTCGAAGACAGTCGCTGAGAGGTTGCATCAGTGGGACAGGCCTTTAACAACAAATTTCTATAGATATTGGATGAAGCCAACCGATGATTGGTTTTAGGCAGACACAAAACAAAATGCTGGAGTAACTCAGTGGGTGAGACAGCATCTATGGAGAAGGAATAGGTGAGATTTCGGATCGAGACCCTTCTAGGTTTAACTCCCCAATTACTAAATATTCACAAGGATGAAATTGGTTGTACAGCCTGAAAGAATATATGGTTATCTAACCAATGAATGTTTTATTTTGGAATTAAATGTGCATTGTCACAATTTAAGGGTTTATTTGAATGAATCAATAAAGGAATGATATTTTATTGTCATGGGTCTCTAGGTACAGCAAAATGCTTTGTTTTGCATTCAACCTAGGGCAGGCATTACACAAGAGTTGCAGTGTCTCACGCTGACAAAGTTACACAGTACCAAACAGTCTTATCTACTGCACATGGCAGCAAGCCCCCCCCCCCCCCATGGAAACTCAGTAAATGTATTGATACAGTGGTCCATTTCTCAAAGTAATTAATTCAAGGAAACAGGTTATCATGGTTATCTCCAGCACATGGTGGCTCCTGCTTTTGGTCACCTAAGTAGCGTATCAGCACACTGATTACTTATACTCGGATGGACCTTTTAATAATGGGAAGTGTCAGGTGATTGAAATGCATCTCTATTTTCACCGACATTACCAAAATGGGTCATTATTCTGGCCTGGAATGTTCATGGTATCATCACACAATGTTAAATAACAACCTTAAACCCATGCCATCTCTGCAAACTTCACCAAAAAATTGTATTGCAACAATTTGCACATTCACGGCGAAATATGACTTTCAGGATTACCTCGAGGATGATGACTTTGACGAAGAAGACATCGATGATTTGGTCTCCATGTATCGCCCAAACAGTGCAAGAAGCAGTCTGGGAAGTGGATTATCTATTGTAAGTTTAAAACTAATGTCTATTGTATCAGTTCAATATTTACTATTCACAGTAGGTTACTATGTTTAGCTTTAATAATGATAAAGTAATTAATACAGTGAACTCTAATGATCATAAATTTAATGTAGTTAAGCTGGAAAGAGAAAAATTATGAAAATGTTGCCAGGACTTGACACTCTGAGCTACAGGGAGAGGTTGAGCAAGCTAGACTTTATTCTTTGGAGCACAGGTGGATGAGGGGTGACCTTATAGAGGTGTACAAGGTCATGAGAGGGATAGATAAGGTAAATGCAGTCTTTTACCCAGAGTAGGGGAATGAAAACAGAGGATGCAAATTTAAGGTGAGGAGGAAAGATTTAAGAGGAACATGAGGGGCATTTTGTTTTTACACAAAGGGAGGTGGGTGTATGGAACAAGCGGCCAGAGGTAGTTGAAACTGCTAGTATAGCACCATTTTAAAAACATTTGGACAGGCACATGGGGAGGTTTAGTGGGATATGGGCCAAACACAGGCAGATGAGACTAGTGTAGATGGGGCATATTGGTCAGTGTCGGGAATTTGGGTCGAAGGTAATGGTCTATGTCATAAGGTATAGGAGCAGAATTAGGCCATTCGGCCCTATAAGTCTACTGCGCCATTCAATCATGGCTGATTTACCTCTCTCTCCTAAACCCATTCTCCTGCCTTCTTCCCTATACCTTCCGTGGCAAAGAATTCCACAGATTCACCACCCTCTGATTAAAGAAATTCCTTCTCATATTCTTAAAGGAATGTCCTTTAATTCTGAGGCTATTGACTAGAGGTCATAGACTTTCCCACTAGAGGAAACATCCTCTGCACATCCACTCTTGCCAAGCCTTTCACTATTCGGTAAGTTTCAATGTGGTCCCATCATCCTTCTAAACTCCAGCAAGTACAGGCCCAGTGGCATCAAACGCTCTCTATGATTCCATTATGTCCTAGAACATGGTTCAAATGATAGATAGCCCCTTACCTGCTAAGACCATGGATTTGGACAATTCAAAAGCAATCCCTCATGCAACACAAAACTGTTTGTAATTTGATAATAGGTAGCAATGGCCACATTTTATGAGATGAATGGAATAAATATTTAATTGGTGCAGCAGAGAGTGCTTGTGCTAATTGTAGCAGGGTGTGTACCTTGTTCTTGCTCCTTCAGTACAGCTCTTGATCCTAATCCTTGTGCTTGATATATGACATTAGGTGTTTCCCAGTATTTGCCTTTAAGTTAATGAACCACAGACCATACCCATTCCTTTTATACACAATTCCCTGGTCTGTGCCGCAATCGTAATCTGTATTTTATGAAAACTTGTAGTTTGCAAGTATTGTGCTGGATTACAGTGGTTTATTTGCTGCCCTTGATATAGACTGCCTTGAAAGACACATATGCAAACAGGGTGAATCAATTATTGGAAATTTCCCAGTCTATATTTGTTTTGGCAGAAGGATACTGAGAAACCGAGTGCACCACAAAATGTGGTGAAATATTGAAGATATATGTGGACAATGTCACACAGTTACGTCATTAGTTTTTCTGCTTAAATGTAATACTTCTTTACACTATAGATTGGTTTACATATTAAGATGTTACTGACACCGAATTTGAGGAGGAGCTAAAGACGCTTTTTGTCATGAATTTGCTTCTCGTGCAAAGGGTTGGTGTCGAATGGCTTAAAAATAATCACAATTGCTACATTTAATTGTTTAAAATGGAACTCCCTAGACATCAATCTCAGATTTCAGGTTATTCTAGCAAGATGTTTAATTTACTGCTCAAAGAAAATAGTTTTTATTCCAAACAACATTTTCAGATGTATTAATGTTGGGAATCTTGCCATGTGCAAATGCACTCAACGGAGCCCTTCCTTTTATTGCTGTGCTGTTTGCTCACTGTCACTCTGCAATGTCTTTCTATTTTTCTTCAATTCTTGCCACGTGCTGTAATGCTTTCTCAGTCGAGCACCGACAAGAGAGGGGCGTTCCTTAATATACCCGATCACGATGCAGAAACTGTAAGTTGCCTTGCTTTCTCATTTACTCAGCCTTCTGTATCTTGCTGTTATCTTGAACTACACCTTTAAAGCTCAAGCAGTGATTTGCATTTCAGGATGTAAATTTCATTCGCATTTCTATATCTTATTCTTTCAAAATGCCTTTTCCCCCCCAAAATAAATGCTTACATATGTGACCTTTATAGGTCGAAAAGATTTAAATGCTCCCATCACCTGCTAATCCACTTGGTTCCTTGCATATACGTTAGGTGCTGTTGTACCTTTTATTAATTAAAGATTTGTAGAACTGTACATCAATGAAATGTACCGTTTGTTTTGCCTCAAAGAATTGGAATAGCCCTAATTTGTCCAAGGCAGCCAAAGAGCCTGAAGAAGGGTCTCGATCCAAAGGAATCTGAGGGGTCTCAACCCAAAATGTCACCCATTTCTTCTCTGCTGCCTGTCCCGCTGAGTTACTCCAGCATTTTGTGTCTACCAGCCAGACTATTCAGTCCCTAATAAACGGCAAATACCATAGTTTTACCAATTAACAAACACATTGAATCAGTTAAAGAAATTATCAATCAAGAATAAATGCATTAATATTAAATAGTCATTTGGAAACAATTAATGATTTTGTGAAGCAAAATACCTGCATTTAAAATATTACATAACTTGAACAGAGTTCTTAGCAGTTTGATATATTATGATGGTTAAATCCTGATGTTAGACCTGATTTTATGTTGAAATACAGATTTTATTTGGTGGAAGATATATTCATGTGAATTAATACCATTGTGTATTGATGACATGGTAAATGTTATTTCAAGCAAGTCAACTATTTAAACAAGACCAAGTTTTGTATTCACCATTAATTCTGTTATCTCTATCACATTTGCAATTCTATGTTAAATATTTATTTTCCTTTTGTTCTCATTTTTCCAACCAATAATCATTTACTTAGCAAAACAACAAACTATTATTTATTCTTTTGAGGAGATGCTTGTTTTATAAAATACCAGCTCCTTTGTACACTCTCCCTGTACCCCTAAGTTAGGGCAGGCACACTCCTGAATCCAACAACTAAATTTCTTCTCCATTTCATTCACAAGTTGACAACTTTCAGGTATAACAGGAGCTCAGAATTTGAATGTGGATGAAAATTAACCTCTAAATGAGAAGACTGATTTTTTTCATGGGGTCAACTAGGTTTTTGATACCGAGCCTTGCAAGTAGAGGAAAAATAATTTACACACTTCTATTTGGACATTTATGAGACCATGCGGAGTGATTATGGTAAAGCTTTCAAGTCTAGTCAGGAAAACAATGCCCTGCAAAAGGCAAGAGGTCAAAAAAAGACCTGCCCAAAAGCAAGCCACTAATGTTTTGTTACACTCTCCTGAGTGGAATAATGTGTTTTATTACAGATTGTTCTTCCACCTTAGAAAACATTTAATCTTCTCTACCTTGCAGACAGTTCACCTGCCCTTTACAGAATCTGAAATTAATTAAGTAAAAATTACATGGGCTCTATAAAAGGACCATTTAAATTGAAATTTCACCCATTAGTCCATGTAAATTTAATGAATTAAAATCCTGCTTCAATTTATTTAATGGTGAGATGTATGAAGTATTCTAGGCAGAATTCTGTGACTCGGTAAATGTATTGATACTGCGGTCCATTTCTCAAAATAATTAATTGTAAGCAAAGCCCCACCTCAATTATTATATTGGAGAATCCCCAATATCAGGCCTCGAAAGAAAAAGGATGGATTGTCC
Organism: Okamejei kenojei; assembly: GCA_035221665.1. NCBI lineage: Eukaryota > Metazoa > Chordata > Chondrichthyes > Rajiformes > Rajidae > Okamejei > Okamejei kenojei. The sequence continues at coordinate 29,865,697 of CM069142.1, forward strand.
AACTTGATCCTACTTCTAGGATCTCTGGGATGTCCCCTTTGGTCATTCTCAGGATGTGCTATCTTTCCACCCATTTCCAACACCACCAATCTCAGCAGCAGACTCCACAAACCAAACATGTCCCTGGAATGGTGCAATGGACTCTTCAAATAAGGATGAAGTAAACAGAAATCTAAATGTACCTCATCCGTTCATTTCATTCCATACCTCTGTTGTTGGTAGCTATTTTCTTCGGTATGGCGTTGTCCTGAATATTTTGGACAGTTTATAGTGTAAAGGAATAATATAATTTAGTTTAAAGATACAGTATGGAAAAGGGCTCTTCGGCCCATCGAGTCCATGCCGACCATCGATCACCCTTTCTATGTTATCCCACTTCCTCATCCAGTCCCTACACACTCATGGCAATTTACAGAGGCCAAGTAACCTACAAACTTGTACGTCTTTGGGATGTGGGAGGAACCCCACGCGGTCACAGGGAGAACGTACAAACTTCACACAGACACACCTGAGGTCAGAATCCAATTCGGGTCTCTGGGGCCGTGAGGTAGCAGCTGTGCCACTGTGCCCCACCATTCTATTGGTGTTTCTAGTACTAAGAAAGTCAAGAATGGAGCAGAAGTTGTGTATAGTCAGATCCTTCTACGTTTTTAAAAACAAGACTGACCTAATACTCCACTAAATTCTTGGTATGCCTGAACATGAGATAAAATGGTGAGCAAACACTATAACCGCACATTAATATGTGATCTGGTAACACTATTTGTTTCTTCTTGTAGACCAGTTTGAATAGTATGATGAGTGTCTACAGCGAAACAGGTGATTATGGCAGCGTGACTGTCAGTGGAGAAATTCTTCTTCGAATCAATTACAGCTACAAAAGTGGGGCATTAAGCATTTCCGTGAAACAATGCCGCAATTTAGCATTTGCTGACGAGAAAAAGCAAAGAACTGATCCGTAAGTAGTCATTTTCTTTTTTTTTTAGGAAATAGCTTTGTCTTTAAACTAGAAAAAAAATCATAATGTCGTTGGACAAAGTGTACCAAGCCCTGGTGGTTTTCCAGTCATGTTTTAACAATTTCAAGAGAACTTCACTGTGCTTATTAGGAGTGGTTTAATTGTTTCTCAGAACTGATAATTTTTATTTCTCCCCCAGCTATGTGAAGATGTATCTCCTCCCAGACAAGTCTCGGCAAAGCAAACGCAAGACCAAGCTTAAATCCAACAACATAAATCCAACTTTCAATGAAACATTAAGGGTTTGTCATTGTGTTTTGTGAATAATCAAATCATTAACTAACCACATTGAGGAGCTGCTCCTTCTCTCCCTTTTCAAATTATTATCTGGAACAGATTATATGCAAACACTTCCTCTGTTTGCTTCATTGCTTGTTATAAGCAATCTAGTTATTAGTTTGTCGAGAAATGTTATGAATGCATTGACACTGCATCTGTTTAACAGGCATAAAACAGATTTACTTTAGTTTAGAAATACAGTGTGGAAACAGGCCCTGCGGCCCACCAAGACCGCACCGCCCATACACTAGTTCTATGGTTTCGCATCCTACTCACTAGGGGAAATTTAATTAACCTACAAACCCGCACGTTTTTGGAGTGTGGGAGGAAACTGAGCAGCCGGAGAAAACCACGCGGTCACAGGGAGAACATGCTAACTCCATATAGACAGCACCCGTAGTCAGGAGCGAACCTGGGTCTGGCACTGTAAGGCAGCAACCCTACAATTGCACCACTATGCCACTCAATTGATGACCAATAATTGGTGACGAAAAGGGTGGATGATGCATACTCCACCTTATTGGTAAATGCTTAATTATGGTTCATAATTGAAGCAGGATTCAGTGTTTTTGTACGAGCTATTAGGTTGTGGGTAGAAAGGTATTCACCGGTTTTCACAACTCTTCCCAAACACGGTAACATAATCTACATGCAACACAACAAGTGGGCCCTAGAGCAGCTCTTGAGATCTAGCATTTATGTTAAAAGAAGTTCAATGGGATACTTTTTTAAAAATAAAAGACTGTTTTTCTAATATCTAAATTGTGACAAAGTGTATGTACCCACATTTCCCTTTCTGTTCAGATTGGGTCATTCAGTACAATCATTGGTTAATTATAAAAAAGAGCAGCATCATATCATATAAATTGATATTCCCAACTTTCAATGCACTTGAGATCATAAGCTTACACCATACTACTGAAGGATAACACTGAAATAACCAGCTTGGGCAAAACAGCATTTTACAGAAATTTGCAGATATATTTTCTGATAAACATTTGTAAGCTGGAGTTTGGTCACAACCTTTTCTCCAGGCTGAAAATGTTCAACATTAATGAACATAGCTATAAGGTGAGCGAGGGAAAGTCTGATGGGGCATATATTTTTTACACAGAGAGTGGTGGGGGCCTGGAACTCGTTACTAGGGGTGGTGCTGGTGGCAGATACAACTGTGGCATTTAGGAGATGTTTAGCTGGGCACATGGAAGTGCAGAGAATTGAGGGTCATGGATTATGTACAGGCAGATGAGATCAGTTTAACTTGGCATCATGTTCAGCACAAGCATTGTGGGCCAAAGAGCCCGTTCTTGCGCTGTACTGTTCTATGGCATGATAAAGCATTTTACAGCATGATTCTAGAACACCATGCCCCTTTACTAATATCTGTAAATTATCTCTCAATCATTTTTATAGTATGTGATCAATCACACACAACTGGAGACACGAACTCTACAAGTCTCCGTCTGGCACTATGACAGGTTTGGGCGGAACATTTTTTTGGGTGAAGTGGAAATACCGTTTGATTCCTGCGATTTGGGAAAAGAAATGGAGGAATGGTTTCCACTGCAGCCTAAGGTAAGTTTGCCACAGGAGGCTTACAAGCCGGAGAGAGGAATCGGCACAGATCTATCAGCTTTGCTATGAAGTCTAGATCGCGGCGCATGAAATATCCACTAGCATACTAAAGTTCCAGAGCAATGTCCAAAGTCCAAATAGTGGGCAGCATTTTGTTTGATGATTTCTTGAGAGTGTTTAGAAATGTAGGAACCTTAGGTGTAGGTTACTTTCTAAACTATTCTCTTCCCGACAGTAACCTGTACAACACTATAGTACTAGTTTAATTTAGTTTAGTTTATTATTGTCATTTGTACCAAGGAACATTCAAAAGCTTATTGTAATCTTCCAATACCTCGCCTACTTACACAGTCACAGAGCACAGAAACAGGCCCTTCATTTTCATAGGACATGAAATAAGTTATTTTTAATTAAGTATTAAAATTCTACTTATTCAAAATGGTAAGTATGCCTGTGTGAATGCATGAATTCAAACAAATTATATTTCAAAATGATGACCATCCCATTTGGCAGTTACTGAACCACAGCCATGTTCTCAATCACCAGGTTATATGAGCTTCTTACCTACAGCAGCCTGAAAGTTTTGATCCATTAGTTCAGCACAGACTTTGACCAAATAGCCTGTTCCTTTGCTGTACTGTTCTATGTTTCATTGCAGACCTTGTGGTGCAAGCTGGCAGCACTTGATAACTTTAACCAATTAAGAATAGACATTAGTGTTAAGGTGAAGCAATTCTGTAGTGAGAAAAGGACACGATGTGCTGGAGTAACTCAGTGGGCCAGGCAGCATCTCTGTAGAATATTTGTAGTGACATTTGTTTCTTTGGTAAGTTCTGCTGAAGTCACTAGAGTACTGATTTGAATTTTATTCAAGTTGTGAGATTATCAAATTACACCATTATTAGATCACATGACCAAACGCGCTTTGTGGAGATAATGGATATTAGTTAATCAGTGGTTTGTAATACTACTTTTGCAGAAGTGCTTGTGCTTTGGTTTTAGTTTGAGTCTGCAATTGACAATGTCCTACAATACAAAGGGGAATTGACAGTGGCTTTGCGTTATACCCCAGTTGGTCAACATTTGAACATTCCACCAGAACAAGGAAAAGGTAAGCTTTTCATTAAGTTTTAAAGTATTTGCAATTCATTCCTGAATGCTGAGAATATGACAGTTTTCATCGAATAAAAATACAGCTCTAGAGTTCAGAACCAAACTGAGCAGGTTAGTGCAGGTGCGGAGTAGTGGGCACATAATATAATGATCATAAATTAAATTATATTAACCTAATATTTTTACAGCGCGAGACTCATAATTGAGTTGCAATTGCCCAGAAGGTATTAGTGTACAGTAGCCACCAATAGAATATATGACTCCCCGATTCACGAGAATTAAGCATTTTAGCCAGTGTTAGTGCATCTCAGCTCTTTAATATTAGACATGGAACTGGTTCATAAGGACCAGTGAATAATATTAGCTCTTGGGAAACTAATGTATTTGCGATGACAGTGCAGAATGTAAGAGCAGACTATGAAAGAATGTTGAACTTGTTTGTAGCAGGTCTGTATATAATGGTTTGTGATGACTGGGATTAGGGAGTAATATTACTGGTCTGGTTTGAGAGTGGGTTAATAGACAGGGAACAGTAAGAATAAATAAGTCATTCTTTTCCTTTTTACCATTTAGTACAAGCCTAAACACTTTTACAATAAAGGCCAACATCCCAGCGTTGAAAATTAAGCAGCTCCAGAATAATTAATTCTGGACCTGCATGTTAACTTTAGGTAATTCACATAAAGAACACCAAGGGCCCTCCGAAGACATCTTTTAATCTTACACCATTTAAAAAATGACTGCTTTCCTATTTTTCACTCCAAGGAAGATGACTTTACCTGATACCCTATCATCGGCCACGAACAAAGCCAGACGAGGTAGCACAGAAGCTCCTCACCACCTAGTTTTTCATTTCATGACAAAACATCGAAGGAGGATCAAGTTTAATATATACCAGCCATTGACAGAGAAAACAACTGGGCCCCAGTATTATTCCATGCAATAGACATAACCTACCAACACAAAAATCACCCATTTATTCTTACTGTTTCTGTTTTACCAATCTTCAATCCATGCCAGTATATTATTTCTAATCCAATTCACTCTCATTCTCTTCATTCATCTCTTGGGTGGCATCTTATCGATGGCATTTGAAGGTTAATACATGATATCCACTAGCTTCCCCTCAATGATTCTGTCTGTTACAATTTCTAACAAAATAAATCTAATCAAGTGGTCAAATATGTTTGTCCTTTCTTGAATTCAACTCAACCATGCCCAAATCTATTATTATTTTTAAAGTACCTGCTCCCTTGTCTTTAAAAAAACTTTCTAGCATTTCACTGAAGTGAGGTTGGCTGGTCAGTTGTACTCCATTTTCTCTCTCCCTCCATTCTTCAATTTACAATTGGTGTCTTCGCAAGTTTCCCCAAGAGCAAATTTCTAAGGAACCAGTTGCATGTCTAACATAGAGGAGATGAATAATAAAAATAAACTGCATATGCTGCTTTATACCAAAGTTAGACACAAATCAAATGCCAGAGTAACTCAGTGGGTCAGGCAGCATCTATGGAGAATGAATGGATAGGTGATGTTTTGGGTCGGGACCCTTCTTCATTCCCTTCTCTCTATTCAGATAGAAGAGTTGAAACTAACACTTCAGATAGTGTTCGTTTAGCTAACACTGGCTAAATTGCATTCTGATGGGACAAAATCGTCCATGGAAATTTGGAAGATGGCAACCATAGGATCCACTCTCTCATAGTAGGGCATCAAGGACCAGAGAATATAGGTTTAAGGTGAAAGGGAAAAGATTTAATAGGAATCGGAGGGTAACATTTTCACACAAAGGGTGGTGGGTGTATGGAACGAGCTACCAGGGGAGGTAGTTGAGGCAGAGACTATTGCAATGTTTAAGAAACAATTAGATAGGTACATGGATAGGACAGGTTTGGGGGGATATGGGCCAAACGCATGTTGGTGGGACTAGTGTAGCTGGCACATGTTGGCCATTGTGGGCAAGTTGGGCCAAAGGGCCTGTTTCTATGCTCTATTACTCTCTATGACACTGCCTTTTATTTATTCCACACGACAAATGTTCCTCTCTCTATCTGAAAGGTACTTCTGTTAACTTCTATTCTGGTTAATATTTTTTTGATAACGAATCGATCAAAGATGTTTTCATTCATTTCTGTAAAATTACATGTTTTTCCTTCCCTGTTCAGAAGTGTTGCCAAACTTCAGGCTTATTGTTTGCCAACTTTGTACGTCTTTTCTTTTGAGCTAATACAAACTTATCTTCTCTCTTTAGTCATGACTGGACCACCTTCGGTTGGGTTTCTATGCCTTAAAAGGGTATACATTTGTTGTTGACTACGCATCAAATCTTTATCTGTAGGCCATCATGCCTTCGAAATGTAGTTTTCTCATCAACCACATCTACCACAGCAAACTCGCGCTAATAACCTTCATAGTTTGATTTAGTTTTGTCTTTAGTTTCATACTTTAATATCTAAAATTATATCACCTCACAATCATTCTCCCCATTAAAACTGCTAATTTGCTTTGCCCAATTTTTATATAAAGTCCTCATAAGGATTGTATTACCCTTGTAATATGCAGTTGTAACTTCCTGACCTATATCATTGGAGCGTAAAGATAACTGCCAACAATTATTTATTTTTTCCCCCCTGCTATTTCTTAATTTGCCCAAATTAGTTCCACTTCATCTTTCCACTTATGTTCCTTTCTCTTTGGTGCCATCTTTTATTATTAAAGCTGTCCGTTCTCCTTTCCTTTTCTCAAAGTTAACTATTGTAGAATGCTTAATTTGTCATCTTGCAACCACTCATGTAATGATCGTTAAGGGCCCGTCCGACTTGCCGAGTTTTTTTCGGCGACTGCCGGCATCATATCAGGGTCGGCAAAAGATTATGAACATTTCAAAATCCAGCAGCGACACTTGCGGAAACACCTTGCACCAATACGTCATAGAATCGCAAATTTTTTGGTGACCGGATACGTCAGTCAATGATGCCGGCAGTCGCTGAAAAAATTCGCCAAGTGGGACAGGCCTTTAGTTTGTCCCCATGCATCGTATTTGTGCCGGTAATTCATCTGCCTCTGATCCACTGCAAAATCTCCTCAAGATTTACCTACTTTGAAGAGGTTCTCCTCCTCTTTCTGACGGGGTTTCTGAGACACTCTCTCACCGCTTCCCCTCTGTGATTCCAGCTGCTCTCCTCAAAGGGTACTGACCCACTGAGTTACTCCAGCACAGTCTGTTTTTTTGTAAACAAGCATCTGTAGTTCCTTGTTTCTACCACTTTATATTACTTGACTAACAGTGCAACAAAAAAAATGATTAAGAAAATCTTACAGGAAAAGTTAAATGATATGTACAAGATGAAATTATTTCCTTAAAGTCCACACTGCACAGACACTATGCCTGGCTTAGAACACAAACTTGACTTTCCAAATGGCTCCTGTAAATTAGTGTCTGGCCACTTGTGCCTTTCTGACTTTGATATTCCAATATGGAGATATTGTTGCATTTTTTTTTAGTCACAAATATTTACTTACCTTAGGTGATGTCTATGTTTGGAATATTGTTGGTCAGTATTCAGTTACAACCAGAATGTAATGCATCTTAATGTCTTCAACAACGTACCACATGGCCTGCAATAATCCTTTGCTTTTATATATATACACTACATAAAATAGGCCAGTTAACATTGGATTGTTACCAAATTGGAACTTTTGAACTGAAGTTCAAAAATAAAGAGTGCAATAATAATAATAATAATTTAATTTTGCTTTCTCCATGCAGCTAGAAGAAGTTTCATTAAAGGAAAGAAAGGTTCTACCCAAACGTTAAATGGCGGAGTAGTGGAGGTGCTAATTAAGGAAGCCAGAAATTTAACTGCAGTAAGAACTGGAGGGACTTCAGATACCTTCGTTAAAGGGTACGTTTTTTTTAAATTGCCAATTGCTTTGTTAAGAACAAATTGGAAGATCTGTACCTCAGCTAAAGACAATACAGTAAAAAGTGTCCATAAATTATTAATAGGAATTCAAGGTGCAATTTTAAAATTGATAAGTGTTCTAGCAGAAAATAAAATGCAACTCTAAAATAAAAGCAGAAGAGGTAGATGTGCCATAAAATGGTACTGTGGACAATTAGTTTCAGCCCAAAACATTGCCAATTTCATTCGCTCCTTAGATGCTGCTGCATCCGCTGAGTTTCTCCAGCACTTTTGTCTACTGTGGACAATTAGGTAATTTCACTGCTCAACTGTTCCATAATTCAATAGCTGACCTGCCTCAGCCCAAAGAACAGGTCTGCCTGTTCTTTGACTCACTTATAGATCAAAGATCTGACTTCTTTGGTATTGAATATAATTAGTAATGCAGCACCCACAGTTGAGATAGACAATCCCAGATTCATGGCCCATTAGAGCAGAAATTATTCCATCTTCATTTTAAATGAGTGATGGTCACATGATATTATGCCCTCAGTTCTCTGCTCTCTCTCAACATTTCAGTCCCCTCAGAATCTTATTTGTTTTGATAAGATTACCTGCCACGAAAAATAGTTCAGAAGTACTCTCAACATTTTCTCATAAAATTCCATCAAACCAGCAACCAACCACCTGCCTATCAAAAACCCAACTTGCCTGTGTTCACCCGTCTTCTAGTTTTCTTCCCCTCCCCTTAATCAGTCTAAAGAAGGTTCCTGACCTTAAACATTACCTCTTCATGTCCTCTAGGGATGCTGCCTGACCCACTAAGTTACTCCCACACTTTCTGTCTTTTCTAAATTAGCATCTGCAGTTCCTTGTTTCTCCATCAATCTTTGAACTCAAATTCAAATATGTTCTTCCTTAAAATAAGCAGTTCAAAATTGTACAGGTTGGTTTCGTTAACATGCTACACTTTTATACTCCAACTCATTGCAAATAGGCCAAGTTCTATTTGTTGTCTTGATAATTTGCTACACCAAAATATTATGTTTCATAAACAAAGATACTCAAGGTCCTCTATGCAATGGCATGATTTAGTCATCATAACATTATGTTGGTGTGATCCTGGGATTGACAACACACCAAACCCAGGAAATTTACTATCTTGTTTATTTTGTTTCGGGAATAAATTACCAGCATCAATTGATCATAAACTATTTTTCGTGTCATCTATATCTACATTTTTAAAAATAAGACACTGACCAATCTGCAGGAGACGGATCCTAACAGATATTGAATGTTTAGAGATTTTCTCTTTTGTTGGGACTAAAATATTAATGTATTGCATCCTTTATTTTCTAATCAGATATTTACTTCCTGATAACAACAAGGCTTCCAAGCACAAAACGCATATTGTTAAGAAGAGTCTAAATCCGGAGTGGAACCACACCTTCATTTATACCGGCTTGCATCTCAGTGATCTACAAAATGTCTCTATTGAGCTAACCGTGTGGGACAAAGAGTCACTCTCCAGCAACGTTTTCTTAGGTGGCATTCGACTGGGCCATGGCAATGGTAATTACTTTCCTTTGATTAATGATCTCTAACTCTGACCTCTAATTTTCCTCAATGACCAGTTTGCTGGTTGACGAATAATAAACCTAAAAGTCCTGTCCCACTGTACGAGTTCATTCAAAGAGTTCTCCCGAATTTGCCCTGATTCGAACTCGGAGATTTACGGTAATGGCCGCCCGTCGGTACTCAGGGCCCTCATGGACATTTTTCAACATGTTGAAAAATCTTCACAAGTCTTCCCGAGCTTACTTACCGTTAGCGAGTCTTCCCGAGTACCTGCCGTTAGCGTTACGAGCCGCTAAGAGACGTGCCCGCTACGTTCATCCTCCATGCTTACCACAAGTTTGTTTTTTTTTAAACTCGGGAGAGCTCTTGAATGAACTCGCATCGTGGGACAGGGCCATTAGTCAGTCTGATTTTGATTGTTGCCAGATAGGGATGTTCTGATCAGGGGTTTTTAAGTAGGGTCTCGACCCAAATCGTCTTCTATCCATGTTCTCCAGAGATGCTGCCCTGACCTGCTGAGTTACTCCAGCACTTTGTGTCCTTTTGTGTATTAACCAGAATCAGGTAGTTTTTTTTTCTACAGCTAAAGCATACCGATGTAGTAGCATTTTTTAAAACCTAAATCAATTAATTTACTTTGTATATATGGCTACAAATGGTGGCTTGGAAAAATATATCCCATCTCTTCAAAAATACTGAAATAGATTAGTTCCATAACACACCGAGATCTCTGGAAATGATATTGCAAAGCAGCAAAAGCTTTTACATTTGTTCCAGGAATCAGACAGTTGAGACAACCAAACAATGGTTTAGATTTGAAAGGAATGCGTGAGCTTTGGTGGAGCTATGAAATGGATTTGAAACATGGATCCATTTCTGAGCATGAACCTGTTCTAGGTGTATGATACCCCGAATTAAATACCAATAAAAGCAGCCCATCTGTAAATTGACAAATATCTCATTGTTAAGTTTTCGCACAAAGGGTGGTAGGAACGAGCTGCCGGAGGAGGGAGTTGAGGCAGGTTCTATTGTAACGTTTAAGATACATTTAGACAGATACATGTCTCCAGCTTCAGGTTCCTGGGGGTCAACATCTCCGATTACCTCTCCTGGACGCACAACACATCCTCGCTGATCAAGAAGGCTCACCAGTGTCTCTTCTTCCTGAGGAGACTTAAGAAGGTCCACCTGTCTCCCCAGATTCTGGTGAACTTCTACCGCTGCACCATCGAGAGCATCCTTACCAACTGCATCACAGTATGGTATGGTAACTACTCTGTTGCCGACCGGAAAGCTCTGCAGAGGGTGGTGAAGATCGCCCAACGCATCACAGGCTCCTCACTCCCCTCCATTGAGTCTGTCCATAGTAAACGATGCCTGCGCAGGGCGCACAGCATCGCCAGGGACAGCTCACTGTTTACCCTCCTCCCATCCGGGAGACGCTACAGGTCCCTCCGCTGCCGGACCAGCAGGCTTAAGAACAGCTTCTTCCCTGCAGCTGTCACACTTCTCAACGCTGCACCTCAATGACTGCCTGTCTCCACCCCTCACCCCCCCCCCACCCCCCGGACTAGCCAATCATCAGCAAATTGCATGGATACCACTGCATATGTATATGTATTACTTGTTTATTCGTAAGTTCGCCCTTCGGAGATACCAACTGTATTTCGTTGTCTCTGTATTGTACACTGCACAATGACAATTAAAGATTGAACTGAATTGAAATGGATAGGACGAGTTTAGAGGGATTTGGGCCAAACTCAGGCAGGTGGGACATGTTGGTCAGTGTGTGCCAAGGGGCCCGTTTCCACACTGTATGACACCAAAACAGTTTAAAAAATATCTTTGACAATGGAAAGCATCAGTGCGTTCCCTGGCAGGGCCTCGGGATCCATGCTCTGAGTCACTGTTTGGTTGGTGCTGGGATAATAATCACTTTCACAAAGCACAATAGACATGCAGGGGTGGGGTGCAGCCTGGGTTGATCATGCACCAGCATGTTTTATGGACCAGATATACAATCAGGCTGTGGGCAACTCACAATGTAGAACAGAACTGCAGATGCTGGTTAATACTGAAGATAGACACAAAGTGCTGGAGCAACTCAACAGGTCAGGCAGCATTTCTGGAGAAAATCAGTGGGAGGTGTTTCAGGTCGGGACCCTTCTTCTGACTGAAAGTAGAGGGGTGGGAACTGGAGGTAAGAAAGGAGCAGAACAAAGGGGGGCTGGCAACAGATGACCAAGGAAGGGTGGAGCCTCTTATGGCCCATTGTTGGATGGGGAAGAAGTAGTAACAAAGGGATACAAGGCTGCAAACAATGGCAACTCAACTTTAGTTGAAGTCTGTTCCATCAACTCGTTGATGAGGCAAAAGGGTGAGAACAGCAGGAAATTGAGAACTAAACTGCATATAGTAATAAATTCCTGGTAATAACTAATCATCAAAACAAAAAGTTCTGGTTACTAATGATTACTTTCAATTCAGTCAATCAAATAACTTGTTTAGCCAGCAGTGCAAGAGAACTTAGATTGAATTCCAAAAGACACGTTGATGCAGACTCTCACGCCTTAAAAATCCATAGATTTATAATGATCTGTTCAAGCGTGACACTGTGGTGCAGTGGTAGAGTTGCTGCCTTACAGTGCCAGAGACCCGGTTTCGATTCTGACTACGGGTACCTTCTATACAGAGTTTGGATATTCTCCCCGTGACTGTGTAGGTTTTCTCTGGGTACTCCGGTTTCCTCCTATGCAGCATACGTTTGTAGATTAATTGGCTTTGGTAAAATTATTGTCCCTAGTGTGTAGGATAGTGCTAGCGTATGGGTGATCGTTAGTTATAGACAATAGACACAGGCGTAGGCCCTTCGAGCCAACACCACCATTCACAGTGATTATGGCTGATGATCCACAATCAGTACCCCGTTCCTGCCTTCTCCCTATATCCCCTGACTCCGCTATCTTTAAGCTCGATCTAACTCTCTTGAAAGCCTCCACTGCCTTCTGAGGCAGAGAATTCCACAAATTCACAACCCTCTGTGTAAAAAAGTTTTTCCTCATCTCCGTTCTAAATGGCTTACCCCTTATTCTTAAACTGTGGCCTCTGGTTCTGGACTCCCCTAACATCGGGAACATGTTCCCTGCTCCTAGCATGTCCAAACCCTTAATAATCTTATATGTTTCAATAAGATCCCCTCTCATTCTCCTAAATTTGAGTATACAAGCCCAGCCGCTCCATTCTATCAACATATGACAGTCCTGCCATCCCAGGAATTGGTGGGCCAACAGATCGGTTTCTGCTCTGTATCTCTAAAAACTAAAATAAATTGATTAAATACAGCTAAGTAAATGGACAAATTGCTATTTTAAACCTGCTTTATCAACCATGTGTCCATATGTTCATAGGAATAGAATTAGCCAATTCAGCGCATCAAATCTACTCCACTTTTCCCTCTCAACCCATTCTCTTGCCTTCTCTACATATCCCGACACCCTTACATCAACTAATCAAGTATCTGTCCATCTCCGTCTTAAAAATATCCATTGACTGCCTTCACAGGTGTCTGTGGCAATGAATATCACAGATTCACCACTCTCTGGCTAAAGTCTGTTCGGATGGTCTGCTGCCATGTTTTGTTGGAGAGATTACTGGCAAAGATCCTAAATATTTATGCTGCCAATTATTTGTTGCTCAACAGGTCATAGCTATGGGATTGCAGCCGATTGGAATGATTCCCAAGGGGAGGAACAACACACCTGGCTTCAAATGATATCAAACCCAGGTGTCTGGGCAGAGAGCACAATCATGCTGAGACCCAGCATGGGGAAGCGCAAACTCTGAGCCTGAACAGATGAAATAAATACAATGTAAAGTAAAAAAAAAGTCAAGCAACAGTTTTAAGGATAAAAGTGTTGAGATTTATCTGTAAAATGAAACATTAACTTATAGCTTGTACTTTCACTTTTTCATTTGTGTAAATACATTTCTTTGGTTTATTTTCTAAATTGTTCAGTTTGTGAAAATTTCTTAAGGTCATCTTTACTGGATCTGGATGAGTACATACTCTGTCTAGTTTTTCAACTGTGTCCAGCTTTTCAATAAAACAACCAGGTATCTTGTTCTTGTGCACCAAAGAGAGTAACTGTTGGTGCAGCTGGGTGGACACTTTCAATGAAAAGTTGATAGAGGATTTTCTTGCAGTAAACTTACGTACAATAATAACGCCAGACATAAAAATATGACGGACAGAGGGACCCTTTCCCTGCTCTCTTGTAGCAAAGCCTGTGGCGTTTCTACTCTGCAGTATGGATTGATCATATAAAATAGTTATTTATTCCCCCTCTTGGGCTTTCTATGCTATGCACGATTTCTCAGTGGGAGGCTGACTACTACAGGAGGGAAGGAGAAGGTCCTTCGTGAATCACTGTCCACCTTTGCTGTTTGACTCCATGTACTCTCAACAGGCCATCAAACCTACCCGTAATCATTTTACTAGGAAGTAGGGTGATGATATTTAAAACTGCTTACAACTTCAACCATTACAGACCGAATCTCAATAAATCTGAAAATGTGGACAATGGGACAGACAAGCCATCACAGTGAATGAATCCTGGGGACCATCTAAGCACGTGTTGCCTCTATAAATCAACAAAAGCAGTATACTTACTGTGTAACTACCACACCAAAGCCAGGTTTGATCATCTTCATGGATTCTAACAGGTTACAAATAACAAAAATATAAGTTAATTTAGCTACACTTCCAGCAACTCTTCTGGTGTATTGGATTAACCTTGAGAAGAAATAAAAGTTTCATCCAGTGTCACCCATAAAATTCTTACGTTAAAAATATCTCGAAATGATGGGAAGGATCTCAATCCGAAACGTCACCCATTCCTTCTCTCCAGACATGCCGCCTATACTGCTGAGTTACTCCAGCTTTTTGCGTTTATCTTCAGAAGGATGGGTATCTCAGTTGATTCCTAGTAACGAAAAGGGTTGTGTGAAGTTGTTACAACTGGTTTCAGTGGGCTTGCATAACTAAAAAGGCTGGGGGGGGGGGGGGGGAGAATGGAGAAAAAAAAACTGTGGAATTGGCACTCTGTGCTTTGAACACAAGAAGCCACATTACAAGTTTTAGTGCAACTTTCGAAAGCCAGAGTATGTCAAAGATAAAGTCAGTTAAACTGATGGAACCATATTCCACAAACAAAGACTGGGGAAATGTGAAATAAAATGAAAGATTATCTGCATTAGAGATGTTACGGTAATTCTCCACTGGTTTCAGTGAGGCCTGTATAATACTGAAATGATAGTGTAACCCATCTCCATTTTTTTTAAAGAACAAAATGTTAACTGTGAACTTGTTAATCATGACTAATGGGAGAAAATTCTCCCAGTTTTTTGAACTGGTATTATTTATCTGTTCCCATTCCACATTTCCTTGTTCCTTGTCATCAAAACATAGCAAAATAAACTTGACATTTCTACTTCTTTATATCAATGACATTTGTAAAGCAATTCTTTTAACATAAAATATTCATTTATTCTAATGCCTATGAGAGTATTTTTGTATTTATTTAATACTTTACCTGCATAAACATGGAAACATGGCTAATAATCATCACCGTGGTATGTTGCTTCTTGGCCTATGTAGCGGAATTAACAAGGTAAACACTGACTTAGACAATAGCATACGTTTTGGTGGTTCATGAGAACACCGGAGGTGCTGATATGCACAATCATTTCAGAAAACAAGAAGAATGAACACGCAAGGTAGCTTCTGACAAGTCACGCAATGCAAATGTGTCAACACCAAATAAACATTATTTAAATGTAATATCCAATTCAAATCTAATATTCTCAAGCCACCATTGATGCTTCACCAATGATCTACTTTCTGATCCGAGAAGGAGATCCAGCCCAAGAAGATATTAATTTCTTATTTTCTCACTTTAAGGCTCAGTGTCCTTGGAGGCATTGGATCGATGATGATGGGCTGGGCCTGGCCCAGTGCAATGCTGTCGGTTCCTTCCACTGCCGCTGTGGCTCCTTGCAGCTGCCACAGGCTGCGCTCGATCTGCTAGTGCCTCTCGTGGCAGGATCAGAGATTAGTTAATAAGCAGTCCTCTAGCATTGTAGGCTCAGGATTACTCCGAAATAGGGAGAGATGCAGTTGAATGAGTGGCTAAAGAGTGGGTGCAGATGAGAAGGTTTCATCTCTTCCTGGCTCTCTTCCAAGGCAGGTGGGATCTGTACAAGAAGAATGGGTTGCACCCAAACTGGATGGACACCAACATCCTTGCAGGGAGGTGTTGTCATCCATTCCTTCTCTCCAGAGATGCTGCCTGTCCCTAGTTACTCCAGCATTTTGTGAATCTGGTTTAACTTGGACACTGTGGTGGAGGGAAGTGTCCTTATCCTATTCTGCACTGAGGGACGAGTAATTGGTGGGGAGATTTGCATAATGAGGAAAAACAAGTCTTTTCAATATTCAAGCATCTGCAAAAACATTCACACGATGTTGCTTTTACAAAATTAAAAAAAACTACAAATTAACAAAATTACTCTGCAAGTCAAGCAGCATCTGTGATGAATGAGTGTTAAAAGATTAGATTGATGATCTTTCACCAGAATCTTCATCATTTCAATTCAAGTTAGATTTATTTGTCACGTGCACATAACGTGCAGTGAAATGAACTTGCCAGCAACAGTACAATAAAAGAACACACAATAAAAAATTTAACACAAACATCCTTCAGTCCTCCTCCATTTTCCCACCGTGGTCGGGACCACAACCCTCCGCAGTCGCCGCTGCGGGCAGCCAGATGTGCAGACAAGTTAAGTCCTGAACCGTTGCTTCCCTACCGGAGACCGCGGCTTCAAGATGGTGTAGGCTGCAGGCTGGCGGTCGAAGATCTAAAGTCCCCAAAGCGTCGCAGCCAGAAGCACCGCAGACCGCAGGGCCGGCGGTCGGAGCTCCTCTCCAGGGATCCTCGGCGAGGGATCCCGTTCCGGATTGTAAGTCCCCGCCCATTTTCGGATTAAAGATCACCAGGTGGTGCCAGCAATGGCTGCCTCGTCAACAGTCTGTCTGTCCTTTCCTTCTTTGTGTTTTAATTGTATGTATGCAATGTATGTTTTTAGTGTTCTTTAGCTTGTTTTATGTGCGGGGTTGGGGGAAACTTTTTCTAATCTCTTACCTCGATGAAGATGCAATTTTTTTCCGTATCGTACCTCTGTCCACACTGGCCTAACATCGAGGAGTTGGCGGCCTTTGCTGGAAACCGATTTTGAGAGCTCCACCGCGGTTGCCTGCAAACCTACCATCGCGGAGCTCGCGATCCCTTTGCCAGGGATCGACCTAAGAGCTCCAACCATGGGTGCTTGCGGACTTAACAGCTCGGAGCCCGCGGTCTCTAGTCAGAGACCGACTTCGGGAACTCCAAGCTGCGGGGGCTTCGACCACCGGCTGCGGGAGCTTCGATCGCCCCAATGGATGATTCAACTGCCCCGAATAAAGAGGAAGAAGATTGGACTTTTTTACCTTCCATCACAGTGAGGAATGTGGGGAATCTGCTGTGGTGGATGTTTATGTAGTTATGTAGTCTTGTTGCTTTTTTTTCGTATGGCTGTATGGTAATTCATATATCACTGTACCTTAATTGGTACATGTGATAATAAATGACCTTTGAAACCTTTGAATTTGAAGCATTAACTCTATTTCAGCTCCACTGAAAAAACATGACGATTTTGAGAGATTAAAAAATCCCAACACTATCTCAACTTTCCACTCGATCGCCAACTGCATTGACAGGACAAAGCCCAGGCAACCCTTCAATCCATTATTATAATTTAAAACCAAATCACCAGTATTAATGAATCGGGCAGCCAAACATATTCCACCACACCATAGTGTTGAAAATATAGATAAATTAAGGAGAAAAATGAAATAACATTGTAATGTTTTTATCACTTTATGCAAAAAAAATCTTGACTTATAAACGCAAGCTTTGCAAATTAAGAGTATAACAAAGTAAAGAATTATCTTACTAACAACAAGATCATCATTTTAATAACCAGAAGCAACTGAATATTAAAGTAGACAGCAACATAATTTCTATATATATAAATATACTTGCCTGCTGAAGCATTTGATACACACCCTTGTCCTGATATCTCAGATTATTTAGGGGTGATTACTGGAGTTTTTGACAAAGATCCTTATTTTCTCTCCAGAAAAAGGTGAGGTCCTGGAAGACTGGGGAGTAGCTAACATTGTTCCTTTGGTTAAGAGAAAAAGGGATAATCCAAGAAACCCACAAATCAGTGTTTGGGATGCAACTGGAGAGGATTCTTAAGGATCGGATTTGTCAACTTTAATTTGGCACCATGTTCAGCACAGACATCGTTCGTCCATTGTACTGTTCTATGTTCTATAGTAATACTGGTAGCGGGTTAAAGTTATAAATAATTCGCTTGTAATAATGAAATGAAAAAACATATAGAAAACAATTTAGAAGTGCTGAACTCAGATTATAGCTGAATTTACAATATCCCCTTGCAATATCAACTTAAGTGCACGTAAACAGCCTAACTTGCATGTAGTTTAGTTCAGAGGTATAGCATGGAAATATGCCCTTGGGGCCCACCGAGCCTAGCCAGCCAACATCACCCATACAATGGGTCTATGTTATCCCAGCTTCACATCCTACACACTAGGGACAATTTACAGAAGGCCATCGACCTATAAACCTGCATGTCTTTGGAATGTGTGAGGAAACCGGAGCACCCGGAGAAAACCCACATGGTCACAGGGTGAAGGTACAAACTCAGTACAGACAGCATCGGTTCTCTGGTGCTGCAAGGCAACAACCCTATCGCTGAGTCACTGGGTTTAAAGCTCTTCAGTCTCCTTAACTTGGATTTGCATTTTTGAATCCATGCAGTGCATCAGGTAAGCCAATGCTCATCCAAATATCACACATGCATCTTAAGCTCTGAACAATGTGTCCTCAACATTTTAGATCCATATTATGAAATCACCACTTCATTGATTGATCGCAAGACTGATTTGAATACATAACTTGGATTGATGTTAAAATGCAATAAAATATAACTCAAATTGGATATACAATAACACAGCAATGTGGCAAATGTTAAAGCTTTGGATGTCCAATGGTAATCATGGACCTGTTTTACACCTGTGTGTGAAAATATATTGTCAATTTTTACTCTCATTAAGTAACAGATGGCTCTCAGGATTTGTATTAATGCATTTGCACTCAACCTCCCTCACTCTGCACATTATTGATCCTCAATGATGCAGTTTACAAACCAATCTAAATCTACCACCTGCTTGGGAGTAAACAGAATATATTAATACTATTGTGTAAGTACTAGTACTAATAACTAACACGTCCCACTATCAGCTCAATATTTAAATCATACAATTTTACCAACACGTTTATCAAAACATGCAAAGTCTGCTTTGCATTATCTAAGGTTCTTAAAACACACAGTCAACCTGTTTCAGCCTTTCTTGAATAGGAAAAATGCCTTTTGAAATCATAATATGCCCCAAATGCACATTTACCTTTTCTCATCATAAATGCAATGGGAACCAATCTGATGATAGCATCATGATGGGACATTTTCAGATCTGATCTATGTTTTTACCCGCAGGAATTCCTAACTTAATTATTGGGAAATGAAGAACCAGAGGGCATAGGTTGAAGGCGAGAGGGGAAAGATAGGAACTCAAGGGGCATCTTTTTCACACAGAGGGTGATGGATATATGGAACAAGGTGCCAGAGGAGGCAGTTGAGGCAGGTCCACCACTGATTTTCCGGCACTATTGGTTCCAGAGCATTTTACTGGTCCAACAGTGGTCACAGCCTCCATGAGAAGTCAAATGGTACCAGCATGGCTCACTTAGGCCGCCGGGGGGGGGCTGAGATACCGGCTTCGAAAGTCAGTTACGGGAACAAATCTGCCGGCTGCAGCTAGGCAGGAGTTCCAGAGCCCCAGCTGCAGGAAACTAATCAGCATTGAAGTCCCGATGAGGTCGAGATCGGCTGCCTCATCAGGCCTTGGCAATACATTTTCAGGGGGACTTCTGAGGGAGATTTAAAGTGCTCTCTCATTAATTATTTAACGTGCGCTCTCGTAATTTTGTCTGGATTAAAGGAGGTGTTGGACCATCAGTTTCCAGAAAATCAGTGGTAGACCTGTATAATAACATTTAAAATACATTTGGGCAAGTACATGGATAGGAAAGGTTTATGAGGACATGGGCCAAACCTGGGACTAGTCGATGGGGCATCTTAGTTGACATGGGCAAGTTGGGCTGAAGGGCCTGTTTCTATGCTGCGTGACTATGTTAGAGTCACACAGCACATTTCACTGTACCAATTGGTACATGTGACAAATAATAAATGTATCTTGTATCATGTATGTATGTATCTTGTATCTATGACGAATCACTGCTGTGTTCTATGACGAATCACTGACTTCTCAGTGCTAATCTTTAATACACACTTGCCGATCAAAAAGACACTCGTTACCAGTTAAGATTGTACTAATATTTTCCCATTTGAGAATTATAATCACCATGCTGATTACAATTGTAGCTAGTGCAGTTTCCCAACCTCTGACTCCAATTGCCTTCTACCATAAATGCTCCTTCTTTGGCTTCAGTGCAGCCTAATTTCAGAAGTTGGGTTCACAGCAGCACAGCTGTTACACAAGCATGTTTATCACAAGTAGCACAGGGTAAACAATCTATCCAAATAGCTTTTATGAATATTATTGCATTTTTACAGTAAACCAACACTGTTGTGGTATTGCAAATATTGAACTTTTTTAAAATGTGTAATATTTACCAATGCTGCATAATGTATGGAGGATACTACTAACCACGTTAGCAAAGGAATTAAAATTCATGAATATTGATATCTGGTACCTGAAGTGGAATTTTTTTTTTCATTCTCACTTTCCCCACTCCTCATACTTCATTCAATTCAAATTCTTGGACAGATTTGAACCCTTACATTTCGTCCTCTCAAGTATAACACTGCAATTTCTGGAATATACCCAACTTGGAGTTTCTTAACCAGTGATTAACTCGATCCAAATAGGCATATATTGAAATTGACCAGAATTATGCATTCCATGCAAATATTATATTGCACTTATTTTTCATTATCTATCCAGAAGCAATGCGGTTTTGTGAGTGTACGCATCTCTGAAAATTTGAAATCTAGATTGCTGTCCAGCAGTCAGTAGCACCACCTGAAATGTTATATAAGTACCGGCATCTTTTCATCACCAGATCTATAAATTAACACAAAACAGACCAGTTCAAAGTTTAGCTGCCCTGCAGTGTATAGTTTCCATGATCAACCAAGTATCATGGCGTGGCCTGATTGTCAGACTAGCAGATGACCTGCTCGTTATATTTACTCCCTCACTCTAATACACAGCATTAAGCAATATTATTCCCACTTTAAATTTATATCAAAATAAGCTATCTGCCTGTCAACCCAGTGAGGATTGGGTGTTTTAATTTTAACCTGAGCAAACCGCTACATCCTGAGAAGCCATAAAACCCAAAACATCATTCTCTCTCTGAAGGTATATCAGTATAAAGATAAAAAAAACACTTCAGATGGACCTCACATCCACAAAATAACATTTTAATGCAGTGTGCAGGGTTGAGCAGGTCAATGTAAAACAGACTGAGGGCAGGCAGCAAGCAAGAGATGGCATTGGCAGGTAATGATAACCGACGGTCAACATTAATGGTGGGACATGATCTAATCTGTCAGAACAAAGCAAACACAATAAACTAATAATTAAGGCACGTTTCCAAAACTAGGAAAATAGTTTCAAGTAGATAATGTCCTAATGTGTAGTTTTATATGGAAAAGAGATATAACTTACTTTGTGCACAATATCTCACACATTGATAACATTAAAACAACACAATGTACCTACACAGAAATTTCAGAAGTCATAAACAGAAAGCTTGAGGGCATACTTTTTATATATTAATGGCAGTTTCAAGGTATGAGAATACAACATAGATTCACGGAGCTAACTGCAGTTATTCCAAGGAAGGGTAAAATTAGCTTTGGGAATCAAGTGCATGACTGACCACTTTCAGCTTGCAACTTGATTTCATCTTTTCGCAAAGGAAATGTGTCAATCAGTGTAAAGAGCTCAGCAGCGGTGACTGGGAAAGGATAGCGCTCCTTGTCCATACCATACTTATCAACAAGGATCATGTTGAAGCTTGACTGGGAAATCCGGAGCAGCAACCTGTCAATTAAAAACAAAATAGATCATGGAAAAACCTAAAGTTTGGATTAGTTTAGAGACACAGCATGGAAACACGGCCACTGGGCCGCGAGGCCATGCTGACCATCGATTATCCAAACACACTATTTCAGTTATGTTATCCCATTTTCTCATCCACTCCATACACCCAAGGACAATTTACAGAGGCTAATTAACCTACAAATCTGCACGTCTTTGAGATGTGGGACAAAACTTAAGCACCCGGAGGAAATCACAGGGAAAATGTGCAAACTCCACACAGACAGCACCCGAGGTCAGGATCAAACCCGGGTCACTGGCGCTATAAGAGCAAATATATAAACTCAAAACTAAATGGACTCCCTCCCCATCTTGACAACTTTTAACACTTTTGTCACCTATCAAATTGGTATCAAAGCAGGGTAACAGCATCAGAGACCCGGGTTCGGTCCTGACCACATGTGGTGTCTGTGGAGTTTGCACATTCTCCCTGTGACTGACTGCATGGCTTTCCTCTGAGTGCTCTGCTTTCCTCAACATCACAAAAATGTATGCATGTAGGTTCATTGGCCTTTGTAAACTGGCCCTAATGGGAAGGGAGTGGATATAAAAGTGGGATAACATTGAATTAACGTGAAAGAGAGATCGATGGTCTGCCTGGCCTTGGTGGGCCGAAGGGCCTGTTTTCATGCTGTACCTCCAAACTAAAATAAACTAATGCTTCTCATTATCATTTAAAAAAATATTTCAGGTGGTTAAACAGCAGATTGGGAAAACGAATGCTGACATTGCATTTGCCTTCCTAACTAGAGAATATTTGTTACATGGAGTTAAATTTATCTTTGTTAATTTGTAGTTGGGGGGGAGGGGGTAATTAATGCGGGGAGTATAAAAGATAGAAAATCGGAAAATCATGTACATAAATAAGCACATTGCACAATCTCATTAAGAAAATAAAGGGTGATTTACTCCCTGCTGGATTACATGAAATACTCCTCACAAAGTTGCACTCATTGAGAGCAGTCGTGGATGTTGATGAGTGAGAGGAAAAGAGGACTCCGAATGATGGCATGATTGTGGATTCTTTGCCAAGGTGATGTTAGGCACCTCATTGCAACTAGCTACCAAGAGCCTGAAGAAGGGTCCCGACCCAAAAAGTTGGAAACGTTGTCCGTCCGTTCCCTCCCCAGAAGCTGCCTGACCCACTGAGTTCCTCCAGCACTTTATTTTTAGGACGAGCTGCCATTTGCTATCCTGATAGTGGCACTTCCATAACGCTTGAACACGAGAGGATAAAATGGAGAAGGGAGAAAAACGATCACTTCGAACAATCTACACTCTTAGTGTTGGTCACAACAATGAAACAAACACATCAATTACTGCAAATAATAGATAAAAGACTATATGGTTGTAACTGTCTCAGGATAAAATATGTCTTCTTCATTATTCCTGTGGTCAATCCTTAAATATGGTCAACATATTATTCAAATGATTAAGAACAGCATTTGATGCATTCTATGGAGAACTAATTTAAGTCTGAAACACACAACTCTCTCCTGAAGCTGCGGAAAACTATTTGCAACTGTGGTGTCTTACCTCAGCTGTAACACAAGGAACGGTGTCAGAAATTGTTCTCGTATCCTCCCTACTAGCACCGGGTAAACGCCAACTAGTTCTATGACTGTCACATGTCTCAAGTCAAATCCACATATACCTTGCTGCAAGGAATCAAATGAAATATTTTTCAACATATACAATGTACATTTTATACAGTTTCATATGTTTAAGCTCAATAATTCAGTCTTCCAGGCATAATCTACCATCCACTTTTCTCGGCAAGAATTTGCCTAGGTTGCCCATAACCAAAAATTAAATTCTGATATAAAACTCAAAGAACTGCAAATTTAGAACCTGTTAGTTTTATTTTAATTTTATTATTTAGTCAATTTCATTCTGAAATTAGGTAATGCAATCTGTATTCTTTTTAAGGATATACTATCTGTAATATGTAACAGATATTCACTCAGGTTGCAAACCAGACATTTTGCAAAAAATAATTTCCTTTCCTCTCTAGGTCTTTCAGGAAATAAATCTATGCCTTCTGCTAATGAACTGATCAATATAGGAAATATGATCAAATAAAACTGATTTAATGGGTGGCACAGTGGCCCAGCTCTGCCTAACAGTGCCAAAGACCCGGATTCAATCCCAACCTCGGGTGCTGTCTGTGTGGAGTTTGCATGTTCTCCCTGTGACCGCGGAGATTTCCTCCGGGCACTCCTCCCACATCCCAAAAGACATGCTGGTTTGTAGGTTAATTGGTCTCGAAGAAAAACTGCCCCAATATGTAGGGAGTGAATGAGAAAATGGGATAAGAGACTAGTGTGAATGAATGCTTGGTTGGTGTGGACTTGGTGGGCCAAAGGGCCTGCCTCAATGTTGTGGCTCTAAACTTCATTTTAAATATCCTGAGGGTGAACAGTCTGTGGCACACGACTACCAATGACATAAGCAAACTGAAGAGCAAGGTCTTGCAGGCAAAACCTATGAAACTATAATGAGATTACAAAGCAGGCCATCTCGACAAAACAACACATCATTTGACGGGATAGTCTAAGAGGGTACACAATAGGGAGCAAGTTAATCATACAGTGCATCTGTGCAAACCCTTGAAAAATAATAAACAATATTTGTAAACTCCAGCTGCACAAGGCCATGTGGGAATATGGTGTTGTGGCAAGAACCAAATCCTGGGTCAGCCACATTACAAGGTGCCCCAGGCTGAAAAGTTTAATACAGAGCCAGTGTGCCAAATGATCCAAAAAACATTTTGTGGTCTTGCAAAATAAATAGTCAAGGGATCAAGGTCGAATCTATATACAATGTGTTGAGAAACAGTAGCCAATTCACAAGTTAAAATGTTCCAAAGCTAATGAATGGGAAAAATACCTACAAGCTAAACTACAATATAATGTGTAGGCAAGAAGTGCAGATGCTGGTTTCAATCAAAGTTAGACACAAAGGGCTGGAGTAACTCAGCGGGTCAGGCAGCATCTCTGGAGAAAAAGAATGGATGACATTTTGGGTCTGCAGAAGGGTTCCGACCCAAAACACCGAGTTACTCCTGCACTTTGTGTCTATCTTCAACATTATAATGGTTGTGCCAAACTACAGAGCAGTGATAATATCACTAACAGCATGAAGCTGCACGATTTGTTAAAAACCCATTAGTTCTATTAACGTCTTTCAAACAAGGATATGTCCCACCCTTATTTAGCGTGCCCGATATGTGATCTCAGACAAAAAACAATGTGTCTGATTCTCAACTAAACTCCACAACAGGCAAGCCAATCACTCAGCTCAACGAGGGATAATATAAACAATGAAGCCCACACCCTGTAAACAAATATAAATAGGAAGAGCCACCCATCGCGATAAAGACTGCAGCATTAGCAATGAGCCTTATTTTCAATGACCAAGAAAGGTCCCGACCCAAAACGTCACCCATCCTTTTTCTCCAGAGATGCTGCTTGGCTTGCCGAGCTACTCCAGCACTTTGTGTCGTCTATCTTCGGTATAAACCTGTATCTGCGGTTCTTTGTTCCTAAAGCTGCCCAAACTGATTGTCTCGGCCTGTACAGCACAGGGCTAGTATCTAGTACATAAGTGCTACCTCCAACCCCAATTCACAGTGGACAGGAGGAGGAGACAAGGGAGCAGCTGGAAATGGGAGATCTGCAGAGGGGTTACGTAGAATATAAAACAATGCAGCACAGGGAACTGGCCCTTGGTGCAGAACATGATGCCACGGTAGACTAATCTCATTTGCCTGCACATGATCTATAACTCTCCATTCCTTACACACCCATGTCTCCATCTAAAAGCGTATTAAATGGCACTATACTATCTACCTCCACCAACATCCCTAGCAGCACATTCCATGCTCCCACCGCTCTCTACGTAAAAAGAATCTTGGCCCACTTGTCTCCTTTAAACTTTATCCTTCTGACTTTAAACCTACTCACTCTATTCTTTGACATTTGCACCCTGGAGAATAATGGTTCGACCCATCTACGCTACCTTTGCCTCTCAACATTTTCATAAAAGGTTTCACTTCAATCTCCGGTGTTCTAGAGAAAACAATCCAAGTTTATCCAATCTGTCCTTCTAGCTAATATCACCAAAATCTAGGCAGAATTCTAGCAATCTATTCCTCACCCTTGCAAAAGCCTCTACACCCTTCCTGTATTGGAGTGACCAGAAGTGCAAATCGAAGACAGACACAAAATGCTGGAGTAAATGGTGGAATAATTCAGGTCAGGCAGCATCTCTGGAGAAATCTGAAGAAGGGTCCCAACCTGAAACGTCACCTATCCATTTTCTCCAGAGATGCTACCTGACCCGCTGATTTATTACACCATTTTATCTTTATCTAAGGTAGAAGGCCTCCTCTCTTCTAGTTTCTCCCCCCAACCCCCCCTCACCCCAAGCCCTGCAATAAGTCTGACAAAGGGTCCCGACCCAAAACGTTACCTATCCAGAGATGCTGCCTGAGCCACTGAGTTACTCCGGCATTTGGTATCTTTTTTGGTAAACCAGCATCTGCAGTACCTTGTTTCTACAACGTTGAAGACATTCCCAGGAAGTTGTCGAACGCTCTGATACAGTAACAGTACGATCAAATGAGATGTCACTTAGATCTGCAGTTCAAGATGATGTTCACCCTATACCCTCAGTTAAAGTACAAATACAAGGTGTCTTTCAATGTGGAACCAACAGGAAAGTAATTGCATACAACTGAATAATGGCAAAAAACATTTTGACCAGCAGATGCAAAGTAGATATAGAAGAACCATGCATTTGGATACAATACATTTGGTCAACAGTTGGAAAAAAAGAGCTCTTGCCATCAGCCTGTTTAATTGGGACCAAGATGAACAATCAAACATTTAAATGCAGCTTACAAAACAGCATGAGAAGACAGAGAAACGATAAACAACGACGCAAAGCGTTTGAGTAACTCAGCGGGTCAGGCAGCATCCTTGGAGAACATGGATCAGTCTAAAGAAGGGCCCCAACCCAAAATGCCACCTATCCACATTCTCCAAGGATACTGCCTGACCTGCTGAGTTACTCCAGCACTTTGTGGGTTTTTTTTGTAAACCAGCATCTTCAGTTCCTTGTTTCTATACGATAAACACTGGGAGACGAGAAAACAAAATAGGGGACCTTTTTATTGCAATATGTTCACTAAATCAATACATTCTGTGCAGTAAGAGTCAGTGCATTATAATGAAACTTGTCTGTAATCGTATTACAGTGAACTGGTTGTAGTTAATGAAGGTATCATTACCTGGTTTATTCCAAGCTGAAATCGATAGTAGTGATCGGCAGCAGTAGGAGTGGATATGATCAGCAATCGACGCTTCTCGTAAAACTGCTCCAGGAGTGCTGCTGCCGTGGGGACACGCACATTGATGTTCATGGCTGCGTATTAAGAAGGAACCATATACCAGACTTAAAAGTTGGACCACTAAAAAATACAGAAGCAGCACAACAGTGAAAGATGGGCACCACTATCCTGGGAGGTGAAATAAAAGAAAATAATTATGAAGTACTTGTAATTTAAGTTTTGTTTTTAACATGGTCTGCATGAATGAATGAGCCTCCTTCCAATCAATTTATAGCATTTTCCCGATATAAAATTAATTATTTACATTACTCTGAACCATTTTCTCAAGAGTATATATAAACAACTGCATTAGTGCTAGCATAGAAGTACAATGTTGGGATGAATTATCCGTTTATAATATAAAATTTCTGAACAAAGTATATTTTAATATGAAAATTGCACCTCTTCTGCTCTGCTACAAAGATTTCGCATTAAAATGTGTTTGTACACACTCACGATCTAATTCTCTTGATTTATACAAAGCAAAAATGACAAAGCAAATTGTTCATGAAATCTTATGTAATAAGACAACACATTAACAAATAAACTGGAGAATACATTTGGACCTCAGAAATCTGTTGATCAAAAAGTGTGATACTGAGCACCGTTGAAAGATTCTGAATGCATTGCTAATGGATCAGCTAGGATATTGATAACGCAAAATCAACTATTACAGGATTTTATAAGTCTAAGAGCACGATATCTATCATGCTCAGTGCCATGAATTATCCTGCTTTTGCACCAGAGTGTGTTCTTGCAAAGCTAAAATGTAATCAAAGCAAATGCATAGAACAATTGCCGATTAGATACTGATTATTCTTCAATGAAAATGTCTTATTATGAACTTAAAACCCACTCAAAGGTCAGTCAGATTTTAGTACATGTTGGGTATAAGGATTGGAATGTGATTATTTTTAAATTAATGGTTGAGAAGAATGTTCAATCTGAAGAAAGGAAACCAACCTGAAGCGTTAACTTTGCTTCCCTCTCCGTGGACTGTGTCCAAAAATGTATTTTGGATAGGCAGGTGGGCAGGGAAGGTTTAGAGCAGTATGGGCCAAATGGGATTAGTTTAGATAGGGCATCATGATCATGAGATGAAGATAGACATTAAATGCAGGAGTAACTCAGCGAGCCAGGCAGCATCTGTGGAGAAAAAGGTTGGGTGACGTTTCAGGTCGAGACCCTTCATCACTCTGAAAGCAGGGAGTGGTTGGGGGGGGGGTGGTGAAGAGCTGGAGGCGAGAAAAGACAAGGACCAATTGGGGCCAGTCACAAATCACCTCACGCAGGGTGTTTCCCTCCCACCCCACTCCTACTTTCAGTCTGAAGAAGGGTCCTGACATAAAACATCACCCATCCCTTTTCTCCATGGATGCTGTCCAACCGGCTGACTTACATTAGCACTTTGTGTCTATCTTTGGAATAAACCAGCATCAGCAGTTCTTTGTTTCTACGCGTGGTCTTGGCACAGATGAGTTGGGCTGAAAGGCCCATTTCCATGCAGCATGACTCTATCACCTACAGTGTACACATGTTGTATTTTCTGCTATAATTGCATGTTTACGATTGTTTCAAGATATGTTGTGGCTCTTCCGTTGTACACTATATATTTACAAGTATATAAATGTACACACACGCAAATGCAAACATTTTGATCCTTGATCATTTTTACCTCATTGAAACATACAGAATAGTCAAAGGCTTGGATAGAGTGGACGCGGAGAGGATGTTTCCACTAGTGGGAGAGTCTGGGACTAGGGGTCAAAGCCTCAGAATTAAAGGATGTTCTTTTAGGAAGGAGATGAGGAGCAATTTCTTCAGTCGGAGGGTGGTGAATCTGTGGAATTCTTCGCCACATGAGGCTGTGGAGGCAATGTCAGTGGATATATTTAAGGCAGATAGATAGATTCTTGATTAGTACGGGTGTCAGAGGTTATGGGGATAGGTAGGAGAATGCAGTTAGGAATGATTGAATGGTGGAGTAGACTTGATGGGCCGAATGGCCTAATTCTACTCCTATCACATGATCTTATGATCGTACAAGAAGTTAAGTCTCTCACTTACGTGCACAGACGGGAGCAGAAGCCGACCAGGCGAGGTTGTACTGACAGACACTTGCTTTGCTTCCTCTCAGCTCATAGCCACCCACACAATTAAAATTGCAGGTGGCCCCATAGTTATCGCCATCACTGGTACATCTCATGTAGCCGTTATCCGGTGGATTTAGCTTCCCGCAGCGTCTAACTGGCAACAAAGGTAATTCAAAGTACAGTTATCATAGAAATTAAATGCACTGGCACTCAATGTCTTTAATTTATTTTCAGAAAACAAACATATTTATAGATTAACAAAAAAAGAGGCACAAAGTGCTGGAGTAAATCAGTGGCTCAGGCAGCATCTCTGGAGAACGTGGGTCAGGGTGACACACTGGTGTAGCAGTAGAGTTGCTGCCCGACACCATTAAAGCCCGGGTTTGATTCTGATTATGGGTACTGTGTGTAGAGAGTTTGTACGTTCTCCCTGTGACGGCATGGGTTTTCTCCGAATGCTCCAGTTTCCTCTCACACTCCAAAGACATCCAGGTTTGTACCTTAATTGGCATTTGCAAAATTGTAAACTGTCCATAGTTGGTGGGATAGTGCCAGCGCAAGGCGTGATCGCTTGTCTGCACGGACTCGTGGGCCGAAGGGTCTGTTTCTGCGCTGTATCTCTAAAGTCTAAAGTAAAATTAGTGACTTGGACTTGTTTTGAAAGCTTCTGAGAAAGAGGTACATTTAAAAGAGTAACCATGAAGAAGAAGGAGGGAGTTATTGAGAGGCAGAGAGGTTCCAGATAAACTAAAGCAATTCCAGAACTTAGGCCAACAGACAATGTTAGGGCAATGGAAATTTATGATTTTGAAGCCAGAATTGGAGGAAAGCGAAGACAAGTTTATAGTCTGGTGATTTCTGTTGGGGATGGCAAAGTGATACAGTTAGTGCTGCTGCCTCACAGCTCTGAAGACCAGGTTCAATCCTGACCTCTGGCGCTATCTCTGTGGATTTGTATGTTCTCCTGTGACCATGTGGGTTTCCTCCATTTACTCTGGCCTCCCCTCACATCCCAATAACATACAGGTTGGTAAGTTGATTGACCACTGCAAACTGCCTCTCGTACGTAGCTGAGTGGTAGAATGGGGTGCAGATGGGAACATAGAGAATAGAGATTAGTGCAAATGGGTGGATGATGCTTGATGTGGACTCAGTAGGCCCAGGAGCCCATTACTGTGCTGACGTACAAGTGCCAAAGAGGCCATCGAGTCTACTATTCCTATCAAGGAGAGCAAGCAACTGTCAACTATGGACTGGACTTGGAAAATGGCGCCAAAACATGGGGGCTCAGTAGACTATTACTGTGCAATTGCTAATTGGGGATGATATTGCAATACACTACTGGAGTGTTTGTTAGAAAATAATTTCACTATGTGTTTGCACTTGGCACATGTGACACTAAAGCACCGTTGAACTTTTGAAGACGCAGCAAGCAACTGAGGGGAAGAAAAATAGAAAATTATGTTCAATGTTTGTGGTTTTTAAATGTATTATATCTATCACAGGTAATTGTATATACATCTAATGATTAAAATCACTTACCTTCCACTTTAATTGAAAATCTGCATGAAGCCTTGTTACCAGCCCTGTCAAAAACAGTGTACTGAATTTTATGTTCACCTTCGGGAAACTCTGAACGAGGAGGCCGACCCTTCAGGACTACGCTGAATTATTCCAAAAAGAAAATGTAATTATCAAATATTGTTAAAGTTTGCCACGACATATTAAAATTAAATTTAACTTAATGAAACAGTGCACATTTTCAGTTTATTGAGAACCTATATTTATTACCTGAAGATATTACCAGCAGTAAGAAGATACTTGGAATAAATCACCACTGTTATTAGTCTACAACCTGGGGTACAGTATAGAGGTACATTGTGGCACTATGTTAGGAAGTTTCAGGGAGCTTACTTGCACAATTTTAGCAACCTGGATCTCCAATAGGTCGGATGCATTGTCATGGAGCCTCTTTAGTGTTGTTGGTGCCCACAAATCCAGGAAAGTGGACTGTACTCCATTACATTCCTGATTCCCCACAATACCCCATCTCTGACAACCACAGTGGGTTTGCAGCTTGCCCGGTTAACTTTCTGTTAATGGTGACTCCCAGGATGTTAACAATGGGAGGTTGAATCGTGGCTATGCCGTTGAAGTTCAAGGATTCATATAAATTGCTCAATAATGGCCAGACCAATTCATCATTAGATTTTTTTTCACATTCTTAATTGGCTGATTAATCTCCAACAACTGAAATTAACTAAAGTAGAAACAAAGAACTACAGGTGCTGGTTAATTCCAAAAGGGCACAGAGTGCTGGAGTTACTCAGCAGATCAGGCAGTATCTAAAATGAATGCTCAGTTAAAATGAATCCTCAGTGAAAATCACTCCATAATAGTTCCCAAATTAATTATCAATCCCAACGGCTTCTCGTGAGACAGCAGTAGAGCTAATAGGCCTTGATGTTTCAATCCCTGTAATGTCGGCACTCTTGCTATTTGCAGTGGGATTGGAGTGGTGAAAGGTAGGGTAGGTATGTCATTGGGGTTATCAGGTGGGCACCCTCCTTCTTTGACGTTTCATTGATAAGCCCACAACATCTCCAGAGGGCTCAACGGTGATACCTGGCATCCCAGTTACACCCCCCTCAATTCCATACCCTCCTCTTGCAGCCCAATTGTTGTCTCTCCTTTTGATCCAGATCCAATTGCTGCTATTTTCCGCAGAATTTGATAATGATTTGATTGCTTGTTGGAGGGAGCGACCCCTCACCCCCATTTTCTTTAATAGCCTGGTCATAGATGAAGCAACAAATCCCCTGCATCCCACTTCGACAGGGAAAATCTTGGTCTTCCAGCCATTCTGGGAAGCTTCAGTTGCCAGCTCAGAGTACTTGTTTTTTTTTCCTCTCATAAGCTTCTTCAACACCATCTTCCCATGGAACTGTCAATTCCACAAAGTATGCCAACTTGGCTGTTGTGGACCACAGGACTATGTCTGGCCGGAGTGTTGTAGCCACAATGTCTGGGGGAAACACAAGCCTTTTT
Source organism: Okamejei kenojei (assembly GCA_035221665.1). Classification (NCBI taxonomy): domain Eukaryota; kingdom Metazoa; phylum Chordata; class Chondrichthyes; order Rajiformes; family Rajidae; genus Okamejei; species Okamejei kenojei. The sequence goes on from CM069142.1 coordinate 29,898,077, forward strand.
TCCAAGTCCACTTCCATTTTCCAATCGCGAGCAGGCTGCAGAATGCTTGCATCCATTGATGTTATCTGGTGCTCTGGAGGTTGGCCTGCTGGTACAAACGTTGTGAAGTGGACATTTCCTGCCGATGTTGGTGGGGAAGCATTTGTGATCGTTCGCCTCTGTTCAAGGATTGATGCCAGCTGTCTGAGAACTTGGTTATGCCGCCAAGTGTAACACCCTTGGCCGAGGCTCATAGTGCATCCTGTTAAAATGTGCCTTAGTGATGCAGGTGCTTGGCAAAGGGAGCAAGTGGGGTCTTCTCCGAACCACTGCTTCAGGTTCTGGGGTGATGGAAGAACATCATAAGTGGCTCTGATGACAAAACCTAGTCGAGATCCTTCCATTTGCCAGATTTCACGCCAACTGAGTTTCCTCTTCTCCAGGCTCTCCCAGTTAGTCCATTGGCCTTGCTTGGCCATTGAGACGGCCTTGGCGTGTCGCTCTGCCTCCTCCCGTCTTCTCACCTCCTCCACCACGAGCCGTTTTTTCTGCACTGATGTTGCCTTGTGCCATTGAGGAGCTTTTGGGACGAGCCCGAGCCCGGCTCTCCGTGTTGGACTTGGCCAACCATATCCCGGAAATTAAGACTAGACTTCGCACTCTGAACGAAAGTGGGTTCGCCAACAGTATCAACATTCAAAGATAACTACTTTTGCAGACAGAATTCTGAAACACACTTAAAAATTTCAGACTCATTCATCCCAATAGATGAAAAAAAACCTAACATCTCTCAGTAATCTGGTATCAGGTAAATACGAGCCAAATTCAATTTGGTGATTGAGGTTTATGTTCGTGCAGTAAACAGTTTATAATATCACCAGTTAAATTTTTTATAACATTTTAATTAAAATTCTAATTGACAACAATATTAACTGTTAACAGTACATAAACCTTAATCCACAAATTAAATTTGCCTCTTATTCCTCAAGTAACACACAGCACAATATTTATAATTTAACAAATATTAGATTAACAAATGTTTCACATCTCTTTGAAACTTTCATTCCCTGATTGTTAATATATCAAAATTTGGCCACTGACTCCCTACAAAGAGTGAAGGCTAATTCTCGTATAAATGAAACGCAAGATCCATTATCCAAATGATGCAAAATCAACCTTAGGCAAGAACTTCTTGCACAAAATCTTAAAATCTGCACATGCAGACCTTTCGCTTTCACTATAGATAACGAGAATGGAAAACAGGGGATGAGAGAAATCACCTTGCACCAGACTGGTAAAGTGCTGTAAATTATGAAGTAAGGTCATGGAAAAAGGAATTACTAGACCAAGTTCGGAACCGTTAGACTCCGTCCCCCAACGCAATATTCTACCACTCATCCATAGCCCCCAACAGCACAGATGCGGCTGAAGGTTTCCCATTGTGATGCCAGAGGTCCCTTTTGCGATGCGAGTCACGGCAACCCTCACCAAACTGCGCAGGCACGGGAGCTTGACTGCGATGTTTTTAAAGTTTATAATGGTAATAACGTAAAATATAAGATCAATGTGAACGCATCTCACTCTCCCTCTTCAGTCCCCTATTCCCCTCCTCCATTATGCCCCCTCTCCCCACCCTCCACCAACCCTCCTTTGTTTACTCTGCTCACCCCCTCCTCCCTCCCCTCCTCTCTCTCCCCATCCCCATCACCTCGCCATCTCTCTTCCTACCCCTATCCTCCTCCACTCCCCGTCATCGCCCAGCACTCCCACCCCCTCCTCTTCATCCTCCCTCTTCTCCCCCCTTATCCCACCCGCCAATCTCCCTCCTCACCTCCCCCACAGCCCTCCTTTCCCTACCCCTTATCTCCCTCCTCACCTCAGTTTAAAATCCCAATGTGACGTCGAACGCAGCTAACTGGCAGGGCAAGGGGAAAAGTAGTTTTTTTTAAGTTTAAAATGTCAATAGCTTGTAAAATATAACTTGAATCTGATCGAAACTTGGTAGTTCACATCGCAGGACAATGGTGAGTAAGGTGGGCCCAGAATTATGGAGCTATCGTGTATCGTTTTGTGGGAGTTTTGGCGACATCGAACGCGGCTGACGGGCAGCGCAAGTGGAAAAGTGATTTTTTAAAGTTTCAAATGTCAATTACTTGTAAAATATGACAACAATCTGAACGAAACTTGGCAAATGCAGGACAATGATGAGTAAGGTGGGCCAAAAACTGTAGCGCTATCGTGTACCATTTTGGCGGCGTTTAGTAGAACACGCACGCATACAAACAAACAAGATGAGATATATACTAGATATAGTATATATCTCTAGTAATATACTAGACCAAGTGCAGACCCGTTGGGTCTGTTCCTCCAACGCCCGTTTGCGATGGGGGGGGCGGCATGCAGCATCACACGCACTAACCACCCCCACACACACGCTAACTACCCCCCCTTGATATTATATTAATATTATTAAGTTGTTACCGAACTGAACTCACTGTGGAATGAATCCATTAATGGAGCCACTCTGCTGCTGGAGCTCAAGGCAAAGATCAGGTGTTCCCGCGCTGTATTTCGGAGCACGGGAAAAAGCTGTGGTGGAAGAGGCGATCTTTGGTTTGAGCCTGTGTGATAGAGCCGAGCCGGGCGGGGCCAGGGGTAGGGGGGGGATTGAGTGGAGGAAGTGAAATCGGCAGGGAAATAAGCCGGGTGGCAGCAGCGAAAATCGCCAGCGAAAGGAAAAAAATTGGCGGCGTTTTTGGAGGAGAGCGGGCTGCAGCTTCTGCCGTTATGGTGGCTGGCCAGCAGGAGGCCACAAAATGAGTGAGTGTGTGTGGGGGCGGGGGGATGGGGTGTGGGGGTGGGTGAAGGATGTTATTTTAAAAAGTGTACATAAAAATGTCTAAATGTAATGAGGAGTGAATGAGTGAATGTAAAAGTGTAATGTCTAGCAAAATGGAAAATTTCTCGGGGTATGAAAGTGTGGTTTTGGTGAATCATTAAATCAAAGGGCAAATCTGACATACACCCACAAACACACACCGCTGACACACACACACAGATTTTTAAATAAGTATAGATAGATATATTAGCCCAAGTGGGACCCATTGGGCCCCGTTCCCCCAACGCAATAATCCAACACTCACCCGGGGGCGGTGTCGGAGGAAAGTTCTGGAATTTTTCTTTGTAACACATTGCGGGACGGACTCCCCAGAGCCAATGAATGGACTCGACTTGGTTCCCGGAGCGACCTGTGTTCATCCCTGACCTTTGGTGCCATCTATGTGAAGTTTGCATGTTCTCCATGTAATCGTTTGGGTTTCATCTGGGTACTACCAAAGGGTGCTTCCATCAACCTTTGAGGGATCTATTGAATGCTATAATCTTACTGATCAATGTCAATTGGCATGAGACAGACTGTGATCAAATGATTGTTTCTTCAATATTTCTGCTTTTTAATTTTGACCGTAGCTGCTCATACTATCAGCGGAAATTCATTCGTTCATCTCACCAACATCATTGGTACCTACAGGGATCCCAGCACCAGGATATTTTCCCCTTCCACTCTACATCGCTTCTCGCCCTTAACCCTAACAAAGTGGCACAGCCAATGGTTTAGGTTTATTATTGTCACGTGTACCAAGCATCAGCAAAAAGGTTTGTTTTGCATGCTGTCAAATTAGATCAGATAATTCTACACATAATTACAGTCAAATTAAACTCAATATCAGAGGTAGAGCAACGGGGATGATACAGAGTGCACAATATATTTCTCAGCATTGCAGCGCATCACTTCTAGAGACAATGAGGCTGCCTCCTCACAACTCCAGCAATCCATGTTTAGACGAGACCTTCAGTGCTGAAAGTGTGCAGTCTGTACATTCCCCCTGTGGCATTGCAAGCTTCTGCCCCGCGTGTTCCAGTTGCCCCCTCCCGCTTACCAAACATGTCGAAGCTGGTGGGATAATCTGTAATTTGCTCGCAGCATGTAGGCGAGTGATGGAACATGAGAGTTGATAGGAATGCAAGGAGAATAAAATGGGATTTGTGCAGGCTTAGTGTAAGTGGGAGCTTGATTTTCAGCAAGGACTTGATGGGCTGAAGGGCCTATTTCTGACCATAACTTAGCACATGACAGGTAACATGGCAGTCGTATACACAGTCATGGCTGCAGAAAATAGTATCTAGCCCCCTTATTATATTAACTCTACCACTGCTACATTTTGTTTCATTGCCACAAGCTGAATGGTGCTCAGTGCAGTGATAAATGTATTTGTTCTCCCTGCGATCTTTGCTCTCGTCCACACTGTCTAGAAGACCTCATTGAACAAACGCAAAGACTAAGGCTTCAAAGTTACACCGAAGAAACATAAATGCAATAAATACTGCCCATGTTTGAAGTTATCTAATAAATATGCATTGCAACTCCTGAAACTCGACTAAAAAATAAGCTTCTGGAATTGTTTCCTCCCACAGACTGCGAAGAGTAAAAACAGTGGTAGAGTCCACAACAAACACGGCATCGCTTTGCCTTGGTTATTCCACTTGTAAATTCAAAATCTGTCAGCCTGAATTGCAGGCTGCTTCAAAAAAGAAATTGTCTCTGAGGAAATCTGCTCAGCGTAAAGAAAGTTGAGGAGATGGTTACGTTTCACCAAGATAGGGTGGAATAAATAAAAAACATTGAGAAATCTCACAGGCCCAGGGAGATCTGCTGGAGAAAAGGTTTCTCATAATTCCAACTGCCTGGCCTCTAGCTTGTTGGCATTAATCTTTCATCCTGCTACCACTTGAATGATGTATCTTTTAGTCCCAACAGTATCCTTTTCATCTTGGCCAAATCCTTCCTTTATCCTTCAATCCATCACCCGTAGTCCACCCCTTAAATGTTACACCAGCCTTTCGCCATCCATTAATAACTTCACCTGTCCATCTAAACCTATTCTTATTTTAACTCCACACTTTTACTATAGTCAATAACGTTGCTATAGGAACCTACAGAGATTCTAGGTCTGCCTGTCCTTTTGTAGAATGTTAAACATTCCTAAACCCAATTCTACTTCAGTGAGATTGCCGACATATTTTCCATTACGTGGCTGGCTGCTAGTGCTGCTCCCTGCTTTTGAAAATGCCCACCTTTAGGCTTTAGAGATACAGCTTGGAAACAGACCTTTTGGCCCATTAAGTCCTCACCAACCAGCAATTACCCAGTGCATTAGCACCAACTATTAGCTCCAACATTAGCAGTGGAGTCTTTTAAGTTCCTGGGAACCATCATCTCCAAGGACCTTAAGTGGGGGCGACCATCGACTCCACAGTCTAAAAAGCACAACAGAGGATGTACTTCCTGCGGCAGCTGAGGAAGCACAATCTGCCACAGGTAATGATGGTCCAATTCTACACGGCCATCGTAGAGTCTGTTCTCACCTTCTCCATCATGGTCTGGTTTGGCTCAGCCACCAAGCACGGCACCTGGAGGCTGCAGCAAATCGTCCGATCAGCAGAGAAGGTTATTGGCTGCAACCTCCCCTCCACTGATGAACTGTACACTGCAGGGGCCAGGAAGCGAGCGGGCAAGATCATCTCTGACCCCTCTCAGCCTGGCCACAAACTCTTTGAAGTAGTTGCTCTACTCAACAGCCATAAATCTGTAGCCTCCCTTTGATCTGGTATTTTGTTGGTTCACATGCTTAATCAATGGTGTTTTATCATTTATGTTTTATTATTATAAATGTTTAGTGTTTTCGGAGTCATTCGTAACTGTCACTGTGTGTCATGTTGTTACTTGTGGGCGGAGCACCAAGGCAAATTCCTTGTATGTGAACACTTGGCCAATAAACTTACTTATCCTACGCACTAGGGACAATTTCCATTATGGGTGCTGTCTGTACAGAGTTTGTACGTTCTCCCCGTGACCACGTGTATTTTCCCCAGGTGCACCGGTTTCCGCCCACACTCCAAAGATGTACAGGTTTGTAGGTTGATTGGCTTCAGTAAAGATTGTATATTGTCCCTGGCATGTAGGATAGTGCTAATGGACGGGAGGCGTTGGTTGGCGCGGATTCGGTCGGCCAAATGGCTCCTTTCCACGCTGTATCTCTACACTAAACTAAAACTAAACACTGAAGACTTTCATAGCAACACATGAAATATGTGAAATATGGCAAGAACATGGAAGAAGATATTTGATTGCATGACTGTACTTGCAGAGTAAGGAAAAGAAAGGATAGCAAAAACTAGAAACAAAGAACTGCAGATGCTGGTTAATCCACAAAAGGACGCAAAGTGCTGGATTAACTCAGCAGGGCAGGCAGCATCCCTGGAGAACATGGATGTTTCAGGTCGGGACTCTTCTTCAAACTTTTGGAGAACATGGATAGTTACATCTGAGAACATGGATAGGTGACAAAGAATCTGATGATGGGTCTCAACCCAAAACACCATCTATCCATGTTCTCCAGAGATGCTGCCTGACCTGTTGAGTTACTCCAGCACTTGGCGTCCTTTTATGGCAACTGGCTTGCTTTACCTATTAAAATCAAAATTTAAGGAACAAATTCTTGATTACCCTCTCCCCCCCCCCCCACTTAATTTTTCTGAAAGTTCTTAGTCATTCCTAGAGTAATATTTTAGCAAGTCTTTAGTTTCATAAAATGTAAAAAGAAAAAAAAAATTACAATATGTCATGATATTTTAAAGGAGTGAATTGGGACACTTTGTTTCATGGGAAGGATGTAGAAGAGAAATGAGGACATTTAAAGGGGAAATTGTAAGAGTACAGAATCTTTATGTCCCTGTTAGGTTGAAAGGAAATAGTAAAAATTGGAAAGAGCCATGGTTTTCAAGGGAAATTGGACACTTGTTTCGAAAAAAGAGAGATATCTACAATAATTATAGGAGGCATGGAGTAAATGAGGTGCTAGAGGAGTATAAAGAATGTAAAAAGAATCTTAAGAAAGAAATTAGGAAGGCTAAAAGAAGATATGAGGTTGCTTTGGCAAGAAAGGTGAAAGTAAACCCAAAGGGTTTCTACAGCTATATTAATAGCAAAAGGATAACGAGGGATAAAATTGGACCATTAGAGAACCAGAATGGACAGCTATCTGCAGAGCCAAAAGAGATGGGGGAGATATTGAACAATTTCTTTTCTTCGGTATTCACCAAGGAGAAGGATATTGAACTCTGTGAGTTAAGGGGAAAAAGTAGAGTAGCTATGGAAACTATGAGATTCAAAGAGGAGGAAGTACTGACACCTTTGAAAAATATAAAAGTGGATAAGTCTCCAGGTCCTGACAGGATATTCCCTAGGACACTGAGGGAAGATAGTGTAGAAATAGCAGGAGCTATGACAGAAATATTTCAAATGTCATTAGAAACGGGAATAGTGCCGGAGGATTGGCGTACTGCGCATGTTGTTCCATTGTTTAAAAAGGGTTCAAAGAATAAACCTAGCAATTATAGACCCATTAGTTTGACGTCAGTGGTGGGCAAATTAATGGAAAGGATACTATTAGGAGATAATATATATAAGCATCTGGATAAACAGGGTCTGATCAGGAACAGTCAACATGGATTTGTGCCTGGAAGGTCATGTTTGACAAACCTTCTTGAATTTTTTGAAGCGGTAACTAGGGAAATTGATGAGGGTAAAGCAGTGGATGTTGTCTATATGGATTTCAGTAAGGCCTTTGACAAGGTTCCCCATGGAAGGTTGGTTAAGAAGGTTCAATCTTTGGGTGTTAATGGCGGAGTAGCAAGATGGATTCAACAGTGGCTGAATGGGAGATGTCAGAGAGTAATGGTGGATGGTGGATGGCTGTTTGTCAGGTTGGAAGCCGGTGACCAGTGGGGTGCCTCAGGGATCTGTGTTGGGTCCACTGTTGTTTGTCATGTACATCAATGATCTGGATGATGGGGTGGAAAATTGGATAAGTAAGTATGCAGATGATACTAAGATAGGTGGTGTTGTGGATAATGAAGTAGATTTTCAAAGTCTACAGAGAGATTTGGGCCATTTGGAAAAGTGGGCTGAAAGATGGCAGATGGAGTTTAATGCTGTTAAGTGTGAAGTGCTACATCATGGCAGGACAAATCAAAATAGGAAGTACATGGTAAATGGTAGGGAATTGAGGAATGCTGTGGAACAGAGGGATCTAGGAATAACTGTGCATAGTTCCCTGAAGGTGGAATCGCATGTAGATAGGGTGGTAAAGAAAGCCTTTGGTGTGCTGGCCTTTATAAATCAGAGCATTGAATATAGGAGTAGGGAAGTAATGTTAAAATTGTACAAGGCATTGGTAAGACCAATTCTGGAGTATGGTGTACAATTTTGGTCGCCTAGTTATAGGAAGGATGTCAACAAAATAGAGAGAGTACAGAGGAGATTTACTAGAATGTTGCCAGGGTTCCAGCAACTATGTTACAGAGAAAGGTTGAACAAGTTAGGTCTTTATTCTTTGGAGCGCTGAAGGTTAAGGGGGGACTTGATTGAGGTCTTTAAAATGATGAAAAGGGATAGACAGAGTTGACGTGGATAAGCTTTTCCCATTGAGGGTAGGGAAGATTCAAACAAGAGGGCATGACTTGAGAATTAAGGGACAGACATTTCGGGGTAACGTGAGGGGGAACTTCTTTACTCAGAGGGTGGTGGCTGTGTGGAATGAGCTTCCAGCAGAAGTGGTGGAGGCAGGATCGATTTTAACATTTAAGACTAAAGTGGATAGGTATATGGACGTGAAGGGAATGGAGGGGTATGGTCTGAGTGCAGGTAGATGGGACTAGGGGAAAACAAATGGTCGGCACGGACTGGAAGGGCCGAGAGGGCCTGTTTCCGTGCTGTAATTGTTATATGGTTATATGGTTATTATATGATATTAATTTTCCACAGTATTTTACCACAACCAAGAAGCTGTCAATATCAGAAACAGATTACATTCCTCAACTGCCTTAATCTGTTACCTATAAACTAAATATTACCCTTAATGGACAATATGAATATTAATCATAATTTTCCACAGACGGCTTATCCAACAGTGGGCCTTAGTCATTTCCTTCCCCTCATTTCAGAAATAGCAATTACTTTGTCAAAATGCCATCTGCTGTGTCTGTTCCCTCGGGAGTATCCCAGTTCACTCGGACAGTCAGCTTGTCAGGCTCAGCTACCTTCTGCTTGAAGCCGGGGCACTTTATTTTTGGAGGGTCCACATCTGAAAAACAAAACAGGATCTTTAAACATTCCTACACCATCAACTTAGTTTTGCTTAGTTTAGAGAAACTGCTCGGAAACAGGCGCTTTGGCCGTACTGAGCCCACGCCGAGTAGCGATCACCCTGCACACTGGCACTATCCTACACACTAGGGACAATTTACAGAAGCCAAGTAACCTACAGAGCTGCACAGCTTTAGAACGTGGGAGGAAACCGGAGCACCCGGAGAAAAAGTGGATACAGGGCGAATGTGTAAACTCCATACAATGGAAATGTACAGTTGAGGCACATTCATAACAAAATGTCACAATTAAGATAAGGACAAATTTACACTTAAACTACTTTAATTAAAAAGTTCTGAAATAATCAGACCACATTTGGCCCAATCTTGTATTTCAAAAACCTATTTTAAGATACACAGATGTCAGCAGGGCAGGGAAGGCAAGAAGTTCAGCAACATCTTGAACAGATAAAGAGACAAGAGCAGCAGGCCATGGGAACATTGGCATGTTCTCTTAATTACTTGTCAGCCTTATTTAGATATAGATATTTAGATTTAGATATAGAGACACTAGAGACCGCAGATGCTGGAACCTCGAGCAAAACACAAAATGCTGGAGGAACTAGGCAGTCAGTCAGCACTTTCAAGACGTGTCCTAACCCGCAGAATTATCTGTCCTATTCGCTCCCCAGGTGCTGCCTGACCCACCGTGTTCCTCCAGCATTTTGTGTTTTTATTTAGATACTAGACCAAATGCAGACCCAACTGCATCCTCCTTGATATTGGAGAGAGGGGGGGGAGGAGAGGAGGGGGGGGGGGAGGGGAGGGGGAGGGGAGGGGGGGAGAGGAGGGGGGGAGGAGAGGGGGGGGGAGGAGAGGGGGGGGAGGAGAGGGTGGGGTGACGTCACTCGCAGCGCGTGGAACACAGCACAGGCCGTGCACAGCAGACCCCATTGTGATGTCATCAGCGAGACCATCTCGTTTATTTTCAAACTTTTGTCGGATTTGTGAACATTTTCATAAATAACTCAAGAAATAAAGTACAGTTTTCAGATAAGCTGATTTCAGGGGGTAAATCTCTACTAGAATATGTAAAAATGTTACTGTTACCACGTCATTATTTCGAGAATATATAACAACACAACACAAACAAATAAATACACACATATGCACACATCCAAGATCAGATTTTTATAGTTATAATAAAGGATATGGATAAATGATGATATGATATATTGATGGAAATTAAAAGGTAAATAAGAAAAATAAATAAATGGCAGACAACCAGCCTTAAAATCATTTACTTAGAAAATTCTATTTAAAAAATGCAGTTTCTAATTCTTGGTTTCTTGGTCCTCCAAAATATTCCAAATGGAATTTAAACTGGAGGTGGTGGAGGGAGGACTTAAGCCAGAAAGGGTTTTTGGGAAGAAAGAGCTACCTTAAATTTAGTTGCATCTGAATTATTTAATTATAGTCAAACTTGCAATCAGCTGATCATAATGATAACCCTGAATACTTGTTTAAATGCAGGATTTACTGGTTTGCTTATTTTAAAATAACATTTCATCTTTCATCTTTTTAATTCGTTTTTCCACAGACTTTTGTAGTTGCATTAATCTCAATGTTTAAAATATCTGTACTTTGTGTTAAATCATATATGCCAACAATATAGCTGGTTCTTCAAGATATGTACAGGATCACATGAAATATATTAAGCTATGAATGTAAACTGCATCAGTAGTCTAACAGTAATCCTTTGCTCTGTTGCTTTAGCTTCACAGATTATAAATGAAATGGCTTCACACCAACATCAAAATTGTTCAAGAAACTGCTCAGATGTAAAGAATTTAGCAAAGCAGCGTATTAATTATTACTTTTTTATAAAATGGTTGTCACCAAAAAAGCTCAGTCCATAGCTCTGCATTAAACACAACCGGAAGATGTTTAAATATTTGAAGCAGGTGAAAGTGCTGGGTAGACTGCACAGAATCTCAGAATCGAGGACCAGAGGACATAGGTTCAAGGTGAAGGGGAAAAGATTTAATAGGAATCTGAGGGGTAATTTTTTCACACAAAGGGTGGTGGGTATATGGAACAAGCTGCCAGAGGAGGTAGTTGAGGCTGGGACTATCCCAACGTTTAAGAAACTGTTAGACAGATACATGGATAGGACCAGTTTGGAGGGATATGGACCAAGCACAGGCAGGTGGGACTTGTGTAGCTGGGACATGTTGGCCGGTGTGGGCATGTTGGGCCAAAGGGCCTGTATTCCACACTACATGACTATATGACTCTTTGATTGAAAAGAGTCGAAAATAGTCAGTACGGAGCACACTAGCCTAACATTCTTGAATACTTCTGCACTAAAGAGCAACTGCCAAATCAGACTGGATTGAAATGCCTTTATTTTTCTTTCACACTCAACCATTTCCAAAACAGTATAATAAGCAATAATTCTACTCAAACAGACTGTACAAGACAGTCATGACAGCACCAATCATTATGGGTTTTTTAAAATTGACAATCTTCCTCTTTATTTGTTTATTATTTAATATCACATATAAATTGACAGTTTGCCCATTGTGTAGAATAATTATGCAGTGGGGAAAATAGAAAAATAATTCTTGATACTCAATAATACAATCAATAAACAATGACAATTAATATTCCAGTGATATCCCAAGACTGTTCCAGAACTATGGTTTGTGCTAAACATAAAGTACTGGAGGAACTCAATATACAGAAAATACAACGTGTAGGAAGGAACTGCAAATTCTGGTTTAAACCAAAGATAGACACAAAAAGCAGGAGTAACTCAGCGGGACAGGCAGCATCTCTGGAAAGAAGGAATGGGTGACGTTTCGAGTCAAATCTGAAGAAGCGTCTCGACCCGAAACGTCACCCATTCCTTCTCTCCAAAGATGCTGCCTGTCCCGTTGAGTTACTCCAGTTTTCTGGGTCTATATACAGAAAATACAGTTTGTTAAAATGTCAAGAACACTGTTCTACCAGAAATGCATTACAGAATTTTAGTTGACTTATTTTGTTTTCTTTGCATATATGGTGCACCTTATTTTCCACAAACATATTTTGCTATAAACGGGACAGAATAAGTCTAATGTCTAGCAGAAACAATTTAGGAATACATTTTGCACTTAATCCACCCTCTCTCCCCCCTCCTTAATCCTTGAAAAGCCTTCATGAGCAAATTCACAACAGGTCACCTAAAATCTTACAGGATCTTATTTAATGTGGACCTCAACTGTCATCACATGTCACCAAACTCACAGCACTCAATACGATTAAGGATTAATTATAAATTAATCAACTGGGGCAGCACAGTGAAGCAGCGGTAGAGTTGCTGCCTTACAGCGCTTGCAGCACCAGAGACCCGGGTACAATCCTGACTACGGGTGCAGTCTGTACGGAGTTTGTACGTTCTCTCTGTGACCGCATGGGGTTTCTCCGAGATCTTCGGTTTCCTCCCACACTCCAAAGACGTACAGGTTTGTAGGTTAATTAGCTAGGGTTTGTATACTTGGTATGTGTAAATTGTCCCTAGTATGTGTAGGATCGTGTAAATGCGTGGTTGGCACAGACACAGTGGGCCAAAGGGCCTGTTTCCGCGCTGTATCTCTAAACTAAACTAACCACTAAACTGATTTGGGGGTGGGCGGGAAATTTCCCACCCCACTACCCCTACATCAGTCTGAAGAAGGGTCTCGACCCAAAACATCACCCATTCCTTCGCTCCATAGATGCTGCCTCACCCGCTGAGTTTCTCCAGCTTTTTGTCTACCTTCCATTTTTCCAGCATCTGCAGTTCTTTCTTAAACATTCTAAATCCGCCAATATGATGGATTCTGAACTAAGTGCTTTCATGGTCTCGTAAGATTCATCGGATCAAATTATTTTTCATTTTCAAATTCATGGCAAAAAAAAGACATGCCTTTCTCTGTTGAATATAAACTGATGTTTTTAAACAAGTCAATCAGGAAAATAGTCACAGGGAAACTGTATCTATACTGCCACCATGTGGCAGATCATTTTTTAGTTGTTTGTAGTTGTCGATTAATGTTTCATTTTATCAAAAACACAGCCATCTTTCCCAATTCTTGGACTATTATAGTGGATGGTCTCTTTGGTCCCACAAGCGCTTCTCACGCCCTATCAGTTTCCAAGTTTGTCATCTTTAACATCTGTAGTTGGAAAGTTACTAGAGAGTATTCCGAGGGATAGGTTATACAGGCATTTGGATGGGCAAGGGCTCATTAGGGATAGTCACATGGTTTTGTACGTGGGAGGTCGTGTCTCACAAATCTGATCAAGTTTTTTGAAGCTGTGACCAAAAAGGTCGATGAGGGCAGAGTTGTAGATGTTGTACACATGGATTTCAGCAAGGTATTCAACAAGGTTCACATGGTAGGCTGCTCTGGAAGGTTAGATCACATGGGATCCAAGGAGAGATAGCTGAATGGATAGCAAATTGGCTTCATCGAAGGAAGTTCAAGTTCAAGTGAGTTTATTGTCATGTGTCCCTGATAGGACAATGAAATTCTTGCTTTGGGAAGCAGAGGGTGATGGTGGAAGGTTGCCTCTCAGACTGATGGCCAGTGACTAGTGGTGTGCCTCAGGGTTCGGTGCTGGTCCTGTTACTGTTTGTCATTTACATCAATGATTTAGATGACAACATACAGGGCAAGATTAGCAAATTTGCTGATGATACAAAAGTGGGTGGTTTTGCAGATAGGGAAGACGGCTGTGAAAGATTACAGCAGAATCTTGATCGACTGGCCAGGTGGGCTGAGGAATTTAAGATAGAGAAATGTGAGGTGTTTCATTTTGGATATCTAACAAGGGCAGGACCTACACAGTGAATGGTAGGCCTCTGATGAGTGTTGTGGAGCAGAGGGATCTAGGAGTGCAGGTGCATGGCTCCTTGAAGGTCGAGTCGCAGGTAGGTAAGGTGGTCATAGAAGGCTTTTGACATATTGGCCTTCACCAGAGTATTGAGTTTAGAAGTTGGGAGGTCATGTTGCACTTGTATAAGATGCTGGTGAGACCGCATTTGTAGTATTGTGTTCAGTTTAGGGCATTATGTTATAGGAAAGATATTGCCAAGCATGAATGGGTTCAGAGAAGATTTACGAGGATGTTGCCAGAACTAGAGTGTCTGAGCTATAGGGAGGGTTGAGTAGGCTGGGTCTCTATTCCTTGGAGAGCAGGAGGATGAGGGGTGATCTTATAGATGTGTATAAAATCATGAGAGGAATAGATCGGGTAGATGCACAGAATCTCTTGCCCAGAGAGAATCAAGGACCAGAGGACATAGGTTCAAGGTGAAGGGGAAAGGTTTTAATAGGAATCCGAGGGGTAACGTTTTCACACACAGTGTGGTGGGTGTATGGAACAAACTGCAAGAGGAGATAGTTGAGGCTGGGACTATCCCATGTTTAAGAAACAGTTGGACAGGTACATGGATAGGACAAGTTTGGAGGGATATGGACCAATCGCAGGCAGGTGGGACTAGTGTAGCCGGTGGGACATGTTGGCCGGTGTGGGAAAGTTGGGCCAAAGGGCCTGTTTCCACACTGTATCACTCTATGACTATGTTCTGGATGAGTAACAAACTATCTGACGACCTGAGGATCAATAACAGTAAAATCTTCCCACCAGTCAGAGGAATAAGAAAATTGTTGAACTAGCAATTAACAATTAAGAGTCAATCATCAGTGACATCAAGATCCTGTTTCACCCAGAAATACACCTCCAATCTGCTGTGCCTTTTGCACCAAAGACCTCTAAATACCTCCAACATTACCCCTTGTCCATGCTCTTATTACTACCAGGCATGACCAACCTAATATTCACCCCACAGATAATAACTAATAAACAAAAATACAATAAATGATCAACATATTAATTTATTGTAATTTTGATTATTATGTATTATTTGTGTGATTGTGGTTCTGGGCCTGTTAAGCTGCAGCAAGTAAGAATGTCATTGGTCTGTTTACGGTGCATATGACAATTAAACACACCAGACATCCTCCGTAATCTGAAACTCGTGCTAATCGCAGCTACCCATCTCGGAACTCCTATTCACTCATTACCATCTTGTTCTTTGAGCTTCACTAGTTCCAGGTTATTCAACTTTCCCTTTTAAAAGAAGTTATCAATTCCCTCCCTGGTCCTCTTTCACGCCGCTCATTGTGTCCAGAATTACAAGCCTCTAAAGCACCCGTTTTCTCACAACTCTTGTCTCACACATTCATTCTGGTCCCTTCATTCCACCAATGATAAATGTGTCTTCCAATGTTCAAATACTCATTTTCTGAATTCCTTGTCCTAAACTTCCATTCTGCATTCAAAAGCCTTTTTCAACTTTTTATAAAGTATGATTTAAATCACATTTCTTACGATTATCTCCCCAGCTGCTCTGTCAATTGTTGATTTATTTAATCCCTACAAATCGCACTATTTCAAACAAGACATGTTGAAACTTGTTCCTATGACTCACCTTCTTGCCTACCTTGTGATTTATATCCCCCAAATAGTTCTTCAAAAATATTTAATTTTCATCCTGCTTTGTAAAGGCTGGTTGGTAGTATATTTCGTACTTCATCTGTTTTTACTCAGAGACTGACATCCTGCATGTTTACTAAGCTAGGCATCAAAGCATGGTAGAAGCGTCACTGAAAGTATAAGTATTCTTTAGAACATGCACCGATAAACTGCATGTGGTGTTGCCTGCGGTCAGAGCCTTTTCCTAGAGAAAGGCGTTGTCGTGTTTAAGGCAAAATAAGTGTTCTTACGACAAAAGAAACTTCAGATG
This sequence comes from Okamejei kenojei, assembly GCA_035221665.1. Taxonomy (NCBI): domain Eukaryota; kingdom Metazoa; phylum Chordata; class Chondrichthyes; order Rajiformes; family Rajidae; genus Okamejei; species Okamejei kenojei. The sequence goes on from CM069142.1 coordinate 29,914,098, forward strand.
CTGAATCTTGAGCAAATCACAAAGTGCTCGAGTAACAGTGGGTCAGCCTGCATCTGTGGAGGAAATTGATAAGTCACAAGGTCATTAGTGATGGAGCAGAATTAGGCCGTTCAGCCCATCGTGCGTACTCCACCATTCAATCATGGCTGATCTATCCCTCTCTCTTAACCCTATTCTCCTGCCTTCTCCTCACAATCCCTGACATCCATACCAATCAAGAATCTATCTATCTGCCTTATAGGCAATGTTTTGATCTGAAGAAGTGTCCCAATGCAAAACATCGCTTGTCCATTCCCTCCACAGATGCTCCCCGACCCGTTGATTTTCTCCAGCACTCTAGGTATTTTTGACGTACAGATTAGGAAGAATAGGGATGGTTGAGATTATTTTTAAAAATAATTTCAGATTGATGTTTGTCAATCCACATGTTTATTTGCAAAAACTTAATTTTAATTATTTGCATCAATATTAAAGTACTTTGAATACCCACAACCTGTTAAGAGCCACAACTTTTTCACAGGAAGCTGTGTTCGGTCCCCAGCTGTGCCTTCTGGCAAAGTCTGTCGTGGGAGATCCAGGGAGCGCCTGTTCCACTGCAGTGCCTCAAACCACACACAGCTGTGCCTTTGCAAGTGACCACAGTGTGAATAGGGCCGATGTAATAGGAATCCAAGATAAACTTTTTTTTTTACACAAAGGGTGGTCGGTATATGGAACGACCTGCTGGAGGAAGTAGTTGAGGCAGGTACTATCACAACGTTTAAAAAAACATTTGGACAAATACATGGATAGGACAGGTTTAGAGGGATATGGCCCAAACGAAGGCAGGTGGGATTAGTGTAGATGGGACATGTTGATCAGTGTGGGCACGTTGGGTCGAAGGGCCTGTTTCCATGCTGTATGACTCCATCATCAGTTCACCTCCCTACAAATGATCCCAGACAACTGTGGGCACATGGGAAATGCAGGAAATGAATTTGGGTCCCGTATAATCCATAAATTGAAATCACAGCAATTTAAATTATTAAAGGGAAGTTGAATCTATCAGGTTTAGTTTAGTTTATTATTGTCATGTGAACCAAAGTACGGTTTAATAGCTTTTTTGTTGTGTTCGAGCCAGTCAGCAAAAATAATATTCATGATTACAATCAAACTGTCCACAGATTACAGATACAGGATATAGGCTTAAGGAGGGGGATCTTAGGCTATGGGAAATCCCAATTTCATGGATGACTTTCAAAAATAATTTTTGGACAATAAATTACTTAGAAAAATATATCACAAATAAACCAGTGAATGATACAGTGCATTCATCAATACACAATGAAGTACAAACATTTATCTTCGAAATTCAGAAAGTATTGCATAAGGAATTTTAATGTTAAATATTTATAAACAAAATGACAACATGAAGGTTATGGGTAGACTGAGTGTAAGACTTGCAATATAAAATTACAAAATAAACACTGAAATTACGGAATAGTTCATATTTCCAATACATCCTCTGCTTTATAATGGTAAAACTTACGATTTTATCATTTTAAAATTAATTTTGAATGTAACTCACCAAGACAAGTTGGCTCCTTTCCACTCCACACTTTATTGTGCATGCATATCACATCCTTTGTTCCCGTAACTTGATATCCAGGTGTACAATAAAAATCACACTTCGATTTAAAATAGGCTCCATCTGAGCACTTTGTAAATCCTTGAGTTGACAATGAAAGCTTGGGACATCGTATTTCTAGAGAAAAATAAATAAATTTAATGATTTGAAGCAATAGCTCTCTTTTCTCCTTTCCCCTCGGGAGAGTGGCACAGTTGGTGCAGCCAGTAGAACTGCTACCTCAAGTCCAATGTAGATAAAAATGCTAGAGAAACTCAGCGGGTGAGGCAGCATCTATGGAGCGAAGGAAAAGGTGACGTCTCGGGTCGAGACCCTTCTTTAGACTGTTGTGGGGGTGGTGGGGGCGGGAAGAAGAAAGAAAGAGGCGGAGAAAGTGGGCTGTAGGAGAGCTGGGAAGAGGAGGGGGAAGGGGAGGGGAAGGAGGGAGAAAGCAAGGACTACCTGAAATTGGAGAAGTCAATGTTCATACCGCTGAGCTGTAAACTACCCAAGCGAAATATGATGTGCTGCTCCTCCAATTTACGGTGGGACTCACTCTGGCCATGGAGGAGGCCCAGGACAGAAAGGTCGGATTTGGAACGGGAGGGGGAGTTGAAGTGCTGAGCCACCGGGAGATCAGGTTGATTATTGCTAACTGAGTGAAGGTGTTGGGTGAAGCTATCGCCAAGCCTGCGCTTGGTCTCACCGATGTAGAACAGCTGACACTTAGAGCAGTGAATGCAATAGATGAGGTTGGAGGAGGTGCAGGTGAACCTCTTCCACACCTGGAATGACTGCTTAGGTCTTTGGATAGAGTCAAGGGGGGAGGTAAAGCGACAAGTGTAGCATTTCCTGTGGCTGCAAGGGAAAGTACCGGCGAGGGGGTGGTTTGGGTGGGAAGGACGAATTGACCAGGGAGTTACGGAGGGAACTGTCTCTGCGGAAAGCCGAAAGGGGAGGAGATGGGAAGATGTGGCCAGTGGTGGGATCCCGTTGGAGGTGCTGAAAGTGTCAGGGGCATTATCTGTTGTATGTGACAGCTGGTAGGGTGGAAGGTGAGGACAAGGGGGACTCTGCCCTTGTTATGAGTGGGGGGATGGGGAGTGAGAGCAGAGTTGCGGGGTATAGAAGAGACCCTGTTGAGAGCCTCATCTCTAGTCGAAGAGGGGAACCCCGTTCCCTAAAGAATGATGCCGATGCCCTGGTTGGTTTCTCTAGCATTTTTATCTACCTTCGATTTTTCCAGCATCTGCAGTTCCTTCTTAAACACCTCAAGTGCAATAACCTGTTTTCAATCTTGACCTCTGGTGCTGTAGGTGTGGAGTTTGCACGTTCTCCTTGTGAACACAAATGCTCCAACTTTCCTCCTATTTCCCAAAGATGTGCAGGTTAGTAAGTTAAATGACCACTGTAAATTGTCCCTGGTGTGTAATTTGAGTTGTAGAATCTGGGGAGAGTTTGTGGAAATGTGGGGAGATTAAAATGGGCATTTGATGGTCAGTGTGGACTTGGTGGGCCAAAGGTCCCATTTCCATGCTATATGACTCAATGAGGATGATATAATTTCTTGTTGAAACCATGCAATTGTAGGACTGCATCACCCCATTAAAAACATCTATAAGATATAAGTATTGTGTGATGGAATAGTCTCCACTTGCCTGGATAAATGCAGTCCAACAAGTCACACTTCATCAGTACTGTAACAGTTCAAGAAAGCAGCTCTCCGCTACTTTCTTAAGAGTAATCAGGGAGAGGAAACTAATGCTGGCATTGTCAGTGATGTCCATATCTCAAAGAATGTTTTTAAAGTAACAATATACTTACACACCAAAACAGCAGATAGGACTTTATTCCTTGGAGCGCTGGGGGCTGAGGGATTTTCTTATGGAGGTGTTTAAACTCATGAAGGGAATTAATAGGGTGAACGCACAGTCTTTTACCTAGGGAAGGGAATCCAGGGTTTAAGGTGAGAGGAGAAAGATTTAATTGGAACCTGGAGGGGCAACCTTTTCACTCAGTATATGGATGGTATATGGAATGAACTGCCAGAGGAGGTTGGGGGTTACACAAAAAGCTGGAGAAACTCAGCGGGTGCAGCAGCATCTAAGGAGCGAAGGAGATAGGCGATGTTTCGGGTCGAGACCCTTCTTCAGACTGGTCAGAGATCAGGGAAACGAGAGATATAGACGGTGATGTGGAGAGATAAAGAACAATGAATGAAAGATATGCAAAAAAGTATCGATGATAAAGGGAACAAGCCATTGTAAGCTGTTTGTGGTGTGAAAATGAGAAGCTAGTGCGACTAGGGTGGGGAAGGGGGATAGAGATAGAGGGAATGCCAGGGCCCGAGGGCTGAGGGAGAGGTGGGAAGGGGAGGAGACAGTAAGGGTTAACAGAATTGAGAAAATTCAATGTTCAAGCCCAAAGGATGCAGACTCCCCAAGCGGAATATGAGGTGCTGTTCCTCCAACTTGCGGTGTTGCTCACTCTGGCCGTGGAGGAGGCCCAGGACCGAGAGGTCGGATACGGAATGGGAGGGGGAGTTGAAGTGCTGAGCCACCGGGAGGTCAGGTTGGTTTTTGCAGACCGAGCGGAGGTGTTCGGCGAAACGATCGCCAAGCCTCCGCTTGGTCTCACCGATATAGATCATCTGGCATCTGGAGCAGCGGATGCAGTAGATGAGGTTGGAGGAGGTGCAGGTGAACCTCTGTCGGACCTGGAAGGACTGCTTGGGTCCCTGAAAGGAGTGGAGGGGGGAGGTGAAGGGACAAGTGTTGCATTTCTTGCGGTTGCAAGGGAAAGTGCCCGGAGAAGGAGTAGAGCGGGAGGGGAGGGAAGAATTGACAAGGGAGTTGCGGAGGGAGCGGTCTTTGCGGAAGGCAGACAGGGGGGGAGATGGGAAGATGTGGCGGGTGGAGGGGTCACGTTGGAGGTGGCGAAACTGGCGGAGGACTATGTGTTGGAGGAGGTTGTTGAGGCAGGTACAATAACAGCTTTTAAAATACACTTGGACAGGTACATGGATAGGAAAGGTTTAGAGGAATGTGGGCCAATTGCAGGAAATTGGGACTGACAAATGGGGCATCTTGGTTGACATGGACGAGTTGGCCTGAAGGGGCCTATTTCCATGCTGTATGCCTCCATGGCTCTACGAGCTCTTGACTCTCCTGGAGTCTCTAACGTCTGTGCAGAAAAATTGATGAGATCAATGATCAGTTCAACCACCATGTTATGGAACGGTAAAACAGGTTTAAAGATCTACGTATCCTTATTTTCCATCTGAAAAAGGGTCCTGACCTGAAACGTTGCCTATCCATGTCCTCCAGAGATACTGCCTGACCACTGAGTTACTCCAGCAGTTTGTGTTTTACTCACAATGATAATCTTCTGCCATCCACCACAGAGTGTGTACGTAAACTGCGATTCATTAATTTTCCTTTTCCAGAGCTCTGGATTTGTCAAATTGGCATTACCCACCTCTGCAAGTAACAGTCTGTGTCCAGCGCTTGGTTGAAAGGCAATGGACGCGGTTGAGTCCGTGAATTTCATATCCATATCGGCAAGAAAGATCACACACCGTCCCCTGTACATTTTGGTAATGGACACCTTGTGGCATTCTGCATCTGACATAACCATTTTTGAGCTTAAAAGGAGCGCACCGTGGAACATCTGTGAACAGCAATAACAGTTAATGCACAGCCACCATTTCTGCCCCAGGCATGTATCATTTCAGGGAACTTACCTTGGATATCTCTCTGTTTCACCCATTGCCACTTGCTGAGAGATAGAGATAACATTTCAGATCCATAACCTTCAATCAGAACTCTTGAAACAGTTCTGATGAAAGATCATGATTCTGAATCATTAACTCCCTTTTTCTCTCCAAAGATGCTGCCTGACCTGATGAGTATTTCTAGCAACGTTGGTTTAATTTTAATATCCAATGTATAACCCATTTCCTGTTGTTTCACTGCCTAGCTTTGAATTCCATTGGCTAGATAGGCAAACCATTGGTTGTATCACTTACCACAAACCAGATAGCCAAAAATAAAACCGCATCAACAGCAAATGAATCAAAAATTCAAGTCAGAACTCTCATTTCAAAATTCCCACCTCTGACAAATTCTAGGCCAATTTTACCTTACTCAGAATTTTAAAGGGGAACCTTTGGGAGAGATAAATCAATTTCATGTACTTTATTGACACATGTACCTAGGCTCTAGTGTATTCTTTTCTGCATACAATTCACTAAAAATCTTACCATACATAGGCACAATAATACTTAATTAAAATGATGTAAGAATAGTAGATTACACTGAAACACTACACAAGAGTCATCTCGTTTCCGGCGCCAAACATTCGAGACCCTTCGAGCCTGCACCGCCATTCAATATGATCATGGCTGATCATCCAATTCAGTATCCTGTACCTGCCTTCTCTCCATACCCCCTGATCCCTTCAGCCACAAGGGCCACATCCAACTCCCTCTTAAATATGGCCAACGAACTGGCCTCAACTACCTTCTGTGGCAGAGATTTCCACAGATTCACCACTCTCTGTGTGAAAAACGATTTTCTCATCTCGGTCCTAAAAGACTTCCCCCTTATTCTTAAACTGTGACCCCTTGTTCTGGACTTCCCCAACATCGGGAACAATCTTCCTGCATCTAGCCTGTCCAACCCCTTAAGAATTTTGTAAGTCTCTATGAGATCACCTCTCAATCTTCTAGCTTCCAGCGAGTACAAGCCAAGTCTATCCAGTCTTTCTTCGTATGGAAGTCGTGCCATCCCAGGAATCAGTCTGGTGAACCTTCTCTGTACTCCCTCTATGGCAAGAATGTCTTTCCTCAGATTAGGAGACCAAAACTGTACGCAATACTCCAGGTGTGGCCTCACCAAGACCCTGTACAACTGCAGTAGAACCTCCCTGCTCTTGTACTCAAATCCTTTTGCTATGAATGCCAACATACCATTCGCTTTCTTCACAGCCTGCTGCACCTGCATGCCTACTTTCAATGACTGGTGTACCATGACACCCAGGTCTCGCTGCATCTCCCCTTTTCCTAATCGGTCACCATTCAAATAATAGTCTACCTTCCTGTTTTTGCCACCAAAGTGGATAGCCTCACATTTATCCACATTATACTGCATCTGCCATGCATTTGCCCACTCACCCAGTCTATCCAAGTCATCCTGCAGCCTCCTAGCATCCTCCTCACAGCTAACACTGCCCCCCAGCTTCGTGTCATCCGCAAACTTCGAGATGTTGCATTTAATTCCCTCGTCCAAATCATTAATGTATATTGTAAATAGCTGGGGTCCCGGCACTGAGCCTTGCGGCACCCCACTAGTCACTGTCTGCCATCCTGAAAAGGACCCGTTCACTCCTACTCTTTGCTTCCTGTCTGCCAGCCAGTTCTCTATCCACATCAATACTGAACCACCAATACCGTGTGCTTTAATTTGTATACCAATCTCTTGTCAAAAGCCTTCTGAAAGTCCAGATACAACACATCCACTGCTTCTCCCATATCCACTCTACTAGTTACATCCTCAAAAAATTCAATAAGATTCGTCAGACATGATTTACCCTTTGTAAATCCATGCTGACTTTGTCCAATGATTTCACCACTTTCCAAATGCGCTGCTATCCCATCTTTAATAATTGACTCTAGCAGTTTCCCCACTACCGATGTTAGACTCACTGGTCTGTAATTCCCCATTTTCTCTCTCCCTCCCTTTTTAAAAAGTGGGGTTACATTAGCTACCCTCCAATCCTCTGGAACTACTACAGAATCTAAAGAGTTTTGAAAAATTATCACTAAGGCATCTGCAATTTCTGGGGCTACTTCCTTAAGTACCCTGGGATGTAGCCTATCTGGCCCTGGGGATTAATCAGCCTTTAATCCATTCAATTTACCCAACACCACTTTCTGGCTAACCTGGATTTCACTCATTTCCTCCATCTCATTTGACCCGCGATCCCCTGCTATTTCCGGCAAATTATTTATGTCTTCCTTAGTGAAGACAGAACCAAAGTAGTTATTCAATTGGTCTGCCATGTCCTTGTTCCCCATGATCAATTCACCCGTTTCTGACTGCAAGGGACCTACATTTGTTTTAACTGATCTTTTGCGCTTCACATATCGATAAAAACTTTTGCAGTCAGTTTTTATGTTTCCTGCCAGTTTTCTTTCATACTCCATTTTCCCTTTCCTAATTAAGCCCTTTGGCCTCCTCTGTTGGTCTCTGAATTTCTCCCAGTCCTCTGGTAGGCTGCTTTTTTTCTGGCTAATATGTACGCTTCATCTTTTTCTTTGATACTATCCCTGATTTCCCTCGTTATCCACGGATGCGCCACATTCCCTGATTTATTCTTTTGCCATACTGGGATGAACAATTGTTGTAGTTCATCCATGCAGTCTTTAAATGCCTTCCACCGTCAACCCTTCAAGAATCAATTGCCAGTCGATCTTAGCCAATCACGTCTCATACCCTCAAAGTTACCTTTCTTTAAGTTCAGGACCCATGTTTCTGAATTAACAATATCGCTCTCCATCCTAATGAAGAACTCAACCATATTATGGTCACTCTTGCCCAAGGGGCCTCGTACAACAAGGCTGCTAACTAACCCTTCCTCATTACTCAATATCCAGTCTAGAATAGCCTGCTCTCTCGTTGGTTCCTCCACATGTTGGTTTAGAAAACTATCCCGCATACATTCCAAGAAATCCTCTTCCTCAGCACCCCTGCCAATTTGATTCACCCAATCTATATGTAGTTTGAAGTCACCCATTATAACGGTTTTACCTTCGTTGCACGCATTTCTAATTTCCTGTTTGATGCCATCCCCAACTCCACTACTACTGTTAGTTGGCCTGTATACAACACCCACTAGCGTTTTCTGCCCCTTAGTGTTTCGCAGCTCCACCCATATCGATTCCACATCCTCCAAGCTAATGTCATTTCTTTCTATTGCGTTAATCTCCTCTCTAACCAGCAACGCTACCCCACCACCTTTTCCTCTCTGTCTATCCCTCCTGAATATTGAATATCCCAGCCTTGGTCACCCTGCAGCCATGTCTCCGTGATCCCAACTATATCATAATTATTAATAGCTATCTGCACATTCAACTCATCCACCTTATTACGAATGCTCCTCGCATTTTCAACGCTCCAAACGTTTTCACAATTCCTCTGTGGGACTGACGCTTTCAATATCTAGAATGAAATCTCCAAGATATGTAACAACATACTTTACTTTAGTCTTTCGAGATACAGTGTGGAAACAGGCCCTTCAGCCCACCGGGTCCACGCTGACCAACAATCAGCGCATACACTAGTTCTATTCTGCACAATAGGGACAATTTACAATTTACAGAAGCCAATTAACTTACAAACTTGTACATCTTTGGAGTGTGGGTGGAAACCGGAGCACCCAGAGAAAACCCACACAGTTTCAGGGAGAACGTACAAACTCCATACAGACAGATCGAACAAGGTTCTCTGGTGCTATACACCAGCAACTCTACCACTGAGCCACTGTGGATCTGACCCAAGCAACCTGCCCGCACTCAACTTAATCAATTGCTGCTGCAGCTCTCTTCATTGTACGCTCTTGAAATGCAAAATTATTCTTTCTTCCCACGCTCAAACAAGTCTTTATTAATTCAGGATTCATGTGGTTTATTTTGTTGACTTCAGCAGATTTGTTACAAAAACAATATAATTGCCTTGATACTTACAATGTTCCAGGATTCAGGCACATGCCCATGAAGGGAGATAGCTCGGAGACAAGATCTATTTTTACATGCGATTTGGATACATCACCCAACAATTAGTTCCAGCAAATGAACAGGAAGCATCTGCATGCATGGTGGAAAGTTGAGCTATATTGTGGTAAACTGCCACCAAAGGCTTGTTCATTAATTATCTCCACCAGTGGTATCAGATTAAGCTTGCCTCATGCATATCATTATAATATTTGTATTAGAGAAGCATTTCATCAACATTATGAATTATTTATCACAAAATAGCAACTAGTTAAAGATCCTATTTGGTGATCTCTCTAAACTGAGACAACATTACAAAAAAAACAAAAATTACTGCGATATTGCACAATGTTAAACTTGCAAATCATAACCTGCAAAGCAAATTAATCACGGATTGAATGGTCATGTTATAATCTATTTGATGTTTCAACATTGCCTGTTTCCAAAGCAATGTTAAAACAATCATACTGACAATGTGTGAGATTCTGATAACTACACGTCAAGAGTCCAAATTGAAACATTCCTCAATTACCATTACCTGATATTTGTCCTGCCTGATTATGCCCACTTTTCCAAATGCACTTTGTAAATTTAGAATAATTTCATGCCAACACTTGAGGCCCCCACTTGTTTAAAACATCCCATATTTAATATTTGTTTTCTTTAAAAAGGCCTTACTGATCCATATATCCACTGCTTTATCTATTGTTCTTCAAAAAATTGGACCTTCCAGCACAAATCCATGTTGATGATCTCCAGATGCTTATATATATTATCTCTAAGTATCCTTTCCATTAATTTGCCCACCACTGACGTCAAACTAATAGGTCTATAATTGCTAGGTTTATTCTTTGAACCCTTTTTTAACAATGGAACAACATGCGCAGTAAATCCTCCGGCACTATTCCCGTTTCTAATGACATTTGAAATATTTCTGTCATAGCTCCTGCTATTTCTACACTAACTTCCCTCAATGTCCTAGGGAATATCCTGTCAATGAAAAACCATGAAAACCATGGCTCTTTCCAATTTTTACTATTTCATGTATTGTTATATATTATATTAATTTTCACTTCTGTTTAATGTGTGTACATCTATTTATTTCTAAATAAATATTGCAGATGTTTCTAGGCCTTTGACTAAGTAATTAATGTTTACAATTAACTCAAGTAAAGTTAAAGATTTTCATTTTGGAGATTTAATGTACAATATTAGACACATCAAATTGTAATTAATAGGTTTGTATAATTCTTTTAATCTGTCAATGCATATTTAATTAGGTTTCAAACATTAAATTATATAATCCTACAATAGTTTTAAATGGCAGGGCATTTAGTTTCATTATAACTCCTTACATACAGGAGCCTGAGAGACTGCTCGGCTCGCTAAGTTACTCCAGCATTTTGTGGCTTCTTGATGTTACTCTGATCAACAATTTAGCTACTAAGTAGGCCAAATTCCTTCCATGATTTGGGAGACTAACGTGATTCTTTTGTTGGACAACAGGGGACCCTGGAGATTTCTGAAATATAATGAAATATAAAATATAAGTTTTTCTGGTAGGCTTGATACAAAGCCTAACATGTGCAACTTGTGGAAAGTTTTAGGTGCCGCAAGCTCTTATCTCCCTGATATAACCAATAAGTAGTCTAAGGTATCACATAAGGTTACAAAGGAAGTTAAGAGCTTGCGGCTCCTAAATTTGCACTTACATGTGGTGAGAAAGAAAACCAAGTATTTACAAGACATCTGCAACATGAAATTGATGAGGCCATGAAATCTGGTCCAATTTCCAGCACAGACAGCAGTCAAACACAAGGACACACCATTACCAGTATGATTGATGGACTGACAAAGGATTCAACTCCTTTCAACAGTTACACATAACATGTCGATAAACCATTCACCTTCGTATCTAGAGTAGCGGGCTTCATTTGCATAATTGTCCTCATCATCTTCTACCGGGGTGTATCCAGATCCTACAATAAAAAAAGAACTAAAACTGGACAAAGCAATCGTGTTAGAAACGGTGTGCACGTTACAGGTACAAGTAAAAGAAGAAGTGAGCAATGATACAGTCCCATTCATGTCCTCACACGATTTATGAATATAAATATCTTCTAATGTGCAATTATGGTAGGCAAAAGTGAACTAAGAATTTTTACTGTAACGTAGCAGCCGGAATACTGTTTTAAATGTTAAAAATACCCATCACTATACCTTCGGAAGATAAGAGATGTGCAAAATAACTTACCATTGAAATGTGTATTCAATATAAAAAAGTAAGAGAATGCCCTGAGATATTGTTTATGTTCAGAGATACAGCGTGGAAACTGTCCCTTCGGCACACCGTCCATGCCAACATTGATCACCCGTTCATACTAGTTCTATGTTATCCCACTTTCTCATCTATTCCCTACACATCATTTTTATGAATTTACAGAGGCCAACTAACCTGTAAACCCGCAGGTCTCTGGAATGTGGGAGGAAACCCCATTGGTCTCAGGGAGAACGAGCAAACTCCACACACACAGGTCAGGATCAAACCCGGGTTCTAGCAGCTGTGCCACCCTGAGATTATGCACAGGAATTTCTTTAGGTAGAGAGTGGTGAATCTGTAGAACTAATTGCGATGGAGGCCAAGTCATTGGGTTTTTTTAAAGCGGAGGTTGATAGGTTCTTGATTAGTACGGGCATCAAAGGTTGTGGAGAGAAGGTAGGAGAATAGGGCTGAGAAGGAAAAATTGATGAGCCGTGATCAAATTGTTTAACAAAAAATGTGGACATGTACATGGATAGCGTTGGAGGAATGTGGGCTAAAAGCAAGCGGGTGGGGGACTAGTGTAGATGGGGCATGTTGGTCGGCCAACATGGGCCAAAGGGCCTGTTCCCACACTGTATAACTATGACTCTATGGTGGCAGCAGACTTAATGGGCCAAATGGCCCAATTCTGCTGCTATGTCTTATGCATTCACAATGAAATACAATAATTAAATGCAAATACTTCCATCTTTCATGAATGGAAATATATATCTGGGGATGCTTAAGCTTTATTTTGCAGATCAACATATATCATAATATAGATTTACAGACCACAGATGATGAGGAGTTAGAGTCCTGATCTCAGTGGCAAGGGGCCAGTGTTTGCTCCCACTTTGCTGACAACTGCTCACAGACATTCCCATGGGCTTAGCAACTGCACAAATGACCTGCTTTGCCAATGTGATGCCATCTACTAGGAAACTGAAAAGCAAGTGAATGGGGCAGGTGATAATTACTCTTTACCCAGACTGAACTAATATGATTAAATGGGTGGAGGGAAAACCAAGAAAAATAAATAATTGACAAAAATGTATTTACTTTTTTCCTCTGGACATAAATCCTACGAGAACAAATTTTATTCCTTATCTCAAATTTTATGGGAAGCGATTTGTAAACTCTGTAAGGGCACGATCTTCAGATGAAAAACTTTTGTTTCAAAGCATCAGCTGGCTTAAATGATGTAAAATAAGTGACCAAAACCAAGATACTATCGTTGCAGCCACATTGATCCACTCAATTAAAATAAGCTGCTTTCACTTGTTGCTGTGTAAACCCAAATTCAGATTCGATTTAGTTTTTAGTTTTAGAGATACAGCTCGGAAAGAAAACGACCAGTGAAACCCATACACTAGCACTATCCTGTACCCTAGGGACAATTTACAATTTTTACTGAACCAAATCAGCCTACAAACCTGTACGTCTTTGGAATATGGGAGGAATTCAGGGCACACGGAGACAACCCGTGCAGTCACAGGGAGAAGGTACAAACTCCTTGCAGACAGCACCCGTCTTCAGGCTGGAGCCCGGGTCTCTGGCACTGTAAGGCAGCAGCTACTGCGCCGCTCGCTCCCTGATGATTCCGATCTTGTTAAGAAACATTTGGCACAACTCTCAAGGAACTGTCAGCAATTCCTGGATTTCCAAAACCATGGCCAGCATTCTGCTGTTGTTTCAGCCACCTGGAAATCTTCCCGGAGTTCCATGTGGAAGCCAGAAGCTGAGGGCGCTTCCCGCGATTTTCAGTGCAATGTCCACAGGTTTACGGAGAGTTTCACCACAATTCAACATTACCAGCTGTGAGGGATTTGGGTAACTGTTTGGTAATTTAGATTCTTTTTGTAAACCCTAAAGCCCTCAAAATGTTGTTTGCATTTGTTTTTGAATGCTGACAGGCTTTTGAGTGTTTGTAATATTCAGTCTTTGACGATTCTCAATAAGTCATGGAGCAAACCTTTCCCTTACATTAAAACTTTTGATAGGAGGGGTTTGCTCTTGCTTCCCATCCGATTTGTCCCAGCATGGAAATCCATACCATGGAAAAAGACCTTGCCGCAAGGAATCTGCTTCCAGCAAGTTGAGATCAATGAAGCTAAGTTTGTGTTTATTTCACAAAGCATTGTACAACAGTACAGCACAGCACATTTGGCCCACAATGTTGGTGACAAACATGATGCCAAGTTAAACTAATCTCCTCTGCCCGCATGCGATCTAAATCCATGTGCCTGTCCAAAACCTTTTAAATGCCTCTACCACTACCCATGGCCGTCCGAAGAGGGGGTGCGTTGGGTGCAGTCGCACCCCCCTTTTTTCCAGAATAAAAAAATATCCCTAGAAATGAAAATAAAATTCAGCCCGCGGGATGATTTGAAAATAACAATTTTCGACATGCGCGGTTGGGAGAAGCTGGTGACGCGGTAGTGACGTAAAATGACTCCGTCTCTCCGCGCGCGCAGTGGGCGGGATTAGACGCCGCCATTTTCAATGCATCCCTCGATTCCCCGGGCCTAGTGAGACTGTGAAAAATTGTTTTAAAGAAGGAACTGCAGATGCTGGAGAATCGAGGGTACACAAAAAGCTGGAGAAACTCAGCGGGTGCAGCAGCATCTAAGGAGCGAAGGAGATAGGCGACGTTTCGGGTCGAGACCCTTCTTCAAGAACCCGCTGAGTTTCTCCAGCTTTTTGTGTACCTGTGAAAAATTGTGCTGCGTTGTGGGAGGGGGAAGCTGTTTGTTTTATATCGGGTGTGTTAAACTACCGCCAATGGCCCAATCCGACCCGCGGGAGGATATGGGGAAAAAAGGAGTGCCCACTTCTCTGTGCCCGGGGCTGCGGTGTCTCCCAGCACGGTGCATCGCCCCCCCCCCACCCCCCCGCCGGTCCCCACCCCTGCTGCGGGCCTTCGCTTTGGTCGGCGGCGGCGGAGTTGTAGTGCGGGGTGACCGAGGGTCGGAGCGAATGTCGGGCCTCGCACAGCAGCGGCGACGGCGGCCCCGCCCGGCCCCATAGCGGTCACTATGTGCCACTCCGGAGGGGAGGAGTTGGCGAAGAGTTCCCAACTGCCTCTCCCTTTGGTGGCGGCACTAGACAGGGACGGCCAAGGCAGCGGGGCGATGATGCCGCTGTTGCCCGAGGAGCTCTGATCTTCCTTTCTCCCCATCTCCTCTTCCCCTTCCCCTCTCTCTTGTACGCACCCCCCTTATCCTGGGACCTCTCTTCTCATGTCACTTATTCCTTTTCTCCAGCGATGCTGCCTGACCCGCTGATCCCCATTCCCGCCTCTATTCAGTCCTCACAGACATCCCCTGTGCTTCCCTCCCCATTTACCCCCCTCCCCCGATCTATTCATCCTGCACTGATCTCCCTATCTACCTCACATTGATTCTCCCGCCATCCCCCATCCATCCTACACCCAATTCATCCTGCACTGACCCCCTTTCCCATCCATCCTGCACTGCTTCCCCCATTCATCCTGCACTGACCCCACCCCCCCCCCCTCCATTTATCCTGCACTGGTCTCCCAATCTATCCTGTACTGTTCCCGCCTCCATTTATCCTGCACTGATCCCCCCCCATCCACCTTGTAATTTTTCTACCCATTCATCCTGCACTGATCTCTCCATTAATCCTGTACTGATACTCCCATCGATCCTGCACTGACCTCCACCATCCTGTTCTGATCCCCCCATTCATCCTGTACTGTCCCCCCATCCACCCTGTACTGAACCCCCATTCATCCTGTACTATCCCCCATTCATCCTGCACTGATCCCTCCCATCCATCCTGTACTGAGACCCCCCCCCCTCCATCCATCCCGTACTGATCGCTACTGAAATCCCCCGCGCTCTCCCCTCACAATTTTACCTAATCCAACCGACCAGCACTGATTCCCCTGCCTCGATCCATCCATTCCACACCGTCTGTGGAACTCTCTGCCTCTTAGGGCGGTGAAGGAAGGTTCTCTGGATGCTTTCAAGAGAGAGCTAGATAGGGCTCTTAAAAATAGCGGAGTAAGAGGATATGGGGAATAGACAGGAACATGGTACTGATTGGAGATGATCAGCCATGATCACATTGAACGGCAGTGCTGGCTCGAAGGGCCGAATGGCCTACTCCTGCACCTATTGTCTATTGAGTGCCTTCTCAACCCCCCCATCATCTATCCATCCTGCTCTGATTCACCCACCTCCCCCCCACCGACCCTACTGCGCTGGAAATGTCAGCCAGCCCCTGCAGAGCTAGAGCCGGGCAGCAGCCGCAGGACCAGGCTGCCACTGCCCTTGAAACTGCAGGCGCTGCTGGTGGCCGCCGCTCCTTCCACTAACTCGCACTTCTGCAGGTACATGACCAAGGAATCGGGCCTGAGCTTCCACTTGGAGCTGGAGCGATGCACGATGTCAGGCGGGAGCACCAGCTGCCCGCTCTGATGGAGGTCAGGTAAGTCTTTCTGTTGCTGCTGGCCCCACTGCCGCTACTGCTGTCTTCCTCGGGGCAGAGCTGCCCAAACCACTGGGCTCCACTTTGCACCCACCCGCCGTCTGGCTCTTCAAGTACTGGGCCTTGTCTGCAGCCAGTCTCTGCACTGTGCTCTGCCGACCCCGCCTGTCCCCCTCCATTTGACTGCGGAGATAGCTGGGACCTTTGGTCATGAGCCTGAGCGGCAGAGAGACGCTCGCCTCGGACGGCATGCTTGCAGTGGGCGCGATCGTGCTCGGCACCTTACTTTGATCCAGCCAACGTGAACAAACACGTTTTCTCATCCATGAAGAAGCAGACCAGGACTTCCATTCAGTCACCTGTCTGCAGTCACCTTTAACCACATTCACTATGACTTTGCCCATAACTTGGACAAAGTCGTGACTAGGTTTGCGCAGTTACATTCTTGGAAAATAGAACAGGAAAACATGAATTCTGGCTAAATGGCAATATATGCAGCCGTGCCACGAGTGTCCGTCGCCTGCATCACCACCCAGGACTTCCATGAGCAACGACAGGCTGTCTGCACTCGCCTTCATGTACATTCACTATGACTTTGCCCATGACTTGGACAGAGTGGTGACTCGGTTTGCACAGTTACATTCTCGGAAAATGGAACTGGAATTGTGATTTATGGCTAAATGGCAATATATGCTGGTCTGCCAAGAGTGTTGTCAAAGTCTGTGAGAGGAATCCTGAACTGTCTGCTAATCCCCTCACACTTTAGGAGCCCAAACAGGGCACTGCAAGCAGAGGTAGAAGTGTACCAGCTGCGCAATGACACAGGCCTTGGACAGCGTTAACGAACTGAGGACTGCCATTAAAGATAGAGTCACACTTCGGGAGACCAAACATGGCACTACAAGAGGTAGAAGTAGGGCCACCTACATCAGTGTACTGCGGAACGACACATGCTTTGACAGCATTAACGAACTGAGGACTGCCATGCTAGATAAACTGGTCTGAGGTGCTATATTCGTGGAACCAGGAATGGCATATAGGTTAAAGCCAACAAATGCCTTTGCATTAGTAGTAGGGGTAAATGGCAATATACATCCAGGAGCACCTGAATGATTATGCAGCATCATACCAGCATGTTTGATTGTTTGGTAAACTATATGATGAATTGTAAAATTTATGTATATTATACATTTTTATGTAATGGAATCAAAATCAAGAATTATAAATTCACATTTCAAAAATGGTTTCACAATTCTGATTTTCAGCATTCCATAATGATATTTGAGAATACATGAGGTTGCATGCAAAACACTGATTTTCAAAAATCCAGTTTCTGTGTAGTTCGTTCCATTGCATTTAAGTGAGAAATACCGATTTCCCCAATAAAATACTTATTTTCAGCCATCAAAATATGGAAATGCTCGGTGAAACTTGGCAGCTCTGCAATTATTAATCTTGACTCCACCAAAATTATTTCTGAAATATTGGTCATATATTTGGTGCAAAAATGCTCCAAAATAAGGCTCAGAGTGCAACAGAGATCATCTAAAACCCCGGCCGCGAGGGGCTTCACGCTCGTGATGTGCACTGTGCGCACATTACTTCACATAAAATGTTTATAATCCTGTTATGCCACCCCCCTTTTTGAAAAGCTTCGTACGGGCCTGCTGCCCCTAGCAGCATGTTCCTGGCACCCACCAATCTATGTGTAAACATGCGTCTCGTACATCTCCTTTAAAGTTTGCCCATCTCACCTTATCCTCCAGTCTTTGACGTACACCTTGGGAAAAGGGTTCTGACTGTCTATTCTATTATATGCCTCTCATTATTTTATATACCAGCGTGGGGCAACTCACCACTGTGTGAACTGCTGTCTAATATTATACTTCCAGTGGGACGTGCAAAGAAGCAGACTGAATCAGCATTGACCAAAACCCACACATTTACACTAGCTCTACATCAAACCCATATTTTCTCTCTAACACATTCCCATCAGCTTTCCCCAGATTCTATTACTCACCTACACAATTGTGGCCGCTAAACAGACTAACACGCGTATCTTTGAAACGTGGGAGGAAACCAGTGCACCCAGAGGAAACCCTTGCAGTCGCAGGGAACACAAACTCCACAAAGACAGCATTGGAGGTCAGATGAAACCTAGACGCTGGCACTGAGGCCGCAGCACTATGCTGCCCATCCTCAACTTTAGGTTTGTCGTGAGATGATATTTAGTGCTCAAGTGTCAAAACCTTTGGGCAAAAGTACAAGTGAAATATTGTGCATTGAAGTTTCTTGATTTGGAAGATTAAAATGACTTCAAAATTTACATTAAAAAAGTGACAGATGAACAACTTTGTGTTTTTTTTTTTTGCATTCAGTCTAGTTTGTCCCAAGATGACACAGTATGTATGAAACATTATTGAAGGTATTATCTGTGTAAGAAAAGAAAATGGAAAATGTGTTACATGGCCAAAGAACAGATACCATTCCTGCTTGCTCTGCAACAATATCAGCTAGACTGTGGTTAACTCCAAATTTAGCCATTCCAGGCTAACATTATAATCATCATTTTTGCTTACATTTTGCACCACAGTGGAACAATTGACAAGCAAATATAAGCATACGGTGCCAACCTGCCTCCGCTGTTTGGTGGAGAAACCCATCTCTGTTTTAGTATCTTTCCTCATCAGTTAGTAAGATGAGAAAAATGGTGTTCCTCTTCAATAGTAATTTTGTGATCAATTTTGAAGTTTACAACACAGAAGCAGGATTTTCAGTCTAACTCATCCATGCCTACCAAAATGCCCTTCCAAGCTAGTCCCATTTGCCCTCAATTGTCCCACTAAAGTTTTTCTACGAATATATATATGTGGAAATCCAGGGGGGGACGGGGGCTGTCCCATGTTTTGAGAGGTGAGGGACAATCCCCCTCCATGTTTTGTGACCTGGGCGCTACAGCCAGTCCCAAGTCGGCTCGCTTACTCCAGGTCTGGCTGCAGTTCCCAGGTCGCCTGCGTGCCCCGGGACTTGCTGCAGTTCCCAAGTCGCGAAAACGAATTGAACAAAAATATGCCTGCGGGCCAGATGATTTTGGGCTACGGGCCGGATCCGGCCCATGGGCCGTAGGTTGCTGACCCCTGACCTAGATATCAGGCCCCATTGTGGCCCCCCCCCACGTTTTAAAAGCGATTTCCGCCCATGGAATGTACCTGTCAATATGTCTTTTAAATGTTGTTATTATGAAGACCTCTTCCTCTAGAAGCTTGTTCCATATACTGACCACCCTCTGCATGAAAATGTTGCCCTTCAGGTACCTATTAAATCGTTATCCTCTAGCCTTAAACCAATGCCCTCTAGCTCTTCTGTAGAAAAGAACTGCAGATGCTGGTTTAAATCAGTAGACACAAAATACTGGAGTAACTCAGCAGGACAGGCAGCCTCTCTGGAAAGAAGGAATGGGTGACGTTTCAGGTCGTGACCCTTGTTCAGCCCTCTAGCTCTTGATTCCCCTATCCGGGGAAAAAGACTGCATTCATGATATCTATTCCCCTCACGATTTTGCAACCTCTATAAGATTATCCCTCAGCATTCTGCACTCCAAGGAGTCAAGTCCTAGCTTACACAACCTCTCCTTTTAGCTCAAGCCCTGGAGTCCTGGCAGCATCATCATAAACCTTCTCTGCACTCTTTCCAACTTAATGGCATATTTCTTGGAATTTAGTGACCAAAACTGAACCCAATATGCCAAGTGCACTCTCCAATGTTTTAGATAATGCACCAACTTATCAATAAATATTCAACTAAGAACATAAACTTGTCTAAGAACATAAAATTAGATAATAGTACTAATTATAAACGGTGAGTGGACGAGAGAAACAAGTAAACACCAATACAGCATTTACATATTATATTTCAACTATCATGTTTGTATGTGAAGGAGCTAGAGCATCAGAAATTATGCTTATCTGCAAAATGTCGGCTTTCTTTCCTTAGGTAAAAACGGGTTACTTTCAGATGCTTTTGGAATTAGCTATTTTATGAATGAAAAAACTCATGGTGGCCTTCTACATCAAAAAGTTGCTGGTGCAGCAGTCTGAACCTACTGGCACTCTCCAACTTATGCAATAGGCGGCATATGTAAACTCGTACTTGCGTAAACAATTCGGGCAGTTTGTCATTCCTACAACACTGTACGATCACTCAAGTGTACATGAGAAACAAGTCAGCAATGGCGGTAGTGCTTACCCAGAAGGTCGCGCGCTGCAGAAAATGTCCCGGACGCAGCCAGATGCCCCTGATACAGGTAATACTCTCAGTGACAGACACAGTGCTGGAGTGACTCAGGCAGAATCTTTGGAAACATGGATAGGTGACATTTTGGGTCAGGAACCTTCTTCAGTTATTTTGGGCAGGGGATGGGGAAGGTGATTCAGACGCGTGAAATCTGTCTTACGTAGGTTCATGGTTCGTAACCCTTTTGCAAGAAGGGGAGAGCCTGTACTAACCCTGCAGCAACACAAAGCAGCAATGTCTATTGGGTTACCTATTTAAGGTTTACTCCCTGGAAATGTTGCAATTGTAAAAATCCATTATGTTGTTGGGCAAGATTATGAGAACACCGGATAGAGAGCAATGGTACTGAAGGAGTGGAACAGGCTACCAGGCCAAAACCTATTCAAGCCCAATGTAATAAACCCAAGTACTACAGGTGGCCTGGGACATTGGAGAAAGAAAGATCACTTTTGCTGCCAAGGCAAGGCACCAAGGCTACGATTAGAGACACAAGCAACTGCAGATACAAGTTTACAAAAAAAAGACCCAAGGTGCTGGAGTAATTCAGCGGGTCAGGCAGCATTTCTGGCGAACATGGATAGGTGGCGATTTAGTTTGGGATCCTTCTTCAGACTGATTGTGGTGGTTGGGGAGGTATTGCAAGTTGGAAGAGCGATGAAGTGAGAAAGAATTGGATCCAGCTTGTAAGTGAGGAACATTTAGTGTTTGGTGTACAGTTTACAAGTGGTAATAATAAGTTACTAACTAAAACACAATTTAAACTCATTTGAATCATTACCAAGAGTCCAAGTAAGATTTAATTACTACATTAAAACACTATTAGAAATTTGAGCACATTAGACTTTTCAGGTAAGCAGCAGTCTTAGTATCTGTCATCTACAAATACATCAATTGTACGTTTTATTCAAAAAGGTAACTGTTGCCATAGGAGCAATTGAACTCTACCCAGAATTTACTTAACAACAAATAGGATTTGAGTTTTAAAGAGATACAGTTGTACAGCAGTAGAATGTTATTGGGAATGATACATCATGCAAATTTCCTTTAAAAACTGGACTTCTCTTGTGTAAACAATATTCACTAAAGAATAAATATTGACTGGATTGTGAAATGTATATGAGGCCTCGCTTACATTTTTCTCTGAACAGAGCATCCTTCTCTCATTCTTGCATCAGATGAAGTATTGAAAATTTGGAATTTTAAAAGAAAAATGATAAAACGGAGTCAGTAAAAATAAATTACAAACGTCACTGTTGTCCCACTAAGTGGTGGTTCCAAATGGGACAAGCCCAATAGTTAACTTGGTTGGCAGCAACAAGGTGGGTCAAAGGGCCCGTTTTGTGTTGTATAGCTCTATATGTCTCTCAGTTCTCTTTTGCTAAATAAATTGTATATTGAACTTTCTAACTAAATTTTCAATTATTAAAGTTGTGTAGACTCTATATTTTCAGTACCGAAGCCTACAAATCTAAACAATATAGACTTGCAATCCGATGCATAATTCAGGGGAAAGCACAAATGAAACCGATTTGGAACCAAGGAAGAGGGATGGATAACATATTAAAAAATCCTGGAAATTAGAGACTTGTCTTGTTCCTTCCATATAAACTGGCTACATCTACAGTAGAGGTACATTTGTACACTTAAATACAATTGCCCATCAGATTAAACATTTTTCATTTAATGTTCATTTTTCAGTTTCACAATCTAAAAAATGCATCTACTCCATTAAACTAATTTCCAAAGCTAAGGTTGGGTTGGATACCATAGGTCATTCAACATACTTTCTCCCTCTCCAACCTTAAAGAATTTATTGAGAGCTGTCGGGGCAGACGACGCTTCCAGTCCGAGCGGCAGACAGGTCTGTGATTCGAATCCTAGCGCTGAGACTCGACCGGCGAGACCGACGTCAGGCAGAGCCAGTGGTGGGTGACTCCATTGTCCGAGGTGCGACAGGAGATTCTGTGGCGACAGGCAAGACTCGAGGGTGACGTGTTGCCTCCCTGGTGCCAGGGTCCAAGACGTCTCAGACCAACTTCAGAACATCCTCGAGAGGAAAGGTGAGCAGCCAGAAGTAGTTGTGCATGTAGGCACAAATTACGTGGGTAAGAAGAAGGAGGAGGTTCTGCAACGCGAGTATAGAGAACTAGGTAGGAGGCTGAAAAGCTGGACTTCTAGGGCGGTTATTTCTGGGTTACATCGTGCTTTAGGAACAGGGATATAGAGGATCTGAATGTGTGGCTGAGAAGTTGGTGCAGGGGGCATGGATTTAGATTTCTAGATCACTGGAATCTCTTCTGGCGCAGGGGTTACCTGTCGAAAAGGGACGGGTAGTATCTTAATTGGAAGGGGACCGACAATCCGTGCAGCTAACAGGAAAGAGAGTGCTGGAAAGGTCATGTTTAAACTAACAGGGCAGGGGATGGGAACCAATGCAAGGAGGCAGAGGGCCATAAATAGAGGACAGAAGCAAAAGGTAAAAGGGAGATAAGAAAAACTAACCTGAAAGCTTTGTGCCTTAATGTGAGGAGCATTCAAAACACAGTGGAAGAATTGAATGCGCAGTTGTCGTTAAGGAATATGATAATAGTTGGAATTACACAGACATGGCTCCAGGGTGACCAAGACTGGGACCTAAACATGCAGGGTTATTCAATATTCAGGAAGGATAGACAGAAAGGAAGAGGAGGAGGGGTGGCATTGCAGGTTAAGGAGGAAATTAATGCAATAACAGGGACAAACATTAGCTTGGATGCTGTAAAATGGGTATGGGTAGAACTGCAAAATAGCCAAGGGCAGAAAACACTTGTGGAGTGGTATACAGACCACCAAACAGTAGGGAGGTTGGGGATAGCAACAAGCAGGAAATTAGGGATGCGTGTAGCAAAGGTACAGTGGTTATCATGGGTGAATTTAATCTACATATAGGGGGTGTGCATGTAAGGTCACTGGGTCATAGGGCTTGACGCACAGAGCCGCTCAATCCATCTGGAGGACATCCGTAACTTCCGGTATATGTTATTAATGCAAGAAACGCCTACTTTCCTACCTGTTAAAAACCACCAAAATGTTGAATTTTTGCGCTGAAAAAAATTGTGGAAGTCGGGGTAAGCGTGAGAGACATGTACCCAACTTCAGAATTCCAAAAGTGAAGCGAAATGAAGGGGTCTTGAACTTGAATAAACGGGACTTTGAAAGTATGAGAAGGGAATTGGCTAGGACAGACTGGCAAATTATACTTAAAGGGTTGACAGTGGAGATGCAATGGCGAAGATTTAAACACCACATGGATGAACTCCAGAAATTGTTCATCCCTGTCTAGTGAAAAAAAAAAATTGGGAAGGCAGCTCAACCGTGGCTGACGAGGGAAGTCAAGGATAGTGTTAAAGCCAAGGAAGAGGCATATAAATTGGCCAGAGGAAGCAGCAAACCAGAGGACTGGGAGAAATTTAGAAATCAAAAGAAGAGGACAAAGGGGTTAATTAAGAGGGGAAAAAGAGCAGGAAAGAAAGCTTGCGGGGAATATAAAAACTGACTTTAAAAGTTTCTATAGGTATGTAAAAAGGAAAAGATTAGTGAAGACGAATATAGGTCCCTTACAGTCAGAGACAGGTGAATTTATAATGGGAAACATGGAAATGGCAGAACAGTTAAACAAGTTCTTTGGTTCTGTCTTCACTAGGGAAGACACAAACAATCTCCCGGAAATACGAGAGGACGAGGATCTAGTGGGAGGAACTGAAGGGAATCCACGTTATTCAGAAAATGGTGTTTGGTAAACTGTTGGAACTGAAAGCAGATAAAACCCCAAGGCCTGATGGTCTGCATACCAGAGTACACAAGGAGGTGGCCCTAGAAATCATGGATGCATTGGTAATCATTTTCCAATGTCCTCTCGACTCTGGATCAGTTCCTGTGGACTGGGGGGTAGCCAATGTAACTCTACTTTGTAAGAAAGGAGGGAGAGAGAAAACGGGGAATTATAGACCAGTTAGCCTTACACTGGTTGTGGGGAAGATGCTGGAGTCAATTATTAAAGATGTTATAACAGCGCATTTGGAAAGCAGTGATGGGACCTGTCAAAGTCAGCATGGATTTATGAAGAGGAAATCATGCTTGACTAATCTTTTGGAATTTTCTGAGGATGTAACAAGTAGAATGGATAAGGGAGAGCCAGTGGATGTGGTGTATCTGGACATTCAAAAAGCCTTTGACAAGGTCCCACACAAGAGATTAGTGTGTAAAATTAGAGCATATGGTATTGGGGGTAGGGTATTGACATGGATAGAGAACTGGTTGGCAGACAGGAAGCAAAGAGTAGGAATTAATGGGTCCTTTTCAGAATGGAAGGCAGTGACTAGTGGGGTGCCGCAAGGCACGGTGCTGGGACCCCAGTTGTTTACAATATACATTAACGATTTAGACAAGGGAATTAAATGTAACATCTCTAAGTTTGCAGATGACACATAGCTGGGTGGCAGTGTGAGCTGCGAGGAAGATGCTCTGAGGCTGCAGGGTGACTTGGATATGTTGGGTGAGTGGGCAGAAGCATGGCAGATTAAATGTGAGGTTACCCACTTTGGTGGCAAGAACAAGAAGGCAGATTATTATCTGAATGGTGTCCGATTAGAAGAAGGGAGGTGCAACGAGACCTGGGTGTGCTTGTACATCAGTTACTGAAAGTGAAGAAAGCCAAAGGCATGTTGGCCTTCTTTGCAAGAGGATTTGAGTTTAGGAGCAAGGAGGTCCTACTGCAGTTGTACAGGGACCCTGGTGAGACTGCACCTGAAGTATTGTGTGCAATTTTGGTCTCCTAGTTTGAGGAAGGACATTATTGCTATTGAGGAGTGCAGCAGAGGTTCACCAGGAACTGACATATGATGAGAGAATGGGTTGACTGGGCTTGTACTCGTTGAAATTTAGGATGAGGAGATCTAAAAGAAACATATACAATTCTTAGACAATTGGACAGGGTAGATGCAGGAAAAATGTTCCCGGTGTTGGGGGACCCAGAACCAGGGGTCACAGTTTATGAATAGGGGGTAGGCCATTTAGAACTGAGATGAGGAAAAGCTTTTTCACCCAGAGAGTTGAGTCTATGGAATTCTCTGCCACAGAAGGCAGTGGAGGCCAATTCACTGGATGTTTTCAAGAGAGAGTTAGATTTAGCTCTTGGGCTAAGGGAATCAAGGGATATGAGAGAAAAACCCAGAGCGAGGTACTGATTTTGGATGATCAGCCATGAACATATTGAATGGTGGTGCTGGCACGAAAGGGTCGAATGGCCTATTCCTGCACCTATTTTCTATGTTTCTGCTTAAAGATGTTTTATATTTTGGCAGTTGTTTTCCCTTCAACACAACATTAAAATGTATTCTGTATTAAAAAAAATGAAAAAAATGTGTTCTGTATAAATTTCAGATATCACTGCTAAAACGAGTTCCAGCTCTTTCCTTGTAGCAGATGAAACAATCATCAGGGATGCATGATTGCAATCCACTCAAACTTCAATCTAACAGTGAATATCATATTGCATATTGACCAAGAAAGCTATTGTTCGGGGGGGGGGGGTCTTAGTGCCTGGCATTGTAGACATCAGTTTCAAAATAAATCACAGTAATTACATGCCATGGAGCCTTGCACATCCAGAAAATATTCCCCTGGCACCTTGCTACAATCTGAAACTTAGGCAATATCCTGGAAAATTTCCATCTGGAATTCTTCCCAATAATCTAAATACCAGAATCTCTAAAATTGGAGTCATACATTTGGACAGCTCTCTCCATCCCACTCAAAGAATACACTGTAATAGCCAATTCAGTTGGGAATGTATATATGAGTGCTTCAGAGAGTTTGCAACTATCAACAAAGCCTTCATGGAAAGACGTTTGGCTTTGAGGCTTGACCAAACATTCTCAATAACAACAATTTGATTTATATAGTATTGCTATAAAATAACCCAAGTCACTTCAGAAATATAATTATCAAATAAAATTAGACATGAAAAGCAGAAGGAAGACTGGGACAACTGACAAAAAGCTTATCGAAGGGAAATGCTTTAAATAGAGTCATAACCTTGGAGGTCTGTTGGTACCTGTCTACAGCAGGCCAGTTTGATGAATTTAAGCTTGCGTTCACTGGATAGATAATCTTAGATTAGATGGTAGAGATCTTCGTTCCTAGGCAGGTTGCTCAACACACTGAATTCGTAGATCAAAAATTGAGCACAGAATGTACGACAACATTTCAAAATATCAATGATGGAGATGCTACTTCCTGATAAAGGGTTTAGCCAAAATAAATTGTATTGAAAATGAACTTTACAAGCAGGTGGAAAAAAGATGGTAATGAAATGAAGCTAATGTGGTCCTCCACAAATACCTCCAGATTCAGGGACAGTTTATTCCCAACTGTTATCAAGCAACTTAACCATCCTATCACCAACTTGAGAGCGGCCTTGAGCTACTCATTTGAAATCCTCAAACTATCTCTAATCGGGTTTTACTCAACTCTTGCACTGAACGTTATTCCCTTTATCCGTACACTGTGGACGGTTTGATAGTCTTTCCACTGACTGGATAGCAGTCAACAACAAAAAGCTTTTCACTGTACCTCGGTAGGTGTGACAATAAACCAACTAAACTAATTTTCCACAAAAATATCGGGTCATAAATCAATTCAAAGGAATTAATAAGTGTGAAAAAAAGAATGCACACTGAATCAGAAATTTCTTCTTGAGTAGCTGGTATAACGGAATCAAGGAAGTGTTGATTGCTGATTAGGATATAATATTGCATTTTTCATCCCATTTGACTACATCACAAAGAAAGTTCACCAGCACCTCGACTGCCTCGGATTTTTAAGAAGATTCCGCACGTTAATGAATATTCTTATTGATCTTGTACAGGTGTATGGTGGAGAGCACATTGATTGGTTGCATTACAGCCCAGTTCAGTAATTCAAACTCCCAAGAATAAAGGAGGCTGCAGAAAGTATTGACATTGCCCGATTCATCATGTGCATCGACCTCCTCACCAGCCTGAAGAAGGGTCCCAATCTGAAACGCCCCCTATCCACTCCCTTCAGATGCTGTATGGCCCGCTGAGTTACATCAGCACTTTGTGTTTTGTTCAAGATTCCAACATCTGCAGTTCCATGCGTCTCCTACAATAAACTATTTATTTCATGTTATCATCTTAAATGTCCTACTTAATTGGTGAATAACCAGTTAAAACAGGCAAATTAAAAGTGGCTGATAGTTTGGAAAAAGAAACATCGAAAAAAAAAATGGCTTAAAGCTAAAAGATTAGCTCCAAAATAGCTTACATGCCAACTGGTTAGCCAACTTGGAACAAAACATATTTGCAGTGCAGGTCCAAATAAACATTGCTCATCTTCCCCCTCCACCTATAACAAACCATCTGATGAGCTCATGTAACTGTAGAATATTCATTTGTATTCCCCAATTAAAGCATAATCATTCTCTTTCTGCTTTTTAGGTATTCTTTAAAAATAAAAGACCCATGCATGAATGTTATCATTTCCCGATGTTAATTGACTCAAGCCAATTCTATAATTCTTTGCCTTGCTTTTCAATTTAAAATTACTTTAATTTGGGTTTGTCTCACTGGAACCACATTACCTGGGTCTCTGGCATTGTAAGGCAGAAACTCTACCACTGTGCTACTGCCTTACAATTCCAGAGACCCAGGTACGATCCTGACTACGGATGCCGTCTGTAGAGGTTGTGTTTCTCTCTTTGTCTGCGTGGGCTTTCCCTGGTTTCTCCGATGGGTGCTCTGGTTTCCTCCCGCACTCCAAAGACTTGCAGATTTGTAGGTTAACTGGCTTATCTTTCTTCCTGGTGAATACTGAAATATTAATTCAGGCCATCACACATATACCCACTTCCACACAAAGACTTTCCTTTTAATCTCGGTGCGAACATACTTTATTTTTCTTTAAATGTATATTTTATTTAAGAAGGGATAACCTATAATGTGCTTTAATAAACCTACATCTGAAGCAGTAAACAGCTAAATGGATTAGAGGGTTTCAGCTACAGGGAGAAGTTGGATAGACTTGAATTGTTTTCTCTGGAACATCAGAGGATGAGGGGAAACTTAATAGCAGTATATACATTTTTGACAGTCATAAT
The DNA here is from genome assembly GCA_035221665.1 of Okamejei kenojei. Lineage (NCBI taxonomy): Eukaryota > Metazoa > Chordata > Chondrichthyes > Rajiformes > Rajidae > Okamejei > Okamejei kenojei. Next base: position 29,942,683 of record CM069142.1, read on the forward strand.
CATTATCTCAGGGTAGAAATGCCCAACACTAGAGGGCATAGCCATAGCTCTAATATGAAAGGGGGGGGGGGGGGGGAAGTTTAATGGAGACTAGATTAAGTGGGACCCGTTGGGTCCCAGGTTCATATGGGAGGGCTGGTCCCCAAACGCAATATTCCACCTCTCCACCAATTCCAATATTGCTGGTCAGTGTGGGGGGGGGGCTTTCTGGAGCGCTAGTATAGTGTTGTGGGCTGAAGGGACTGGTTTCCAGCGGGCTAGTATGGACATTGTGGGCCGAATAGATTCTTGGGCTGGCAGCTCAGTCACTGAGACCACACACACACACTCGCGCGCACACACACACTCGCGCACACACACACACACATATACACACACACACTCATATACACTCACACACACTCACTGACTCACACACCATATATACGGCAGTAAACTTTCTTGAATGCTCACACGGCTGAGCGCGGCCTCTCCACTTTGGGGATTCCGCAGTCAGCAGCACTTCCAAATCAGCGTGACCTCTGCAGGTACCTGAAATTACGCAGTCAGCGCGACCTCTACACTCACCGGAAATTACGCAATCCACTAAGCGGAAGTCACGAAATGAGCGGGACTTTTGAACCAAACACAGTCAGACCTAATAAAGCATTTATTCCTTCCACAGTCGGACCTAATAAAGCATTGCAGTTTCAAGCACAGGCAGGGCAGCAGGCCAAACAACTCATGGCATTGTCATTAAGGGCTAACAAATCATTTATTGCAAGTACATTGCAGACTCACAGTTCAGTTGATTCATAGCTTAGAATGAGAGTTGTGGTTTCTCCCTCGCGATCTTGCAGAGTGACTGAGCCACGTCCAGGCATCCGGGGTTTTATAATCCTGCCCCCCACCCCCACCCCATCCCCTTGGAAGGGGCGTTACCTTCATCGCGGTGATTGACAGACGAGAGGATCTCAAGGTTTTTTACACACTCATAACTTTTATATTTTTCATCGATGGGAAAAATCCTCGGGTCCTGCTCAGCAGAGGAGGACGGTGAGTAAGATGGCCAAATATTTTATAAAATCAATATACAGCGCAGACAGGAAGTGGTCAAGATGAGAGTTTTAATTATATAAGATGTGCAAGGCAAGTTTTTTGTACACAGAGGGTGGTGGGGGCCTAGAACGCATTGCCAGGGGTGGTTGTGGAGGCATATACGATAGGGACATTTAATAGGCTTTTAGATGGAAGTGCAGGGAATAGCGGGATATAGATCATGTACAGGCAGATGAGATCAGTTCAGCTAAGCATTGTGGGCCGAAGGATCCATTTTTGTAATATACTGTTCGATGTAAATTAAAAGAAGATATTGTAATGCATAGTTCAGTATAAAAGCAATGAACTTCAATGTTATGGTTCATATCCAGTGCGTATGACACATAGTCAAGTTATACAGCATAAAAACAGGCTCTTCGGCCCAACTTTCCCACGTCAGCCAAGATCAGCCACCTACACTCATCACACCTGCTGCATTTGCCCCGTTTTCCTCTAAATCTTTCCTATTCATGAACCTGTCCAAATATCTTTTAAATGTGTTGTACTACCTGCCACATCTACCTGGCAGGTCTTTCCAGCTCATTCCATATACCCCGCCACACTGTGTGAAAACATTACCCCTCAAGTTCCTATTAAATCTTTCCACTCTCACCTTAAACTTATATTCTCTGGCTCTTGATTCCTCTACTCTGGATAAAAGTGTCACCCTATCTATCTGCTTCATGATTTTATATACATTAAAAAATGACCCCTCATCCTTGCTCCTAAACTCGAATCCTCACGCTATGAAGGCCAACATGCCATTAGTTTTCTTCACTTCCTGCTGCACCAGCATGCTTACTTTCAGTGACTGATGGACGAGCACACCCAGGTCTCATTGCACCTCCCCTTTTCCTAATCTGACACAGTTCAGATAATAATCTGCCTTCCTATTCTAGCCACCAAAGTGGATAACCTGTGCTCCAAAGAATAAAGTCCTAGTCTGCTCATCCTCTCCTCATCTCCTTATTGCTCATGTCCTGGCAATCTCCTTTAAACGGTATCCCGACAAGTAATTGGAAATTTCTTTTTTCCGGAAGCCAAGTTGACACAAAAATAAACTGCTTGTTAAATCTGCCAATTTGAGCAAAGATGCCGCGGCTCCACAAAGGAATCTGGGCATTCAGGGTAAAGACGCATCACACATGTTCCAATGTCCAGGAGTCCACCTATGCATGAGTGTCTGATGATGCAGCCTGACCTACTGCGCCTGAAGTAACAATTACAATAGTAATGCAGTAATTTGCAATCTCTTCACTAACAATATCTGACAAAACACATCTTGTACAGTCTAGATGGCCAAAAGCCATAATAAGATTGCTATTGCCGAGCTGAAATCCTGCAAGTACCTTCCTAAAACAAATAAATTGTTGGAATTCAAGGCAGCACCTCGCCATTACCTTCTGAATACTGGTCTTGCTAGTACATTCATGCCACATGAATGATTAACAAACTAAAGTCTTAATTTATATCTGTGGTATACAACTTTAGAAAATATCAGTTTGTTATATTTCATTTTGGCGAGTCGAGACTCTGAATGAATTTAAATTGCTTTATTTTGCAACGGTAAAACAACAAATTAACTCTGGTCGGTAGGACAGCCAAAAACGCGATGCTACTTCCACAAGTGTGGCGCTAGACTGATACAACTTGATAAAAAGCACGCTAAACACGCCCCCTGCGCCCACGTGCTCGGTGCAGCCAATCCAAGGGTTTAACTTACCAAAACCACCACCAGACGTCGCTACAGGATGCCCCCCCAGAACCCGAGGTACGGAACCAAGCAGGGACCCGGGCACGGCGACCAGAATGCGTGCTAAGAGATGGGGTGGGCGTAACAAAGGGGACTGACCGAACAAGGCCAGGAGACCGGAACGGGAGAAACGGGAACAACCGGGTCGGGGGAAACAGGCACAACAGGTGCAGCTGGGTCAGCCGGCGGACGGCCTCTACGTCAGGGGCAGTGCGACCACCACCAGGCTGTCAACGTCAACATAAGCAGGCTTGAGTCGGGCGATGGAGATGACCTCTTTCCGGCCCCCCACGTCCAAGGTGAAAGTGGCGACTCCAGAACGCAACACCCAGAACGGTAGACACGATGTAACGGGGACCCGTGAGCGTCACTGCGAACAAAAACAAACATACAATCTTGCAGGACCGACGGCACGTGCACCGCCGGCAAGCCGTGCTGTGAGGTGGGCACTGGAGCTAGCCCGCTCACGGAGGGTCGCCAATAACGCCGGGGCAGAAAGTCCCCAGGCACCCGCAAGGCCGAGTCGCACACGACTCGGCGGATGAAGTGGCTATGTCCTCCTTGGGAGCGGTGCGGATCCCGAGCAGCACCCGCGGCAATTGGTCCACCCAGTCTGGGCCCATGAGTCGAGCTTTCAACACCGACTTAAGGTGTCGGTGAAAGTGCTCAACGAGCCCGTTGGTCTGTGGGTGGTAGGCGGTGGCGTTATGCAACTGCTCCCCGTACAACTGAGCGAGAGAAGACCATAAAGAGGAAGTGAAGACATCGCAGAGGAACATCGTGCCCGAGGATCCACACGAGACGTCAGTCAACCGGAGGCCAGAAACAGCAGTGCGGTAGCCCGCCATCCCAGCATCTGCGGGCTGCGCCGCAGCCAGCTCCTCGTAGTCCCCGGCGAGTCCTGGAGGAACGGCAGCTGCCGCAAAGCCGTCTCTTGTGAAAGACAACGTGAAAGTACTTGGTGTCGGCGACCACGATGTTGCGATGATGAAACTACGCTTCAACATGGGCGAACCAAACCTGTGGCTGTTCGGCTCAGAACACGGGCCGCTTGAGGCCAACGGCATTCTGCTGAGCGTCGGGACCGGCAGCGGCTTGCATTCTTGACGTCCAATGTACGAGTGGACACGTCGGGGTCACCAGTTTTGCGAGTCGAGACGGTGAGTGAATTTAAATTGCTTTATTTTGCAACGGTAAAACAATGAATTAACTCTGGTCAGTAGGACAGCCAAAAACGCGATGCTACTTCCACAAGTGTGGCGCTAGACTGATACAACTCAGTAAAAAGCGCGCGTAACTCACCCCCCGCGCCAATGTGATCGGTGCAGCCAATCCGAGGGTTTGACTAACAAAAGCCACCACCAGGTGTCGCTACACCATGATATTTAAAAACGGGAAGTGCTCACTTTCCACAACACTTATCGCACAGATGGGACCAGATTCTTTGTTTTACCGATATGCACTAAATTTCTAATACACTGTACACTCCTGGACATTGGAACATGTGAGATACGTCTTTACCTTGAATGACCAGATTCCTTTGTTGAACCAAGAGGCATCTTTGCTCAAATTGGCAAAAAGACATTTTCAATTACATGTCAGGATACCGTTTTAGTTCAAGCATGTAATTTAACCCCAGGGGGCAGCTGCCTGTTCCAACTTGCTATTCAACATCAGAGGAAATTAAACCAAACCATTTGTGTACATGACACAATAGTTTTGAGTGTACTGTTTTCAATATATATTTGGAGTCTATTATTTTAATAAACGGTCAATGCTGACAAGACCATTCTTGATCAGTGATAAATTCCCACCCATTTTTGCCTTGACCCACTATCCCTTTGTCATACCACAAATGCCCCTTTTCGCTTTTTCCACCATCTCCCTTTCTTTGCCACAATCCTTGCTTTAAACCCATTACACGTAAACCAGCAACAGTTACTCCAGCTTTTTGTATCTATCGTCAGTGTAACCCAGCAGTTTCTTCCTACACATCCATAACATTTTCCAACTCTGATGGGAGGTTAGTGCTGAAATGCAAACAGGAAAAGCTGTGGTCAAAATACTTTTACAATCATAGTGGGTGGAAGATAAGTGTTATGAGTGTGGCCAACGTGGCCCAAAGTTCTACCACAAATGATGATAATTTAACCCATTATCCAGGATCTTAAAAGTGTGCCGAGTTCAATGCACGATAAAGCGAAGTGAAAACCTATTGAAAAGATCTAAATCAGGGGTTCTCAACCAGGGGGGAATTCCCCCCAGGGGGGGATTTCAGGTTTTCAGGGGGGGAATTGGGACCACAGATTAGCAAACTCAAACTGTTAGAAATAAAGGATTTTTAGTATTATATGCATATTATTTGGAATGCACTTTTTGAGGCAGACAATCTTGGAAAGGAGGGGGGGGGGGGAGTGACATTCTGACATATGGTGAAAGGGGTGCATGGGGCAAACAAGGTTGAGAGCCACTGATCTAAATGAACAGGAAAAGTGCAACTATTTTGCCGCTGCAAGGTCCACTCGTGTGGGTGGATTTTAGTTACTGGTTTAACGTTCCGTCCCTACACATGCGCATGTGGCTCCTTGCCAGTTCTATGTTTGGTTTCAGTCTGCATTTCCACGTTGGGCTGCAAGTCCAAAACCACAGCTATGTTACCCGAATGACTGCTGCTCCGAGATGGAGTGGGTATACGGACCGGTGCCCGGGGCGGACTGCGATGCATTGGCTGCAGGCTAGCGCGTGCCCGCGCCTGGGGGCTCCCCGGGGCGCGCGCCGCCAATTGCCACTCCGCCGCCGCTGAGCACCGGGGACGCCAGTGAGTCCCACGGACAAGAGGTCCCTCAGCAAGTTCTGGCACTCACGCACAGGCTTCCTAACCTCACCTCGTCTCCACTCAAGAACGGCGCCGCTTTCTCTCGCATCATCTTTCAAACCCAGTGCTAAATGCATTTTGTAAGCATTCTCTAGCCCAACAATGCGAAGCTGATTAATGTTGTTCGCCTCACGCCCGCCCTGCAAATAAAACCAACTCTCCAATAAAAGTGACTTCAATCCACTCACTGTGAACTTGACGAAATGTTATTCCCCCCCCCCCCTTTAAAAACTTGCCAACTCTCCATGCACACGCGTATCTGCAAACACTGCAGCCATGGAAATACAATGCAACCCCACTTTTCTGCAGGAAGCGGTTGGGCGATAAACTGAAGGCGTCGGACCCTGTCCCCACCGAGAAACAACGCCGAAATTTGCAACAAAAAACATCTGGAGCATTACAAAAGTTCGCATCTCACATACCTGCATATGCCTCCGCTGTAAGAGTGTAGAAAGCGGACAGAAAAATGCATTTGGTGACAATGTGCATTCTGGGCAGTTCGTTTTCTAACGTTTGCATTAAAACTACTGCGAGGGAACGCCGCCTTTACCGGAAACCGCTTCCCGAATCAAGGCATAGTCTTCCAGAGCTACCTGACGTCCAGGCGCTGTAACCCAGCTGATCAAAAAGCCACAACCAGTGTGTGGCTACCGCAGCGAAGGGACGTTGGATTGGCAAATGCCTATGCCAACGTGTTTGGAATACGTTTCTAAAATTTGGTGGAATAACAATGTTATGAATGGAAGGATTCAATTCGATGCAAAAATTAACATTGGAGGCCTTGAGTAGCAATCCTAAAATAAACAAGCGTATTTTTACAATTATTTCTGTGGAATATTTAGAACACCCATGGTGTTAGAGAATGGGTGATAAACACAGACATTTCTCCACTTTAATTACTTATGTATTAACAATCATGAACTTGTTTTAAAAGCTATAAAACATTAGTTTTGGAACCAGATCAAATGTACATCTAAGTATAATGAGATACGTTCTATAATTTCCCATGTTGCAAGAAAAAGCATGCAAAGGAGTTTAGTAATCTTTAAAATTTATTGCAAAACATTGGTCGTTAATGCAATAACAAGAAATGGCAAATACAACAAGAAACCTGGATATTAATTACCCAATCAACCTTACCCTGCTGTCAGATCAACTTGCTTTAATGTTATATATTAACATGGAAAGTATATTAAGGTATATTACAGAGAGTTTATTAATAAGATGTTTGCAGGAAACGGTTAGCAAGGGATGTCCAAAGATTGAAAAAAATAGTTTTAGGGATGATTGATCAAGCTAATCACTCATCAGCATTTGATAGGAACATTATTGACATCTCAACATTCACTCAGTAATAACCTTTTCATTTTTGACGTACTGTACACTGCAAGGGCCAGGAAGTGAGTGGGTAAGATCATCTCTGACCCCTCTCAACCTGGCCACAAACTCTTTGAACCACTTCCCTCTGGAAGGCGACTCCGGACTGTCAAAGCTGCCGCAGCCAGATATAAAATCAGTCTTTTTCCACGAGTAGTAGCTCTACTCAATAACCAAAAATCTGTAGCCTCCTTTTGCTCTGGTATTTTATTTAATTCACATGTTTAATCAATAATGTGTTTATTATTAATGTTTAATGTTTTATGTATCATTCTTAGAAAAGTTACAGCTAAGGTTCCTATCAAATCTTTCCTCTCTCACCTTAACCCTATGTCCTCTGGTTCTCAATTCCCCTACTCAAATTCCTTGCATGTGAATACTTGGCCAATAAACTTATTAATTAATTCATTAATTCATTCATTAATGTATTCATTCAACATGCCCTCCCAACTTCTGAGCTCAATACTCTGACTGACAAAGGCCAGTTACACCATTTTCAATTAACCTGCCCTCCTAGATCCTTCTGCTCTGCAACAAGCCCCAGCGCCCTACCATTCACTGTGAAGGTCCTGCCCATGTTAAACTCCCCAATATCCAACACCTCATATTTCTCTGCCTTAAATTCACTGGAGGCGAGTTTTAGTTTTGCCAGAAATGCTCAATACCAGCTTTCATTTTAGCATTGGTCAAAAGGAAAATATGATTTGATTTTCAGAGGCGAGGTGAGAGCAACTGCATTGGACAAAAAGGCATCATTTGACTGTGGCATCAAGAAAACCTGGTATGACTGAAATCCAATAAGAAAAAACAAGACACGTGGTAAATTAGTCCATAAGGTTAGATCACATGGGATCGAGGGTGAGCTGGACAATTGGGCACACAATGGCTTGATGGTAGGGGTCAGAGCAAGGTAGAGGAGAGTTGCTTTTCCAGTTTGGAGGCCTGTGATCAGTGGGATCGCTGATTACATTAACGATTTGGTGAGAAGATAGTTCGTACGGTTAGTAAGTTTGCGGATGTCACCAAAATTGGCGGTTATAATGGAAAGTAAAGCAGGTTATCTAAGATAGCATAGAATCTAGGTGAGCTGGGGAAAAGGGCCAAGGAATAGCAGATGCAAATTTGCAATTCAAGGTGTGGTGTTTTAGTAGATCAAACCAGGTTAGGACAATCACAGTAAATGATCTGGCCCTGGAGAATGCTATATAACAGAGACATGGGGGTATAGGTACACAGTTCCCTGAAAGTAGTGACACAGGTAGATAGGGTGGTGAAGAAGGCGACACAAGGAACTGCAGATGTTAGAATCTTGCATAGAACACAAAGTGCTGGAGTAACTCAGCGGGTCAGGCAGCATTTTTGGAGGACATGAATAGGCTTCATTTCACATCGTGCCCTTCTTCAGACTAATTTTAATAGGGGGAGAAAGTTGGAAAAGAGGTGCGGACGGGACAAAGCCTGGCAACTCCCCCCTCACCTGTATCCATCTATCACTTGCCAGGCTTAGTTCCACCGCCACCTCTTTTCCAGCTTTCTCAATATCATTAGGAAGGTCAGGGGTACTGCTTTCTTGATTTGAAATGCAGATGCAAGCAAAACATAAATGCAGCAATGATAAACAAATTAGAACTATACAGTTGTTTTACAACCCAGTATTTTCTATCATATATTGATATCACAAGCTTAAAAGGGAATTAAAATGACAACTGCAGCAAAAAGAGTAAACTGGCAAAAACATTGTTTTAAAAATGTTTTCATGTTTTATTCAATTGTTATGCTTAAAATTCAGACAAGTGTTTCTAAAACAGCACACTTAAATTGTAACTTAAAATTGGTATGTGTTATTAGATATGAATGGGTTTACTTCTCTGTGGAAAGACACGTTTAACCAAATAATTCAGTTCTGCTGAAATTTCACAAAATCATACTATATAGTTACTTTTAGTGTGTTAAAATAACATAAAAACCATGAAGAATCCTGGTTCATTTATGACCCAAGTTAATTTCAATGATTTCCCATTCAAAATGTAAAACCCAAACATAAGTATAATATTTTATACGACAGTTAAGTAATTATTTCGATGACAAAATTTTAAACATCGAATAAACTGTACGTAATTATTTACATAAAAGAGAAGTGTAGGATAAATAACTGCTAACTTTTATAACAAGTGACATTAGAAAAGCACCATTAAAGCCACTGTTCTGAACCATTCGAACCATACTTGTTCATACAAAAATATACCTGATCAAATCAGTTATTGAAACATTACGCCATTACTGTTATTGAATCCCTGAAAGATTAGAAATTATTCTCTTAGCATCAAATATTTCTTTGCAGGTCTCAAAGGACAGTGATTTTTGGTAACACTGATAGCTTCCTAGGCACATGATTACATAAGTCGGAAAGCTCCATTTTGGAACACCATCCAATTAAAGTGCGACTTCTTCTAAATTGCTTAGAAGGATCTCCAGTTGGCTCCTTACACCAACACACAAGTAGCTGATTTATATTTGTTTTTCAGATTACTTTGTATTGCCTTTGTTGTGTTTTGATCAGAGGAAATGGTGTCCCCTGTACCCTCTGCTGAACAGTTCAGATTGTTTTCATGTCCATCAGAGTTTTCTTTGGTTGATTCCTCAGACTTTGTTTTCCTCCACTGTATTTTTCCTTCAGTTTCTTTGGTGGAATTTCTCTTAAAAAATGTCAGCTGCAATTACATGGTGAAACTTCATTTAATTGGTTAAATTGACAACAGGTTAATACAATTTTAAAATCAATAAATATAATGCATAATATTTCAATCAATATGAATATTCACGAAAAAGAAACAAAGTGTTGATGGGCATGTGTGGGAACAAGTTGCAGAGTACCGGGAAAATAAAGAGTGAACTGAGCTGATGGGATTCAGATGCGAGATTAAGGGGTAGGTGGGCCAGATCAACCAGTCTCCTTCTCTGTCATTAATGTCTAGAATGCAGATTAACCATCTTTTTTGATGATTTGATCAATCCTTATTTGTCCTCCTGAATGTTTTTGTTACCTCCCTGGACTTAACTCACTAAAATTGTGTTCCACCTTCTACAGGTTAATGTAAAACTCAGCCAAATATCTGCTATCATTGTCCTGAAGTAAGAATTTCATTGTCCCGTTTGGGACATATGACAATAAAACACTCTTGAATCACACTCTTGCCTGGTCACTTATAATTCACATGTTCTCCGATCTATATTGGTAGTTGAATAAGCAACATTTCATTTACATTGTGTAGAAAGGACCTGCAAATGCTGATTTATATTGAAGATAGACAAAAAATGTTGGAGGAACTCAGCGGGTCGGGCAGCATCTCTGGAGAAAAGGAATAGGTGACTTTTTGGGTGAGAACCCTCTTCAGACCCTATCTGTCTATCTGTCTATTTTTATTTACATTTTCAGATCTTTCCTTGGCCTTGCCTTTTCATATCACAATTACCTCCTCTAAATCTACCCCAAAACTGTTCAATTGCATTTATTCACGCCTCCCCATTTCTTTCCACTCCAAGACCATATGACCTGGAACTCCCTCTCTGAACCAAACCTCTCTGCCATTCTTCCTATTCCTTTTTCCTCTTAAGATGTTCTCATAAAACTCTATTCTGTTCCTAAGCTTCTGGTCATCTGCTCTATGCTGTTTTATGCAACTCAACATCAAATTTCTTGATGGTAATACACGAGGATGCTTTTGGTGTTAAAGGCAGCGAAGAAACGCAGTTTGCAGTACTTCTTAAAAATAGCTGAAAGAAAATTAGAATGATGCCATTGGCCAGATATTTGACTTAAAACATTGTAACGAAAGGATTGTGGCGTCACATGATGGTCAGACCACTTACTGTCGAACTCTCATCAGTGGTTACGAGGACTGTCACGTGACGTCATGGGCTAAGGGGAGTGTCCTGCTACATCTGCAGATCTTACCTTGAGATCACCAGTCAACAGTTAGCTGAGCTCGAGTTAACACCCTCGCTCAGCAGCAGCAGCAATGACTCAATATGTTAGAGAGTCACAAAAACACATGTATGTCAAACTTTATTTAAATCTTTTTATTTGAATTTCACAGCAATTTGCATACATACAATGATAACAGACAGTGATAGTCACGACATAATTGTGCAACAGTATGTATGCGACCCTCAAACCCTTCCCCTTACCCCCCCTCAATCCACCCGAATCAGGTCGGAACCAAACGGGGACAAACAACACTCACATACGTACACATCCACACAAATACGATAAGATAAACGAAACAAAATGTACAAAAAACCCCCAAAAAACAACAAAAAAAAGGTGGGGGTGGGGGGGTTGAGGGGAGAGCAGCTGCAATAAGACAGAGCAGTGATAGAAGGCACTCAGTCCTCTTCCGAGTCCGGAAACAAGTTGAGAGAGTTAACAAGTTCCAGGAAAGGGTTCCATGTATCTAGGAATGTCTTGGTAGAGCCTTTGAGAGAAAACCTAAGTTTTTCAAGCTTTAAATTGTAGAGCACCTCCTTGATCCAGCGGGCATGTGTCGGGGGACAGGTAAGCCTCCAGTTAAGCAAGATCAGTCTCCGGGCTAACAAGGTTGTAAAAACCAGGACCCGCTTCAACGCAACAGAGAGGTTGGTGTTGGGGGGAGTACCAAAAATAGCTGACAGTGGGTTTGGAGGAATAGTCTGGCCAATAGGCTCTGCTTATCACGTCAAAAGCACTCCTCCAAAAGGCTGCCAGGTGGGGCAAGACCAAAACATATAGCTATAGTTGGCAGGGGATTGATTACATCTGTTGCAGGTTTCCTTGACAGCGGGGTATATCTAGAATAATCTTGCATTTGTGTAGTGGACTTTGTGAAGGACTTTGCATTGATTAGGCCATGACGGGCACATATGGGAGGAAGAATGGATCAGATCCAAGGCAGAGTCCCATTAAGTTTCATATTCGCTCACCCTCCCATGCAGCTTTTAATGAGGTATGAGGATTCAATATTACCGACCCTAACAAGTTATACAAAAAAGAGATGCATTTCTTCCGGTTGGGATCTAGAGCTAGGATGAAATCGGTCAGGGTTTCAGGGGGGCGATTTGGGAAGTGAGGGAATGTCTTCTTCACAAAATCCCTAATCTGGAAAAAACGGAAAAGGTGGGAGTTTGGGAGGTTGTAGTTGGATGAAAGCTCCGCAAAGGACGAAAAAATGCCATCCTTGTATAGGTTTTTGATACTACTGATACCATTACTATGCCAGGTTTTGAATGCGGAGTCTGTACTTGAAGGTTTAAAGATGTGATTTATAAATAGTGGGGTCAAGATGGAAGGGCCTTGTAAACCGACGTTTTTCCTGAGTTGACTCCATATCTTGAGCGAGAGGGAAGCAATTGGGCCTGCACCCACAGATGTTGTAGAAATGGGGAGTTTGGAGCATAGAACAGACCGCAACGGGAGACGTGAACTTGCCTTTTCCATGTGTACCTAGGTCGGTAGGTGGTCGCAATCATCATTCATCCAATACAGGATTTTTTGCAAGTTAGCTGCCCAATAGTATCGCCTAAAGTCAGGAAGTGCCAAACCATCGTCACTCTTAGGAGACTGTAGTATCGTCTTTCGAATTCTAGCCAGTTTGCTACCCCATAAAAATTTAGATATTCTCCTTACTAATTTATCGAAAAAAGATTTAGTGATAAGTATAGGGACGTGCTGGAAAAGATACAGGAATTTGGGTAGGACGACCATCTTGACCAGATTTATCCGGGCCGCGAGGGATAATGGTAAAACTGACCAGCGGTCAAAGTCTCTTTCAGCTTTCTCAACCAGAGGCAGGAAGTTTGTGCGGAACATTTCAGATATAGGTGTTGTGATAAAAACGCCGAGGTAGCGAAACCCGTCCTCCGCCCATTTAAACGAGGTTAAAGAATGAGGGAGCTGCTTAGCCAATGAGTTAATCGGTAATAGCTCACTTTTTTGGTAGTTAAGTTTATAACCAGAGTACGCACCGAACCGTTCTAAAATATTCGTAATCACAGGGAGAGAGCTGACTGGATTCGAGATGTACAGAAGCAGGCCATCTGCATACAATGAGACTTTATGAGTTGTGTCAAACTGTGTAATACCTTTAAAGCCGTTCTCTGAGCGTAACCAAACCGCCAAGGGTTCTATCGCAACAGCAAACAGGAGTGGTGATAATGGGCAACCCTGCCTGGTACCTCTCCGAAGGGGGAAGTGGGGTGACGTTTGTTTGTACTGAGGCCACCGGGGACGAGTATAATAAACTGACCCAAAGAATGAAACTATTGCCGAGGCCAAACCTGTCCATCGCCTCATATAGGTACCTCCACTCGACCCTGTCGAAAGCTTTTTCAGCGTCGAGGGAGACCACTATCTCCGGGGTCTCACTACTTGGTGAATGGATGATGTTAAGGAGAAGCCTAGTATTGTGGGAGGACTGTCGGCCTGGCATGAACCCTGTTTGATCTAACGAGATAATAAAGGGCATCACTTGTTGAAGACGGAGTGCAAGGACTTTAGAGAGGATTTTGAAGTCCACATTCGGGAGTGAAATTGGTCTGAAGCTACTACAAAGCAGGGGGTCGTTCTCCTTTTTAAGAATTAGGGAAATAGTAGCCCACGACAAGGTGGGCGGTAGGCGACGATGTAGAAACGCCTCATCGTACATATCTCTCAGGACAGGTGCGAGGAGAGCAGGGAAAGCTTTGTAATATTCTACAGTGAAGCCGTCAGGGCTGGGCGACTTTCCGCTTTGCAATGATGTGATGGCCGCTTGGACCTCAGCAACAGTTATGGGACCACCCAAGTCTCTCGTGGCTTCATCGTCAATTCGGGGAAACGTCATACTACGGAGCATGTCATCTGCAGTGGGAGGACAATCGGAAGCGTATAGTTCAGCAGCAAATGCTTCATTAATTCTAGAGGATCAGTGTGGATCTCCCCTAGGCTAGATCTAATGGCTGGAATTAGCCGCGAAGTCGCCTCGGTTCTGGCCTGATAGGCCAGAAACATCACAGCTTTATCAGCAGATTCAAAAACGTGTTGCCTAGATTTAAGCAGTCGTAGCTTGGCTTTATTGGTAGACGTGAGGTCAAAGTCTGTTTGTAACCTAAGGCATTCTTTATAAAAATTAGGGTCTGGGTCAGATGCATATTTGTCATCAATGTCCTTTACTTTTCGTAAAAGGTCTGTCATTTGGGATGTCTCGGCTCTTTTCAAGTTGGAGCCAAAAGAGATAAGTTGGCCCCTAATATAGGTTTTTGAAGCTTCCCAGAGTACACCTCTCTCTATGTCCGGCGAGTCATTCAGCTCAAAATATAAAATGATTTGGGAGTGCAAGAATTGCTTGTAGTGAGCCTCTGCTAGTAATGAGGAGTTGAACCTCCACTGTTTAAAGGGGTTAGTTCGTTTACGAAAGTGGAGATCGAGGGAAGTCGCAGCGTGATCTGATATCACGATACTATGATACTCGCTGGATTTGATTTTGGAGAGCAGTCCGTTATCTAAGAGGAAGAAGTCTATACGGTATAGGTGCAGTGCACGTGGGGAAAAATGAAAATAATTTAGTCGTGGGAAATGTATGTCTCCATGGGTCTGTGAGCCCAAGTTGTTTGGCAAAAGCATGCAAAGTCCTACCTGATTTAGTTAAAGTAGAGGCTTTGTTCGAAGATCTGTCCAGTATAGGGTCTTGGACCAGATTAAAATCTCCACCCACAATGATGTGGCGATTTTCAATGTTTGGGAGAGATGTAAAAAATGTGGTTAGTTGGGACCATAAATACTGGCCAATATGACAGGTGTGTCTAGCAGTTTGCCAGAAACCATGACAAAGCGGCCAGCAAGGTCCTCCACAGTTTTCTGTGGTTCGAACATAACGTTTTTACGAGTCAGGATAGCAGCACCCCTTGCCCTATCATTAAATTTCGAATGAAATAAGTGGCTAATCCTGCCACTCTTAAGCCGTGTTACCTCTCTGTTGCGAAGGTGGGTCTCTTGAATAAAAAAGATATCGCCCTTAGGCTGTTGCAAGTGGGCCAAGATCCTATCAGTCTTAGTAGGACCCCCCACCCGCCTCACGTTCCACGTGATAAATCTAAGAATGTCGTTTGTGTTGGCGATATTTAGCTATATCCAAGCGAGTGGGCAGAGCGCTGTAGTACTACAAGTTGAGACGGAAGAGCGCATCGAAGCCAGCTGTAAAGACTGGGGGTGTGGGTGGGGGGGAAGAAGTATAATTTTTTTAAATAAATAAATAAAAATAATAATATTTTAAAAATAATAAAAAATAAAAATAAATTTAAAAAAAAAGATACATACATACGTACACACACAACAAACAATCGGGACACATATCACTTAGCCATCTTTCAAACCTGAGTCCCCGGACCTGAGATCCCCAATGTCCCAACCGAACCTTGAGTGCCCATTGCACCAAGGTACGTTGTCCTCGCATCCGCATGGAGTTGTCCGATCTTAACTCCCAATATTTCCACCTCCCAAAGCAACAAAATCGCTCAATGTCAGTAAAGTAACATAAAATGAAATATAGTAATGATAACAATGATAATAATAATTAAAAAAAATAGAAAATAGAAATAAAGTAAAATAAACATAAATGAATGAATACAAAATTAAAATAATAGCCATGGTAGTTGTGCTACCAATGACATTGCTAACACTAATAGTAATAATAGTAGTGATGATAGTAATAATATGACAAAGTAAATTAACAAAATGGTGATACTAAATAAGTAAGCCAACGTATAAGTGAAACAAGAATAGCTTCCTTTGGTATAACATAGTATAACGTAAAGTTGACAAGGTATAAAGAAAGAGTTAGCATTAGAGAGATTAGCAAGTTGCAAACTGGGTTCTTGGATTAAAGCACAGGGCAGAAGAACATCAATTAAGTATTGTTAAACAAAACGCTGTAAGAACTAATTGGTGTAACACAGCCTTGACTATAATGAGTTCTTATCAGTCCCAGACAGTCCGCTATGAAGACTAATGTAAACAAACCGGTCGAATGCTGGCAACGAATGCTGCTAAAAGCAAGAAGGCAGAGATCGGATCACGAACCACAAAGTGGGTCGCTTAAGCCCAATTTTATAGCATGTGCAGGGGAAGAGCCTTTCAAGTATGATTACACATAAACATTATAAGGAAAAGTTGGTATAACATAGTCATGATTCGTGGTGAGTTCGTGGTGAGTTCTTACCGGCCTCATGTATTTCAGGACAGGAGTCTAGTATAATCAGCAAGGCCGAGCGCTAGTACTGGCTAGTTGCTAAGAGCAGTCAGGCTAAAGTTATGAGCTAAAGTTAGCCCATAATGTGACCGTAGGTTAACCGGGCCCCTGTGCCACTCGGATGTAGACGTACCGAGCGAAGTCAGTCATCTGTGGGTCCCGGTCTGCGTCGACGGTAAGATGAAACGAAATCCTGAGCGTCCTCGGGAGATGTTAACCGTTGCCTCTTTCCTTCCCCGGCCGTGATGAACAGCTTGGACGGATAATGAAGGGAGGGTTTGAGACCCAGGTTGTACAGCTCCTTCATAACCATATAACCATATAACAATTACAGCATGGAAACAGGCCCTCTCGGCCCTTCCAGTCCGTGCCGACCATTTGTTTTCCCCTAGACCCATCTACCTCCACTCAGACCATACCCCTCCATTCCCTTCCCGTCCATATACCTATCTACTTTACTTTTAAATGTTAAAATCGATCCTGCCTCCACCACTTCTGCTGGAAGCTCATTCCACACAGCCACTACCCTCTGAGTAAAGAAGTTCCCCCTCACGTTACCCCGAAACATCTGTCCCTTAATTCTCATGTCATGCCCTCTTGTTTGAATCTTCCCTACCCTCAATGGGAAAAGCGTACCAACGTCAACTCTGTCTTCATAATTTTAAAGACCTCAATCAAGTCCCCCCTTACCCTACTGCGCTCCAAAGAATAAAGACCTAACTTGTTCAACCTAACGTCTCGGTATGCGAAGCGTTGTTCAGCTATCTCGGGGCAGTAGTCTTCAAAAATGTGGATCGGGATGTCCTTGTACTTCAGCTTACCCCTCTGCCCCCGAGCCTCACGCACCACCAACTCGCGGATCTGGAATCTATGGAAGCAAATCACAACTGCTCTGGGTTTCTCACCAGGGCTTGGCTTGGCTGCTAGCGTACGGTGGGCTCGGTCTAGCTCCGGGGCAGTTTCCAGTGTGTGTTCGCCAAGAGTCTCGAGCAGGAGTTGAGAGAAAAAAGCTGTTGTTTGGGGGCCTTCGATATTTCGGCAACTCCTGCCTTCCAGGTCGATAAGCTTAGACTTTAGCTTGACGTTCTCTTCGGTCACCGTAGTTAGCATTGTCTCCATAGCTCGCATGTCTTGGCTGGTGGTATCGGCAAATGACTCTAATGACGAAAGACGCTGTTGTTGGTCTAGAATAGTGGTCTGGATATTGTCCAGCTTGAGTTCTGCCAGTAGCGATGCCTTGTGCTCTGTTAACATGGCTGCTAGCTGGTCGTCGAGTCTTCCGTCGTTGGCTCCTCTTTCTTTCCTCTGCCTGGCATCTTTGCGGTGTGGAGAGGTGCTGTCGATGGTGTTTAAATATTTATGGGTAGTTATAAAACTTAGGCTGAGCTATAATAACAGTTGAAGGTGAACAGATTGGGAGTGTGGAAAAGTGCGACTACTCCAGCATGTCGCCCCACATGTATGTCAAACTTATCTCACCGAATAAAGTAACCGTTTGATCACAAAGTTTGGATTCGCTACATTGGTGACCCGCGACGATCCAAATTGGGATTACGGATTTCTCCCGAGGCACGCAGCCGACCACCCACGTCTACAGTGGTGACTTGATGTCTGCAACAGGCCAGCCCTGCTGAACGACGCTGCCGCCACCCTTACATAATGCACGCCGCTGACGACCACCTGAACCCGCTCATGTGACTGGTTTCGGCATTCGCAGGCCGCCCGGGTCGATGGGCGCGATCCGGGCCTTGTTTGACCACCGGGGCTGAGAGGCCGCGGCTGCCGCCGTTCCCCCACCCGCTGCTGCAGGAGCTGCGAGTTTATCAGCCCCCCACCCCCGGCATCACCGGCACCGCCGCCCGCGGGCCCCGGGAGCGTGGAGAGAGCAGGCCCGCCCATCACCCCGCCGGCTGCTGCTCAAGGCCTAGCCTCCTGAATCAAGCTGGCTTACCTGGGGCAGCTGCCCGAAGGCGTTCTTCTGCTCCTCGCCTGCAGCGGATTTCTACGATCCCCGGCCGCTGGCTTCCCGTCCGGTTAAGCTGAGGTCGGCCCAACAGCGGGGTGGAGCTTTGGCCAGTCGTGCATCGGCGGTCCCGCGACGGATTCCCCGGCAGCTTCCAGTCTCTGCCGAGGGTGCAGCAGCGCAGCCGATCTCCGACGACACCGGCGACGGTGGGTGGCGTTCTTGCCTGCAACAGTGGACGAGGCCCGTTGATGCCGGCCGCTCCGCACGCATCCGGGAATTGCCTCAGTTGGCCGCCAGTAATGGCCGTCTCGGTCAGTTGCCAAAATGGCCGCCGCGGCCGGCCGGAAGTGACGCTCGACCTGCCCTGACCACCATCCACAGTGCCACCTTCCGGCCGGATGTTGTCTCTGCAGCCTGACTGCCATCAACAGCGCCACTTTAGGTCGGATGGTGTTACTGCAACCTCCAGTTTTCCAGCACAGCTTCTCATCAGACACTGGACAATGGGAACTTTTAGTTTTGGACTTGTTTGCTCACTGTAGCTCTCGGGACACGATCCCCAGCTGGTCGATGAGATGCGACTGTGCCTCGTCCATCCTGTGGCTTTTGCATTGGTCTCCTTGTACCCCTCAGCACACGGCCGGGATGGCCCACAGCCGGAGCGTCGACTGTGGCCGCGAGACCCATGGCCGGGGTGCCCCCGACCCACAGCAAGAGCCGCCCTCAACCATGCTTGCACAGCTTCTGGTAGAAGGTGAGCGCGTTCTATCCCTTTTCGCCTGTGGGTTTACGAGTTTTGGCTGCTGCGTTTCGTTGGCCTGTTCATTTTCCTTCCTCTGGTTCTGGTGGGTTCCTGTGGCGTCACCTGATGGTCAAACCACTTACTGTTGAACCCTCGTCAGTGGTTGTGAGGACTGTCACGGGCTAAGGGGAGTGTCCTGCTACATCAGCAGATCCTACCTTGAGATCACCAGTCAACAGGTAGGTGAGCTCGAATCAACACCCTCGCTCAGCACCAGCAGCTATGACTCAATATGTTAGAGAGTCCCAAACATACATGTATGTCAAACTCATTTCACCGAATAAAGTAACCGTTTGATCACAAAGTTTGGACTCGCTACAGGATAGCCCTAAATTTGATATTTTTAGAATGGCAAAAAAATGTAAGCACTGTTACTAACTAAAATATGAACAAACTACCAGACTGTTGCCTGGATTAGAGGGTTTCAGCTGGAGGGATAGGTTGGATAGTCTTGGATTATTTTCTCTGGAACATTGGTGGTTGAGGGTGACTGGATAGAAGTATATAAAATTACAAGAGGCATAGAAACGGTAGACAGTCAGAGGTTTTTTACCCAGGGTGGAAGTGTCCAACACCAGAGGGCACATCTATTAGGTTTGAGTTTAATGGAGATGTGCGGGGCAAGTTTGATTTAAACACAGAGAGTGGTGGGGGCCTGGAACAAACTGGCACGGGTGTTGGTGGAGGCAGATATGATTGTGGCATTTAAGGAACTTTTAGATAAGCACATGGAAGTACAGGGAATAGGGGGATGTGGATGGATCACGTACAGGCAGATGAGATCAGTTTAACTTGGCATCATGTTCAACACAAACATTGCGGGCCGAAGGGCACATTTCTGTGCTGTACTGTTCTATATTCTAAAATACTTTCTACTAACCTAATATTTCTTATTAAAGACTAATTTCTAATATCACCCCATCAAAGGCAGTGATAGTGTAATATCCACGGATTCACATTTTCAATGCGAGCACGAACAAAATGATTGAAGACAAACTTTGATCATGTTTCTCTGCTAAATTGTTGAAGCAAAGTACAAATATTGCAAATATGTGAAACATTCTTCGGCAGATGTTATATTACAAACAGTTATATTTTATCATTTTAAATCTGCCTACAGAATGCAAACTGATTTTTGTGAACACATGTAATATGCAGTAGCATTCCAAATGGTATTTAATGATGTTTTTATGCTATAATCAGTTGAATCCATATACCTGTACCATTCAATCTTTTTTTAAATTATATATACAGTGATCTTACAGGATTTCTGCAGAAATCATGTATCCAATAATTCATACTTTTACCATTTGACAGGCCATTTTGATATTCTTAAATAGTACCAATTTGTACACTTTTTAAGGCATATGTAATCTGAGAAATCCAGTTTCCCACTGTTGCTTCTAAAAATGTTCATCAGTTGGCTTTCTACTTATATGTATGTTTTATAAATAATATAATAATCAGTAAAATGAAAGAGAGAAGGAATGACTACTTACATTTTTAGTTCTAATGAATAAATCATTCGACTTGCTCTCTTTTAATGTTTTCACTTCTTCAGAACCTTTTGTGTTTTTATTTTCTTTTGCGTAATCTATTTCCTCTTTTTTCCCCAATATTTTTGAGTCCTCATCCTCATTTTCTTCTGATATTTTTGAGTTCGTATTATCTTCTGATATTTTTGTGTCCTTATTTTTTCCTGATATTTGTGTGTCCTCATTTGCTCCAGATTTTTCTGTAACTCTGTTTTCACCTGAGTTTTGTAGGTCTTCAATTTCTCCTACACTGTCTGCATCTTCATTTTCCCCTAAGCTGCCAGAATCTTCATTTTCTCCTAAGCTTCCAGAATCTTCATTTTCTTCTAAACTTTCTGAACGTTCATCCAACTCTGAACTTTCCGAGTCTTCATTTTCACCAAATCTTTGAGCATCTTCATTTTCTGCTGATATTTTCACATTTTCTTTTTTTTTTAAACCTTTATCAATACAAGAACAGTTATCAATACTCTTCATTAGTATTACATGATCATGACTTTAGCAAACATCATAACTTTAGCAAATATAGCTAAATTCTGCTTGTTGCATATTTTATTGTCATATGTCACATAAATTTATAGCCCTGTCACAATCTGCAACAAATCTGTTTAGAAGGCTTGCAACCTTCCTCCATCTCCCTCTTCCAAGCAAAACCAGTACAGATGACGATGGGAATATAACATATACCTATATGGGTTTCCGTAAATACAGCACTCAGCAGTGAAACTGAAGGTCTCCAAACCTGCAGGTTATTTTCTTGTTTTTTTAATGTAATATTCCCATTGCTTCATATCCTGTATTTTAAGTAGTGTAGATCATGGCCTATAGCCAAAATAATGAGATGAAGCAAAAATAAATAAACCCGTTTTTACAAAGAAAAATATCAGATGTCTCTGTGTTTTCTTGCCTTTTTTTGTGACATTTTTCAAGCCCTTTTCATCGAACCCTTAGGCTAATTTATACCAGAAAGATTACATTCATTTTGCAATTAAATAACTCTATATAAGCCAAATTCTGATTATGCTTATGATTTTTATCATTTATCACCTGATAAGATGGTTTTCTGATGCCCCCATGTTTTTGTAGCAGAACGTGAGTAGCAGAGTGACCGTTTTTATATTTATTATTTATTTTTTCATTGTTTATAATTTGTGTTTAAGCTTTCCATTGAAATAATAATTAGAGCCAGGATGTTTAGGCACTAAAAATCTCTGAATTAGGCAGGCAAAAAAGCATAATAAAATTACAAAAAAGGCACAAAAAAGGCATATATTGACAAAAAAAGGCATAAAAAAAACATTTATTTCCACCACCAAAATATGGTTGAAAATGATATTATAAAGGTATACTACATTAAATGACCAAAGTTGCCTGATTGCACATAATTACTAGCATTTTTTTCAAATTATCTGGTGTTAAACTATGCCGTCTGTCAGACAGAATATGCTTCAGTTGTGAAAAACATCTTTCTACCCCAGCTGAGGTCACTGGTGCATACCTGAAACAAGCTACAAACTCTATATTCATGTCGATATTTTGTGCATTACAACTACCTTTGAGAACTTTAGCTCTGTTTTGTATTTCTTCAAGATCTTTGTTAGCTAAAATCCCCCTCTCACATTTTCCTTGTATGTCTTTACCTACATCGCCAGGAACTTTAAGTACAAAGTACAGCAAATGAAGATGTAAACAACTGAGCAATAGTTGAGCTCTTTGACTTCTCCAATATTTCCGATGTCAAGAAACACTGCTTTGATGGTTGACCTGCCTCCAGTGTACCGATAACCACATATCTCCCCACATCATCAGTTTTGTCTCATCTATATATCCATATTTTGTTGCATGCAATTTCATCTCTAATTATCTGCACAACAATGCTGAAGTTGCTGTCAACATAATTTTTCCGTAATGATGACTCGCTTGGTATATGTTCCTCTGTGTATTTCCCTAAAAAACCTCTGAGAGATTTGTTTTCCAATTTCCACAGTGGAATTTCAGCATCAATGAATGCGTTGCACAGATCACTCGAAAACTCAGATTTGCAACTGGAGCCAGCAATAAATGTTGTGAGGAGACAAGTTTGTATATTTCCTACCTTCAGTTTCTCTGCCACCGACTTGTGTTTAGATATCTGTACATGCTGGGACATGAAATATTTCTTCTCATGATTCACTGATTTCTCACATGCTTTGCAAAACAGCACACAGTTGTCTGTAGAGAATATATCACTCCCGTACACTCACCAAATCGTTTAGTTTTTTTACAAGGCGTTGACTTGACTTTAGGCATTTTGACTCTTGCAGGGGTAGCTCCTACAGGAGCGGGGATGCAGACCTCTACAGGCAGGTCAAGTACAAGCTGAGAAGATGAATCAGAGATGCCAAGGAAAGGTACTCTGAGAAGTTGAGAAGCAAGTTCTCAGCAAATGATTCTTCTTCAGTGTGGAAGGGCTTGCAAGAAATCAAAAGCTACAAGAGGAAAACCTCCCGCTCCTTGGACAATCGTCAGTTGACCAACGACCTAAACGTTGGTTCGATAAACAGAAACTTAACCCTGGTACCCGCACACCCCATCCCCAACCAACACTTCACACCTACTCACAGCTTGCCTCCAGTCTGTAAAGACTGGACCCTTTCCCATGCACCCTTTTCCAATCACCACTTAAAACCCACTTACAACCGGGTTTCGCCCCGGTGGTGTATATTTTCTTGTAAGTTACGTTAAAACAGCAAGAAAAGGCTGATTTAGGCACTCAATCGTGAAAAGGGCATTATCTTCCTGAAATCATCAAAAAAGACATGAAAAGGCACGGCATTTATGGCAAAAGCCTGGCTCTATTAATAATGAATAGAACTTAAAATCATGAAATAAAAATCTTGTTTGCTCACCTATTTTAGTGGTCTCTCTGTAGTCCCCGTTGTGTAACATCGTCAATGCTATTTATAGCACTATAACTGGGTTTTTTTGCACTCGTCGCGATTTAAAAAAAAATTCAAACAACGCGATTATAATGACCCTGGCGTGATCTACGAGCCTCATGGTGGGTAAGGTGCTGACATTTTGTAAGGGAGCTTAGAAATCAGTAAGTGTCCCATATGTCTTATATGTCTTATAAATAAAAAAATATTCTCGTTTTTTAAAAATGTTTTGAAAGTATTACATTTTGGTCAAATATTGGTCGATTTTGATCATAAATAGCTCAAAAGGATCATAGATAGACCCATTCTTAATGATGTGGTATTTCATTATGATTTAATAACTTTCAAATTTGGCCACCCATGTCACAGGTTGGTATCCTTATTTACGGAAACATCCATATACCTATTCAGTGTGGATGTAAACCAGATTTTTCACCAGGGTCCATAATATCGTCACAGATTTTTCTGATTTCCTGATTCTGCATTTTTTATAAACATTTCATTTACTTCCAGTGTTTTACAGACAAAGTAAATGCCTACAACAAAGACATGCTCCAACTACATCATGGTTTACCATTCTGGAAATTGTATGACATAACAAAGGAGGTATTGATAACCGCTGTAATCAATTATATTTAATATTTCTGCCTCTTCCGACCATGGGTATGGACCTCCCCACAATCGAGGCGATCTGCAGGAGGCACTGCCTCTAAAAAGCATCAAATATCATCAAAGACCCACACCCCCTGTCCACGGTTTCACCAAACTGCTACTATTGGGAAGAAAGTACAGGAGCCTGAAAATCATGCCCTCCAGGTTCATGAACAGCTTTCTCCCATCAATAATCATGCTCAACTATTATGATCTGGCTGCCTGTGTGTAGCTCCCAGAAGTGGATCTGCAACCATTCATTAGGATCGCTCCACTATTTCAAACTCTAGTCCAACAGATTATCTCTATCCTGTATCCGTACACTGTGGATGGCTTGATTGTAATCATGTGTTGGCTTTCCACTGACTGGATAACACGCAGCAAACTTTTTCACTGTACCTTGGTAAACGTGTCAATAAACTACCCTATTAATTTATTTTACCTACTGATTAGTGTACATTTATTTGTACATTGTTGTGTAATGGGCCTTTGAAGCTGTAGCAAATAAGAGTTTCATTGTTCCATTGCTGGTACATATGACAATTAAACACTCTTGTCTCTTGAGTTACAACCATAGATTAATGTTGAATAACAGATTAAATTGTAATCTGTTTTACCATATAACAAAATAATTCATTTTTAATATACGTCAATAAAAGATTTTTGCTCACCTTGTTCATCTTTCTTTGATTCCGATTGATCTTTATTAATTGATGTTACCTTGTAAAAGACAAGTTGTGACAATTTTTAAATAATTGACATCCTTACCAACACGGTCTTAGTAAATTAAAAACAATGACGAATTATGATAAGTAATTTATTTACAATCAGTGTCCTGCACTGCCTAACATTGAATTGTGCAATCAAGAAGAAACCAGGATCTAGATTTTCTACAAGTTGTGGTAACTTACACCTATCTATGAACTAACATAAAAAAGAAAGCCCCAAAGAATTCTCATATACAAAACATGATATAAAATTCATACTCAAAAAATCTATGGTAAACAAATTGATTGATGGAAATATATCAATGAAAATATTTCCTATTTTTCTTGCGTAATATACAATATTCCCATATACAAAACATGATATACAATTCATACCAAAAAAATCTAAGGTAAGCAAATTGATTGATGGAAATATATCAATGTAAATATTTCCTATTTTTCTGAGCACAAACCGCATATTCAACCATGACGTCCAGTATTACTTGAGCAAAAGAAGAGTTGCTTCAGTTTTGCTGAACTATTCAATTCCCAGGCAACAAACAGTGCTCAACATTGGCCCTCTCTTATTAAAAAAAATACTGTATAAATTCTTCAGTCATCAAAGTTGTTGCCTGGTGCATTACGCAGTGTGTAGTGTGTTAATGCACGGGGAACGCTGGTCGGCGCGGACTCAATGGGCCAAAGGGCCTGTTTCCGTGCTATATCTAAACTAAACTGTTGTCTTCCCAATTACCTGATGTCCATCTGAACAACCCCATCTAACATCTACTTCAACCACATCTGCCCGCATCCCCTCATCCAGACCCGAAATGTCACCTAACCATGTTCTCTAGAGATGCTGCCTAACCCTATGTTACTCCACTACTTTGTATCCCTTTTTGTAAACCAGCATCTGCAGTTCCTTGTTCCTACAGGGAAAATTGGATTTTGGATTTATAGTTATTAGTTAAAGATTAATGGAGGAATGAGCTTGATATGCCAATAAATGGTTGTGGGCAAGAGCTTGGACAATACATAAAACATTATCATTTCATTTACAATAATGCTGGGTGAGGTTTCTTGATTTTTGTTTTCCCCTCAACCGATTGGACTTCTGCAATAATATAATAAAGGTTCCTATAACCAGTGTTCCCTCTAAGCTGTGCGCGTGTGCGCACACACACAAATTTTGAAACCAGCGCACAAAGAAAATTTATGTGCGCATAAAAGGATTTCCGCGGATTTTGAAATTCGAGAAAAATAAATCTCCGCTATAAAATTTCAAATGATAGTGGTGGGGAGGGAGGGGATGGGGGAAAAGGGAGAGAGGGGTGGACAGGAAATGGGAAATGGAAATGAGCGAGGGGGAGGAGAGAGGGGGAGGGGAGAGAGAGGGGGGGAGAGAGGGAGGAGGAGAAAGGGAGGAGGAGAGAGGGAGGTGGAGAGGGGAAGAGGTGGAGGAGAGAGGTGGAGGAGAGGTGGGGAGAGAGGGGGGAGGAGAGAGGGGGGAGGAGAGAGGGGGAAGAGAGAGGGGGAGGAGAGGGCGGAGGAGAGAAGGGGAGGGGGAGGACTTGTTACTGTGTTAAAATAAAGAACTGTTTCATTTGAAAAACGAAAGCATTCAAGAGTCTGTATGTCATAGACACTACAATGTTACCTAAAATGTAGTAATCAATAATTATACAGTACGATACAGTATATAATTTATACTTAATCATAAAAATCTCATAATCATATTGACTTTATTGTACAGTTTACGAAGATCCGTTTACAAAGACACCAGCAAAACCAAGGACAGCTCTGAAGATTTTTCCTGGTCCGAGAACACTTAATTATTAAGAAAGCACATCAGCGCCTCTACTTCCTGAGAAGATTACGGAGAGTTGGTTTGTCAAGGAGGACTCACTCTAACTTCTACAGGTGCACAGTAGAGAGCATGCTGACCAGTTGCATCGTGGCTTGGTTCCCCCGGAGAGGAAAAGACTACAAAAAGTAGTAAACACTGCCCAGTCCATCATCGGCTCTGACCTCCCTTCCATCGAGGGGATCTATCACAGTCGCTGCCTCAAAAAGGCTGGCAGTATCATCAAGGACCCACACCATCCTGGCCACACACTCATCTCCCCGCTACCTGCAGGTAGAAGTTACAGGAGCCTGAAGACTGCAACGACCAGGTTCAGGAATAGCTACTTCCCCACAGCCATCAGGCTATTAAACTTGGCTCGGACAAAACTCTGAACATTAATAGCCCATTATCTGTTATTTGCACTTAATCAGTTTATTTATTCATGTGTGTATATATTTATATAATGGTATATGGACGCACTGATCTGTTCTGTAGTCATGCCTACTATGTTCTGTTGTGCTGAAGCAAAGCAAGAATTTCATTGTCCTATCAGGGATACATGACAATAAGCTCTCTTGAATCTTGAATCATTTCAAATTATGTAGCTGGCCTATTGAGTTTTTATTGAAATAAATTTTGAATCACCATGTCAAATTCAAAGGATGCAAAGGGTGTGACACGCAAAAGAACTGTAAGCTGCTTTAAAGTTGAATGGCTTAATGAAATAGTAAAAACTGCTGCACCAAAAGCTCATGAGGTCACATATTTGCACAAGAATTCAGTGCGGACACACATTTGTAATAGCATTAAAAAATTGCACAATACAAGATTTCTGCGCACAGAAACTACTAAAAATTAGAGGGAACATTGCCTATAACCCAAAGTTTGGCTGGATGATTTGGAAATGCAACATTGATCAAAGCCACCAGCTTAATTAATATAACATTAGTGTGTTATTTTTAAAACATTGAAGTACATAAAATTTACAAACCAATCACACTGTGTTGTTCAGACCTTCCTCGAACTAACTAGATGTTGGGGATTAAAGCAATGTACACAAAGTAACTAACCTGCTCACTGACATCATTCTCCTCATCAATTTCTTGTACTATACTTGCTGTTTCTTCACTGTCATCCACCTCATGAATATTCCTTTCCTCTTCATCATCCTCACTTTTATTATTTTTTTCTTTTACCACATATACAACCTCTTCATTTTCATCATTCTGAATTTCCTCCATCTACAAAAGAAAATTAACTAATTTAACTTTATATTTCCACTCAAAGGGAAAGCTACGCTACTTGGTAACACTAAATGTTTGAGAATAACTGCTTAAGGAATAATATTTTTTAATATGCATCATATTTTTTTATCAAAACCTTATTTTAACATAAATGTAATTTTATGCTATGTCCAATTATGACATGTTAAATCATAATATTGTGTGCTGTGCAGAGAAATATCTCACATTAGCTTCAATAGAAAATGGTTGTAGAATATACATTTATCCCTTTGGAGTCAAGAAATGTAACAATGATATGATTTGATGTTGAACACATCCATGTTCACCAAGCATTAAAAGCTTGAAGAAGTCTGAAGACATTAAAAGTCTGAAGAAGGTCTTGACCCAAAACGTTGCCTATTTCCTTCACTCCATAGATACTGCCTCACCCGCTGCGATTCTCCAACATTTTTGTCTACCTTCTTAAGCATTAAAAGCTACTACACTGAGGCACTTTATGTAAATTGAAGCTCTGGTGCACAAGGTTCTGTATCCTTTCACCTTAGTGCCTTTAACCTCTAGAGATACAGCATAGAAACAGGCCCTTCGGCCCACCGAGTCCGCGTCAACCAGCGATCACCCCATGCACTACCACTATCCTACACAGGAGGAAACATTTACAGGTTAATTAACCTACAAACCTGCATGTCTTTGGAAGATGGAAGAAACCAGAGCACCCAAAGAAAACCCATGGTATCACAGGAAGAATGTACAGATTCTGTACAGACAGTATCCGTAGTCAGGATCAAACCTGGGACTGAGGCATCAACTCTACCGCTGTGCCTTTGTGCCGCCCCGCCTGTCTATTAAATGGCCCTACATGTACTAGATACAGGCACGTGCCGTCAGGGTAAGCAAGGTAGGCACTGCCTACCCTGACTAATAGTAAAGGCCTGGGAGAATTATGCCTATCTAAGAGATCGATCTCTTAGGTTGGCATAATTCTCCGTGCCTTTCAACCGCAGCGCTTGTAATCCTTGAAGGTCTGTGCAGCCCACGTGCCGTCAGCTCTGCTACAAGCCGTCAATTTAAAGCGGGGCTGAAGGCAGCTGAAATTCTGCCTTTGCAGTACTGAGCATGTGCAGCAGCCTTCTGCGCATGCGCAGCACAAGTTTCTTGGCGGGATTTTCAAATATGGATTTTAAGAGTATCTTAGGAACCAAAGAGTGAAGAATGGAGAATGTACCAATAACATGGCAAGTACATTTCTTGGTGCTTTATGTTTTTAAATACTGTATTTCCCGGGGTGGGTGGGGAGGGTTCCTTTCACAGTGTTTGGGGAGTCTGGCCAGGGGTAAAGTTGCGGGGAGGGCAGGAGCCTTTTGAAGGAGGGGATCGGGGCCAGTAACCCACTTGCGACGCTCCGGGCACAGAGCCACCCCATTGTGGCCGGGGAGTGAATTAGCTTGGGTGGCTGCCACAGCGCTCCGGGCACGGACAGCAGAACTGGCCGTCACTTCAGAGGAAGGAAGCAGCTCGGGTGACTGCGAGTGGCCGCTGGGACCAGAGAGCAGAACCGGCTGCCACTTCAGCGACTCCTGCTGGTCCCCGCTCACCTCTGGCAGTGCTCTCCATCTGAACACCTCTCTCCTGCCGCTCGCCGGCCGGCTTTCCGCAAATCCTTAAATTCCGACAGCGCGCTCAAGGGACCAATTGAGGTTACTCGGCTGTAGGAATTTAAGGATTTGCGGGAAGCGGCTGATATGAGCGGCAGGTGAGAGATGTTCAGACGGAGAGCACTGCCAGAGGTGAGCGAGCCAGCAGAAGGCGCTGAAGTGGCAGCCGGTTCTGCTGTCGGGTTCCAGCGGCCGCTCGCAGCCACCCGAGCTCCTTCCTTCCCCGGAAGTGGCGGCCAGTTCTGCTGTCCGTGCCCGGAGCGTTGCGGCACCCCCTCCTTCTCAACGCTCCTGCCCTCCCCGTATCTTTAACCCCTGGCTCTCCACACACTGTGAAAGGAACTCTCCCTCCAATTGGACCCTTGAATTAGTATTGTCATTCAATAAGATGACAACTGATTCAACGTCCTGGTGTGCTCCCGTTTTTCCCACCATCTCTCCACCTGCCTTCATCCTCCGTCCCCCACCCATTCAGTAATTAAAAAATGATTTAGAAGCCTTGGGAAAATTGAATTGTTACTTATTTTTATTTTTTACGGAGAACAATCTGCGCATGTGTGGTTTAAGTTTTTTGTTAAAAAGCCGACTGACTGCCTACCTTGAGTAATTACTCACGGCACGTGCCTGGCTAGATATGAAATATCTTCTGTTTGGCATGATTTCTATTTCTTCTTAGTTATTATCCATGCACATAACTGTTTTTACTTGCCTTCATCGTGAAATAGCGAATAGAAATAGTGCCTTTTACAGGTAATTTCAATCAGATCTGTAACATTTTAATATTTCCACAGTTTGATTTAATGCACAATTCCCAATTAAGTACTTCATTTCTGTATAAATCCCTGATAATGAACTGTCTCGGAAGTTGTGACGGGGCCTGAATGCAATCGCCTACTACGAGGCGAAATCAGGAGGCAGCTCGAATGTCAGCGAAACATCACTCCATGATGAGCTCAATGCGTTTTACGCACATTTTGATAGGGAGAACACCGATGTGCCTTCCCGAGCCCCCATTCGCTGTGATGCTATTTCAGTCTCAGTCACAGTGGCCGACGTCAGGAAATCCTTCAGAGGGGTGAACCCTCGAAAAGGCCTGGACCTGATGGTATACATGGTCGTGTTCTAAAAACCTGTGGGGACCAACTGGCTGGAGTTTTTATGGACATTTTCAACCTCTCACTTCTGAGTTCTGACGTCCCCATCTGCTTCAAAAAGGCATCAATTATACCAGTGCCCAAGAAGAGCAAGGTGACGTGCCTCAATGACTATCGACCTGTGGCACTAACGCCTGTGGTGATGAAGTGCTTCGAGAGGTTGATCATGGTGCAAATCAACTCCTACCTCGACAAAAACCTGGACCCACTGCAGTTTGCTTACCGCCACAACAGATCAACGGTGGATGCGATCTTGCTGGCTCTCCACTCCACTCTGGACCACTTGGACAACAAAAACTCATATGTCAGGCTGTTATTCATCGATTACAGCTCAGCATTTAATACTATCATCCCCTCCAAGCTGGTTACCAAACTCGCAGAACTGGGTCTCTGCGCATCCCTCTGCAATTGGATCCTCGACTTCATCATTCACAGACCACAGTCTGTTCGTATTGGTGGAAATGTGTCAGACTCGATAACAATCAGCGCGGGAGCACCTCAAGGCTGCATGCTCAGCCCCCTGCTGTACTCTCTCTATACTCATGACTGCGTAGCTGGTCACAGTGCGAACTCCATCATCAAGTTCGCTGACGACACCACTGTTGTGGGACGTATCACTGATGGGGATGAGTCGGAGTCCAGAAGAGAGATCGAGCAACTGTCCATATGGTGCCAGCACAATAACCTGGCCTTCAACACCAGCAAAACCAAGGAACTGATTGTGGACTTTGGAAGGAGTAGGATGGGGACCCACAGTCCCGTTTATATCAACGGTTCGATGGTTGAAAGGGTCAAGAGCTTCAAATTCCTGGGCGTGCACATCGCTGAAGATCTTTCCTGGACCGAGAACACAGATGCAATTATTAAGAAAGCTCACCAGCGCCTCTACTTCCTGAGAAGATTACGGAGAGTTGGTTTGTCAAGGAGGATTCTCTCTAACTTCTACAAGTGCACAGCAGAGAGCTTGCTGACCGGTTGCATCGTGGCTTGGTTCGGCAACTTGAACGCCCTGGAGAGGAAAAGACTACAAAAAGTAGTAAGCACTGCCCAGTCCATCATCGGCTCTGACCTTCCTTCCATTGAGGGGATCTACCACAGTCGCTGCCTCAAAAAGGCTGGCAGTATCATCAAGGACCCACACCATCCTGGCCACACACTCATCTCCCTGCTACCTTCAGGTAGAAGGTACAGGAGTCTGAAGACTGCAACAACCAGGTTCAGGAATAGCTACTTCCCCACAGCCATTAGGCTATTAAACCTGGCTCGGACAAAACTCTGATAACTAATAATCCATTATCTGTTATTTGTACTTTATTAGTTTATTTATTCATATGTGTGTATATATTTACATATGGTATATGGACACACTGATCTGTTTCGTAGTAAATGCCTTCTATGTTCTGTGTGCTGATGCAAAGCAAGAATTTCATTGTCCAATCAGGGACACATGACAATAAACTCACTTGAACTTGAACTCTACTAAGGATAGACACAAAGTGGCTGGAGTAATTCAGAGGGTCAGGCAGAATCTCTGGAGAAAAAAGATGGGTGGCTTTTTGGGTCGGGACCTTGGGTCAAACGAAGAAGTTCTGAAGGGTCCTGAACCAAAACATCACCCAATCTTTTTCTCCAGAGATGCTACCTGACCCCCTGTGTTACTCCAGCATATTGTGTCCAACTTCAGTATACAGTGCCCTCCAAAATGTTTGAGACAAAGACCCATCATTTATTTATTTGCCTCTGTACTCCACAATTTGAGATTTGTAATAGAAAAAAATCACATGTGGTTAAAGTGCACATTGTCAGATTTTAATAAAGGCCACTTTTACACATTTTGGTTTCACCATGTAGAAATTACAGCTGTGTTTATACATAGTCCCCCCCCCCCCCATTTCAGGGCACCATAATGTTTGGGACACATGGCTTCACAGATGCTTGTAATTACTCAGGTGTGTTTAATTGCTTCCTTAATGCAGGTATAAGAGAGATCTCAGCACCTAGTCTTTCCATCATTTGGTTTGGAAACTGCTCTGCCCAGGACAGGAAGGCTCTGCAGAGAGTAGTGCGTTCGGCCGTACGCACAATGGGAACTACACTCGCCCCCCTGCAGGAACTACACATCAGAAGATGCAACTCCAGAGCCAACAAGATCATGGGAGACCCCTTCCACCCCAGCAACGGACGGTTCCAGCTGCTACAGTCGGGCAAACGCCTCTGTTGCCATGCTGTGAGAACAGAGAGGATGAGAAGGAGTTTCTTCCCAGAGGCCATTAGGACTGTAAACTCCTATCTCACCAGGGACTAACTGTACTGTACCAATTTACTGTTGTGTGGTGTCTTTTTTAAATTGCTGTTTTTTCTTTTTTTTCCTCCCACAAATATATATGTGAGTGTGTGATTCTGTTCCATTCCGTTTTGTCGGGTTTTTTTGCACAATCCGCAAGCATTGCTACTTTTCATTTCACTGCACATCTCGTACGCGTATGTGACGAATAAACCTGACTTGACACCTTTGGAAACTTTTATTGCTGTTTATCAACAAAAGTTGTGCCAATGCAAGTCAAAGAAGCCATTATGAGACTGAGAAACAATAAAACTGTTAATGACATCAGCCAAACCTTAGGCTTACCAAAATCAACTGTTTGGAACATCATTAAGAAGAAAGAGAGCACTGGTGAGCTTACTAATAGCAAAGGGACTGGCAGGCCAAGGAAGATCTCCACAGCTGATGACAGAAGAATTTTCTCTGTAATAAAGAAAAATCCACAAACACCTGTCCAGCAGATTGGAAACACTCTTCAGGAGTCAGGTGTGGATTTGTCAATGATCACTGCCCGCAGAAGATTTCATGAACGGAAATACAGAGGCCACACTGCAAGATGCAAACCACTGGTTAGCCGCAAAAATAGGATGGCCGGGTTACAATTTGCCAAGTGGTACTTAAAAGATCAACCACAGTTCTGGAAAAAAGTCTTGTGGACAGATGATATGAAGATTCACTTATATCAGAGTGATGGCAAGAGCAAAGTATGGAGGAGAGAAGGAACTGCCCAAGATCCAAAGCATACCACCTCATCTGTGAAACACGGTGGTGGGGGTGCTTTGGCCTGGGCATGTATGGCTGCTGAAGGTACTGGCTCACTTATCTTCATTGATAACACACTGCTGATGGTAGTAGCATAATGAATTCTGAAGTGTATAGATACATCCTATCTGCTCAAGTTCAAACAAATGCCTCAAAGCTCATTGGCCGGCGGTTCATTCTACAGCAAGACAATGATCCCAAACACACTGCTAAAGCAACAAAGGAGTTTTTCAAAGCTAGAAAATGGTAAATTCTTGAGTGGCCAAATCAATCACCCGATCTGAACCCAATTGAGCATGCCTTTTATATGCTGAAGAGAAAACTGAAGGGGACTAGCCCCCAAAACAAACATAAGCTAAAGATGGCTGCAATTCAGGCCTGGCAGAGTATCACCAGAGAAGACACCAAGCAACTGGTGATGTCCATGAATCGTAGACATCAAGCAGTCATTGCATGCAAAGGATATGCAACAAAGTACTAAATATGACTACTTTCATTTATGTGACTTTGCTGTGTCCCAAACATTATGGTGTCTTGAAATGGGGGGACCTATGTATAAACACTGCTGTAATTTCTACATGGTGAAACCAAAATGTATTAAAATGGTCTTTATTAAAATCTGACAATGTGCACGTTAACCACATGTGATTTGTTCTATTACAAATCTCAAATTGTGGAGTACAGAGGCAAATAAATAAAGGATGGGTCATTGTCCCAAACATTATGGAGGGCATCGAATATCAGCATCTGCAGATCCTTTTGTGCACATTTTGTTCTGCTAAAGAAATGCATTAAAGAAGGGGGGGCTTTCCTAGATAATTTTATTTTGGTCCATAACCTAAGAATTAATTCACTGGCATAGTTCAGGTAAGTATTTACTTCCAAAGAAGGATTTTTATTTCGTTTTGGTAGAATAAACTATTATAGTATTCACAATTAGCTGACAGGAACCCTAGTTCTCAAAGCTACTGCATCACCTCAGGCAACACCTTCCTGATCTTGCTCATGGATGGTCAGCTGAGACACATTTTCTGACAGAAGCTGCTAAGCTGGCTGGAAAATCAACCTTACAAGAGGTTCTCAGTGGGGAAACTGGCCTATTTCCATTAAAGTTCACAGTTTAATAATGGTCTGCTTCTTCAGTGGGTTTTTGCATGTGGAATGCCAAGATTAATAAGTAAAATCTACACAATAACTCCTTTAAGATAGGTTAGCTCTATTTTAAACTTTTGAATAATAGCCTTGTAACTTTTGAATATCCAAAGCTAATTAGACCAAAGTTCACTAATCTGTTAAAATCCTTTTCAAGTCTGAGATCAAACTAATACACATTATTACAACACCATTAATGCTAATGATTTTTATTTCTAGTGAGGCTATACTGCATACAGTATAATGTGCAGAAATAAAAAATCAGAACCACGATCTCTCGAAGCACAGAAACATAGCTACTCCGTGACGTACAAGATGCCCATCTAATTTAGTCCTATTTGCCCAGATTTGACCATTAACCTTCTAAACCTTTTAGACGAGAGATACAGTGCAGAAATAGGCCCTTCAGCCCACCGAATCTGTGCTGAACAGCAATCACCGTAATCTAACACCAACACTATCCTACACACTAGGAACAAATTACAATTTTTTTACCAAAGCCAACCAATCTACAAACCTGTACATCTTTGGAATATGGGATGAAACCGGAGCACCCAGACAAAACCCACACAGTCACAAGGAGAACGTACAAACTCCATACAGACAGCACGCATAGTCAGGATTGAACCCAGGTCTCTGGCCCTGCAAGACAGCAACTCTACTGCTGCGCCACTCTGCTGCCCATATTCTTATCCAAATGTCTTTGAAATGTTGTTGTAGATATCTTTAATATTCCTCTGGCAGCTCAACCCATATACCCATCACCCTCTGTGTGGATGAGTGGTCTGTCAGATTGTTATTACATTTTTCCCCTCTCACCTTAAATCTATGTCCCCTAGCTCGTGATTACCCAACCCTTAGAAAAATAGACACCTATCTATGCCCCTCATGATTTTATACACCACTATAAACGTGCTTCTCAATCTCCTATGCCCCAAGGAATTAAGTCCGAAGCTGCCTTGTCTACCTTATCGAGCACTCTATCAATTTTCTGCCTTGCAACTCTGCCTCATTACTGCTTTGGACTCCACCCACTGCCGATCAAAAGTAAAGAAGTGCACAGCACTAAAAAATATGCCTGCCAGAATATTGGTCACCATCCAGTTCAGGTGCAACCTGTCCTAGTATGAGTCACTGTCATTGTCATAGAGCATGGAAACAGGCCTTTCAGC
Source organism: Okamejei kenojei (assembly GCA_035221665.1). Lineage (NCBI taxonomy): Eukaryota > Metazoa > Chordata > Chondrichthyes > Rajiformes > Rajidae > Okamejei > Okamejei kenojei. Next base: position 29,978,912 of record CM069142.1, read on the forward strand.
CCAATCTCTCCATGCCGACCAAGGTGCCCCAGCTACACTAGTTCCGTCCACCCGAATTTTGCCCATATCCCACTAAACCTTTCCTCTGAATCGCTTCTGCCCCAGAAAAGATCCCAGTGATCCAAAAATCTGAATTTCTGCCCCAGCACCAAATCTTCAGATATGCATTCATTTGAAAGATACTGTAGACACAAAGTGCTGGAGAGGGTCAGGCAGCAGCTCCGGAGAAAAAGAATAGGTGACATTTCAGGTTGAAACCCTTCTTCAGACTGAAACTAGAGGTGGGGGAATGGGGGCTACTTACTGCAGATGTTGAAGGAGCGAAGCCTTCTCAAAAAGTACAGCCGGCTCTGTCCCATCTTCTGTAGGGCCTCAGCGTTCCTGGACCAGTCCAGTTTACTGTCCAAGTACACTCCAAGGTATTTCTACTCCCTGATAAACTGCACATCCACACAATTGATGGAGACAGGGGACGGGGGTGTTCCTCTCCTCCTAAAGTCCACCATTAACTCGTTAGTATTGTCACTGTTGAGCTGCAGGTGAGTCAGCCTACACCATTCAACAAAATCGTTGACTACACCTCTGTATTCAGCTTCCCGCCCATCACTGATCCATCCCACAATTGCAGAGTCATCTGAAAACTTCTGCAGGTGGCAGGAGTCCGAGTTATATCTGAAGTCCGAGATGTAGATGGTGAACAGGGAGAGTTTGCTCGCTAGCAGCGCAGGCCGGATGGTGTTAAAAGCACTGGAGAAGTAAAAAAAACATGACTCTCACAATGCTTCCTGGCTTATCCAGGTGAGCATAGGAACGATGGAGCAGGTGAATGATGGCGTCATCAACCCCCATCTATGTTTGGTGATGCTCTCAACATCACAGATCTTCCTGGGTATGTCAGCTCTAGTCCCAATTCTTTCATTTGGTCAGTCGAGACCTGCAGCTGGACATTTCCCATTGTTACAGGCACCAGGGACACTGGAAGATTTGTTGATTCCCACAAACTGGCAGGGCTGCAGGAATAAAATGGGGAAATGGGACTGATCAGATCCACAAACAGCCATTGGACTCAATGGGTCAAATGTCCTCAAAAGTCAGGAAGTAAAAAGCTTCAGTTTGAAATTGACTTATTATCATTTTACTGAGAATATTTAAGAATGGGATATTAAAGGTAGAAGCCAAAACCTAATAAATAAACTGTAGTAAACTGAAGTAATCTCTTTAACTTTGTCAAGATATTTTGAAAAAACCTGAATCTGACCAGAAATGTACAAATACTTTTCTTTGGGAAGATGTGAGGTAAGGAAAGAGTTATTAAGCAATAATACTTTAAGATTCATTTAACACAAGGTAGTGTTAAATACACTGGAGTAGGTAGCACCAACACAGGGAAGCACTGACAGCAATTTCTGTTTTTCTGCATTTAACATTACCTGTGCATGTGCCAGAATTTCCTTTCAGATTTCCTCTACTCACTAATAGTGAATACTGATAGTTTCACTGTTAGTCTCATTGCAGATCATGTGCCAATATTGTCATCTATACTTCACTATGGTAATGTATCCACTATGAACCATCTGTGAATGGCATTAAATAACACATACTACCAAGCCTATTGTGATGCATGAGAACTTTCCTTTTGGCAACTTAACCATCAATGGAAAATCCCTCTTCCAAATAAGGACAGACTGCGTTCAATCTTGCGAAAATGACAGCTGCTTATTTCCCACAGTTTATTTAATCTCCTACTTCCCAATAAGAGGTTATTAATTTGTTTGTGCTTGCCCTCTCTTCTGGTGCTATTATATCCTATAGGTGCACTGGAAATTGTCCTGGCACATATAACAATGGTTCTGAATCTGCATCAGAACTAGCTCCTGGGATGGTTATATATTTCAGAAAAACACAAGAACTCAATAAGGAAAAAAACTGTAAATGCTGGAAAACTGAAAGAAAACACAAAAAACTGCAAACAAGGAGCAAACCAGATATCTGTGCAAAAACAAAAATAGTTGATGTTTCACATTAGTGTCTCCTTGTCAGTGTTGGTCTGATGAAGGGTCTCTGGCCAAAACATTAATTGGGTAGTTTACAACCAAACTATATGAATGCTGAATTCTCCAATTTTAGATAACTTCCAAACAACATCACCACTCCCTCTTTTCCCTCCGCCTCTCTCTTCCCTGTGCCCCTCCTGGACTGGTAACCATTGCTCCCCTCCATGCCCACCTTTCTTCCTTCCTCTGACTCCAGATTTCTCACATGTTTAATCATATCATCTCTGGCCTTTGTCCAACCATCTGCCTTTCAAAAGAAAATCCATCACCTGTATCCAACTATTCCTCCCTCAACCCAACAAGTCACATATCCATGTTCTCCAGAGATGTTGCCTGACCCACTGAGTTACTCGAGCACCATGTGCCTTTTTTTGTAAACCAGTATTGTGTCTACGTCAATTTTGTTTCTGTCTCCACAGATGCTACCCAATTTCCTGAGTGCTTCCTGCATTTACAGATTTTTTTAGTCAATAAGAGGTAATTGTAGTGAAAAAGAAATATTATCATATGGGTAATGTTTTTCTTAATTTTAACGTCAAATTTTTCTCCTGACCAACTATGTTATTCCAAACATTTCAATTCAACTTATAGAAATAGTATTCAGTGGAAAAACAAAATAGTCTATTCAATATTTAATTTTAGCAAATTACCACACTGGCAGCTTTGACAAATAAAGACCAGTGTTTTCAACCATCATTCATGAACAAGAAAATGTAATTCCTGCCACAATTAGGTGAAGAATTATTTTTGTAAATCCATCATGGCATTAAATTATTCAACACAGATCAGCTATGCTTTCTTTATTCTCCCTAGATTTGACAAATTGCTGCACATGTTGACCGACAAAGATGAATAGGTTCAAATTTCATTGTTGAAAAATAGTTGATACCATGAAAATCCTTCAGACAATAAAAAATGGTACGCAGGATAGGTCATCTCACTCCTTGAGCCCGCTCTACCATTCACTAAGATTATGGCTGATCTGCAGTAACTGGTTCTATTTTCCTCTCTAATCCTAGATCCACTTTCCTCTCTAAACCTAAAACCTCAATTCTGTATCGTATAAGCATTTCTCAGAGTTGAATGTACATAATGATTTGCTTTCCATGGCCCTATATGAAAGTAGAACATTCCAAAGATTCAAAACCCTCTGAAACAAAAAAAAATCATCCTCACTTCTGAAGTGTCTAAATCTTTCTACTGAGACCATGCCCACCAGTTCTTTACAGATTGGAAATGGGCAAGGACTTAGCTTTTGTTCTTTCTTCCATTGATTCAGCTTGACATCTTTGCTATAACATGGTGATCAAAATTGAACACAATACTCTAAATGTGGCCTCACCAGCATCTTATGTTGCTGTAACATGACTTCTCAACTTCTATACTCAATACTCTGCAGTAAACTGCAGAGCAATCTTGTGGCAAATAATTGCATTGTTCTTGAGATATCTGCTAAAACCAAAAACCCATATTAGCTCCAGACCATGAAAAAGCTATAAATCCCATGAATCTATCAATTCTGAATAGGTGCATGTTTATTCCTACAATGAGATGGAAGTGGATGCAAGTCATTGTTTACGGTGTTTTGCAGCAATCTTTTGTGACCATGGTTTAAAAGGCGACCGAAAAATTCAGATCATTTTCTACACATTGGTTTATTTTTCTGTCCAATAGCACTGAGGGTTACATTTTATCAAAAGGCTTCCACTAATACTTACGTTATTAAAAGCAAAGCACCATGCTTAATGCGCATAATTTCTAATTTGTTGGCTGCAAGTTCTAATTCCATGATCTCACATATAAAGAAGGAGAATGAAGATGAATGCATACCAAGCACTTAACTCAGACTCCATTATTTAAAGTCATTTTAAATTGGTTTCGACTATGCAAATGAGGTTCTACAGAAGTTTCACTAGACACGTCTTTCCATGGGCTTGGTGTAGAATCAGATATGCATTGCAACAGAATTGTGCTGTGAATTGGATTAAAGATGTTCTCTCCCAATGTCTTGTAACCACTGTAGTAGATCATCCTAAATGGTCATCCACAGTATAATTTCTTTTTTCATCATTAAGGATTTATAAGTCTTCAGTTCTCATTTGTTTCCAGACAGTACGAAATTAGTAGGCGATGAATCAACTCTTATTCCATTCATGTTAACACATGTACGGTCCATGGGTTTACAACACCCTGGTGTATAGGTTCTTCTGTTTGCAGCTTCTGAATTAGAGGGTATTCATTGTGGACATTGGACTTTGGAACTGTTACGTTATAATGCTAAGAATTATATTTGCACTCTGTATCTTTTTCTTCACTCTACTTGTGTCGTCTTTCTGCTGGCTAGACAGCATGCAACAAAAAGCTTTTCATTGTACCTTGGTACACGGGACAATAAACTAAACTATTGTATTTGAGTTTGACTTAATTGTATCTATAGATAGTTTTACCTGATTTTGATTAGATAGCATGCAAAACAAAGATTATTACTGTGTCTCAGAACACATGTCGATAATAAATCTAAACCTGCTGGATAAAATTGAATTTTCTTGCTGTGTTGGAGGTTGAAGGGATACGTAATAGAAGTATATAAAATTATGAGAGGTATACATAGGAGGGTCAAATTTTAAACAAGAAGTGCAGGGCAAGATTTCTTTTAAACAGAGTTCTGGGTGCCTGGAACACATTGTCAGTGGTGGTGATGGAGGCAGATACGATAGATGCATTTAAGAGGCTTTTAGGCACATACATATGCAGGGAATGGAGGGATGTGGATCACATGTAGCAGGGGACATGCGTGTAACTTGACATCATGCTCGGTACAGACATTGTGAACAGAAGGGCCCGTTCCCATGCTGTACTGTTATATGCTCTTATGAATTAAAGAAATGAATCTTTGAACCCATGAGCAAAATTCAAGTGACAAGCGTGTATGTATAAAAACATGAATATAGAAGTTTTCAAAGTAAGGTCAGAAACAGTGAAGACAATTAACAATCTAAGAAATCTTGAGTTTTAAGATACAAGATTTCACTGCAATAAATCTTTTTCAAATTAGGGAAAGAGCAGCCTAAACAGATTTCAAAACATAAAGGAAATTTAAATGGTATGTATAACATGCAGCAGATTCAAAAACCTCCCTATTCTGGGCCCCTGCTGAAATTTCATTTCACCACCAAGTTCCTCGAACTACGCAGAATCATCTAACAATATAACATGAAGCGACTTGACACAGAGCATTTCTTTCTTCCTGGAATAGGATTTATGCACTTTGAAAGATACAACAGCCAATGGAAAAATGAATGCATTGACATAAACTGAAATAAACCTAATGTTTCAAGCCATTTCTGTACGACAATAGAAATGCTGCCAATTTGACATGATGAAACCACAGGACTTCACTTACTGACAAATACAACAAATGTCACGTGTCAAGGATCAGCTGCATGAAACAAACAATATCCCATTATATCGTCAGATTATTTTATTTTGGCATTCAAACAGTGTGCAGTTAATTCTCCTATTGCAGCTGCCAAGGAAAGCTTTACGGCTTAATTGTATTGTTTTCACTGGAGACCAAAGTATTTATTCAACCTTTCCTGTGGACTTATAAATTTAGCATCTGATAATGTAAATCCTAGCAAAGCACATCCCTATAAGTAACAGCAAACTGTAGTTGTTCAAAAATATATTTTCAAATCACCAATACAGGTACTTCCCGATTTACACAAAAGGCGACTTGCGTAAACTCGTACTTACGTAAATAATTCTGTACTGAGTCCCTAGTGCAATCAAGGCAGTTTGTAATTTATACAACACTATACGGTCACTCACGTTTTCATCAGAACCAAGCCAGCAATGGCGGCAGTACTTACCCAGAAGGCTGTGTGCCACAGAAATTGCCCCAGATGGAGACAGCACTCCGCTGAGACAGTTAATACTCTCAGTGATGGACACAAAGTGCTGGAGTGACTCAGTGGGTCAGGCAGCATCACTGGAGAATATGAACATTTCGGGTCAAGATCTTTCTTCAGTGTCAGTGAGTTATTTTGGGCCGGAGATGGGGATGGGGATGGTGATTCTGACGTAAATTGGTGAGTACTCGTTGTTACACCAATTGTTTAATTCCAGCATTATTGCCTGAAGAAGGGTCTCGACACGAAACGTCATCTATTCCTTTTCTCCAGAGATGCTGCCTGACCTGCTGAGTTACTCCAGCTTTTTGTATCTATCTTCGGCATCTGCAGTCCCTTCCTACACACACAAGATCAGGTCAGAACCTGGCACATACCAGTACACTACATACTGCAGGCAACGTTGGCAGAACTGGAAGGACTTCCAGCAGATGCATTAACCGGTTAGTCCCATTCAATAGAAAAAAAGACACAAAGTGCTGGAGTAACTCAGGTGGTCAGGCAGCATCCCTGGAGCTCATGGATAAGTAACATTTCGGGTCGGGGCTCTTCTTCAGACCATTCAATGATATCTGCATTGTGGTGTGTGGACCCTGGTCTGTGCTTACAGTGTCCAATTGTGAACAGGTCATACAAGCAAATGATGACATACTATAGTTAACTTCAGCAACCCCAGATTCTTTCCTAGCAACCCAGCAAATAACTGTAGTATTGTATTACCAAGGAATTGGAAGTTTGAGATTCACACCAATTGCATCAACCCAATGGCACCATAGGCAAAATGTGACAGATAATTATATATCATTTTGATTTTTTAATAACATTAATTTCTTAATGAGCCTAATATGTAGGAATAGGAAGATTGATCATATTTATAGGAAACTATAATGAAGTTTGTAAACCCTACTTGAGCAAGAATTGTAATGAAATACATCTCAAAACACAACCCCTCCAAATCGGAATTGTAAGAAATTTCTAATTTTTACTATAATTTATTCTATACAATATACAATTTGCAATGTTGTTTCAAAACTTAATTTGTTTAGTGTACAAAAATATGAAAATATAAATATATTTTTACAGATCAGTTAGTAAATGCGACAATAGTTCCAAATGTGTCAGATACAAATAAACAATGCCTCTTGTTAACTGTATAATGATATTTACAGATATGAGTGTTGAAAGTGCATGATATTTTGAACTACAAATACCACAAACAAGCTTGCAACCTGCCCCATGTGAACCTGATTATAGTCTCAAATGGAGTGTATTTGATCAATGCTTTGGTTCTGGCAACTTCACCTGTAACTCAATTCTTAGATTGGAGATGAGGAGGAATTTCTTTTGCTAGAGGATGGTGAATCTGTAGAATTCATTGCCATCTCTGAAGGACTGACTGCCTGATCCAATGAGGCATGTCCTCCAGAGATGCTGCCTGACTTAAGGGCCTGTCTCACTTGGGCAACCTATTCCGCGAGTTCTGGCGAGTTTGCCCTCGACTCATACTCGTAGCATGGTCGACTCAAGGTCGTAGGAGGTCTTTGTAACTCTCCTTCGTGCTCGAGAGTGTTCTCCGCATATTCAAGGCCTCAGCTAGGTTGCAGCCTTTTTTTCAATATATTAAAAAATGCCTGCGAGTAAAAAAAGGTTGCCATGGAAAAATTCGACACTTTTACTCGGTTTAGTCACAGTAGGTCGTAGTAGGTCAGCATGTTAGTCGTAGGTAATCAAGGGTAGTCGAAGGTAGTCGAGGGTAGTCATAGATAGTCTTCATCATAGTCAAAGGGAGATCGAAGGAGGTCATCTTCGCTCTCCACTATTCGGTGTCCAATTTTCCCGAAGTTAGTCGTAGCTAGTCAAAGCTGGTCTTCAACATAGTCGAAGGAGGCCGAAGGAGATCTTCTACATAGTCGAAGGAGGTCTTCAACATGACATTTTTTCAAACTCTTCTAAACTCACCAATTAAGTCGCCCAAGTGGGCCAGCCCCTTTACAATCATCATACACAAATGTTCTCCAGGGATGCTGCCTGAATTTCTGTATTATTCCAGATATTTGTGGGGGGGGGGTTTAAAAATAAACTAGCATCTTCAGTTCGTTGTGTTTCTTAATTTCCTTTAGAGGTTTCTGAACCATTTCATCCTCTGACCTCTTTGCAACTCCCTTGACCCAACATTTTTATGCATTTGGGGATCATTTTAACTTATCCCACTCCAGAGGAAATTGATAGAAACAGAAGAAAATCTGGTTTTACAGGTTATCATATTAATGGATAGCAGAAATTAGTTGTGGTGTAATACTGGCTGTTAATTTGATCTTATTTCCTTGATTATCTTTCAGTTTAAAAAAATCAATATCATTTATTCCAACTGTTTGTCCTAGACCATTATTTGCAAAAAGGCACAAATAAATTATAATAGGAAATTGTGTGATGTGTAAAGAGACTTAAAAAGGACATATCATAAAGTAAGAAAAAAACCCATTGTTCACAGATCACATAGGTTAATGTATGAAATGCATAGGGAAAAAAATGCAAAGAGAAGAACAAACTTTGGATGAGAAGCAGAACAGAAAGGCACGTTTACCCTAATTTTGCTCTGTACACAATCCCATGGACATGAACTTTGTAACTTGCTAACAATAGGTTTGCTATAAATACTTATTTCAGCGTTAAATAATGAGGTAGCACATTATTCCAAAACTGCTTGGAGTTAGCTTTCTCATTCTTTGTGCCTGCCTTTTCATTCAATTTTCGTGTTCCACCTGTGTGTTCTTTCAAAGCAAACTTTTCTATTTTAGGTTTTGTTTTCGGATTCCCATCATTATCATCGACCCAATTTCCTTTATCTCTACATTTCCTTCCCCTACTCTTGTTTACTTCAAAATTATCTCTATCAGATTCTTCTAAACTTTCTCTTTCCTCCTTATCTGCCAATTTTCTTCTGTTGCTTTCAAGTTTATATTTCCCACTTTCGCTGTCCCCTTCCGTGCCCTCCTCTTCCCCGCCTTCACCTTCCTCCCCCTCACCTTCCCCCTCATCACCTTCCCCCTCCTCACCTTCCTCCCCCTCACCTTCCCCCTCCCCTTCTTCCCCCTCCTCACCTTCCTCTTTCTCACCTTCGTCTCCCTCACCTTCCTCTTCCTCACCTTCCTCCTCCTCACCTTCCTCCTCCTCACCTTCTCCCTCCTCCTCACCTTCCCCCTTCCCTTCCTCCTCCTCACCTTCTCCCTCCTCCTCACCTTCCCCCTTCCCTTCCTCCTCCTCACCTTCCCCCTTCCCTTCCTCCTCATCACCTTCCTCCTCCTCACCTTCTCCCTCCTCCTCACCTTCCCCCTTCCCTTCCTCCTCCTCACCTTCTCCCTCCTCCTCACCTTCCCCCTCCTCACCTTCCCCCTCCTCACCTTCCCCCTCCTCCTCACCTTCCCCCTCCTCCTCACTTTCCCCCTCATCTTCCCCCTTCTGCTCACCTTCCCCCTCCTCCTCACCTTCTCCCTCCTCCTCACCTTCCCCCTCCTCCTCACTTTCCCCCGCATCTTCCCCCTTCTGCTCACCTTCCCCCCTCCTCCTCACCTTCCCCCTCCTCCTCCTCACCTTCCCCCTCCTCCTCCTCACCTTCCCCCTCACCTTTCCCCTCCTCACTTTCACCCTCATCTTCCCCCATCTGCTCACCTTCCCCCTCCTCCTCACCTTCCCCCTCCTCATCTTCCTGCTCCTCCTCACCTTCCCCCTCCTCACCTTCCTCCTCCTCACCTTCCTCCTCCTCACCTTCCTCCTCATCATCCTGTTTATTTCTCCCCTCATTATACACTGTTTTTCCTCTCTCATCTTCCTCTTCCCACTCTTCTCCACTATCCTCTTCCTCATTCTCACCTTCTCTGTCTTCCCCCCTCTCACATCTCTTGTCCTCTTCTTGCTCACTCTCACTTGTCTCTTCTTCCCCACTCTCACATTCCTCCTCATCTTCCATGAATTCAGCTTCCTCCTCTTCTCTACTCATGCCTTTCCCCTCTACCTTGCTCTCATCTTTCCCGTCCTTCTCTCTGCTCTTACCTTCTTCCTCCTCATCCCCATTCTCATCGTCCTCCTCCTCTTCCTCGCTCTCACCTTCCTCCTCCTCCTCTTCCCCACTCTCACCTTCCTCCGCCTCCTCTTCCCCACTCTCACCACCTTCCTCTTCCTCGCTCTCCCCTTCCTCATCTTCCCCACTCTCATCTTTCTCTTCCTTCTCTCTGCTCTTACCTTCCTCCTCCTCTTCCTCACTCTCACCATCTTCCTCCTCCCCTTCCCCACTCTCATCTTTCCCTTCCTTACTGTTCTTACCCTCCTCCTCCTCCTCTTCCTCCCCTTCTTCCTCTTCCTCTTCCCCTCCCTCACCTGCTTCCTCCTCTTCCTCTTTGTTTCTTTCCCTCGCATGTTTTGCATTTTTAGTGCTTTCATTGGACTTGTTCCAGCTTGTGTCTCTATTTCCTTTATTCTTCCTCCTCCCACCTTCCTCCTCTTTATCTTCCCCACTCTCATCTTTTGTGCTTTTACCTCCCTCCTCCTCTGCCCTGGTTTCACTTTCCTCCTCGTCTTCCCCACACTGATCTTCTTCCTCTTCATCTTCCAATTCCTCAATTTCCTCTTTTTCCCTGCCCATTCGTTCTCTTTCCACTTCATCAGCTTTCCTGCTTTCATTTTCCTCTTCATCATCACTTCTCTCACCTTTTTCCTTCCCTTCTACTCTTTTTTCTTCTTTCTCCTTTTCATCTACCCGGCTCTGCATTCCCTCTTCATTCATCCCAGCACTTTCCTCATCTCCATCGGTCTCCAAGCCACTTTCATAAACTCTATTTCTTCCTGCCTTTCCTTCCGCATTGCCATTTGCTTCTGTACTCTTGCCTTCTTCTGGTTCCTCTCTATTCTCATTTTCTTCATCACTGTCAGCTCCACACTGTCTTTCATTTATTTTCCTCGTTGCTATTCTGTTCTCTCCTCCTCCTCTTTGGTTTTGATCAGTTACATTTCCTTGTTCATAAATTTCCTCTGCATCAACATCTCCAGTTTCTTGAGCCACTTCCTCTCTTATAGTTTTACCACCTGTTACACTCTCATCGGGTTGTTCCTCATTGCATTTACCACTTTTCCCGTCTACTTCTGTACATCCTTTGGTATCCTCTTCACCTTTCGAAGTTTTCTGCTCCTCAATTTCTTTTCTTCTTTCTTCTTCTGTACTTTTGCCTTCTTTTAATATTTCATAATTTATAAAGTTCTTTTCAGTACCTTTATTGACAACTTTCAGAATGTTTTTATGTGATTTATGTGTTTTTCTTGACTCTACATTACTTTTTCTGACTAAATCACCCCGTGCCTGTCCTTCAAAGGGCTCAAACGTGGGCTTAATTTGTTCCTCTTGTTTCTCTTCTTTATTTAACTCCTCTTTCCACTTCATTGACTTATGGCCTTTCATACTCTTACTTCTATTGGCGATTTTAACTATTTTGCCCATGTGACTATCACCACTTATCCTGACACCATTGTTTTCTTCTTTGGTGTTCCTATAATACTTTAATTCTTCTGTTTCTTCCTGCATAGCTGTTTCTTCAATTGGTTCTGAAATATTTATAGCATTCTTTTGTCTTTCATTTATAGTACCACAGTCATATATGTGCTTGTCATTTGCTGTCATTGGCAGTCTCTTTTTGGCTATTATATTTTCTTTGCCACTTGTTTTTTTCTCATTGCTAATACCTTTGATATTACATTTGCCATGGTTTCCATCTGCCATTCCTTCAAGCACACTTGAGTGCAGATTTAGTCCTGAAGACTGTGTTAGCCGTGGTACTTTTATGGGCTCTCTAACTTCCCGCTTCTCACTGTCATTAATCTTTCTTTGTCCACCCTTACCAGAGATTTTACCTTTCTTCTATTCCAAATGAAAAGCAATGAATGAAAAGGAAAAAAACAAGGTTATTAAAAGTAAAGGATAAATATCATGTCCACACAGGTTATGTGGTGACAAAATAATAAAACGGAAGAATGAGCAAGAAAGCAAATCAAATATATAGGATCACATTATAAATAGAGATAATTAAAGAAAGGAAAGCTACAGATCCAGATGAAAAAAATAATTGCTTGGGATAAACAGTCAATACATCAGAGATAAAGGTGACAATTTTAGATATTAGAGATAAAGTAGTCAGGGAGCTATGGCCTTGTAAAGAATAGGATTAAAATATGTCAGCTTGAATAAATAAAATTATACTGCAATGATTTGAGACAAAGACAATAGTATTTTCCCCACAGCTTACTGAAAAATGGCAACAAGGGGGGAAAAAAGACGTTGTGAAAATTATTCCTCTTCTGAACCAGTGAGTTTTCACATCATCTACCCTGACCATCATGAGCAAACATTGCATTCAACCCTAAGTGACACTGGTATATTATTTAGACCCCAAAAGGAAATGCATTATTATTTTTTATTGTTATTCTGTGTGGAATGCTAAATACCAGACACAAGCCCCTGTCTTGTAGTTCTAGTTTCTGAATGTTACATTGAACAATTCAATTTATTATAAATTGTTTTCAAAGAAAATCAACTTTGCACTTACCTGTTCCTTAAGAACAGGTGATAAGGTCAGGGTTTTGTCATTAGGATTCACCATGACTGTATGAGTCTAGAAAGCAAAACAATTAATGAAGTTAATATCTACTGTAATGTTATCTGGTAATTAAATTAAAATACCAACAAAATAATACTCACAATACATACGTAGAACATAATAGCACAGGAACAGGCCCTTTGGCCCGCACTGTCTTTGCTGAACATAATGCCAAGCCAACTCTTACCTCCTGCACTTATGTACACTCTTATCTGCCTGCACATAATCCACATCCCTCCCTTCCCTGCATTTCCAGGCACATATCCAAAGGTCTTGATGTGCAATACAATAGCAATATAGCAGAGAATAACATATGATTGATATTGTATAATATATTGCTGTTTGTATAATATATATTATATAAACAGCAATATATTATACAATATCAATCATTTTAAAATTGCCTGAAGAATAGTCTACATGATATTCCAGAATAGAAAATGCCTCAGAATATTTCCTCAGATGAGCAGAATAATGTATACGCCTCAATATAGACTAGCCAATCTAAAAATTAAATCTCTAGTTACTTCCATTGATGTTGAAACCCAAATCTGACAACGGTCACTGCAACATTTTATACACGTCATTGTAACCAAAAGATTGGGGCGACCAATAAATAATTCTAGTGCTGTACATCCAGTCTACACACTAAGTATTCAGAAGACCAACATCATTTCCCAATCTTCACCATTATAGAACACCCATCTTCACACAGCCAAACCCCTTCATTGTTTTTTAAAAATTAGTAGATGTCCTCCTAGTCTGTTTTTTTTCAGGGAAACCACATATATGTCCCCATTTATCGTGTTCACTGAACATATCAAATCTCGCAAGTTGGTTCTGGTCTGAAGAAGGGTCTCAACCCAAAACACATCCATTCCTTCTCTCCAGAGATGCAGCCTGTCCTGCTGAGTTACTCCAGCATTTTGTGTCTATTTTAAGTTGGCTCTGCATTTTCTTCAAGTTATACCAGCTGAATTGCACATTATAATTCAATTATGATCAAACCAAGGTTCAAGACAAATTTATAAATTACCCCTCTCTCTCTCAACCTTCAAGAAATGAATTCCTAGTGCATTATGGCCTTATCAATTTCCAATTTGATTATTTACCTTTCCAGATTGCTTAATTAATCAAACTAACATAAGTAGCCTCCGTATTCCTCCATCCAAAATCTATCACCTCTCATTTTTACTTGTTAATTGTTCATCAGATTTCCACAGTACATTCTTGACCATTTATAATATGTTCTTAACCTTTCACTATTTTACTTTACCATGTTTAATGGATCAATTGTTTCCCCAAGACCTTTATCGCTTTCCTCTTCTTCGGATTCTGCTTCAGCTAAACTTTTCTGGGCATCTTTGACCTCTTTGTCTTTTGGAAATAATTGTATGAATTTGATTAAAATTTGATATAAATAAATAAAATACATATGAAGTACAACTTGCTATTCTGAATGACCACAGATTGCTCAAATGAACTTAATTTAACTAGTGCTTACTTATCATTTGTTTAAGAATGCACAAAGACAAAATAATAATTCTGGGTAGATCACAGTTTAACATTTGTGTTGCTTTGATGGCTGAGCCATGCATGAGAAATTGGTTCCAAATGAATTGCATTCATGTACATAATACTGTAGCTTTTTGTAAATGGATATGTCTCATTATGAATTAAAAATTCTGAATTATTTGTCAACAAAATTACTTGAGAACAATGATATAAAAGGACACAACAAATCCTGTGTAAAAATCTAATGTGTGATCGACAGATTGAGTGACAAAGCGGTACAGCTGGTAGAGCTGCTGAGTTGCAGCGCAAGAAACCCGGGTTTGATCCTGACCTTGAGTGCCGTCTATATGGAGGCAGCATTCTCCCCGTGGCCTCATGGGTTTCCTCCAGGTCATCTGATTTCATTCCACATCTAGAAGATTTTGGTCGCCTCCTCAACGCAGAGGCGACTTTTTCCATGTCGCCTCCCTCGCAGCCTAACAGCTTGGATTGGATCGGCTTTTCCTAGAGTCGGGCCCAGAGCATCAGCAGCAGGCGCAGCGTGGACTTTTCTGTCATGGAGCGGGCGAACCCTTGTTGAGGGTCGCCAGTGAGGAGTGCTCCGATCGCTGGCCTGGTGACTTTGATATCGTGGAGCTATGGTCTGCAGGTTGTGGACTGGGATCCCTTGCCGGGGATCGCCGGAGAAGAGCTCCGACCGCCGGCCTGCGGCCTATGACATCCTGAGCGGTCTCCAGTAGGAAAGTGCCGATTCAGGACCTCCAAGCCATGGAGTGTGTTTGACCGTCCCGACGTCGGAGTTTTGATCATCCCGATGAGAGGGCCTGTACATCGGGCCGTCCGTAGCGGCGACCAAGGAGGGTTTATGGCCCCAACCACGGATGGACAAAGGAGGAGGACTGATTGAACTTTGTTGCCTTCCACCACAGTGAAGAATGCTGTGGTGGATGTTTGTGATAAATTCTATTGTGTATTGTGTGTTCTTTTTTTTAAGTGTATCGCTGCTGTCAAATTCATTTCACTGCCCCTTCGGGTGCATATGACAAATAAAATTGACTTTGACTTTGAGAAGAGGTTCGGAGTTGTGGGTCTCTATAAGTTACCACTAGTGTGTAGTGAGTGGATGGGAAAGTAGAATAACATCGAACTAGTGTGACTGGATGATCAAAGGTTGGCGGTGTACCAACGTTCTGTTTCCATGCATATTCTCCAAAACTAAAACAATTTACCCAGAAGAACCCAGCCACAAGTCCCTGATACAGTTTAACAGTCAATTATACTTAATCAATCATTTTTCAAATTATCTTCTGAAAGTAGTTAATAAATTATATTTAATCTACCCTTTCAATCAAATGATGACAGTAGTGTAACGTTTGCTTTCTTCATGTCACCCTGTCTCTTTAGCCAATTATATTTTACCTGCTCTCACTGATTACCAATCCTACTACCACTTTAGATTTATTTTATATACTCAGTCAAAATTCTTCATGCTTTGAGTCACCATGTTAAAGTTTTCTTTAAACCTCTAGCATTTCTGATCCAAAAATTCAATCCAATTGGTGAAGCACAATTTACTATTTACAAACAATTGGTAGATTTATTTTTTTAGATCCTATGGTTGATGGATTTTTGGTGTTTTAATTTGTGCCAAGTCTTAGCAAAATGTACATCACATCCAGAGCTTTTTTAGTAAACAAAAAGGTGTCGCCAGGCACGATTAATAAATGTGGCCGGAAAACAAAGTAAAGACGTTTAAATTTAGGTGCCAGAATGCCGGTACCATCACAAAACAACCCATCAATTTTCTTTCATTATTCAGCTATTTTGCCATCACTTTAAACTACATTAACTAGTCAAAATGCATTGTCAGTGGTATGAAGCATTTTATAAAGTACCTTTCATTATATATTAAAGAACCCTTGAATGATGCAAAACTAGTTTGAAAATGTACTTTAAACAACAATATTTAAGCTTTAAGTTACAGTAAAAAGTTCTGTCAACTTAAAGATGAAGAGCTGAGCTGACATAAATAACACCTCTTTCCTCCAAACCAATTCAAAATGTATTCTTCTAATGTACCAAAAATCCAACTACTCAACTGGCTACTTATCGTGCCTCCCTCCGTACACTTTCTTGGATCAGATACAGGCATCCTAAGAACAGCAAGATCTCACTATCAAGTCGGCCTCAGGTGGAGTATTACTGAGGCCACACCCTGTAACATCCAGTCAACATATCACAGGAGGCACAGCTGGATGAACATCCATGTTGGATGCATACAGTATCAACAGTTTAAAAGTTTTATAACTGTTGTTATAAAGTATCTGATATTTAACGACACCTAATAATTACTAATTATTTTTCAGGGTGGAAATGTGAAAGACTTGAAGCCATAGCTTTAACGTGAGAGGGGCAAAGTTTAAAGGAGATGTGCAGGGCAAGATATTTTTTACACAGATGCTGATGGGTGCCTCAAATCCACTGCCATGGGTGGTGGTGGAGACTGATAGAACGGTGGCGTTTAAGGAGCTTTGAGAAAAAATTGTAGGGAATGGTGGGATATGGATTATGTGCAAGCAGAGACTAGTTTAACTTGGCATCAAGCTCGGTACAGACATGATGTGCCAAAAGGCCTGATCCTAAGCATACTTTTCTAGGTTCTATGCAAATAACAAATGAATGGGGTCTCTAATCCTACACTTGAACTAAGTGGCATTGGTTAGAGGATGAATCGCATGGCTGATCCCAAAGCAATCAAGCTCTGTCAATGGAATCATGTGGAGAGGAGTGACAGATGCAAGTACAAGATTTACCTATCTGAGAGCAATTGAATAGTGGTAGTTGCCTTTAAAACAGCAACGCACAGCTAACATGACATGGCAGCAGCATTTTATCAGCATGCCATTTAGCAAATTGAAAACATGGTACGCATTCACTAAACACTTTCAGTAATTTCATGTAATATTACTCATTCAGTCACTGCAATACAGGAGTGCAATAAATAAAAATGGAAATGCTGGAACTGCTCAGTTAGGGAGGCAGAAATAGATTTAATGTTTCAAGAATGGCCTTTTTTCTGAAAGATAAACATATTTAAAGATTCAGAGGCGAGAAGGAGAGAGCAAAAGGGATGGTTAATGATTTGGTGGAAGGCTGCAGAGATTACATAACAAAAGGGATAATAGTGTAAAACTAGTGCAAGTCAGGTAGCACCGGCGCAAAAAAAAGTTCCCAGAGGAGGTACAAGTAGAAGAGTCATTCATTATCTTCAATTTTTTTTTAAATACAAAAGATGTTGGAAATCTGAAATAAGTGCTTACTTATGTTGGACACTGGTGATTTTTCATAATCTTGAACATTAATAATTGGCTTTGAGACAATTACTTTTTTTTCAATAATTTTCTCTCCAGGAATTGCGTTATTACTGGCAGGCAAAGAAGGCTTTATGATACCAGTTCCAATTGGAGGCAGTGTACGTACCATCTGACCAAACTGCTCTGGAGATCTTTCCTGAAAACAAAATTGAATGTAAATAAAGTTTAATGTATTACTGTTTAAATATAGATTTATAGAGCAGTGCTCTAAAAGTTTGCTGACGAACATAGAAACATAGAAAATAGGTGCAGGATTAGGCCATTCGGGCCCTTCGAGCCAGCACCACCATTCAATATGATCATGGTTGATCATTCAAATCAATACCCAGTTCCTGTTTCTATCCCCCCATATCCCTCGATTCCCTTAGCCCCAAGAGCTAAATCTAACTCTCTCTTGAAAACATCCAGTGAATTAGCCTCCACTGTATTCTGTGGCAGAGAATTCCATAGATTCACAGCTCTCTGGGTGAAAAAGCTTTTCCTCATCTCAGTCCTAAATGGCCTACCCCTTATTCTTAAACTGTGACCGCCGGTTCTGGACTCCTCCAACATCGGGAACATTTTTCCTGCATCTTGCCTGTCCAATCCTTCAAGAATGTTATATGTTTTGATAAGATCCCCTCTCATCCTAAATTCCAGTGAATACAAGTCCAGTCAACCCTTTATTTCATCATCTGTCAGTCCCGCCATCCTGGGAATTAACCTGGTAAACCTATGCTGCACTCCCTCAATAGCAATAATGTCCTTCCTCAAATTAAGAGACCAAAACTGTACACAACAGTCCAGGAACATTGCAATACCATGCAATTAACCACTTTCCCCAAGTTCTAAATTAAATTTGCAAAAGCTTCTATTATTAATTTGAAAATCCCCAGTACTCCCAGTAGGATCAACTTCCAGTCATTAATTTTTGGCAGAAGACATGATGAGACACGATGATAAGACGCAACAGGGAGACATTCTCTTCCATACTACATTTGTCTAATGCCTAATGTAATCTCACACCCACAACAGTTGTTAAAGTATCGAGATTAATTCTGGAATTTTCTTCCTTTGTGAAAGTAAGCTGCCAAAATTCAATATGACATCAATATCAAACCTGCCATTGAAATACAGAAGCAGGCCGTTTGGCCTGAGCAGTCCATGTCACCATTTTCCACGCTCACTATCAGTCCCAGTTAAATTGTGTTCCTATATCAACTCACTCCACTTCCTTCCATTTATTTACCCAATATGATCTTGAATGTTAGTTGATTTCTGCCTCAATCACATTGTTCTAAGTGTCTTACACTGAATCGTATCTAAAACATAGAACAATACAGCACAGGGATAGGACCTTCAGCCTACAATGTCTGCGCCGAATACAAGACTAACAATTATCTAATTAAATTGTGCAAATTTAATTAGAATACAAGTGGTTAACACTTATATTCCATAGTGACTATCCAAAAGTCTCTTAAATGCCACTATCGTATCTGCCTCCACTACCACCCCAGGCGGCATATACCATATACCCACCAGATTCTGCACTAAAAAAAAATTGCCCTGCACATCCCCTTTAAACTTGCCACTCTCACCTTAAAGCCATGCACTCTAATATTTAATAATCCCATTTGGGAAAAAGATTCTGACTTTCAATCCTATCTATGCCTCATAACTTTATATACTATCAGGTCTCCCCTCAACCTTTGGCATTCAAGAGAAAACAATCTGATTCTGGCCAAACTCGCCTTTTTGCTCATACCCTCTAATCCAGGCCACATTCTGGTAAACCATCTCTGCCACCACATCCTTCCTGTAGACTGCACACAATATCCCACACTTTACAGCATTGGGTTTGGGATTCTTCAACCAAGAGATACAGTTTGCCACTAAATTATGGAAGTGTTAAAGGTGCAATTTGTATCTCATAGGATGATAAATGCAGTTCTACATGTACCCTTTCACGACGCCTAATTCGTGCCGATAATGAACGATTCAATGTGTTGGTTGTAAATGAATCGCCCATTGTCATGGAATATGTATCAGTTAAATAGTTCCTGTTCTTGTCATCACTTTCAATCACAATGTTTTCTGAGCCTGATGGCCTGGGGATGGCAAGTACGAGCATGTGGCATCCTCCACAAGCAACCTACAAAGAAAGCAAGGACAGCACTTGGTTACTTGTGTCCATCGATACATATGGAAAACAATTCCATAAACATTGAACATGACAGCATTTTTTACTGAAATAAAAACTGTTAGGATATAAATGGATACCAGCACTGATACTACTATTTGTCTCTCAGAAAATTGTATTCTTCTCTTAACAGGAGCAGTTTCTTCCCAACTGTTACTAGGCAATTGAACAGTCCTGTCATCAACTAGAGTGTGGTTTTAACCTCCCATCTACCTCATTGGAGACCTTTGAATTATCTTTAATCAAAATTATATCTTTGCATTAAATGCTGTACCTTTTATCAGTGCACCGTGGACACTTGATTGCAATCATGTACATTCTTTTCTTTGGGAGCACAATCACAGTTCATTTGGACACAATATGGCATTTCAAAATTAGTGGAATTACTGTGGCAACATCAAAAGTCTTTAACTGCTTACCGATTGGACTGCTAACTTCAAGAATCTGGTGCAAAGCGTAGGTTTGAATTGATTGGTAAAGTTCTCTTCACCAAGCCCCAACTTGCCATGTCGCCCATCACCAAAGGTGTACAGAAGGCCATTATCTACCAGAAAAAACACCAGATAAATATGTAGCAATCGGCCTTTAAGCAACATCTTCTGGTTGGAAAAAGCTGCCCCCGAGGTCCTTCTTAAATCTGTCTGCTCTCACCTTAAGCCTATGCCCTCCAGTTTTAGAATCATCTACCCTGAAGACTGTAAGCCTTCACTTTATTCAGAGCCCTCAAGGTCTAGTACATCTATGTTTCTATGGACAAGCTAGATGCAGGAAAAATGTTCCCAATGTTGGGGGAGTCCAGAACCAGGGGCCACAGTCTTAGAATAAAGGGGAGGTCATTTAAGACTGAGGTGAGAAAAAACATTTTCACCCAGAGAGTTGTGAATTTATGGAATTCCCTGTCATAGAGGGCAGTGGAGGCCAAGTCACTGGATGGATTTAAGAGAGAGTTAGATAGAGCTCTAGGGGCTAGTGGAGTCAAGAGATATGGGGAGAAGGCAGGCACGGGTTATTGATAGGGGACGATCAGCCATGATCACCATGAATGGCGGTGCTGGTTCGAAGGGTCGCATGGCCTCCTCCTGCACCTATTTTCTATGTTTCTATGTTTCTATCTCAATAACGTCACCCCTCAACCTTCTATACTCGAAAGAAAAAAGTCCCAGCCTATCCGATCTATCCCTGTAGTTCAAACCCACAAATCTAGGAGACATACTGTTGAAAATCTTCTGTACCCTTTCCAACTTAATGATATATTTCTTATAGGTGGGCAACCCGAACTGCACAAAGTACTCCAAGTATGGTCTCACCAATCACCTATACAGCTGCATCATGATGTCCCAACCCTTCCAACTGAAGGCAAACATGTCCAATGCCTTCTCCACAACACTGTCCACCTGATTCACCAATTTCAGGGTCTCTACTATTTACTGTGTAAGCCTTGCCTTTGTTTGACATGCAGAAGTGCAACACCTCACACTTGTCAGAGTTAAATTTCATTTGCCAGTACTTTTTATGTGATGGCGTACTGACGCCTCTAAAATGTTAAGCATCGTTGTTTTGTTTTTTATCACTTTAATAGCAATGTCAAAATATGTGTGAATTATCAAACATTAGTGTGATGGACAGGGCATTGTACCCAAATGTTTAACGATTATGTATCTAAATAACTGGCATACATTCATGTTGGTCAAGGATAGAGTACTTGAGGGAGCCAGATGAAATAATTTAGGGTCATCGAGAAAAAGCACAGACATCATAAAGCAGGAAGTATTGATCTAGCACGTTGATGGTTACAGGAGAATGGGGTTGAGAGGGAATGGGGTTGATGGTTACAGAGGGAAGGCAGGAGTACCTGTCACTACTGCAGAGTGGTTCTCCCCACATGAAATAAACCGTATCTTTTTTTTCTTCAAGTCTTCCACAACCTTTGGCAACGTAGACTCAAATACAGATGTGCCATGTCCTAATTGACCAAACTGTCCAAAGCCAAATGCATATACATCTTGCTCTGAAAAAAGATCAAATACAGGATATGGAGTGAAGTGGCACACAAGAGTAAAAAAACCAACTCGGTAAGATAGAAATGTTTCCAATATAATCTTTTATCAAACAAATTTAAAAATCAAGAAATACTGTGTCCCCTTGTATCAGTCATAAAGTATTTCAGCACCATTTTGCACATGAAAATATTTACATGAAAGTCATCTGAAACAGCACAGGAAATTTGGTCTTTCGTTTACTAATGGGTTTGGGTTGGGTACAAGGGCACAATTTCCAAATTAAAAACCTACATAAAACATGGAGGCATGGGTGGATCATGGAGAGGATGTTCATGGATTTTAATAATTTTAAAACCAGCTGATTGTATGGAATTTACTGATGAGGAATGTGAAATGTTATATTTTGGAAGGAAGAATGGGAAGAGGTAATGAAAACTAGAGGATAATGTACAAAAAAAAGGGCGTGAAATATGGAAGTATGAAATTGGTCTGAAATAAGGTCGAAAGTTACTATGAAGGACCACAGAGAACCACAGCTTGGGGCCCGTCTGGAATGGACGCTGCTCCAAAAGGCCTAGCACGCTAACTTTGGAAATGGCATCAAATCTGGCGATTCAACAAAAAATGTCACTGCATGGACAGACTATCACAAGCTGTTATGTGTCATTTGTAATCTGGTCTGTGAAAAGTTGTACTGTCTTGTTTTTTGACTGCTTTACTTAACATGTGTTAAACACCATTGTCATAACTGAATAAACAGGTCCAACATTTTCCCTTTGGTATATTAGTTTCCTTTCCAAATTATTTTAAAATTTAACAAATGAGCTACGAGAAACCCGGTATATAAAATTCCAATGCATAAGTCTGTTACTATGCTGATGCTGTAGCAAAATGTTAAGATTGGTGAAGCATATTCAATACATGGAAGAACATTTGGGTTGCAGAAATACCAAAGAAATTTGAATAATTCACACTTTAATTTCAAACCCATTATGAAAAACAATTTTCATTAAATCCAATAATTTGATAAATATACAAACTAAGGATTTTAAAATACATCCGTTTACTGTGGAATTGCATGAAGATTTGCTTTTTAGCCATTCCATAGTAGTTTCAAACAAATCTAGACATCCATTTTATACCTGAGTCACGTGAGTGACTACGTGAAGAAGAGCCCGCCTCACGCTGGTAACGGTATGACGTCGACGCTGACGGCGGAAGGTGGAGCTGCAGTAAGGAGCAGCTCCTCGCAGCGGTCGGAACGGGCCCGCAGGTAAGAACAGTAAAGTTGGGATTTCTTAGCGGGCGCTGGGTAGGTCCAGCAGTATAGGAAAATATATTAAATCAGGTCAGAGTCATATTAGTGCTGGATAAGCACAGATGATGAAAGTAAACTTATATTCGCGGGTTAAATGCTTCCTGGGGTGAAAAATAAATATACGGGAAAGCTAGTGCGGAGCCGGTTCCGATACCGGTGGCCGCAGATATACCCGTTAGCGAATTAGTTTACAAAATGATAACCACGGAGAGAAATGCTCCCGAATATGAAAAATGGAAAATAAAATAAAATAAAATAAAATCTGAGAGGCCCGTGGTTCTGATGACTCTGACATTGAAAAGTCCTCCAGATAAGTAAACTATGTGGAAACTGATTATGGAGCATATGGAGAAAGTTCTCCAAATAATATTATGAGACTAGGGTCAAAGTACCCTGAAGGTTCCTAAGATTAGCCCTGAGGGGTTTAATTATTCTGAATATGGCCATGGGCCTAATTGGAAGTTGGAACTCCGGACCCAGGATTTGGGCCGGAAGAAGTCTCATGGGATGAAATCCCAATTGATTTAGGGCTGCAGAAGGCAGGACCCTGTTGATGGTGATTTGCATTTTGAAAGCACACACCACAAAATAAAAATAAAAATAAAATGAAAAAATATGAAAAAGAGGCCAAAGATGCCTGGAATAGCAAAAGGTTTTGCTATATATGAAGGAAGTGGTGAGGCTATGGAAGAAATCCTAGCTGCCAACATATATATATGGTATCTCACCAACTTCATGATTCTGTGATGATTGAAATATTAAAATTGCACAGCACAGGAAATTGTGCCTCATTGGAAGAGCCTACGGTTTATCCGTTAATATGGGCATCCATGACTCCAAAATATGAGAGCGTCAAATAGTGAGGTTTAAAAATACCTCACAAATTATTCTGCTGCTATTATGGCTTTTGGGCAGATGAAAGGAAAACATAAAATAAAGACGCTATTGTGCAATTCTTTCTATGAAATTTTATATAATATAAATGGCTATTTGGCCCATTTTTTCACCCAAGGTTGCATACCTGTGTCGAGCAAGTGGTGTTTAAGCTCTTGGTTATCTGTTTGGAGTAATCTGCCTAACTTATTGAAATTGGATGAAAAGCTAAATATTTTAGCTGCATGAAACCTTCGTCTTTGGACGAAAAGGTATTTTTCGCCCAGAAGGGGATTTGATATTGGAAATAGAGGCAGAAATATGTCAAGGAAGTTTTATTGTATTGCACAACCAAATACTTACCCGAATTCAGGGGATAAGGAGACCACCACGCTCATATGCAGAGGAATTAAAGACTTGTTCCCTGCTTAAAGAAACTGCGGATTAATCTCCAGTTAGAGGGAGATTACAAAAAGTTTATTAAGACTGGCTTACTATTATTTTTGATCAGTATATTGCGAGCAGTTTCATTAACTACTATTATTTTTTTAAAAAAAAAGAGGTTAATCCTCCTGTACAGAATAACCTGCTTATGTTTTCGTGTTTTCTGCAATTGAAAAAGCAGAGATTTATGTTCACATTGCCTAATTATCTGGAAAAGAGGTAATGGAAAAGATTTTGAACACGAGCATAAATTTGTCTTTAATGTTAGAAGGCATTACAGATGATGGTTGCAGAAGTATTCTGGACCTTACAGGTCTAATTTAAGTTTGTAGAATACAAACATGTTCAAATGGAGACATTGAATACTGCAAAATATTTAATTCAGCAGGTTGTTATATGGCTAAGATTGATGAAAAAAGACGCTATTATTCTGTACCTATGCATCAGGTTTCGGTGGTACTTAAATTTTAATTGGTTTGTGACAATTATGGCAGTTAAGCTTTGCCAAATGGACTGAGTTCAGCTTTTTACTCTTTACGAAACTGTTGAAACCAGTTTAGCCAATTAGAGCACAAAATGCACATCATTATGGCTTATCTCAATGACATTCTGGTCATTAGTGATTATCAGGAGTCAGCTGAGGACTCAGTTTCAGTTACTAAAGCTTTGTGGTAAGCTATAGGTTCTTAATTCATCTAATTAAGCCCCAGCTGCAGCCAGCACAAACAATTTACTTTTGGGTTTGTAATTAACTCAGTGACTATGTTAATACCTTTACCAACAGATAAGTCGATGATATTTTGGTAACTTGTCATTATCTCATTCAAAACCTTATCCTTCCATCCGAGAAAATGGTGACAACCATTGGTGAACTGCTAGCAGCATTTCCTGCAGTAGAATTTGGTTCATTACATTTATTGATATCTTCGAAGGTACAAGATACAAGCTCTCAAAGAGAAGGCAGGCCATTTGACAGGCCTATGTAATTAACAAAAGAAGCTGTATTGGAATTTACAATGGTGGGTTAAAAAGGAAAATGTCCCACAAGCTGCTAATAAATATTATGATTAAAACAGCCTGAAATGGTTTTACATACAGATGCTAGTGCTCTCGGATGGGGGGCCACAGATTTATCTACAGTTGTGGAGGTAGATGGAAAACTGAAGAACAAGTGTTTCTCCAAGAGATGGTATTAACTATTTGGAGTTATTGGGGGCCTTTTATGGGCTTAAAGCATATTGTTGTGCTAAACAAGGTCTGCATGTGTTAATACAATTACACAATAAAAACAGCTGTGGTTTACATTAATCACATGGGGAGAGTTGGATCAGTATCATGTGATTGTCTGGTCAATGAGATATGGCAATGGTGTATTGGTCGGCAGATATGGATTGCAGTAAGCTATACTCCAGGTAAAGACAATGTGGTAGCAGATGAAAGGTCCAGGATTTTTAAAGATAATACGGAATGGATGTTTAAGCCAGCAATATTTAAGAATATTGTTCGACGATTTGGGTTGCCAGAAATGATTTGTTTGCATCCAGGCTTAATCATCACTTGCCTCATTATGTGTCTTGGGAACACGATCCGGACGCAGTTGCAGTAGATGCATTTTTATTACACTGGGGGAAAAATGTTCTTTTATGCTTTTCCACCATTTGCTCTGATCCAGAGATGCTTGAAGAAAATAGAGCAAGATTCAGCTTCCGGATTGTTGGTAGTGCCAAATTGGCCAACTCAACCTTGGTTCCCAGTTATGCTGAATTATGATTAAAGAATCGTTATATGCAGATTCTTAACTGTAGTGATATCTTGACTAATCCAGTAACAAATGAAGATACCCATTATATGCATATATGAATTTGTTAATCTGCAGGTTTTGACCAGACCACTACAGGAACTGGATTGTCGGACCAAACTTGACAGTTATTGGCGCATCATGGCGAGATAGCACACAGAAACAATATATGACACATATTAAGAAATGGGAAGTAATTTTGCACACAGTCAAAATTATTTCTGATGATGCTTATGTGAATGTTACTCATGTTTTGGAATTCCTTGCCAATTTGCGCTTTGGCCAACATTTAAGTTACAGTGCCATTAACACTGCACGCAGTGCCTTGTCGTCCTATTTAGGACTTATGACTGGTGAGAAATCAATTGGGGTCGCATCCATTAATATCACGATTCATGAAAGGAATTTTTCACATGAATCCGCCAAAACCTAGATATACAGAGATTTGGGATGTGAGCATAGTACTTGCTCTACTTAGAGAATGGACGCCAATTGAAGGGTTGTCATTGGATAGGTTAACATTGAAATTGGTCATGTTAATGTCATGGTCTCAGCCCAAAGAGTGCAAACTTTACAAATGTTGCGTTTTAGGACTGTATGCATGCATGTGACTACAGATAACGTTGTATTTCTATGTTATACGATCTGATAAACAAAGTAGACCAGGGAGATCTGGAACAAAGGTAACCTTTCAAGCTTTTTCATATTGAGCTTGCTTTGTGTGTGGTTAGACATTTGAACCAATGTATTAAAGTGACGAACACTTTTCGAGGAAACGAAAAGACATTGCTGCTTACGCACAAAAAGCCACACACAAAAGCTTCAGTTCAAACTATCTCAAAATGGTTGAAACAGGTGTTGGTTTTAGCGGGAGTAGACACTGATGTCTTCAAATCTCACTCCACCAGGGCGCAGCTACGTCCGCGGCGAAGGGGCGGGACGTACCTCTCGAGCATATTTTTAAAAATCGCAGGGTGGAGTAAAGAAGAAACTTTTTCAAAGTTCTACAACAAACCTGTTCACACTATGACAAGCTTTGGACACGCGGGTGTTGGGAGCACTATAATCACCTGCTTTGTTTGCTATTAATTGCTATAATCAGTTGTGTAGTCACTGATATCTTTTGTCACTTGTAATCATTTTTCCTCAAATATAAGGAGGGTATTATATGGTCTTTCAGCCATTAAAAAACTTAATTGTGAAAAGACTCTAACATTTGTGTGCTTTCTCATGTATGTGTTTACTTAGCCGGACTGTCGTACGGATTAATTCTACGACATAAAAAACACAGAAAGCTTTAAAACTCTTCACGTACGTCACTCACGTGACTCCGAAGTAAAATAGTAAGATTAAACGAGAACTCACCTGTTCGAGTTTGATCGTTATTTTACGAGGAGTTACGATGAGGGATTAGTGCCCTCCACTCCCACCCTCGTAAAATAAATGATCAAATGGTGGTTTCTAAGTCTTTTTATGAGCCTTACTATGTTACTCCGGCTTTGGTGTTCTGTGTTTTTCATGCCGTTGCTTTGAAGTATGCCGTTACCAGCGTGAGGCGGGCTCTTCTTCACGTAATCCCTCATCGTAACTCCTCGTAAAATAACGATCAAACTTCGAACAGGTGAGTTCTCGTTTAATCTAGACATCCATTTTATACCTGTAAATAGTGAAGCAATTTTTTTTAAACGCACTATTTAAGGTAATATTTGGAACAAGGTTGAAACTTCATGCACAATTCATCTAACGGTGATTCTTATCTCAACCTTTTGACAAGCATACCTGTAAGAATAAGAGTGTGACCACCCCCACATGCAACTTGTTTCACTTTTCCTGAAATATTATTGATAGGCTGGGGGATCCGATTATTTATCGTCTCACCAAGCGGTAATCCCAGTTTCCCATTATCAGATTCTCCGAATGTGTAGAGCTCTCCTTCACCTATGAAGAAGTAATAAAAGTATGTTGCGGTAATCCAGTTACAGTTGCTATGTTAATTGTTGCACTGCAAACAGTTAGCATTTTTGTCACGAAAGTCAGGAATTTTTGCTCTGCTGTCTCCCTTCCTTCTCCTAATCTACTTAGTCAAATTTCTCATGTTGTCCAGTTCCAAACTTTCATCTATGTCTAGCTTCGCTCTGTAGATGATATGTGTGTACACCTTTAACAGTAGTGACGCAGCCCTTGCTAACCACTCCCCCATCATCTAGTATAATTGTGACCTTCCCACCCATAGCTCTCTCTCTAGTGTCCGTGACAGACCACGTACAGCTAGGGCAGTGATGTGTGTGTATAATTAATAAAGTTGTAGTAAAGATTCATCTGTGTATGCGCGTATCTTTTACATGGCGTCGGAAGTTTTTTACCCTGCGTCTCCTGTCTATCGGTTTTTGTTTCTTTAGTCCCAGTACCCCCTCCCTGTGTCGCGATGGCTTCTGCTTGTCGTAAACCTGACATCTTGATCTTTGATGCTGACATCGCTCACCGCTGAAGCGTTTTCAGACGTGACTTTGAGCTCTACGTTACCATCGCTCACCCTGCGGTTGCCCCTGCGGTCAAAGCCTCTCTCCTGCTCAACTAGAGTACCCGCAAAGCAACGGCCTGGCTGAGCACGCGGTCCACAGTGCTAAAGGATTGCTGGAACGTTGTCGCTTGTCCCGCTCCGACATTTACCTAGCCCTCCTGAACCTCCGCAACATCTCCCGCGTCCATACCCTGGGTTCCCCAGCTCAGCGCCTCATGTCCCGTGTTACGCGGCCTCCGATCCCATTGACACAGCAGTCGCTTGCTCCCTCCGTTCTTAAACCTGCCACGGTCCGGAAGCGCATCGCCCACAAACACCGCATCCAGAAGCGCTCCCATGACAAGTCCTGCCGTGTCCTCCATCCTCTCTTTCCTGGCCAGGTCATCGCTCCAGGCTAGCCATTGTTGTTGGTTCTGCCAACCATACCTGGTCAACCACAATGGTACGATCTACCGGAGGTCTCGTCAACAACTCCGGCTCGTGAACGAGCCTCGTCCCCCTCCGGCTGCTCCATATGCCCCCCCTGTGCCAACCTTGCCGCCTTGTACCGTGCCCACCTTGCACAGTCCTCCTCCCTCTCGGCCCTCTCCGGTGCATCCTCCCGCTGTGCTCCCTGGTTCTCTGGCCTTCTCGTCTCCCCCCTCTCCATCTTCTCCGCTGCCTCCGTCACCCCGGGGTTCTCCTGTCAGGGGCTCCCCTCCTGCCCGGGCGCTGGTCCCTCTCGTTCCCGTTGGGGGAGGATGTGATGGCGAGGTTCGGACCCGGTCTGGTCGCCTTGTCAAGCCGCCAGATCGTTATGGTGATTACGTGTGATTTTGAGTTCCTGTATTACTGCTGTTTACTCTCCCTTAGCGCATGAGACGTGGTCGCCCTGTCACTGCTCGTTGTTTAGTTTTTATAGAGGAAGGATGTAGATGATATGTGTGTACACCTTTAACAGTAGTGATGCAGCCCTTGGAGATGCCAATTTAGTTCACAGTAACATTCGACCCATTTGTCCGTAACAAATGGGGTTAAATGCCATTTCTCTCCGTAACATACTCACCTAACCTTAGATACTTGCGTGTGCCAGATTAACCCTCCCAACTTGCTACATGTTTGGCTGCCGGAACACTCCCTGCACTCATCACCTAGTATAATTGTGACCTTCCCACCCATAGCTCTCTCTCTAGTGTCCGTGACAGACCACGTACAGCTAGGGCAGTGATGTGTGTGTATAATTAATAAAGTTGTAGTAAAGATTCATCTGTGTATGCGCGTATCCTTTACACGCTCCTCTCGCCCCTCAAGTCCTCTCTGAATTAATCTTGTCCATGTGATCATCACTTATTACCTCAATTTTATTCCTATAAAAGTAATGAATATCCACTTTCATTTCCTGGCCACCATGTTATGGATCATCTCCACAGATCTGTCTTGCTCTCTTATTATCATCTATCTACCCAAAAAAAACCTTAAACTGTGATTTCCATTTTTGCATGACAAAATAATCCACTTCATCATTCCTTGAATTAAAATTGGAACCTCACAAAATTGTGATATATTATGTTTTTTTCACCTCACCCATACAGTCATAGACATATTTTGCATGATGATAGTTATATAGGACATTTGATGATATTTTATCAGATTTTTCTTCTACTATAATATCTTTCAGGGCTCTGACATCACGATTTCAAAATTTGGCTTGGTGCACTCTAACTGGTTGCTGTACAACAAAATCAACAGATGGGGAAACGCACATGCGAGTCTCTTGCCCTAGGTGCATCCAAGAACCAGATAGACAATTTTGTTTACAGGTGAGAGGGAAAGATTTAATAGGAGCAGAATTGAGGGGGAACCTTTTCACACAAAGGGTGGCTGATGCGGAATGAGCTTTCCCCGCCAACCCCCCATTTGAAGTAGCCTTTCCCCATTGCACACTGTACTGAAGAATCTATCAAACTCCACCTTAAAAAACGTACATGGCGAGGACAGGTTTTGAGGGATTTTGGGTCCACAGTGACTAGTGTAGATTCCTCCTCATCTCCTCTCTTGGTCGTTTGGGCAAGTTCAGAAGCTATGGCCCCCACATTGTGACGTCTCAACTCTCTTCTCACAGTTTCATTTTGGCATTGACGTTCAAGTTGTCCAATTTCAAATCCATAATGCATAAATTTCTTCCAACTAAACAAGCCTAGTTTTATCTAAAATTTGCCTGATTTGGAGAGTGGCAATTATCTATTTCTGTTGGAAAGAAAATTATTTTAAATGTGAGATACATTTTGTACAGCTTTAAACAAAATAAATTATATGTGAGATAAATACATAGGATCACCAAAGTGAAAAGGACACAAAGTGTAGGAAGAACTCAGCAGGAAATGCATGGTAGAATAAAGTTATTTACCATTCTTCATTTGCGAGTACTACCGAAAATAGATCATTTGAATGTTATCATTACAGCCGTGAGATCCCATCATGCAATGCTGTCTAGCAAGAATTACTCCAGAACTTTAAGTGTCTTTTTTAATTATTATGACCAAAATAATCCTGTAACCACTCCGATATCGCGTGAAAAAAAACTCCTGGAAAAAAAGTTTTTTTTACCCTGTCAATTTTGCAAAAATGATTTGTTCAATAGGAATTGTGCTAATATTTGTGCATTATATTGTGTTTCATATTTGCATGAGGGAAATGCGCCAAGAGTCTCTTGCCCAGAGTAGGTGTCAAGAACAGAAGACATTTGTTATTGAGAGATTTAATCTGAGGACCTTTTCACACAAAGGTGGTGGATGCCTGCCTGCCTCCAACCCCCAGACAGAAAAGTGATATTCTCTTTATAGCCCAGGATATTTGCTGTCATTGATACATACCCGTTACAAGAGCAGAATGGTAATATCCACAGGAAACCCAGGAGACTGTTTTGCCAACATTTACTTGACGTGGCAGAAAGGCACTGGTTTCCGAACCAAGGCCGATTTGCCCCTCAGAGTTATCACCCCACATGAAGAGATTCCCATCCTCTAAACAAAATAAAAATGAAATTAATTAAAACAACATTACAGTTCATGAAAAGTTATTCATCATTTTTCAGTATCCTGGTAGTGCACAACTCTGCAATAGTTTGTATCCACTAATTGACGACAGCATGTCACAAAGTAACTCTTGCATTAACAGATTACAGTCCAATTAAACTAGAAATAGGCATTGCCGGAGAAGCTAAGTGTACATATGCGATGAGTGGGAAGAACCAGTAGGCAGTAATGTAGGCGTATTAATGGACAAGTCATAATTTAAGAGTCAACAGTGTTTTATTGTCATATGTCCCAAACTGAACACCACAATAGAATATGTAAACACATAAAACACACACACACTACTCACATAAATCACACACACACTACTCACATAAAACACACACACACTACTCACACACACACACACACCTCACAGACACGGACCTAGACCCACACCTACAATAATAGTGCAAAATGACAAAACAATTGCCCCCAAGCCTATGCAGTTCAGAGCTTATTTGGAGGCTGATGTGTTTAAAGGCCTGATGGCTGTGGGGAAGAAGCTGCTCCTGAATGGAATTGAGGCCAACAAAATATAAGGCTTGGGTGATTATCATCCAAGTATTCAAAGTCAATCTCTACTTTCCAGCTTTTACACAACAAAATCAATAGAAATAATACAGTCCTTGCCCCATCCAGGGAAAAGTGTTTTATTAGCATCCTTATCACCCACCCAAAACTTGACTCCATCAGTGTGAAAGTTAGTGCGGTTATCCTCCATCTTATTTAGCTTATTTAATTGTATTTGCTATTAACCTCCATCTTGTACACAGCTTGCTGGTAACAGTTTAAAATATTGGCCAATTTAGAAGGCAAAAGCCTGTGAATCCTGAACAGAGCTTATAATAAACGAACTTCGCTGTCTCAATGAGAATAGAGACAAGGGATGTTCCCGGGCGTCTGGAACTCCAACATTGAAACCAGCAAGCTGTCAGAAGAACAATAGGCCTGTTCTTACCTTTGCAGCTGCTCTGTTTCTCAGACTAATAGTTTATACTTTGTTTCTTCCCCAATGTAACTGAGGTTTCCATTGTGTTTAACTGAAGCTTCTTTGTTGTTAACCATGTGCTTACGGCTGTTTTATTAGTATAAAGATGTGTGTAAAATCCTCTGTATCGTCAGTCTGAACAGCGCCAGCCTTTGGTGTGGACGCCCTGTAAATTCAAACCATTTTTGACTCTCATCCACAGGATACTTTGTGATAGGACAGCTGGACGTATATATGTGGTTGTGCACACTCCTGCCTTGAGCCAGGTCCCCACTTCCGACTCCCTGGAGCACTGTGGTCCCATGCCCATGGTCTGATCAAACTCCCAACTGGTATCCAGACAACAGAGAATTGGGGTGAGTATATTTTGAATTTTTATTCGTCGGTCTTGTTGAGAGATCCAGGGTGTGCTGGATTGAGCAACAGGGATGAGGTGTCTGTTTATTTAGCTGAGACATCTGAGGGATTGTCGGATTGAGAAACAAAGGAGGATGGGCCAGGGCCTTGATAAAAGTGATGGTACTTCACCGGTGCAGCACATGCGTTATATATATCCAGCTAGAAATAGCGCTTTTAGACAATTGTCGGCAACATTAACTAAGCATTTAGGGGACAAATCATGGCCGATTGGTGGAACAAGGAATGTAGAAACTGTGAGACGAACAGAGCAATTAATATGGGAACATGATGCGGGTAAAAAATGGAAGAGACAAATTAAGAAATGGAAGGAGGCGGTGGTCAAACGTCACAAGGAGGCGCGCGATAGTAATTGGATGAATAATGCATGTAGTAGAGGGATTACAGTATGTGGATCCACCGGGGTCACAAAGGGTTGGAAGGTATTGCAAGCTGAATGTACGGCCTATGATAAGAAAGTAAATATAAAAAAATGTATGTCTTCAACTCAAAACAATGTAAAAACTAGATTAGAAGCGCAATTTGTTGGGGATAATGGAGGGTTATATCCAGTACTGGATGAGGAGGACCTGCTGTCTGGTGTGGCCGAATTATTTCCTTCCTTGGACCATGAGTCTTGGGACTTAGGCCACTCCCTGTTGCCCTGCAGTCAGCTCAAGCGCCGCCCTGGTACTCGACTGACACTAGTCCTGCTGCGGTTGCTATGAGAACCCCTACAACACAGTCAGCCACAGCTCCTGTCCTGATTGAAGTGATAACTCCACTACAGCATTGGCAAAATGATTTAACAACACCACAGACCATTAGCGAAAGGGTCAAACAGCGTACTGATAGACGACTTGTAGCATTTTATGGCATAGAACCCGGTACATCTAATTTTCCCATACGAATGATACCTAATCCGAATGGACAGCCAGTCCTTATGGCAGTTCCTTGGAAAGCAGCTCAACCAGTCATGAACACCTGGGCTGAACTAATAGCCGCTGAAGCAAATGGTCCCGCACAACTTACCTTAATGATAAGAGCACTACGACAAATCTTATAGCTCCCTCTAGACATAGCCCGGGTACTGGAATGTAAAACATTTGCCTACCAGACATGCAGGAAATCTTACAAATGCAGGGAGATGCCCCGATTGAGGAATTTGCAAATGGCGCCAGTCAAATTGCCATCAAAGATCCACAGATTCTATTTGGGTCACTTCCACTGGCAAAGTTTGTGTTCCTGACACCTTATTGCCTATTTTGTTGCATTATGTACACTCTGTTGCATTATGTACACTCCCTTACCCATAGTGGTAAGGGGGGAATGTTAGCAAATTGTAAAGCTACATGGTGGCATCCGCGGCTAACAAAAGAGATACTGCAAATTGTTTCCCAATACCAGGTTTGCCAGAGACACAACCCTGGGAAACCTGTGCGCGTTGAACCAGGCCATACGCCAATGCCACAACGGCCTTTCCAGTACTTTCAAATTGATTTTATTGACTTACCTAGAGTCAACCATTACAAACACTGTATAGTCATTATTGATTTTTTAGCCGATGGATTGAAGCAATTCCCACAACCAACGCGACAGCACAGTCCACTGTTGCTGTTTTACTCTGCGAAATCATGCCGCGATTCGGACTCCCTACTGTTATCAGCTCAGATAACGGACCACACTTCTCGGCTCAACAGTTCCATTGTGTGCACCATCCACAAGCTGCAGGGATTGTGGAAAGAGCTAATGGAACTTTAAAAAGCAAGCTTGTTAAATTAACTGAAGAGACAATGCTGAATTGGATACAAGTTTTGCCTATGGCCCTATTCGCTATGCGCATCACACCACATTCTACCACAAAATTAACCCCTGCCGAGATAATGTACGAAGTCCCCTCAGGACTCCCTGGGGGGCTGAAGAAATTGCAGAAACAACCTATGATCTCCATGCCTTGGATGAACGGTTGTTGACCTACATGAAGTTGCTAACAGATTCGTTGTCAGTTTTGCATTCACAGGTACGAGAGGCGCAGCAGATTGCTGATGAGCCACCAACAGAGGGATTGCTGCGGGCCGGCGGCCACGTGCTATACGCAATTGGGATCGGAAGAAATTGGACAGGATGTTGTTATCTCGCTTATGTCATCCCCGCCATGCGCCATTTTAAACAAATAACTGACCATCCCACATTTAAAAACCCTGTATCTGGATCTCGGCTCACGAAGCAAAATGTTTCACCAGTTGAGAATGTGGGCATGACTATGCTCCCCTGGTATGGAACAAGCCGGTATGCATTCAAAATTGATCACCTTACTGGGCTATTGGAGGAATTGGCTAACAAAACAGCAGATGCCCTGACGGAAACACAGGCCCAGATTGGGGCACTGTCAGCCGAAGCGGTTGCTATGAGGACAGTGGTGCTACAGAATCGTATGGCCTTAGATTTCATTCTGGCGAGAAGGGAGGCACTTGTGCTATCATTGGGCAAGACTGCTGTACATATATTCCTGATGAGTCCTCCAATATTATTGATCTGGCAGCCCATATCAAGAAGGAGATAGCTGAGATCCAAGGTGTAGGGGAAAGTCTGGTTGGTGATCTTGACCAGGGGATGTGGAGTTGGTTTAATGGATGGGGCTCCTTTCGGGGTCTCGTATGGCATTATGGGATTACTATTCTGATAATTACAATCGTTGCTGTATTGCTTTACTGCCTGGCACCATGTATTCGCCAATGGCTGGCTTCTTACTGCATTATTTGATAAATTGATTGACACAATCAAAAGGGGGGGGATGTGAAAGTTAGTGCGGTTATCCTCCATCTTATTGTGCTTATTTAGTTGTATTTGCTATTAACCTCCATCTTGTGCACAGCATGCTGGTAACAGTTTAAAATATTGGCCAATTTAGAAGGCTGCAAAAACCTGTGAATCCTGAACAGAGCTTGTAATAAACGACCTCCGCTGTCTCAATGAGAATAGAGATAAGGGATGTTCCCGGGCGTCTGGAACTCCAACATTGATACCAGCAAGCTGTCAGAAGAACAATAGGCCTGTCCTTACCTTTGCAGCTGCTCTGTTTCCCAGACTAATAGTTTATACTTTGTTTTTTCCCCAATGTAACTGAGGTTTCCATTGTGTTTAACTGAAACTTCTTTGTTGTTAACCATGTGCTTATGGCTGTTTTATTAGTATAAAGATGTGTGTAAAATCCTCTGTATTGTCAGTCTGAACAGCGCCAGCCTTTGGTGTGGACGCCCTGCAAACATCACTGGCTGTTTTTCTATTTCACCTTGGTGACGTAGTAAAGATTTTTGACAGAGAATTTTGACTCTTTGATTTATTCTACCATCCGAATGAAGTGAACTTTAACATCAGTGCCCCAATATGATAAATCACAGTGCCATGCAGCACAGGAGGAGGCTTCTTGACCCGTCCATGTCAGTACCCAAGTGCCCATGGCTGTCTACATGAATCCCATCATTCAGCATTTGGTTTATAGCAGTTTATCTTTGGCATTTTAAATGCCATATAGAAACTGTAAGTATCTATCTCTACCATCCCCTCAGGCATTGTTGTGAAAAAACATCTGTAGGGCCTTGTAGGGAACTGATTGGGTTAGTTTATTTTTTAAAAGACTGTTAAATGCTTGGGAACAGGTTTGCTAAACATGGTGGCAAAGAACAGCCCGTGAACTCAAGGTTGCAAATGATAAGAACCTAAAACAATGGTCTCTTCATAGTACGTGGGTGCTTCGTACATCCTAATCATCCTATATAGATAAGGAAGCCTGTTTTTCAGCAGTGTGTTCGGTGTGAAATTTGTTAGTTGAATGACCTGTATCTTTTGCCTGCTAGTCATTTTCAGTCTTTTAGTCGTAATTCCATAGTTTCTTTGTTTTGTTAGTTATGATATGTTCAGTTGGTAGTCAAGGTCTACAAATATTTTAATTCTTTGTTCTGATGCCACATAATCATTGTGCCTAAGTGGCCCCATCGCAGAAGCGTCCACATCGCGGGGCTGGAAACTGGAAATATCCTGAGCTAATTCTGCTACCACCATCATCTATTGCGACAAGTGATGGCCTCCACTGATTGTCGCCGGAAGCTTACGTCCTTTTCAGGACGGACGACGACATTTGTAACAAGATGGACAAGAGGAGAAGAAGGCTGTGCCTAAGTAAAAAGTTTTAAACGCTACTATTGGTCTCGGCAAATCATTGAGAATTCAGTGATCTTAAACTATCAAATACCCTCAGAGAGGAAAAAAAATCCTCAAATTTCCTACGCATTACATTAAAGCAGAATCCTCAGTTTATAGACATTTCTACTAGGGGGGGAAAGGTTTCTCATTAACTACACCATGTGCTTCATCCCTGACAACATTCTCCTCACCCGCTCCAGTGCTATCACATTTTTACTTACATACAGCAAACAGAGCAGAACACAGTACTTCAGCTGTGGCTTAGTAAATGTTTTATATAGTTGTACCGTAAACTCCCTGTTCTTAAATACTATGTACCAGCTTATTAAGACGGTATGTCATATGTCTTCTTAATCATCTAATCTACCTGTGATTATGACGGTGTGTCATATGTCTTCCCTCAACCTCTGACATGCCAGAAAAAAACAATCCAAGTTTGTCCTTGTAGCTACGACCCTCTCATCCGGGCAGCATTCTGGTAAACCTCTTCTGCACCCTCTCCAAAACCCTTCCTGTGTAGGAAGAAACTGGAGATGCTGGTTTATATTGAAGATAGGCACAAAATGCTGGAGTAACTCAGCGGGACAGGCAGCATCTCTGCATAGAATGAACGGGTGACGTTTCGGGTCGAGACATTTCTTCAGACCCTTCTTGAAATGGGGCAAAGTAAGATAGATAAGAATGAATACCTACAGATGTCTATCCAACTCATACACCATCTGACTAGGAGATATTTAGACAGGTACATGGATAGGGTAGGTTTAGAGGGATATGAGGCAAAATCAGGTAGGTAGGATTAGTTTAGATGGGGCACATTGGTCGGCGTGGGCAAGATGGGCAGAAGTGCTTGGTTCCACGCTGCATGACTCGTTCAGCTTGCAGTCAATCAATCTTGATATTTTCAAATGCAGAACAAGCTCATGAGCCTCAATGGTCTACTCCCACCCCAATTTGTATATTTATGTGTATATTTGTATATCATCCATAAATTGCTATTCTCTAGGTGTTCCTTATCAACATCCTCCCAAAACGTTTAGGCTACATCTTTCGACAAGGTCCCACACAAGAGATTGGTATACAAATTAAAGCACACGGTATTGGTGGTTCAGTATTGATGTGGATAGAGAAGGAGTGAACGGGTCCTTTTCAGGATGGCAGACAGTGACTAGTGGGGTGCCGCAAGGCTCAGTGCTGGGACCCCAGCTATTTACAATATAGATTAATGATTTGGACGAGGGAATTAAATGCAAACATCTCGAAGTTGCGGATGACACGAAGCTGGGGGGCAGTGTTAGCAGAGATGCCAACCCTAAATTTAGTTCACAGTAACATTCAACCCATTTGTCAGTAACAAATGGGGGTAAATGCATTTCTCTCAGTAACATGTTTGCGGCACCAGAAATATGTATGGCAACGACCCAAAATCTGCAACGCGCGTTGAATCCAACCTTCCTTTTTTCAACTAGTACTATATACAAACTCATTAAACACACATAAACATCCTTTAGTATACACATTCAACTAAATGACAATGCCGATGTTGGGGAGTTCAGAACCAGGGCCACAGTCTTGAATAAGGAGTAAGCCATTTAGAACGGAGACGAGGAAACACTTTTTTCACAGAGAGTGGCGAGTCTGTGGAATTCTCTGCCTCATAAGGCCGGTTCTCTGGGTGCTTTCAAACAGAGAAGGGCTCTTTAAAGATAGCGGAGTCTGGGGAGAAGGCAGGAACGGGGTACTGATTGGGGATGATCAGCCGTGATCACAGTGAATGGTGGTGCTGGCTCAAGGGCCAAATGGCCTCCTCCTGCACCTATTGTCTATTGAAACATACAACACAGGCAATGGGGGCCCCACAATGCTAATGCTGTTTCCTTGCCATGAATGTCTTAACAGCCTTTTGAATCTCTGTCTGTAGCATCATCCTGTACCCCCACCATACCTTCCCGCTGCACGTGTCCAACCGCCGCTCAACGTGTCCAACCGGCGCTCTCATTTGTGCCCTTCCCGCTGCACGTGTCCAACCGCTCATTCCCGCTGCATAAACGTGTCCAACCGCCGCTCATTCCCGCTCCCGCCCCCGCCCTTCCCGTTTATTGTTTTGATCATTTTTCGTTTCCCGCCCTTCTCCGTAACGACTTGTTGCTGCCGGAACACCGTATTTAGGTTGTTTCGCCGGGACGAAATACGGCGAATCCGGACAGTTGGTAACCCTGTGTTAGCTGTGAGGAGGATGCTAGGAGGCTGCAGGATGACTTGGATAGACTGGGTGAGTGGGCAAATGCATGGCTGATGCAGTATAATGTGGATAAATGTGAGGTTATCCACTTTGGTGGCAAAAACAGGAAGGTAGACTATTATTTGAATGGTGACCGATTAGGAAAAGGGGAGATGCAGCAAGACCTGGGTGTCCATGGTACACCAGTCATTGAAAGTAGGCATGCAGGTGCAGCAGGCTGTGAAGAAAGCGAATGATATGTTGGCATTCATAGCAAAAGGATTTGAGTACAAGAGCAGGGAGGTTCTACTGCAGTTGTACAGGGTCTTGGTGAGGCCACACCTGGAGTATTGCGTACAGTTTTGGTCTCCTAATCTGAGGAAAGAAATTCTTGCCATAGAGGGAGTACAGAGAAGGTTCACCAGACTGATTCCTGGGATGGCACAACTTCCATATGAAGAAAGACTGGATAGACTTGGCTTGTACTCGCTGGAATTTAGAAGATCGAGGGGTGATCTCATAGAGACTTACAAAATTCTTAAGGGGATGGACAGGCTAGATGCAGGAAGATTGTTCCCGATGTTGGGGAAGTCTAGGACAAGGGGTCACAGTTTAAGGATAAGGGGGAAGTCTTTTAGGACCGAGATGAGAAAATCGTTTTTCACACAGAGAGTGGTGAATCTGTGGAATTCTCTGCCATAGAAGGTAGTTGAGGCCAGTTCGTTGGCCATATTTAAGAGGGAGTTGGATGTGGCCCTTGAGGCTGAATGGATCAGGGGGTATGGAGAGAAGGCAGGTACAGGATACTGAGTTGGATGATCAGCCATGATCATATTGAATGGCGGTGCAGGCTCGAAGGGCCGAATGGCCTGCTCCTGCATCTAATTTCTATGTTTCTATGTTAAAAGCAAGGGCAGCTCACATACAGAAATAACAGTACCTACAGATGTCTATCCAACTCATACACCATCTGACTTGGCAATATTGCTATGCCTTCACCTTCACTGGGGACACACACTCAAACTTCCCCACCCAACAGCAACCTGGGAGTATATTTGCCAAAATACTGCAGATGATCATAGTGCATTACTGGCACCTAAAACCAATTAAGGAACAAATATGAAATGTTAGCCTTACAGCAATGCCACAAATGAATTGATAAAATATAATAAATAAACTAATGAATTATGAATAGTTAATAACGTTACCAAGCCTGAATATGTCAAAATCTCTCACCAGTTAAGGCTGCGGAAATATTTGAACCAGCAGCCAGCTGTTTGATCCTTTGTTTGCCCGTGAAGTACTCCACACGTTGAAATGTTGTTCTTTCTTGATTATCACCCAGGCCCAACTGTCCTTCACTGTTGTCACCAGCTGCATAGATATTTCCTTGCTCTGTAACACACATCAAGGTCAGACATAGGCAAAGAGTGCTGGAGTAACTCGGCGGGTCAGGCAGCATCTCGGGAGAAAAGGAATAGGTGACATTTCAGGTCGAGACCCTACTTCAGACATCAGAAATGCAAAAGACTGATGCTGGAATCCTGAGGAAAACACAACGAGCTGCCTAACCCGCTGAGCTGAGTTCATCCAGCACTTTGTGATATGTTGAGGCATCCGTATGAAAGTTTATGTAGTTGTGCTCCATGCTCCAGTTAACCAAAGTGAGCACAAATTCAAGGCAAAAATAACCAGACCGTTCCAATTACAAATAACAGCACAAGAGCTTAATTGGAAAACATTGCAGATTAAGTGCATATAGAATTGCAAAGCCTGGAATTTCCCGGAAGTGACCAGTCTCAAGCCCATTAGATTCACAAATATCTGGATCTGATTTTTTTACTGGGATCTTGCTACACAATGCCAGCTTCAACATAATCTGCTTGGCATTGCAGACGACTGGGCTTTCTGATGGAAAATAGTATGCTCCACGCACAGTGGAGCAGTGGTAGAGTTGCTGCCTTGCAGCACAAGAGTCCTGCGTTCGATCCTGACTACAGGTGCAGTCTGCACAAAGTTTGTGTGTTCTCCCTGTGGCCGCATGGGTTTCCTCCCACACTCCAAAGACGTACAGGTTTGTAGATTTTTGTATGTTCGCAATGGCCAGTTTCATTTTAATTATTTTTAATTGTTTCAAAATTAATGCATTTGGTAATAATTACAATAAAAGCCCTAATGCAGAATTTGCCAAATTTGACAACTGCAGATTAAGCAGATACACCAGTTGATCGAGAGGCTTTGCCTTGGCGCTACCCCTCCACAATTAGACTGCTCCATTGATGTTGGTCTTCCAATGACTGGGATCTCTTTTGTTTCCTGACCTTCCACCTCCATTGTCCCAGTGGCTCCCTCAACACTGCAGGGTTGTTCAATGCTGGCTTCATGAGAATAATAGTGAAGCCAGTATTGGTTTCTTCTTCCTCTTTCCTCTCCTCCCTACTCCACCCACAATCAACCTGGCCATTCCCATCGTTACTAGAGTGTGTCAGAATGCAAAATGCAGCATAACAAAGTTTCTGGTGTAAATACATGTGTTAACAAAGTTAACTAAAGGTAAATTACCTTTCACAGAACACCTGTTCCTGTCTATCGTATTGAATAGGGTCAAATAATCCGCATCAGATTTAACGGACAAATTCCTTAATCCATGAAGAAAGTTGGCACTACACCACCTCCCTCATAAGAAGTCAAACCTGGTGCAGCTGGAATTTCTCAGGACATTTTGACCCAATAATATAATGAAAATCATCATTGCGAATTCCTATGCCCATGCTTCACAAGGAAAGTGCAACAAATAAAATGTCCCCAAGTGAATCCTCAGTCTTCCTACACAACAATCTGTAAATCCGA
Source organism: Okamejei kenojei (assembly GCA_035221665.1). Taxonomy (NCBI): domain Eukaryota; kingdom Metazoa; phylum Chordata; class Chondrichthyes; order Rajiformes; family Rajidae; genus Okamejei; species Okamejei kenojei. The sequence continues at coordinate 30,021,251 of CM069142.1, forward strand.
AGGGATTGTCTGTGAATCCTGCGGCATATTTATTAATTGCAAAGTGGCAGAGATAAGGAGGGACTGTAATAGAGAAGTTAAAGGAGAACCCATTAAAATTGTGGATGCAATAATACAGGCAGAAATCAACAAACAAGAGTGGTCAGATTATGCAGATAAAATATATGTGGAGATTCTATACTTGATAGATATAGGAATTGACAATTAGAAAGCTGATGCTTCTTTCCAGAATAGCCTCAGGAATATGGAAATCCAACATAATCAGTGAAAATGAACAATTTCCTCCAAGTCTGCACAGTGGAATGGGAAAATTTATACAAAAGTAAATTACACAAACAAGAGGATTTCAATATATTAAAATGGTTCTCTAACGGATTTCATAATTGATGCGGATTTGCAAAATAAATCTTTTGGATTTATAACCATTAAATACAGCCAGCTGTATTTATAACCATTAAATACATAATTTTATAAATTAATTTTATAAATTACATAAATTCATAACCATTAAATACAGCCAGCTTCACCGGTCAATTATCATACCTGTCCAGATGAGTGTATGGTTTCTCCCACAGGCAGCAAGTTTCACTCTCTCCGACTTTAGAGCTAAAACAAGGCACACACTGAATAAGAAATGCTGTAATGTTCTCATTTTAAATCTACAAGATGTATATTTGACAATCTGATATATATGGTTAAAAGATAAATCATTTTATCCCAGCTTAAATTTTGTTTTCAACTCAAACATAATGATTACACAAACGAGAACTAAATATCATCCTGAAACTATTATTCTCATCAAGCCAGCATTGAACAACTACTGCAAGAGAACATACCTTTCACACATGTGGGTTTGTTCATAGTGTTCTTTGTTCCCAAGCCTAGCTGGCCCCAATTGTTGCTCCCAAAGATGTACAACTTGCCATTTTCTGTCCAAAAAAAGTGTATTATGTGAACATTTGCTTTTACCCATGACTCCATATTTTCCAACACTGAATTATCTGTGCATTTTTCTTCATCATTTGTTTAGGATTGAATGTTCATGGCAATAGAAAAAAAGTGAATAAATCCACAATAGAACCAACAACCTACCAGTTATGAGTGCAGTGTGTTCATCCCCACAACTGATTGTAACAGCTTTGTCACTTTTCAGCCAGAATTTGCTGGGGACATTATCTGAAAATTTGCTTTTACCAAATGTAAAAACAGCTCCTGAATCTGAAATACAAAATAAGTAAATTAATTAACTAATTAATGAATCACATCATGTATTCAATTCAACTAGATTATAAATTAAATTCTCAAAGATTCTCCAAGATGAATTAAAGATATGCAGCGGGGAGCCAAGGGTTGCCGACATATTATCTGGATTATTTTTAGTTAATTTGATCCAAATGTGATATTAATTAAAAAAAAATAACAACTGCCTCCACAATGTTTTTATTTCCCCCAATCTCATGTTTGTTTTAACAACCATTTATGTCACAAAAGGTGAGTGATTCATTTACCACTTTACATGCCAAATTCCTCACAGAGTTCTCAATAATAAAAATAATCATGAACAGAGAAACTGTCCATTGGGAACATACACATTCGGCATGGTTCAACATGTTGCTTGATGGAGGCTTCAGATTTTGAAACATATTCAAATATTGTCATCGACACCAGGTGTCAGCCCTAAACAGAGTTGATGTGGAAAGGTTGTTTCCATTAGTGAGAAAGTGTTGAAGAGCAGAAGGCACATCCTCAGAATAAAAGGACGTACCTTTAGAATGGAGATGAGAAGAGTTTTAAAATTTCTTAAGCCAGAGGATGGTAAATCTGTGGAATTCATTGCCACAGACGGCTGAGAAGGCCAAGTCTTTGGGTATTTTTAAAGCAGAGATTGATAGAGTTCTTAATTAGTAAGGGAATCAAAGGTTACTGGGAGAGGGTAGGAGAATGTGGTTGGGAAGGAAAAATTGAACAGCCGTGATTGAATGGCGGAACAGACTTGATGGGCCGAATGGCCTAATTCTGCTCCTTTATAGACAATAGGTGCAGGAGTAGGCCATTCGGCCCCTCGAGCCAGCATTGCCATTCACTGCGATCATGGCTGATCATTCTCACTCAGAATCCCGTTCCAGCCTTCTCCCCATATCCCTATCTTTAAGAGCTCTATCTAACTCTCTCTTGAAAGCATCCAGAGAATCCTCAAAAGGCAGAGAATTCCACAGATTCATAACACTCTGGGTGAAAAAGCTTTTCCTCATCTCTGTTCGAAATGGCTTACCCCTTATTCTTAAACTGTGGCCCTGGTTCTGGTCTCCCCCAACATTTGGAACATGTTTCCTGCCTCCAATCCCTTAATAATCTTATATGTTTCAATAAGATCTCCTCTCATCCTTCTAAATTCCAGTGTATATAAGCCCAGTAGCTCCATTCTATCAATATATGACAGTCCCGTCATCCCGGGAATGAACCTCATTAGCAAGAATGTCCTTCCTCAAATTTCGAGACCAAAACTGCACACAATACTCCAGGTGTGGTCTCACTGGGGACCTGTGCACTGCAGAAGGACCTCGTTGCTCCTATACTCAACTCCTCTTGTTATGAAGGCCAACATGCCATTAGCTTTCTTCTCTGCCTGCTGTACCTGTATGCTTACTTTCAGTGACTGATGAACAAGGACCCCCAGATCTCGTTGTACCTCCCCTTTTCCCAACTTGACACCATTCAGATAATAATGTCTTCCTGTTTTTGCCACCATAAAAACACATTAAACTGCATCTGCCACGCATCTGCCCACTCACCCAATCGGTCCAAGTCACCCTGCATTCTCATAGCATCCACCTCACAGTTCACACAACCACCCAGCATTGTGTCACCTGCAAATTTGCTAATGTTACTTTTAATCCCTTCATCTAAATCATTAATGTATATTGTAACTAGCTGCAAGCCCAGCACCAAACCTTGCGGTACCCCACTAGTCACTGCCTGCCAGTCTGAAAGAGACCCGTTATCCCTACTCTTTGTTTCCTGTCTGCCAACCAATTTTCTATCCATGTCAGCACTCTACCCCCAATACCAAGTGCCCTAATTGTGCCCACTAATCTCCTATGTGGGACCTTATCAAAGGCTTACTGAAAGTCCAGGTACTCTACATCCACCCAATGGCTCTCCCTTGTCCATTTTCCTAGTTACATCCTCAAAAAATTCCAGAAGATTAGTCAAGCATGATTTCCCCTTTGTAAATCCATGCTGACTCGGACTGTTAATGCGATCCAAATGTGCCGCTATTTCATCTCTTAAATCGACTCCAGCATCTTCCCCACCACCGATGTCAGGCTAACTGGTCTATAATTCCGTTTTCTCTCTCCCGCCTTTCTTAAAAAGTGGGATAACATTAGCTACCCTCCAAACCACAGGAACTGATTCTGAATCTATAGAACATTGGAAAATGATCACCAATGCTTCTGTTGCTCTTTAAAAATGTCCAATCCTCAGGCTTCCCGCTCATCTTTGCTATGTCATACTTCTCTTTTATTTTTACACTGTCCTTGACTTCTCTTGTCAGCCATGGCCACCCCTTACTCCCCTTAGAATCTTTTCTTCCTCTTTGTTTTATGATCTTGTTTCACTCTTTCCCTTAAAGTCGTCCCAGATAATTTTCTAATCCAGTTAGACATGTTTATTCTTCTTCCAAAACAATTAAAAAGATAGTTTAAGAAAGAACTGCAGATGCTGGAAAAAACGAAGGTAGACTAAAATGCTGGAGAAACTCAGCAGGTGAGGCGGCATCTATGGAGCGAAGGAATAGGTGACGTTTCGGGTCAAGACGTTTCGGGGGGGGGGGAAGAAGAAAGGAAGATGCAGAGACAGTGGGCTGTGGGAGAGCTGGGAAAGGGAGTGGAAGGAGGGAGAAAGCAAGTTCTACCTGAAATTGGAGGTCAATGTTCATACCGCTGGGGTGTCAAGTACCCAAGCAAAATATGAGGTGCTGCTCCTCCAATTTGCGGTGGGACTAACTCTGGTCATGGAGGAGGCCCATGACAGAAAGGTCAGATACGGAATAGGAGGGGGACTTGAAGTGCTGAGCCACCGGGAGATCAGGTTCGTTAATGCAAACTGTGCAGAGGTGTTGGGCGAAGTGATCGTCAAGCCTGCGCTTGGTCTCACCGATGTAAAGCAGTTAATACCTAGACCAGCGGATGCAATAGATGAGGTTGGAGGAGGTGCAGATGAATCTCTGCCTCACCTGGAAAGACTGCTTAGGTCCTTGGATGGAGTCGAGGGGGGAGGTAAAGCGACAAGTATAGCATTTCCTGCGGTTGCAAGGGAAAGTACCAGTGGAGGGGGTGGTTTGGGTGGGAAGGGACGAATTTACCAGGGAGGTGCGGAGGGAGCGGTCTCTGTGGGAAGCCAAAAGGGGAGGAGATGGGAAGATGTGGCCAATGGTGGGATCCCATTGGAGGTGGCGAAAATGTCAGAGGATTATCTGTTGTATGTGACGGCTGGTGTGTTGGAAGGTGAGGACAAGGGGGACTCTGTCCTTGTTACGAGTGGGTGGAATGAGGAGTGAGAGCAGAGCTACAGGATATAGAAGAGACCCTGGTGAAAGCCTCATCTATAGTCGAAGAGGGGAACCCCCGTTAAAGAAATTAAAGAGATAGTGATCAGTGGTCTTCAAATGTTAACAAAGTGGATGTCAGTCCTACAAAGCATTAGGAGGATTAATAATAGAGAATCATGAATTAAATGGGTACCTTTATATTAGACTTCATCAGAGATAATACAAGTAATATCCTAGAATTAGCAATAAATTGAAAATGGGAAAGGGGGTGCTGGTGGGCGGGAAAATGGCAACTTAGTCATTAATAATGTCTTTATTCCAAAAGGTGCAAGGGAAATTTACAGGGTACTTAGATTAACATCTGTCATAGGGGAAATGTTAGAAACTATTATTAAGATGTTATAACAAGGTATTTTTTAACATTTAAGAAACTAAGACCCAAAGGGATCTTCACTCTGTGGGTGTGCAGTAGGTGTTTCTGTTTTAATATAAACTTCATTTTAACATAAGCGACTATCCTAGATTGTAGAAATGCTCAGGTCAAAACAACCTCATGAATGGACAATGTTAGTCATGTGTTCAGATCCAATGGTGCTTTTATTGTCACATGTGCAAACATAATGGGAAATTATTTTCTTACCCACAGTCCAGTACAGTATTCCCATACTCAAACACACCCTCCATTAGCAAGTGTACAGAAATAGTCTACTGAGCCCGCATGGAAGAGGCGCCATTTTTTGCCGGCATATTCAAAGTACAGTCCGCGCTCTAGTTCTTATGAGCGGTTCCCGATCCAGGCAGGCCCCAGGCTGCTGCGGACCCCCAGCCGTCGCCTTCCTTGGACGTGACGTCCCTCTCCAAGCCTGGCCACGTTTGTACCCCAGGGGTGCCTCCCACAGCCGACCAACCAGATGAGTGCAGACTATTCCATTACAGTCTGCTTTGGGCATTGAAGTTGTTGCCGGGGCTTCAGAGGGTCAGGAGAAGAGTCGAGTACGGTTGTGGCATTTACGAGACTCTTGAATAGGCATATGGACATGCCAGGACGGGCAAGACATGGGCTTTGTGCAGACAGACCAGAGCTGGTCCTAACAGCATGTTCAGCACAGGCACGGCCAACTCGTGCCACTCTTGTTACGCAACTTAATATAATCAATTCAAATAATTAACAGCCTCTGAGTCAGTCAATAGTTAAAAATGGGACCTCGCTTTTTTAACTATTGATTGACTCAGAGGCTGTTAATTATTTGAATTGATTATATTAAGTGATATGGTTCAAACTCGACATGTACTTATAGGTATGTTACAAAACTTACCTTCAGCGGCGCTGCAGTTCTGTCACTGGCCGTGTGCGCGACTTTGGCGCCTTTGAGGGGGGGAGGCAGGGTTAGAATGCGGTTTTAAAACCCAGAGTTTTATTTTCTCGGGGTGCGAGCTTTTGCTGAAAATTCGTTCCGACTGCCGGTCTGTGAATTATTATTTTTTAAAATCGCCCGACAATTTCAGCGCTGGAGTAAAATAAAAATTAGCTTCTAATGCCGTGAACGCCGACAATGGGGATGGATTTCACGCAGGGGACAGGTAAATGAAAGCCAATTATTTTTACATATAAACGTGCTCGTTAAGATGACCTTAATCCAAATTTCATGTCGCGAAACGGTGATTTATTCCCCATACGAACCGGCAGTATTTTTCCTGCCGATATGGGGTTTAAATTCACTGCAACCGCACGTTCCAATAGATCGTGTTCCATAAAATCCCACTCGCAAGATGATTTAAATGGCCATTAATTTACAGGAATTAAACACTAAATTCCTTCAATTTGGCCTATAAATTCATGACAATGAGATTTAAAAATCATGTTATATTGTGAATTCTTGTGTGAATGTTATTTGGACACTTAGGCTATTTAAAAATGTTAATCTTTTCTTAAGAAATGGATAGATGTTTAGATCTAGTAATTGAAATTTTGTAATTAGCTACAATTGGGTAACTAACTAATTATATGCTTTAATTTCAGGTCATCCAAGTAAGATTGTTTCATATTTGTTTCAGAATGCTTCAATCTAAAATAACTGAAAATTTATTTCAGTTCTCTTAATTTTTAAGAAAGTTATGGGCTTTTGACTGTCCTCGATCACAGCTTTTGTGTTAAGTCAATGGAAAAGCAATAGGGAACAAGATGCTAATTTCCGAGTATGAAAATGGCCATAACGTTTTTAATACTGAAGATATGAAAGTGAATTAGGTGTCATATTAAACTTCTTTTTATGCTTTATCTGAAGGGATAAATTGCAGACTTGATTTTTTAAATCTCAAAATTTTGTAACATTGCTATACTTATGAGTAGGAGGGAACTGCAGATGCTGCTTTATACTGAAGATAGACATAAAATGCTGGAGTACCAGAAGATCAGACTTTCTTTTCCTCAAGAGATGTGCCTGACCTGCTGAGTTACTCCAGCATTTTGAGTCTATCATTTACTCTTGAGGTTTTGTTTCATCCTCAAGATGAAGAGGAGACTGGGAATGTGGTAAATTCAATCCTTCTTAACTGCAGGGAAGAACCTGGTTAATAATTGCGAGGTGCTCTGTTTTGCGGTTCCTGGCCTAGGGTGTTCGGTGGCTAATATCCTGTTCTTCTGCTGCAGCAGATATCCGAACAAACTTCCATTTCATCTGCAGATCAAAACATAGGTTTGTCTGCAGAGACACTTCTGGAGATGGAGGGAATTGTGCCTAACATGCTCCTCAATCTTATAGCTGCAACTCTGAGTAATGTCTGCAAGAGACTGTGCATATTCCCCAAGTACAGAAGCAACACGTGTTACAATATGGGAGCTTCTATCCCTAGTGTTTTTTGAGGATGTGTATATATGTGTGTGTGTGAACTTGTGAGTATGTGTGTATATATATACACTGAACTTTTTTTTCTCTCTCTCGTTTATCATATTGTTTACAGTGTTTACATATTCTGTTGTGCTGCAGCAAATAAGAATTTCATTGTTCTATCTGGGACATGACAATAAAACACTCTTGACTGTTGACTAGTGTCACAGAAGATAGGGTCTGGCCATGATCCAACAGAATATTCCTTTCAGCTGTACTATGCCACACAACCTGTCCCTTACAGACAAGTTCATGCTGAAGAATTGTTTGAACATAAATATTCTGCAAGGAATGTCCTCAAAGCCCTGACTGAAAAGGGGATAATGGACCAACTGGATCAAAGACTACCAAGACCTTGCTTGGGCACCTCTGAGAAGAGCCCTGTCAGATCTTCCGCATGCAGCTAGACTCTCATTGATACTGAACACTGCCTTTCAGGTGTATAAACATTTCTACAGATGCACCTTCTACAGAACACATTCTGATGGGATGCAACTCAGCCTGGTATGGCAACTGCTCCGCTCTCAACTACCTGAACTGGCAGAGAGTGGCAAACACAGCTCATTTTATCACAGTAGGATGCAAAGTGCTGGAGTAACTCAGCGGGTTAGACAGCATCTCTAGGGAACACGGATATGTGATGTTTTTCTATAGATGACAGTAAATGGTTATCTATGGATGTTCTCCAGAGATGCTGCCTGACGTGCTGAGTTACTCCAGCACTTTGTGTCCTTTTGCGTATTAACCAGCATCTGCACTTCTTTGTTTCTACCAGTCCTGTTACGGGCTTATTACTTCCTTCACCCGGTCCATCATCATGGTTGCATCAGGAAGGCTGGAAGCATCACCACCCTGCCTGGCCAGCTGCCTTCCACCGTCACCCTTCCCTCTTCTATCTTCTATCTTCTGATCGTGTGTACAGTGTGCACAGACTGTAAGCTCATTTAAATCAGGCCTAATAACACTGTTGGTTACTATAGCTTTTCCATAACCCAACATGCAGGTAATCTTAACCTTCTAATCTTATCCCTTTTATGTGCTTTTAAAATCGTTTTATTGTTTTATTCTCCATTAGAGCGGAGGACATTGATGGTTGAGGAGGTGCGGCGACAGGAGGAGGCCGCAAGAAGTGCAAAGACGGTCTCTCTTGCCAAACAGGGGCAATGGATGCAGTGGGAAGGTGTGGAGCGGAGGAAGATCAGCTGGAAAGAACTATGGGAAATGGAATCAAGCAAGATCAGCTTCATCATCAGAGCGACATACGACGTCCTTCCATCACCAAAGAACCTCAATCAGTGGTACGGCGAGGATCCAACCTGTGCCCTCTGCCCAACTCCAGTGACCCTCAAACACATCATGGTAGGCTGCAAGACCAGCCTCACGCAAGGCAGATACACGTGTTGAAGTGGGATGCAGAGGATTTGTTGCGTCGTCTACTATCAGACTGCTGAAGGAGCTTGGAATCCGCGGTCAGGTTCTGCAGAAGACCATAAGATCACTCTCAGACGCGGCTGAAAGAAGCAGCTGTTGGATTTGGCTCAAGCGGAAAGACCCATGCTGGGCCCCAAATACGTCATGGTGAATCTTTCAGGCAGTTTGACACGGGACACGCGCTGAGGGCTGATCATCCTGCAGCGGGCCGCCCTTGTGGAGGGTGTATAGTGTTAAAAGGCCGAAACACCCAGTGATGCAAGGGTACACTACTGATGATGTGCCCTGTGCCCAACTGTCCTGAAGGTTACCCAGGCCAAGATATACGTATACATACCCCCCCCCCCCCCGCCCCCCCTGATGTTGAGCGTCGACCACTCTCAGCAATCAATGAATGTCGTGAAATGCTCCCCACCTACTGGCACAAGGGACTTCTTAACATCTAGTCCTGTGTATTTGATTCTGAAAATCTGGACTTATCCAGTGACTGCTGTGAAAGGACAGCTGACAACATGGGAAAGTCCATGTGACAGCTTGGAGAGACAGCTGACAGGAGGGAACAGACCCCAATGGGGCCGTCATGGGCTAGCTACCCATGACAGCAGTCCCCAAAGCTGTTTCAGCTAGTTGGAGACACCTGCTAAATGCTACAAAAAGTAAATTAAAGGAAATACCCCTAGAGCCTGCGAGAGCGGGGGCGCAAGATGGCTCACCGATTGATAACACGGTTACAGACCCAGGAACGGAAACGACCACGGACAAGGAGAGCATGGCACATGAGACATCCACAACAGCTGAGGGACACAAACTTCAGGTGTGCATCTGTGGTTGGGAGAAAAGAACATCAATGATGGGGTTGAAGATCCACCAAGGGAGGAAAAAGTGCTTGAGAGAGCAGAGACATGGGCCTCGCATTGACCAGTACTTCTTACGAAGCAACCAGTCAAATCAGTCGAATGAAGCACAGCGACGGGACACAAACCAAAGTTCGCAGAGCATCAGCACCCATGTCACTGAAGAGGGTGATACAAGCACAGAAATGCCGGTGGAGGAGCCCACGCAACAACTACAAAGCCCTCCATTGGAGGGAAAGATCAAAGGGCACAAACCTGGAGTGAAGTGGCCCAAAGCTGTTGAAAAGAAAGAGTGGGAGACGGTCAACAGTGACCTTATACATATCTTGGAGCAACAAGTGGGCACAGCAGTGGAAAAGCTTGAAAGGATGGGCAACATAATCTACAGCTATGGAGAAGAACGGTTTGGGGTGAGTAAAGGGAGAGGTGGAAAGAACAATCAAGTGGAAAGAGGTGGAACCAACACCAATCAAGTCCAGGAGGCAGCAGGAGATCGAGAGGCTAAGCAGAGAGAGGAGACAGTTGAAAAAGCAATGGAAAAAAGCTACTGACGCAGAGAGAGTAGGTCTCATGCTACTCCAAGAGGACATCAAGAGCCGATTGGCAACCTTGCGAAAAGCAGAGAACATGAGGAAACTTCGCAAGAATAAAGAACACACAAGAGCGCGGTTCTACAAAGACCCTTTCAAGTTCATCAAAGACCTCTTCGCTAAGGAAAAAAGTGGAACTTTGAAAACATCAAAACAAGAATTGGAGGTACACCTGGAAAAGGCCCACCAAGACACGAAAAGGCATGAGCAGTTAGTCATCCCACATGACATCCCGCCTGAATTCAACCTGGACACCAGCCCTCCGAAATGGAAAGAGGTAGAGAACACTGTCCGGCGAGCAAGAGCAGCATCAGCTCCGGGGCCAAACGGAGTACCATACAAGCTCTACAAGAATGCACCGGATGTGTTACGCTTTCTATGGAAGCTCATGAGGGTGGTGTGGAAGAAGCAAACAATACCTAAGGTGTGGCGAAGGGCCGGCGGCGTACTAATACCTAAAGAAAAGGATGCATCAGACATCAGCCAATTCCGGCCAATATGTCTCCTCAACGTCGAGGGAAAAATCTTTTTCAGCATTGTATCACAAAGGCTATCCACCTATCTGGTAACAAACAAGTACATTGATACATCTATACAGAAAGCAGGAATTCCAGGTTTTTCGGGCTGCTTGGAGCATACAAGCATGATCTGGCACCAGATCCAAGCAGCTAAGAAGGACAAGAGAGACCTACATGTGATCTTCCTCGATCTGGCCAATGCATTTGGTTCAGTTCCCCATGAACTCCTTTGGGAATCTTTTGCCTTTTTCCATGTACCAGAGCTCATCACCACACTGGTCAAGAACTATTTCCAAGACCTGCAGCTGTGCTTCACAACAGCTGAATTCAGTACAACATGGCAGTGCTTGGAAGTAGGCATCATGGCAGGCTGCACAGTCTCACCCTTGGCCTTTACAATGGCCATGGAAGTCATCATCAGGGCCTCAAAATGGGTGGTGGGCGGTGAACGAACCAGTGCTGGGCTCCGTCTGCCACCCATCAGGGCATACATGGACGATATGACAACAATAACCACTACTGCAGCATGCACCAAGCGGCTACTTGGAAAGCTGCAGGAGAACATCAAGTGGGCCCGAATGAAAATCAAACCAAGTAAGTCTCGAAGCATCTCCATAGTTAAGGGGGTGCTTAGAGACACAAGGTTCTGCATCGGTGACGACCTAATACCAACAGTGTCTGAGCAGCCAGTAAAAAGCCTGGGCAGATGGTACAACGCAAGTCTCAAGGACAAAGAGCAGGTGCAACAACTAAGGCAAGAAATTGTCAACGGCCTGGAGATCATCAATCAGACCCTACTGCCTGGGAAACTGAAGCTCTGGTGCCTACAGTTTGGACTCCTTCCTCGGACAATGTGGCCACTGACCGTTTATGAAGCTCCAATAACAACTGTGGAGAAGATGGAGCGAACCATAACTTCATACGCGAAGAAATGGCTCGGTGTCCCACGATGTCTAACTAACATCGGCCTCTATGGCAAAGGGGTCCTGGAACTACCTCTCAGTAGTCTAACAGAGGAATACAAGTGTTCCAAAGTAAGACTCCAGATGACACTGAGGGACTCTAGAGACAAGACCATCAGAGCTGTTGCGCCGCCCTAGTAACGGGCCGGAAGTGGACACCATCTGATGCAGTACAGCAAGCTTCATCAGCCCTGAGGCACAAAGACGTTGTGGGGCAAGTGCAGCAGGGAAGAGGAGGCTTTGGCCTTACGACAAGTAAACCAACTTGGCGAAAGGCCACAACATCAGAGCGGAGGACATTGGTGGTTGAGGAGGTGCGGCGACAGGAGGAGGCCGCAAGAAGTGCAAAGGCGGTCGCTCTTGCCAAACAGGGGCAATGGATGCAGTGGGAAGGTGTGGAGCGGAGGAAGATCAGCTGGAAAGAACTATGGGAAATGGAATCAAGCAAGATCAGCTTCATCATCAGAGCGACATACGACGTCCTTCCATCACCAAAGAACCTCAATCAGTGGTACGGCGAGGATCCAACCTGTGCCCTCTGCCCAACTCCAGCGACCCTCAAACACATCATGGTAGGCTGCAAGACCAGCCTCACGCAAGGGAGATACACGTGGCGGCATAATCATTTATTAAAAAGCCTGGCAACAGCCCTTGAGAGCAGGCTGTGTGCGACCAACTCCTTGCCTCCGAGAGCAAGCAACCCCTCCCACTTAAGGGCGACAACCTTTGTCCGAGAAGGACAGAAAACACCTAAACATCCTTCCACTAGATCAGAAGAAGGAAACCTATGCAGGGCCCGTGACTGGAGGATGCTGGCGGACATCGGCCGACAACTAATCTTTCCACCTGAAATTGCTTCAACCAACCTCAGGCCAGATTTGGTGTTCTGGTCCCTTTCACAGAAGACTGCTTACATCATAGAGCTCACAGTTCCATGGGAGAACTCTGTTGTGGAGGCCTATGAGCGTAAGAAGCTGCGCTACACAGAGCTTGCAGCAGAGGCAACGCAGCGTGGCTGGAACATCAACGTTTATCCAGTTGAAGTGGGATGCAGAGGATTTGTTGCGTCATCTACCATCAGACTGCTGAAGGAGCTTGGAATCCACGGTCAGGCTCTGCGGAAGACCATAAGATCACTCTCAGACGCGGCTGAAAGAAGCAGCTGTTGGATTTGGCTCAAGCGGAAAGACCCATGCTGGGCCCCAAATACGTCATGGTGAATCTTTGTGGCAGTTACAAGGGTACACTACTGATGATGTGTCCTGTACCCAACTGTCCTGAAGGTTACTCAGGCCAAGATATACGTATACATTGTCCCCCCCCCCACCCCCCCCTGATGTTGAGCGTCACCTGCACCTCCTCCAACCTCACTACTGCATCCGCTGCTCCAGATCAGATGATCTATGTCGTGAGCGGAATCGCTTCGCCCACCTCCGCTCGGTCGCAATAACCACCCGACCTCCCGGTGGCTCAGCACTTCAACTTCCCATTCCACATCCGACCTCTCGGTCCTGGGCCTCCTCCACGGCCAGATTCTTACCGCAAGCTGACAGCACCTATTCATGCATTTCCGCTTGGGGAGTCTGCATCCTTTGGGCTTTTTGTAATTTTTGATTATTCTATTTGCTGTTGCCCTGTGTTGTATGGTTGTTCTACAGTCGCACCAGCTTCTCATTTTCACACCACAAACATTATGTTCCTTATTCTTTTTGTGCATATCTTTTTCACTCATTGCTGCTTGTACATGGTGCGATATAAATAAATTTCCCTGATCCCTTGACCTTCTGAAGAAGGGTCTCGACCCGAAGAGCAGTCGCCTATCTCACTTACCGCTCCTTAGATGCTGCTCAGCCACACACCCTTCAGGTTAACGCTCCAGCTTTTTGTGTACTCTTTAACTCTACCTCATTGTTATTCAAGAATCATGCGTCAAGAGTGTTTTAGTGTCATGTGTCCCGAAATTCTTACTTACAGCAGCACAAGAATTTGTAAAGCTAGTACTCCATAGACACCATAATCAACAATAAAAAGTTCAATACAATCCGTTATTGTACTTTAATGTTCTATTCCATCGCTTGGATTTGGCACTACAATCTGGCACTATCCTGATGTTTTGCACTCGATGTATTTAACATTACTGTGTGTTTACTGTTTATTCTGAGCTTCATGTGAACAAAACATCTCCAATGGTTCAGTGGTTCATTACACCCTGCCAACTATCACTACTGTGAAGGTGGACGGGAAGGAAGGAAGTGACAAGTCTGTGATATGGGCTGTGTTCACCACTCTCTGCAGGTCCAGGTGGTTAAGAGCCAAGCTGTCACCATACCGGGTTAAAATGCATCTCATCAGAATACTTTCTACAATGCATTAGTAGAAGTATTCAGACACTTGAGAATGCAGCGTTCAAGGCAATGAGACTCTGGCTGTACACGACAGTAAACTAACTTGAATGTGCTGTGTGATGAGACTGATATCCATTTGGGTCTGGAATGTGCATTTAAGGTCTAGAAAGAGATATAGTGGTCTTTGAAATTTATCCCAAATATCTGCATAACACTACTCCAGTCCATGGGCTGTTCCAGGAACACAGTTCAGGGCAAACACTAATTGTTGCTGGAAGGTTTTCAAATCTCTTCAAATGCAAGGAGCTGCTCACAATATTTCATGATCCTGTGCTGAGAGGTAAATGCAACCCGCTGAGAGGTAAATGTCAAACTACCGTACTTGAAATTGGCATTTACAGTTAATTGTCCAAAAATCCAATGTATGAGTGTTCCTGGTTCAAAGTAGAACCCCCTTTTTCATTTGGCCCATAAAATTACCATTCATTTCAATTTAATAATGGAAATATCAAACCAATCTCAAATAAATCATCTTATGGATGATCTTTCCTTTCCACGCAATAGTACTTAAAGTCCACGATTTAGTACTGCCATTACCTAAAATGTGGTATGAATAGTTATAGAGAACACAGCGTACTCAAGAATATTAACTATAACAATGCCAGCACAGCACTGGAATTCCAAGTTTTATTTTATTTTCATTCATTCCCTTTTCACCCTTCTAACTTCTGGGAAAAGACACAGGAGGTATTTGATCAAATGTGGCATCATGCTGCCCTGATAAAACTGAAGTTGATTGAAAGCATAGGGGAAACTGTCCCGTGGTTTGACTCGTAACTTGCACAAAGGAGGACTGCTGCGGTTATGGATGTCACCCTTTCCAGCCTAGGATATTAAAACAGGAGCTCCAGGCGGCAATGTCCTTGACCCAAACATCTCCACCTGATTTATCAATGACCTTCCTTCCATCAAAAGGTCAGAAGTAGGGCTGTTCCTTGATGATTATGCAATGTCTAGCTCTTCAGTGAAAGAAGCAGTTCATTTCTGCTTGCTGCAAGTCCTGAACAACATTCAAACATGGGCTTCTTCCTCTTCTTCTTGCGAATGAAACATAAACCAAAGGAATAGTTCGATCTCAAGCCGGGTGTTGAGCAGCCACGTTGTTGTCTCTACGCCAATGTCTGCCAGGCCCTGAGCTCCATTGGGTGGTAGAACGGACACCCAGAGATGACACGTTTGGCTGTCTGTTGTTCTGCTCCACATTCACAGGCTGGGCTCTGGCGGAGCCCCCATCTCCACATGCTGGCATTGAAACGCCCAACTCCAGTACGAAGTCTGTTGAGCTTCACCCATGCTCTTCTGGGGAGGTCAGACCCTGGACAGCTTTTTTCTGGTGAAGAGATGTAGTTGTGTAATGGAGATGAGGTTGCCTTCCACTCGTTGGTGATGTGGTCCCGCCAACTGGCATTTTGAACTTTTCTGAGCGTTCGGGTGTAGGTACCATCGAGAGACTTGGACAGTGCTCAAGTGAGAGTCCTTGCCTCACACCCGTACAATAATATGGTCTCTACAGTTGCCTGGAAGAATCTCAGTTTGAGACCCTTAGACATCCGAGACGCCCAGATTTTACCCATGTTATTGAGGGCTTTCCATGCGAGTGCTTTCCGGACCTTGATGTCATTCTCCTAGCAGTAGTTGAGGCAGGGACTACCCCAACATTTAAGAAACAGTTAGATAGATACATGGATAGGACAGGCATGGAGGGATATGGACCAAATGTGGGCAGGTGGGACTAGTGTAGCTGAGACATGTTGGACAGTGTGGGCAAGTTGGGCTGAAGGGCCTGTTTCCACACTGTATCACTCTTTCACTCTATGACCCATCATTATAGATTGAACTCCAACCTGAAGACCAGGATTTTCTTCTTCATCTACTGTTTATTTACAGGTCATCCCAAGTTTACGAACCACCAAACTTGAGTACAGTCTGTACATATAAACAAGTGTTTAGGAGATCAGGGAGATGAATCCTATTGAGAGATACGCCATCCAGGCCACCAACAGTGTCCTTTTTAAAATTGACAAAAGCTTTTGCAGTAAAATCTGTTTTTAAAATGTCAATATAAGCTATGATAAATTTGAAGTTAAAATTGATAATATCAACTTTATTATTAAGAATGGAAAAACGATATTTAAAATGCTTCCCTAGATTACCTATTCCTGTGGGACCCCTACCTCTCTCTACAGGCATCTTCTGCCATGTGGGAACTCAGTGCACAGCTACATTTCCACCCTGTGATATGTTTAGGTTATGAATAGGAATACTTTATTGTCACATGTGACTTGGGACAGTGAGATTCTTTGCTTGCATACACACCTACGGCGCTGACAAATTTACAAAGCCCTCCGGCTTCCCCTCTTGTCTCCCCACGCCGGGTCCTCCATTGTTCTTCCCCTCCCACCTCACGGTGGTCCTCCACGGCCTCATCGACCGTCGACCATGGGTCGATCCGCGAAGCATCGCCTCCGCCGCGAGGCTTCAACACCGCCAAGGCCCCATCGTCGCGAGGCTTCACCGCTGCCGCCGCCGAGGCCTCACCACTGTCGACGCCCCACTTCACGCCTCCACGACGTGGCCCCGGCCCCCAGCGCAGGCTCCGTTAGCCGCTTCACCTGACCTGGGCTTCTGCGTGGCGAGGCCACGGCCGGGCCCCGACTTCTACGCGGTGATCCGGCATCAAGACCATCGCGCCTCGATAAAGGCCTCTGGCCATGTTCTCGGTCCATAGCCGCGGCACGTCGGGAAGCCATCTGGCCGCGTGGCCCGTCGGGAAGTCTTAAGGAACAGTTCTCGGGAACAGAACCATGCCGGAATATAGGAGGACCAGGCCGGCAGAGTGGTGCAGCGACCAGGACGGTAGAGTTGCTGCCTTACAGCACCAGGGTCCCGGGTTCGATCCTGACTACAGGTGCTGTCCATAAGGAGTTTGCACATTCTCCCTGTGATCTGTGACCACGTGGATTTTCGCCAGGTGCTCCGGTTTCCTTCCACACTCCAAGGATGTACAAGATTGTAGATTAATTGGCTTCTGTAAATTGTAAATTGTCCCTAGTGTGTAGGATAGTGCCAGTGTATGGGGCGATCGCTGGTCCATGCGGACTCGGTAGGCCACAGGGACTGTTTTCATGCTGTATCTCGAAAATTAAGTCTAAAGACCAATAGCTTTACTGAATGAAGCTGAATTACACGAGGGGAATAGATAGGATGATGTCAGTCTTTTGCCCAGAATAGAGAATCAAGAACCAGAGGACATAGGTTTAAGATGAGAGTGAAAAGATTTCATGGGAACCTGAGGAGCAACTTTTTCACTTGAGAGGATGGTGGGTATATGGAATGAGCTTCCCAAGGATGTAGTTGAGACAATAACAACATTTAAAAGACGTTTGGACAGGGATATGGACCAAATGCAGGCAAATGGGATTATCTTAGATGGGGCATCTTGGTTGGCATGGATGATTTGGCCGAAGGGCCTGTTTCCGTGCTGTATCACTTTTGACTCTCCCTGACTCGATGACGTGGCAAATTTCTGCTCAGTGATTCAAACCTTGTGAAACATAGTAAAGAATAAATGCATTTGCACAATGGATCAGTGCCAATAACATTCGCAATGGAGGCTTGTAGGAGTCTCGCATAAGAATCAAATTGTCCACGGTATGATCAGAAAGCAAAGTAGTAGGTCTGTGGTAATATGGCAAATGGGCCCCTGGATTCAATACTCGACACAGTAGGGAGAGTGGGCCTATTGGATGAATTTAAATGGACAAAGAATGAGAGTCTGGCCACAAGAAAATTTACTAGCCAGGTCCGTAAGCGACATGATTGATGGTACTTTTAACTGCAAATGGCCCGAAGAAGGAATAAGGGTGAAGTTAGCTGGCCTTTGTAACAGAGAGGATATAGGATCAAGTTCTGTTCAGGCAAAAAACTGTTCAATTCAGCAAAACAAAAATTAAAGAGAGGAATATAATCTGTGGCAAAGGTAATGACACAATGGATATTGTTGAATTGGTAGCTTTTGAAGTGAATAAAATATAATTCAAGATTTCACCACTATAACAAAATATATCATTGGCCAAAATTGTCCCATAGGTTTTTAGTTTGTTTGCAAATAGAAATTATACTTAGTGCAATTGCTCAAACACAGCATCTCCTTTTGACATAATTGGAGGTAGCATGCTGTGGTGCATTACTTTCAGGAAACATGTAAAGAATGATTTGATCTATTTTGTTTACAATGAACATATACACAACAGTTTTAAAACATACTTACGAGTCAGATTTAGTTTAGCTTAGAGATACAGTGCGTAAACAGGCCCTTCAGCCCGCACCGACCAGCAATCCCTGTACTATCTGACACACACTAAGGACAATTTATAATTTTTACCAACCCAATTAATCTACAAAAACCAGCGCGTCTTTGGAGTGTGGATAGAAACCGGAGCTCCCGGAGAAAACATGCAGGTCTCAGAGCGAATGTACAAACTCCGTACAGACGGTACCCGCAGTCAGGATCAAACCCTGGTCTCCTGTGCTGTAAGGCTGCAAATCTACTGCTGGGCCACCGTGCCACCCGATGAATGGACATCAGTTGATTTGGTAAAACAATCGATAACCTGAAAGCGTAGATCTTCTATTTCCTCAGAAGACTAAAGGGCCCGTCCGACTTGGCGATTTTTTTGGCGACTGTTGGCATCATTGACTGACGTATCAGGTCACCGAAAAAGTCGTGGCGTGATGCGGCGTGATGACGTATTGACGCGCGGTGTCTCCTCAAGAGGAGCAACATTTTTTTGTCACCGCTGGATTTTGAAATGTTCAAAATCTTTTGGCGACCCTTATACGTCAGTCACCAAAAAAATGCCAAGTGCGACAGGCCCTTAAGGAATTTTGCAATGTCTCCAACAATCCTGACAACTTCTGCAGATGCACTGCAGAAAGCATCCTATCGGGATGCATCACAGCTTGGTTGAGCGACAGATCTTCCCATGACCGCAAATGACTGCAGAGTTGTGGCTGCAGCCCAGTCCATTATATAAATCAGTCTCTCCCCCATCAACTCCATCCATACTTTGTGCTCCACCAAAAAGCACATGACATGATCTAGGAGCACTTACACCCGTCATTCTCTTTTCGATGTTCTCGGTCTGGCAGAAGACACAAAAGCTTGAAAAAACATACCAGCAGATTCAGGAACAGCTTCTTCCCCACTGTTATCAGAATACTGAGCAACCCCCTCATAAGCTACGGTATAGCCCCCATCTCCCAACCTACCTCATTGCGGCCCTTGCACTTAAGTAAAATCTGCAC
Organism: Okamejei kenojei; assembly: GCA_035221665.1. NCBI lineage: Eukaryota > Metazoa > Chordata > Chondrichthyes > Rajiformes > Rajidae > Okamejei > Okamejei kenojei. The sequence continues at coordinate 30,040,758 of CM069142.1, forward strand.
TTTCTCCATAACTGTAAGCAGAGTGGTCCTGATGGGCCAAATGATATATTTCTGAGGTAGTCAGAGCCTCCGTCACTTTGCTGGGGTTTTTACCCCCAGCCCTACCCCCACCCTTCTTCACTCCCTCCCCACTTGTCCCTTTCTCTTCCTACACAACCCTCCCTTCCCCCTCTCCACCCAACGCGACTTTCTCCCTCCTCCACATCCCTCCCTCCCCCACAGCCCCTTCCCTCCTCCACATCCCTCCCTCCCCCACAGCCCCTTCCCTTCTCCACCGACACCCTCTGTCCCCGTTACAGTTACCCGGGCGGGAGGCCGCCCGCGACACGGCCGCTCCCTCCCTGCTCGGACCGCCCGGGAGGGGCCGGAGCCGGAGCCGCAGCCCGCTCTCCCTGCGGCCGCGCCGAGTCTGACTCACCCGGCACATCGGCGCCGCCCGCCTCGGCCTCGGCCGCCATCTCATCCATCTCATCCCGTCTCCGCTCCGCTCCGCCGGCTCCCGGAGACCCGGAAGTAAACAAACCCGCCTGCCATTGGCAACCGAGCGGCCCGCCGCCCGCCGCGACACCCCGTGGCCGCCCTGGGAACTGCAGGCGCCGCCGCCGCCGCCGCCGCCGCCACCTGGCGGCACCAGCTGAGTCAGTCAGTCAGTCAGTCACTGACTTGTCCCAGCACTTGTCCCAGCACTTTGTGTCTTTTCCTTGTAAACCGGCATCTGCATTGTGTCCTTTTTTTAAAAAAAATATGCCGTTGTGTACTGCAGATGTTGGTTTAAACCAAAGATACCCGCAGGAATACGGGTTTCAATCGAAGATACCTGCAGGAATCTAAGATCCTGAAGAAGGGTCTCGACCCGAAACGTCACCTATTCCTTTGCTCCCGAGATGCTGCCCGTCCCGCTGAGTTACTCCAGCATTTTTTGTCTATATGCAGTTGTGTCTTTTTTTTTTGTAAACCAGCATCTGCAGTTGTGTCTTTTTTTTGTAAACCAGCATCTGCAGTTGTGTCTTTTTTTAGTAAACCAGCATTCTCAATTGTGCAGGGAGGAACTGCAGATGTTGGTTTATACCAAAGACGGACACAAAATGCTGGAGTAACTCAGCGGGTCTGGCAGTGTCTCTGGAGAGAAGGAAGAGGTGACGTTTCGGGTCGAGACCCTTCTTCAGACTGAGGGGAACAAACGATATAGATGGTACTGAGGGGAAATGAATGGAAGATATGCAAAAAGAACCAATAATCAATGAAATGTGGGACATACCCCTTCCATTTCCCTTTTATCCCCTTTTCCTTTCCCTCTCCCCCACCCCTTTCACGCATTTCGCTCCCTCCAGATTTATATTTTATTCCTCCTCTCTCCTTATTTGAGATCCTTCTATCTTCTTTTCACCAGCCTTTGTCACGTACTCTGTCCACCAACATCTGTCCACCAACAACCCCCCCTTTTTTTTGCCTTTCACTTGCCAGGGATTGCCCCAACAATACCTCTCAATTTTAGCTTTTTCTCCTATTCTATCAGTCTGAAGAAGGGTCCCGACCCAAGACGTCACCTATCATTCTCTCCGCAGATGCTGCCTGACCGTCTGAGTTTCTCCAGCACATTGTTTTTTTTATGAGAATGTTGCCAAGATTCAAAAGCCTGAGTTAGATGAAATGATTGGGCAAGCTAGGACTTTATTCCTTTGGGTACAGGAGGCTGACTGGTGACATTACAGGGTGCATAAAAGCATCTCTGGAGAACATGGATAGATGATATGTGTAGGAAGAAACTGCAGGTGCTGGTTTAAACCAAAGATAAAAACAAAATGCAGGAGTAACTCAGCAGGACAGGCAACATCTCTGGAGAGCAGGGATAGATGATGGTTCAGATTGAGACCCTTCATCAGACTGCTTATTTGGGTCAGGATCCTTCTTCAAACCGAAGAAGGATTCCAGCCCAAAACATCACCTATCCAAGTTCTCCAGTTTATGTTTTGCAGAATAAATGTATAATTTAAAATACATTTGTTTGCTAATTCTGACCGAGTAACACTAGTTCATATATCTCTTGTGCTGTTGCATATGCCTTATGATATGACAATTAAATACTATTCACTCTTGAAAAAAGCTTTTGAATTTGCCTGTTCAATGCATTTATAGCATCGGCCATATAAGTGCAATACTAATGTACAATTAACTCATAAAATAATTGCACACGTGGCCGCCAACAACAGCATCAATATGCTCAACTTTGTTTTGCTACGAGTCGCAGGGCCCCTCCCGGGCAAATGATTCGGTTCCAGGTATGTTGTGACTGCAGCGACGCTGGCCATCGCTAGCGCCGGGCACGACACGACCTGTCGATTACATCAGGGTTAGTGGAGCCACTCTGATCGGCGCGTGGAAACGCCACACTCCAGGCGGGGAACTCAGTGCACCTAAGCGGCCAAACCCCCCCCTCCCCAGACACCAAAGAACAACCATGATCTTCGCTTTAAGGAACCTCTCGGGCCGCTGGCTGTCTCTGGGCAACAAGTGCTCCGTCCGCTCATTTGGGTGAGCGATTTATTTCACTTTGGGAGGGAGAGCGAGTTGCTCACTAACACTTGGGGCTGGGGTATGGTCGAGGTCGGTGGTGAAGCTAAAGCCTTGTTCTCGAATTCAGTCTCTCTAATTCAGGGCTTTCCTTTAATAAATAGAGTCGTATTTCAGCCTAGAAAAGGCACTGAAAAAAGTGCCGGAGAAACTTTTTTTTTTTGTAAACCAACACATGCAGTTCCTTGTGCCTGCATTTTTGTTCAGCCTATTTTGGTCTCGCGTTGACTGCAACAGGATCCTCGCAGCCTGTTGGGTTCCAGGGGAGTGGGAGAGGCGGCTGGCTGGCAGTCGTGGGACTGGCTGAGGCTCGGTGCAGCCAAGGCTCTGTGGCGGAGAACCAGTCTCGAGTTCTTCAGTGTTTGAATTCAGGGGCAGAGTCCGATCGGGATACCCCTCAAACAAGGGAAGGGATATCACCCAAGATAGCAAGTAAAACCCCTGTCTCACTGTGCGGGATGACCCCGAGTTTTCATCGTGGTGATCACGTAGCGGGAACGTCGGAACTTGTCCACTCGTGGCGCCCTCAAAGTCAAATTAACTGTTCAAGGGAAGTTTACCTTATATCACGAAGCCAAAGTGCTGCTGATGGATTCTTCTATACTGCCCCCCCCCCCCCCCCCTTCCCAGAAAATGGGAGCAATTTGAGGCCTGCTTCATCATTGGCTATGGGAGAGTGAGTGTGGATGTGGCCCTTGTGGCTAAGGGTGATCAGTAGGGTATGGAGAGAAGGCAGTCCTGCTGTCTGTGGTACGGGATACTGTAGTTGGATGATCAGCCATGTATCTATCGGTGCTCAATGTCAGTGCTGTGCATTGGTATTTAAAAACATCGAATGCTTGGTTACTGCGCATTTTCCCATTGTAGGTCTACTGCCGCCGCCTGCACCACAGGATGGAGATGTATTTTATTGTTGCTTTATTTCTTCATGTTTCTACTTGGTAACTTTGGAACTCGCAGCAAACCCGTGGGACTCGGTTACACACTTGTGTTGTGCACAGCCACGAGTCTGTCACTCGGGGTACCTCGTGGGTTCGCAAGTATTAGAATGTCAGTGTTTAGGGACATGCGAGAATAAAACACGAGAGGACACATCTTGCTGGAGTAGTAACTCAGCGGAGCGGACAGCATCCCGAGAGAAAATGGACAGGTTATGTTTCGGGTCAGGACCCTTCGTCAGCTCTTGTAAAGACGGGCTAACACCACTGAGTTTGAAGAAATATAGAAACGGTGAACTGCAGATGCTGGTTTATCATTAAAAAAAAATCGAAGTGCTGGAGTACACAAAAGGCTGGAGAAACTCAGCGGGTGCAGCAGCATCTAAGGGGCGAAGGAGATAGGCGACGTTTCGGGTCGAGACCCTTCTTCACACAAAGTGCTGGAGTAACTCAGCACGTCAGGCAGCATCTATGGAGAACATGGATGGGTGACGTTTCTGGGCCGGACCCTGGGTCTTCAGACTGATTGTGGGGAGGAAGAAATGAAAACTAGAAGAGAGGAGGGCAAAGGACAAAGCTTGACAGGTAATAGGCAGATGATTGGACAAAGACCAGAGATAAAAGGTGCGAGACAACAGGATTGAAGAGTTGCAAATTATGAAGCCAGAGAAAGGAAAGCAAGGAGAGGGGAGAAATATTTTTTATTGTGAAGAAAGTTTACTTTTGAAATAAAAAATAAAATCTCGGATCCTTCCTCTACTGGACATGGAGGGGCTGTATCTGATGGGGACGCCATTCGGACAACCAAAGGGATATTGCCCCAGTGGGCCTCGTAGATGACAATCGGGCTAAAGAGTCAAATAGCATGGAAAGAGGTCCTTCAGCCCAACTTGCTCACGCTGAGCAATATGCCCCATCTACACTCGTCCCACTTGCCACGTGTGGCCCTGATCCCTCTAAACCTTTCTACAATTTTACTATGTGCAAAGAAAATGAAGTGCTAACACAATGGGTATAATACTTGCAGAATTTAATGTAGATACACAAAGCATGTATCAGGAGTTTTGCATCGTTTTTGTCTAGTTTGCTTTTTTTTTAAATTACCAAATAAAGTTTATTTTTGAAAATATTTTTTTTAAATTGTGTGTTGGAAGGCAACATATCCAGTTACAAGTGAAGTCAAGTCAAAAAATAAACAATTTCAAATTAAACTTTAATGTAAAACAACAGCCAAACTCTGGATGGCAGAAAATGCAGCCGGTACATTGTCGAGTAGGGGTATCAGTGTTTAGAATGGTGGACTAGTTACCAATAAATCAATCAAATCCTGCTTTATCCTGGATGGTTTTGAGCTGCTTACTTATTGATAGAACTGAGCTGATCCAGGCTAATGAAAAATTCCATCATGCTGCTGCTTTCTGCCTTGTAGATGATTGAAAGTCTTTGAGATGTCAGATGGGGAGTCAGTTTATGTAGGAACCCAGACCCTGTCCTGATTACCAAAGTATTTATGTGGCTACACAAAGGAACTGCAGATGTTGGAAGGTTGGGTCCCGATTCAAAAATTACCTATCCATGTTCTCCAGAGATAGACAATAGATGCAGGAGTAGGCCATTCAGCCCTTTGAGCCAGCACCGCCATTCAATGTGATCATGGCTGATCATCCCCAATCAGTACCCCGTTCCTGCCGTCTCCCCATATCCCCTGACTCCGCTATCGTTAAGAACCCTATCTAGCTCCGTCTTGAAAATATCCAGAGAACCGGCCTCCACCACCCTCTGAGGCATAGAATTCCACAAACACACAATTCTCTGTGTGAAAAAGTGTTTCCTCATCTCTGTTCTAACCCTTAGTGTTTCCTCATCTCCGCTTACCCCTTATTCTTAAACTGTTTGACAAAATGTGTAGGAAGGAAGTGCAGATGCTGGTTTATACCAAAGATAGACAGATAGTGCAGGAGTAACTCAGCAGGTCAGGCAGCATTTATGGAGAAAATAAATGGGTGATTTTCCAGTCTGAAGATGGGTTCCAAACTGAAACGTCATCTACTCCTTTTCTCCAGAGATGATGACTGACCCACTGAGTTTCTCCAGTACTTTGAGTCAGTATTTGTTTATGTAGCTCATCTGGTTGAGTATTGATTGACCGCCTCAACAGTGAAGGAGTCAACAACGGTAATGCCGTTGGATATCTAGCGTGTGGTTAGACTCAGTCTGTAATATGTAAACCAAGTTTGTCATTAACAGTTGAATAAACGAGGGTTGTGATTTGGAATCTGCAATGAGGCAATGCCAGTTGCTGCTGGCTTCAAACAAGAGCCGCCCATGAAAATCCAGCAAACTATGTGCAGGCTTTTACTTTTCGAACATCAGTTGCTCTTCTTCTTCTTTACTTGTCCATCTTGTTACAAATGTTGACCTCGCTGTCGTCGTCCGTCCAGAAAAGGACGCAAGCTTACGGCAACAATCAGTGGAAGCCACCACTTATCGCAATAGATGATGGTGGTAGCACAATTAGCTCAGGATACTTCCAGTTTCCAGCCCCGCGACGTGAACGCTTCTGCTATGGGGCCACATTAGTTGTTGTCAGATGGTTAGTTCCATAAGGTCCAAGGCATCCAATAGTATGATGTTATCATCTTGGCTTAACAGCCAATCAGTTTGACGAGCTGTTTCACCCAGCATATCCAGAAGAGGGGGGAAAAAAGCACTATTTTAATTTTTTTACATTTTTTCCAGGCACTAAATAAAGAGCATACATCTTAGTTTTTAGTTTTAGAGATATAGTGTGGAAACATTCCCTTCAGTCCAACGAGTCCACACCGACCTACAATCACCCCATACACTAATCCTATCCTACACACTAGGGACAATTTACAGAAGCCAATTAACCTGCAGCCCTGCACATCTTTGGAATGTGGACGAAACCGGAGCACCAGTCACAGGGAGAACATACAAACTATGTACAGACGGCACCCGTAGTCAGGATTGAACCTGGGTCTCTGGTGCTGTAAGACACAACTCGACTGCTGCGCCACTGTGCTGCCCATAAGATGAAGCTCAATGCTTAAACATTGTGAAGGTATTCAGGAAGATATAGAGCAGTCAGAAATATGGGCAGAGAAATGGCAGGCGGAGTTTAATCTGCACTAGTGTGAGGTGGTGCACTTTGGGAAGTCAAATTGGGAAGTTATTTCTACTTTTTTGTTTTTTTTCAGTGTGTCCAAATGTTTGTTTTAGTGTCTCTCGGTGTGTCTTGTGTGGGGGATGGTGAGGGTGGGTAAGGGGGGAACCGCTTTCGGTCCCCTCCTCCATGGAGAGGCGACATTTTCCATGTTGCCGCCCTTGCGGCCTAACGCCATGGATTGGAGCTGCTTTCCCGGAGTCGGGCCCGGAGTTTCAGCAGCGGGCGCAGCGTGGGCTTTTCATCACGGACTGGATGACCCCTTGCTGGGGTCGCCAGAAGAGAGTGCTCCGATCGCTGGCCGCTGTCTGCGGAGCTTCTAGCCACGGGTGCGGCATCCGGAGCCTGGAATCCTTTGTTAGTGATCCCCGGAGAAGAGCTGCGATCGCCAGCCCATGGCCTATAACATCCCGAAGCCACGGTCTGCGGAGCTTTTAGCCGCGGGCACGGCGTGGACTTACCATCTGGAGCGAGGGTTCCCTCGCCGGCGACAGCCAGAGAAGATCTCCGACCGTTGGCCTGCGGCCTACAACATCCTGAAGCCGTGGTCTCTGGTAGGAAAGCGCCAATTCGGGGCCTCCAAGCCGCGTAGTATGTTCGACCGTCCCGACGAGAGGGCCAGTACATCCGGCCACCCATAGAGGCGACTGCAAAGGTTTATGGCCCCGACCACGGGTGAACAATGGAGGAGGACTGACTGTACTTTGTGCCTTCCACCACAGTGAAGAATGCTGTGGTGAATGTTTGTGTTAAATCTTATTGTGTATTGTGTGTTCTTTTTTGATTGTGCTGCTGCTGGCAAATTCATTTCACTGCACTTATATGTGATGAATAAAACTGATTGATTGATTGATTGATTGAATGTAAGAAGAATAAACGCTAAAACAGGGCCCTTAGGAGCTTTGATTTACAGAAGGAGCTTAGATGTGCAAGTCCAAAGCTTCCCGAAAATGGCAACATATGTAGATCGGGCGCCTTCATCTCTCGGGGCATTGAGTATGAAAGTCAGGAAGTTAAGTTGTAACTGTATAAAATTTTGGTGAGGCCACTTTTGGAGTATTACGTGTAGTACCGGTTGCTGTATGACAGGAAGGATGAGGAGGCTTTGGAGTAGATGCAGAAGAGGTTCACCAGGATGTTGCTAAATTTGGAGTATATTAGCTGTAAGAACTTCTTACAGAAGAGGTTGGACAACGGATTGTTTTCTCTGGAGCATCAGAGACTGAGGGGCAACCTAATAGAAATATATACAATTATGAGGGGCAGAAATACAATAGATAGAATATTCTTCCCAGGTGGAAATGTCAAATATTAGAGGGCATAAATGTAAGGTGGGAAAGTTCACGAGGCAAGTATCTTACACAAGGAGTGGTAGGTGCCTGGAACAAGCTGCCATGAGAGGTATTGGAAGCAGGTACAGTAACAATGTTCAAGAGGCATTTAGCCACATGAACAGGCAGGGAAAGGAGGGATTTGGACTTAGTGCATGTGCAGCTTAAATTGGCATCATAATTTGCACAGGCATCTTGGGCTGAAGAGCTGTTGTGCTGTACTATTCCATGTTCCATGAATTAGCCTTGTAAATCATTGAAGAAAATTAACAATTCTTCTATAATCCCATATTTTGAAATATTTACACCAAGAAATCCAATATTATATAAAGTAAGATACACTCAAAGTGCTGGAGTAACTCAGATGGTCAGGCAGCATCTCCAGAGAGGAAGGATGGGCGAGATTTTGGGTTGGAACCCTTCTTCAGACTGAAAGTAGAGGGGAGGGAAATGGAGGTTGGAAAAGGCCAGAACAAATCAGGGCTGACAACAAATGACGAAGGAAGGGTAGAGCTCATAATGGGCCATTGTTGGCTGGGGAAGAGGCAAAATCTCCTCATGGTACTTATCTAAAATAAGATTTGTGAGGAAGAAGGTTGGCTAAGCAGCTGAATATTCTGTTAAAATCTTATCTAGACGTGAAACGAACCACAATAATTGCACTTTATAAAACAATTTTATATGGTGTCAACCAGCAATCATCCCGTACACACTGGTTAGATCCTACACACTAGGGACAATTTACAGAGGCCAATTAACCTACAAACCTGTACGTATTTGGAGTGTGGGAGGAAATCTGCACAGACGGCACCCGTAGTCAGGATCGAACTCGGGTCTCTGGCACCATAAGGCAGCATCTCTACCGTTGCGCCACTCTGCCGCCCGGTTTGGTCAATTGGATTCAAAACATAGAAGAAGTGGTTTCTGACCCAAGTAAAAGCCCTGTCCCACGGTACGAGTTCATTCCAAGAGCTCTCCCGAGTTTGCCCTGATTCGAACTCGGAGATTTACGGTAATGGCCACTCGTCGGTACTCGGGGCGCTCGCAGACATTTTTCAACATTGAAAAATCTTCACGAGTCTTCCCGTGCTTACCTGCCGTTAGTGAGTCTTCCCGAGTACCTGCCGTTAGCGTTACGAGCCGCTAAGAGACGTCCCCAAACTCCAACGTACCCGCTACGTTCATTCTCCGTGCTTACCACGAGTTTGATTTTTTTTAAACTCGGGAGAGCTCTTGGAATGAACTCGTACCGTGGGACAGGGCCATTAGCCTTCTATTTCATTCCCTGCAGGTGCAAGTTACATCTAACCGTTGACAATGCTGTCCTTTTCTACAATTAAATCTGATTTATTTTTCTGATGACTTTTTGGCAACTGTTTCCTGCCTCCATTTTGGCACATAATAAATGTGGCTTTCTTTTTGCTAATTCTGACTGAGTAACACCAAGTTCTGATTAACATAGTGTCATGTTTACATATCTGTTGTGCTGCTTCGAGTAAGAATTGTGTTGTTCTATTCTGGGACGTGGCAATAACACTCTTGACTCGTGACCCTTGACTCTTGATTGCAGATGCGGGCAGGCTGCACTTGGAGCTGCTGCTCTCAAAGGTCGTCATCTACTGTCTCTCAAGGACTTCAGCGGAGAAGAAATCAAACAATTCTTATGGACAGCAGCTGATTTGAAAATGAGAATAAAACAGAAAGGAGAGGTAAGTGGCAAGTTAGTAACATCACTTATACTACTAATGTATAGATTTATTATTTTGTGTACTGTTCTTCTGAGCATCCTCACTTTTGTTCATGTTGTTCATGCATACATCCCATTTCATTGTTTTTTTTAAACAAAATTATAACCATAAAAAGGCAGCACAGTGGCGCAGCTGGTTGAGCCGCTGCCTCACAGCTTCAGAGTCCCAGGTTCGACTCTGACCTCGGGTGCTGTCTCTGTGTGGAGTTTGCACGTTCTCCCTGTGGTCACCTAGGTTTCCTCCGGGTGCTCCGGTCTCCTTCCACACTCCAAAGGTGTGTGGATTTGTAGGTTAATTGGCCGCTGTAAACTGTCCCTAGGGTGTATGGAGTGGACTAGAAAGTGGGACAACATAGAACTAGTGTGAACGAATGATTGATGGTCGGCACGGACTCAGTGGGCCGAAGGACCTGTTTCTATGCTGCGTCTCAAAACTAATAAGGTGGCCTCCGTGATTCATCATTCTCTCATTGCACTCTCTATTCAGAAGAATAACATATATTTTTATAACTATCTTGGTCCATAAAAGAATAATGAGAGAAAACACAAGGAACTGCAGATGCTGGAATCTTAAGTAGAAAACAAATTGCGGAAGTAACTCAAAAAGAAGTGTGGAGCAGGGTCCCAACCCAAAACGGCACCCATCCATTCCCTCCACAGATGCTGGCTGACCCGCTGAGTGACTCCAGCACTTTGTGTTTTGCCCAATAAGGGGAATTTCTTCAGCTTGAATTTTGACCTGATGAGTATTCACAATTCAATTCAATGCATGGATGTTCTTTCACCTGTGAGATGTGGGTTTTACTAGATAGTTCATCATGGATGACAGACATATACCTGGTTTTCATCTGGGGGGCACAGAGCTCAGTACCTTGGTCTGTGAGAAGCTGCCCTCACAAGTAGTCTTAGGTTGGCCGCTCCAGTAAAACTCAAAGCAGGGCCTAAATTCCATAATCTGCTTGGAAAATGAATTTAGATTGAACTACATTTGGCTATTTCTAGCGTTCGCATCACTGATTTAAGATCAGATCAGACCTTTATTGTCATTCAGACCTTTCGGTCTGAACGAAATTGTTTATCATACAGTCATAACATATAGTAAAAAAACAAAACACACAATAAACACATATCCAACATCCACCACAATGAGTTCACCAGGAACCTCCTCACTGTGGTGGAAGGCAAAAGTCTTAAGTCATTGTTTTCATCCCTCCTAGTTCTCCCTCTGCGCTGAGGCGATCCAGGCCTCCGCCGCCGCTGGAGCACTGCAGCTCTAAGCTGGGCAGCCGCCGCCGCTGGAGCACCGCAGCTCTAAGCTGGGCCGCCACCGCTGGAGCACCGCAGCTCTAAGCTGGACCGCCGCCACCGCTGGAGCACCGCAGCTCTAAGCTGGACCGCCGCCACCGCTGGAGCACCGCAGCTCTAAGCTGGGCCGCTGCCGCCGCTGGAGCACCGCAGCTCTAAGGTGGGCCGCCGCCGCTGGATCACCGCAGCTCTAAGGTGGGCTGCCGCCGCTGGAGCACCGCAGCTCTAAGCTGGGCAGCCGCCGCCGCTGGAGCACCGCAGCTCTAAGCTGGACCGCCGCCGCTGGAGCACCGCAGCTCTAAGCTGGGCAGCCGCCGCCGCTGGAGCACCGCAGCTCTAAGCTGGCCCGCCACCGCTGGAGCACCGCAGCTCCAAACCAGCCGCCGCCGCCACTGGAGCACCGCAGCTCCAAACCAGCCGCCGCCGCCGCTGGAGCACCGCAGCTCTAAACCAGACCGTCACCGCCGCTGGAGCACCGCAGCTCCAAAACCGCAGCCACCGCTGGAGCACCGCAGCTCTAAGCGGGCCACCGCCACAGCTCCGCCATTAGGCCTCAGCACAGACGGTGATGGAGGACACGCATCCCCCCGAAGGGAGAGACTAAAACTCTGTTTCTCCCACCCCCCCACCCCACACATACACAACTTAATAAAACAAAATTCTACTGAAACAAACACTAGAAGACACACAAAAAAGAAAAAACAGAGGGACTGCAGGTGAGCCGCAGCTGTCAGGCAGCACCGCCACTTCCGGAAAATATATGCTCTGAGGTTGTGCAGAAACTCTTCATTTGAATTGGGATTTATTCCCTGGTGTTCACTTCCTGTTTAATAATAATATATTTGATATTTGCTTCCCTCAGAGGGTGGTGAGTATATGGACCGAATTGCCAGAGGAGGTAGTCGAGGCAGTACTGTAACAATATTTAAGACACTTGGATAGGTATATGAATAGGAAAGGTTTAGAGGGATATAAGTCAGATGTGGGTAAGTGGGACAAACTTAGATAGGGCGTCTTGGTCGGGTGAGATGGACAAGATGGGTGGAAGGGCCTGTTTCCGCGCTGGATTACTCTGTAACGCCATGACTCTATTTTCTGTTGTTACTAGTGTGGAGATTTGGTCCTGTAAAACATTTAATGATATTCTCTTTTGCTCCCCGTCGTTATGAAAGAGCCTCCCTTTGCTTCAAGGAAAATCCATTGCCATGATCTTTGAAAAAAGAAGCACCAGAACAAGAATATCGACTGAAACAGGTAAAGGATTTATCTTCAAAGAGCAACAGATCTTGTTGACTTTGTCTAGAATAATGACAAATATTATAATCCAGATGATTTCTGGTCACAGATTAATAATCATTTTTTAACATTAATAAAAAATATGGTTAAGAGTCCTCAGCAAAGAATAACAAAAGTAATTTCCTGAAGAAAATAACCCCAATCAACAATGTCCAATGTAAATAAAATTAAAAATTAGTAGTTATGGTTATCAGTATTGGTGGATTACACATCTGGCACTGTAATTCAGCAACTCCACCTGCCCAGCCACAGTGCTGCAGTTATACTATCTCTGAATTCTGTGTGGGGCTTTTCTGCTTTGGGCCCTCTAAAAGCACCAAACCACCTGCAGACCTGAAACAAAATAGTTTCAAACCTTATCAATACATCACAAAAATCAAAATCAATCAAACTTTATTGTCATTTAGAAATACATCGATATATGCAATTCCAAATGAAATGCCGTTGCATTTCGTGGTTCTCTGAGGTTGTAGTTGTGGCAAAGCTGTGGTTCTCTGGTTACTGATTGATAACATTTTAAAATACAGCTCCAAAGCCACTTAATAGAAACCTTGCAACATTATTTGACTATTTCATAAAGGTTACCGAATTCTGAGCAAACAATTAAATGATTTACTTCTTATCACACAGTAAGTCAACTATGGAAGGACGAAGACTGGGAGCACATAAAAGTAAAAACGCAAATATTTCAAAAAAATTCCTGAGGTAATTTTTTAATGCTTGCTTGCCTGGTTCCGGCTTTGGAGAGCAGAGCTTAAAATAGTTTTGAATGAACAAAAGTGGGAATATTTTTAAATAAATTCCATTTATCATCCATAATTGTTTTTAATCTAGTCTGTGCCTTTACACTGGCAAGAAATAAAAAGGAAAAAACAAACTTACAAAAAAATAGAATTTTATTCATATTGAGTGTTTGTTTTAAACTATAACCATATAACCATATAACAATGACAGCACGGAAACAGGCCCTCTCGGCCCTTCCAGTCCGTGCCGACCATTTGTTTTCCCCTAGTCCCATCTACCTGCACTCAGACCATACCCCTCCATTCCCTTCACGTCCATATACCTATCCACTTTACTCTTAAATGTTAAAATCGATCCTGCCTCCACCACTTCTGCTGGAAGCTGATTCCACACAGCCACCACCCTCTGAGTAAAGAAGTTCCCCCTCACGTTACCCCGAAACCTCTGTTCTTAATTCTCATGTCATGCCCTCTTGTTTGAATCTTCCCTACCCTCAATGGGAAAAACGTATCCACGTCAACTCTGTCTATCCCTTTCATCATTTTAAAGACCTCAATCAAGTCCCCCCTTAACCTTCTGCGCTCCATTTAGCATTTATTATGCAGAAACAAAGAACTGCAGATGCCGGTTTACAAAAAAGGATGCAAAGTGCTGGAGTAATTGAGCGAGTCAGTCAGCACCCCTGGAAAACATGGACAGGCGACACTTCGGATCGAGACTTTTATATTTCTTGAATTGTTTTGTGAAGGATGGTCATCATAACATTGACAAGATGGCAGACAGTTTGTATACAACAATGAGCAGAAAGATAATGATCAGTGATCCTGATTTAGTGTAGTTGATGCAAGGATAACTGTTAAATGTGAACTAAAGGTCTGGATCACTTCTGCCCAACTTCAAAAACTGACAAAGGAAATGCACCTTAACAAAGATTGTTTTTCCAAAAGATGGCAACTGAGATAGTGTAGAACTTTCTCCGGAAGACATTTCCTCAGTCTTCAGGCCTTTTATCTGCAAAGGGTGATGGAACTTTGGAACCTCCTACCAGAAATAGCAATTGTCACTCGGCCCTTTGTTAAATTGTAATCTGTAATTGATAGATTTTCATTATTCAAAGATATTGAGGAATATGTGGAAAAGAAAGTAAAATTAAATTAAAAACCCAAAATGTTAGAGCTTGTATTGTGAACACATTCAAGCCTATAAACCAAAGATTCATAGTATTTCCACATAACGCATTGTTGGTTGAGTGTGCCTTAAAGTTTATAACATTTCCATGGTAGTGAGTAATGTAGCCTGAGGACAGCATCACGAACCAGACAAGTTGCCTCTGTGGTTGACAACTGTACAACTTCTGGGCGCCAGTTTGAAAAAGCAGAATTTGGTGTCACTGATGTCTGAAGATGGTCCTGACCCGAAACGTCGGCAATCCATGTTTTCCACAGATGCTGCCTGACCCGCTGAGTTACTCCAGCACTTTGTGTCATTTTTTTGTAAAGTGCCAGAAGAAGGGTGCTGACTAGAAACATCACCTATCCATGTCCTCCACACATGTTGCCTGATCCACTGAGTTACTCACTGGAGTTCTCTGAAACTTGTGTTGTTTTTTTGTAAAGAGTCTGAAGAAGGGTGCCGACCAGAAGACATCACTTATCAATGTTCTCCAGACATGTTGCCTGAGCCGATGAGTTACTCCAGCACGTTGTGTCAGAATTTGATGACAATTGCCTTCAGCATTGTGCATCAGCTGGGGATCGGTTTCATTCCTGTGAGTTCAGCAGCCAGAATTGCTGCCTGGCTGGTGTGATTGACTATTCTTCTGGCCAATGCTGAACAGGGAAAACCAAGAGAAGAGATTCTTGCTTTCCTGTCCGGGTGGGACTGTCTGGCACACTTTAGTTTAGTTTAGAGATGCAGTGTGGAAACAGACCCCTTTGGCCCACCAAATCCGTGCCGGCACACTAATTCTCTTCTACACACTAGGGACAATTTACAGAAGCCAATTAACAGGCAAACCTGCACATTTGGGAGGAAACTGGGCCACCCGGGGAAAACCCACGCAGTCACATGGAGAACGTACAAACTCAGTACAGACAGTATCCTTAGTCAGGATCGAACCAGGATCTCTGACAGGCAGCAACCCTACCGTTGCGCCACTGTGCCACTCATGAAAGGAAATGGAAATGATCAAGAATAACTCAAAACATCTGAAAAGGAATTTGAGCTTGGTGCCTACTAGTTTCGGTGAAGAGCTCAATGAGAAGAGTCGATATTCCAATAATCGCACGCACACAATAAAGCTGTACTATTTTCCACTTTGTGAGAATGTCAAATTCGCATTCACTGTGTGTTCTATGTAATGCGATATTATGTAAAGGAATCTGCTGATTACACTGGTCTGACCAGAATGCGCAGTTGAGATGAATGCTGGGCCAGGAACATGATTACAGTGCAGTGTATTTAACAGTTCCGGTGGTGCAGACCAGTAGGATCACAGTCGTATGACTAATTAATGGACAGTTTCAGAGATTAGAAAGTACAGTGGTTTCATTTATTAAATAAATTGTTAAGCTGGAAAGAGTGCAGAGAAGATTTACGAGGTGTTGCCAGGACTTGGGGGCCTGAGCTATAGGGAGAGGCCTGGCAGGTTAGAACTTTATTCCTTTGCGTGCAGGTAGACAAGAGCGGAACTCGCTATCAAAACATGGAGGGGACCGGGGGACAGGGGGGGACACACACATGCGCGAGGCTTCGGAGGATCAGTCCAGCGTTAAATGCAGCTCAACTCTGCTTGTCTCGCCGGGTTAACCTACAGCCCTGACTGGACTGATGGGACACCAGCGCTGCTTCTCCGCGCTGCCCATATTTCCTGCAAGCCCAGGCAGGTTAACCCAGCGGGAGAGGCAGAGTGAGCTGGGTTTAGCGCTGCTTCTCTGCGCTGCCTGGGGGTACAGCTCGCGTCTGACTCCAGATCTCTCTGGCCACCCATTGGGAGGGGAGGGCACTCGGGTGGGGACGGGACAGCGCCGGAGACCCGGCCGGGATCGATCCTGGCTGTGGATGAGGCGCAGGTCTGTGCCACGTCTCCCTCCTCCAATCACTGCGCTCTATCCTCAGTCCCACCCCCTCCCCCCACTCCTCCCTCCCTCCCTTCCTCCAATCATCGCGCTTAATCATCATGTCCCGCCCCCATTGCCTGCTGACCGACGTCTCTCTCGTCCAATCGGCGCCCTTGATCAGCAGTCTCACCTCCACTGTCTCGTGGAAAGCGGAGATTTTAAAATCCGGATTACAAAAACGTGTGGGGGGGAGGATGTCCCCCACCTCTTAAAACAAGGGGGGGACGTGTCCCCTCTGTCCCCCCTCGTGTTTTCCGCCCCTGCAGGTAGATAAGGGGTGATCTTATAGAGGTGTATTAGATCATGATGGGAACAGATGGGGTAGATGCACACTCATTTATCCAGAGTAGGGGAATCAAGAACCAGAAGACATGGCTTTAAGGTGAGAGGGGATACATTTTATAGGAACCTGAGGGGCTACACAGAGGGTAATGGGTGAATGGAATGAGCTGCCTATGGATGTAGTTAAACCAGGTGCTGTAACAGCATTGAAAAGACATTTGAAAAGATCCATGGAAAGGAAAGGTATAGAGGAATATGGCAGGGATTGCAAGGATGTGGGACTTGTAGATGGGTAATCTTGGTCAGCACGGACACGTTAGGCTGAATGGCCTGTTTCCATGCTGTATGGCTATGACTCTCTATGACTTTTGTGACACTGAAGCTGAGATGTTTTCTTCTCACTACATACCTTGTTGGCAAATATACAATTGGCATGCAAAGGAAATTGTAACTGAATTTTGCATTGTGCAACATCTGTGGTTCTGAAGCTTCCTCTGAATATTTGCTCTGATATTCTACAGTTAGAACATAGAACACAGAAAAATACAGCACAATAACAGGCCCTTAGCCCACAATATCTGTGCCAAACATAATGGCAATATAAACTAATCTCTGCCTGCATGTGATCTCTATCCCTCCTTTCCCTGCATTTCCATGTGCCCAGCTAAAAGCCTTTTAAACGCCATTATCATATCTGCTAAAGCTAATTTTCTTTCAATCCCATGGCACTTTTTACTGGTATTTTTCAGTGAACAAAGAAAATGCTAGATTGTTTTTTTCCTTTAAATCTCAGCACGCATATTCTTAGACTAGTCCATCTGTGAGCACACTCTCTGGGGGTGGACTTTGAAGTGAATTCCAATGTGCCAATTAGCCAGGTGCAGAAACCTGTTTTGTGTGGCATAGATAACACAGCGGGAATTGACAATTACTGAAAATCGCAGCAGGAGTTTTGATTGAATTAATGTACTGAAAAAGAATTGTTGTACTTATATTAACTGAATGTACAAACCCGCTGGATTCAGCAAAGTAGCAGTAAATCACAAAAAATAAGTGGTTCTATTAGGAAAATAAAATTTTGTTGCTGCAGGCTTGGGGATTTTTTTTGTGGAAATGTCGGAGTATTTGTCACTCTGACTTCAAATTAAATTAATCAAAGAGACACAAGGAACTGCAGATGCTGGTATCCTGAGCAAAAGACAAAGTGCTGGAGTTACTCAGCGGGTCAGGCGAATGTTATGGGTCGGGTCCCTCCATCAGACTGATTCTAGTCAGGGGGAAGAAAGCTGGAAAAGAGGTGGGGACTGGACAAAGCCTGGCCAGTGATATGTGGATACAGATGATGGGAGTTTCATTGCAGATGGATGATTGCCAGATAGCTAATTGGTACATTGGAATTCACTTACCCCCCCCCCCCCCCCCCCCCCCCCCCCACTCCCCACTAGAGAGCTTGCTCACAGATGGACAATCTAAAAATGTATGTGCTGAGATATGAAAATAAAATTATCTACAATTTTCTTTCCTCACTGCAAAAATGTGGTGTCAATTGCCTCAAATATTGTGCAGTCCCATGAAGTCAAAATTAGCTCAATATTTGTTGCAGCATATTGGGAGAGAGTGTCAACCATTTCTGTTATGTAGGGATCCTGTGCTGCTAGATTTAACATTGAATATGTTCAATCTGTTGAATGTCCAGTGTTACAGTTTCATGTGATTACCTTCCGACAGTTCCAAGGAACTGCAGTTTACAAGGAAAGGCACAAAGTGCTGGAGTAACTCAGCAGGTAAGGCAGCATCTTCAGAAAACGTGGATAGGTGACATTTTGTGTTGGGACTCTTCTTCAGACCTGACCCGAAACATCACCTATCCATGTTTTCTGGAGATGCTGCCTGACCCACTGAGTTACTCCATCACTTTGTGCCCTTGCTGTAGTATTTTGACTGAGTTGCAGCTTTCAAGCACAAGAGGGAGATATCAGAATAGTCAATCGAGCAGACCATGCTTGTCTATTGCTTTCACTGATGCAGAGTATCTCCCACATATAATCCTCTCCTCCCTGCTGCTCGACATGCTAAATTTGGCTGGATTCTGGGCATGTATCTCTCCCCCATTACACCTGTTAAAAGCTTCTTTTTGTATCGAGGTTCTATTTCAAGTACGCAGATGCTCTGCAGTGCCAGAGGCAAATATTTTTAAGCAGTGACGCACTGATCAGGGAACATATTTGATTGCTTTCTGAGGCAGTGTTGCTCCTGGGTATACAACTTTGTGATTGAATTTGATGAGGATCAGAGGCAAACTACCGGAGTATCCATTCAATTGACTCTCACTGGCAGCTGCCCATCCCAAAGAACAAAAACAGAACAAGAATTTTAATTGAATTAATTTTTAATGTCATGAATGTAGAGTGTGATTTAGTTTTCAAAATTCCAAGAGGAAAGATAATGGAACATTTCGCTGACAGAATTTGCAAAGTAATTTTATGTGGTTTAGTCCATTATTGTTTGATGCAAAAGAATATACAAATATTGATCTTTCTTATAGTGAAAAAGTGAAATGGACAGAGCAGATCAAGAGTTTGTTTCTGTTGTTATTTAGGGAGTCTCCGTGTTCTTTGCTTATTATCTTTAGACTTTTAGACTTCAGAGTTACAGCGTGGAAACAGGCCCTTCGGCCCACCATGTCCGTGCCGAGCAGCGATCACCCCGTACAGTAGCGCCCTACATACTAGGGACAATTTACATTTTACAGAAACAAATTTACAGACAAACCTGTATGGCTTTGGAGTGTGAGAGGAAACAGGAGCACCCAGAGCAAACCCACACGTTCACATACAAACTCCGTATGGACAGCACCCGTAGTCAGGATTGAACCCGATTCTCTGGCGCTGTAAGGCAGCAACTCTACCACTGTGCGACCCCGATTGAATCTGGTTTCATAAGGATATTTAAATATTATAATCATTCTTGACAACAAAAATTGCTTTGTAGGTGAGATGATAGATAGTTGCATTCAGATAGAGCACATGGAGATTGTAACATAGTGAGGCCAATATTTCAGGCATTCAAGGCAGTGCCTAATTAAACTTAGTGGAGTTGCTGGCTGTCCAAAGTTGCTTTTAACATAGCTCTATGATCAATGACCATTGCCCAATCTGATTCACAGGATGTTCTGTGGAATATAGTTCTGTGAACTCATGTTACCCAAAGTCAGTTTTTACAGAAAACATTCTTATCCAATCCATTCTCCCTTGAAGGCCAGCCAGTTTTGCTGTCAATCTTTTCTTTCAATTTCAGATCTTCCCTTATCCATTTTATCCACTTAAAATTAACATCCTCTATTTGTTTTTGCTTTGGATTACTTCTCCTTTCTTGTACAAGGAAAAGCTAGGACTGCCAACTGAAGAAATTAATTTACTCCACATCAAACAAGGTTTTGTGATTTGTATATTATCTCAAGGGTTGAAGTTATTTGTTGACTATCATTTCCTCTATTTTGTTGTCAAACCAAACTTGAATTGTACATTATTAACAATATGTTCTTCACAAAAAGGGTAACTTTATTGCCAATCTAACTCGAAACACAAATCGAAGGCCTAAAAAATGTTTGGCATAACTTAAAAAATGGTCATACACAGTTGAAAACATGAGACAGAGTGACTTTGTGCGTATGTTTGTTATTTCACACCTGCACAGAAAATCAACTCCTGACTTCTTAGCAGCATTTATGTTTGCCTTAGCTTTATTTTTTCTGGCATAAACTCCCCTGATTGATGTCAGTGGTTGCACCAAGCCAGGAATTCATCTCTGCAAATGTAAACCTCACTGATTTGTAAGATGACAGTTTGGATTTAGTTTAATTAGAGATACAGCGGGGAAACAGGCCCTTCAGCCCACCGAGTCCGCACCGACTAGTGATCACCCATAGACTAATTCTATCCGACACACCAGGGACAATTTACAAAGCCAATTAACCTACAAAGCTACACGTCTTTGGAATGTGGGAGGAAACCGGAGCACCCAGAGAAAAACCACGTGAACACAGGGAGAACGTACAAACTCCGCAACATCTGTAGTCACGATTGAACCTGGGTCTCTGGCGCTGCAAGGCAGCAACTCTACCACCACGCCACTCTGCCGCCCCATTTACTCGCATGATACCAGGGGTTTAATACTCAAACAGCATTCATCGTCCACTATGATGGTCTGCGTCCCAGGGCACTTAAGGAAGTGGTTCTAGAAATTGTGGACTCATTGGTGATACTTTTCCAATGTTCTATAGATTCAGGATCAGTTCCTGTGGATTGGACGGTGGCCAATGTCATCCCACTTTTTAAGAAAGGCAGGAGAGAGAAAACAGGGAATTATAGACCAGTTAGCCTGGCGTTGCAGGTGGGGAAGATGCTGGAGTCAATTATAAAAGATGCAATAGCGGCACATTTGGATAGCAGTAACAGGATCGGTCCGAGTCAGCATGGGTTTACGAAGGGAAAATCATGCTTGACTAATCTGGAATTTTTTGAAGATGTAACTATGAAAATGGACAAGGCAGAGCCAGTGGATGTAGTGTACGTGGACTTTCAGAAAGCATTTGATAAGGTCCCATATAGGAGATTAGTGGGCAAAATTAGGGCACATGGTATTGGGGGTAGAGTGCTGACATTGATAGAAAATTAGTTGGCAGACAGGAAACAAAAAGTAGGGATTAACGGCTCCCTTTCAGAATGGCAGACAGTGACTAATGGGTTACCGCAAGGCTCGGTGCTGGGACCGCAGCTGTATACAATATATATCAATGATTTAGATGAAGGGATTCAAAGTAACATTATCAAATTTGCAGATGACACAAAGCTGGGTGGCAGTGTGAATTGTGAGGAGGATTTGGACAGGTTGGGTGAGTGGGCAGATGCATGGCAGATGCAGTTTAATGTGGATAAATGTGAGGTTATCCACTTTGATAGCAAAAAACAGGAAGGGGGATTACTATCTCAATGGTGTCATTGGTAAAAGGGGAAGTACAACAGGATCTGGGGTCCTTGTTCATCAGTCAATGAAAGTAAGCATGCAGGTACAGCAGGCAGTGAAGAAAACAAAAGGCATGTTGGCGTTCATAACAAGAGGAGTTGAGTATAGGAGCAAAGAGGTCTTTCTGCAGTTGGAGTATTGTGTGCAGTTTTGGTCCCCTAATTTGAGGAAGGACATTCTTCATATTGAGGGAGTGCAGCGTAGGTTTACAGGGCTAATTCCCGGGATGGCGGGACTGTCATATGCTGAGAGAATGGAGCGGCTGGGCTTGTATACTCTGGAATAGAAGGATGAGAGGGGGATCTTATTGAAACATATAAGATTATTAAGGGTTTGGACACGCTAGAGGCAGGAAGCATGTTCCCGATGTTGGGGGAGTCCAGAACTAGGGGCCACAGTTTAAGAATAAGGGGTAAGCCATTAAGAACAGAGACGAGGAAACACTTTTTCTCACAGAGAGTTGTGAATCTGTGGAATTCTCTGTCTCAAAGGGCGGTGGAGGCCGGTCCTCTGGATACTTTCAAGAGAGAGCTAGATAGGGCTCTTAAAGATAACGGAGTCAGGGGATATGGGGAGAAGGCAGGAAAGGGGTACTGATTGGGGATGATCAGCCATGATCACATTGAATGGCGGTGCTGGCTCGAAGGGCCGAATGGCCTACTCCTGCACCTATTGTCTATTGTCTATGAGATCCAAGATATCCTTTGCTGCACATGGTCTCACCCGCGCCTGGATTATTTTGCCTATGGTGCTCTAGGTAACAGTATCTCTGAGCCTCCTGGCCTCAAGATCACTCCGTAGAAAGGTGGAGCTATGGCATGGAAACAGGCCCTTTGGCCCACCTTGTCCAAGCCAACCAACTTGGTATATTGGGCTAATACCAGTAAGGTCCGGTTGAAGAAAGTCTGAGGGTCTCCAATGAGGTAGATAACAGCTCAGGACTGCTCACTAGTTGTTGATAGGATGATTCAGTCGACAGTACGGTGGAGCAGCGATTGAATTAGCATCCGGCACCACGGTTCGATCCTGACTATGGGTGCTGTCTGTACAGAGTTTGTACATTCTCCCCATTTCCATCCACACTCCAAAGACGTACAAGGTTGTAGGATAATTGGCTTTGGTAAAGATTGTAAATTTTCTCTAGTGTACAGGATAGTGCTAGTGTATGAGGATTGCTGGTCTGTGCGGTCTCGGTGGGCCGAAGGGCCTGTTTCTGCGCTGGATCTCTACAACAGAAATTAAGTGTAAGTGGAGTCAATGGAAGGGAGGTTTGTTTACATAAAGGTCTGGGCTGCATCCAAAATTCTCTGCAATTACTTGCAGTCTTGTGTGGACTCCAGATCTGCTGTTCCTTGTCTCCATTTCTCCTGAGGACATTATCCACTAATTTTACCAAGTCTCCTCGATCCCCTGTTTCAGACCAATGTCTTTCTTTAATCCTCTCCCACCCACTGCAACACCCCCCCCCCCCCATCCTCTCACACCCGCCCCCCCCCCCCAAACTTTGCAAGGACTACCAATTGAAACTGCTCTCAGCACTCCCTTGAAAGAATGCTGTGTCATCTGTCCCTTTAACTATTTAGCTATTGTCCGAGAATGCAAATGGCAGCAGCTGTGAAAAGCTGTACTAAACCCGTCTCTATCTTCTTTCGTGTCCATCTTCCATGTTTCAAATGTTGACATCGCTGTCATCGTCCGTCCTGAAAAGGAAGCAAGCTTCCGGTGACAATCAATGGGAGCCATCACTTGTTGCAATAGATGATGGTGGTAGCAGAATTAGCTCAGGATACTTCCAGTTTCCAGACCCGCGACGTGGGCGCTTCTGCTATGGGGCCACCTGTCTCCATGAAATAGATAGAAAGTTATGCTATATAGGAAAAACCGGCCACTCTGTTTGTCAACCTTGGAATTGGAGATAATCATTTTTATGGGATTTTCCCAGCATCGATGAACCACAATATTGTGTGAATGCCATTAAAACAATAAAGCACCTGGTTGGTTAAACACTTCCAAGAACATTTATATCTCATGTTTTTTGGAGGAAACTGACTCTCAATTTAACAAATCTTTTGCAACCAAAGTTGAAGGATTCAGCCAAGACACCAGAGGGCTCCCTTTTCAAAGAAATGGTCCTCATTAATCATAACAAATAATAATACATCTCAAGGAGTTGTATCTGGCCAAAGATACAAAGAGCTCCTCGTTAACTCTTGAAAACATACAGATAAATGCATTTCAAAATATTTTATTGCTGAGGCCTCCCCTAGGGCCAAAGGGTTGTGTGTTATGGGGGGAGGTTTCTTCCTGGAAACTGGAGAAAGGATATTAAATGGGAGTTAGAATCTTGCACTATCACTTCAAACTACGCATTAGGTTTAGGTTTACTATTGTCATGTGCACTGTTACAGCTTTGTATAGCTCATGATCCAAACAAATCAGATAATACTATTCATTGATACAGTCACGTCAGACCCGGGTACAATAGATGGAAGAGTTAATAGAGACACAAGGAACTGGAGATGCTGGTTTACAAAACAAATAGTGCTGGAGTAACATGTATGGAAGCAGCATCTATGGAGAACAAAAAAAGGCACAAAGCGCTGGAGTAACTCAGTGTTTTTAGAAGGAACAGATGCTGGAAAATCAAAGGAACCCACCTTCAGACTGATGTGGGGGTGGGGGGGGGGCGGGGGCGGGAAGAAGAAAGGAAGAGGCGGAGACAGTGGGCTGTGGGAGAGCTGGGAAGGGGATGGGGAAAGAAGGAGAAAGCAGGGACTACCTGAAATTGGAGGAGTCAATGTTCATACCGCTGGGGTGTAAATTACCCAAGCGAAATTTGAGGCGCTGCTCCTCCAATTTACGGTAGGCGTCACTCTGGCCATGGAGGAGGCCCAGTACAGAAAGGCCCAGGACAAATTCGGAATGGGAGGAGGAGTTGAAGTGTTGAGCCACCGGGAGATCAGGTTGGTTATTGCGAACCGAGCAGAGGTGTTGGGCGAAGCGATCGCCAAGCCTACGCTTGGTCTCATCGATATGGAGCAGCTGACACCTAGAGCAGCGGATGCAATAGATGAGGTTGGAGGAGGTGCAGGTGAACCTCTGCCGCACCTGGAAAGACTGCTTGGGTCCTTGGATGGAGGCAAGGGGGGAGGTAAAGCGACAAGTGTAGCATTTCCTGCGGTTGCAAGGGAAAGTGCCAGGAGAGGGGGTGGTTTGGGTGGGAAGGAACGAATTGACCAGGGAGTTACGGAGGGAGCGGTCTCTGTGGAAAGCTGAAAGGAGATGAGATAGAAAATGTGGCCAGTGGTGGGATCCCATTGGAGATGGCAAAAATGTTGGAGGATTATTTGTTGTATGTGATGGCTGGTAGGGTGGAAGGTGAGGACAAGGGGGGCTCTGCCCTGATTACGAGTGGGGGGATGGGGAATGAGAGCAGAGTTACGGGGTATAGAAGAGACCCTGGTGAGAGCCTCATCTATTAGTAGAAGAGGGGAACCCCCATTCCCGAAAGAATGAGGACAACTCAGTGGGTCAGGCAGCATCTCTGGAGAACATGGATAGGTGATGTTTCTGGGGTTGGGACCGTTTTGACAAGGCAGTGACAAGAGAAATGTCAACTCTCAAATCAGCAAGCCCTGAAAATGAACGCTGAACCTTGTCCAAACAGCAACAAAACAAACAAATATACAGCAATTTTCCTTAAAATGTAGATGCGAGATGATGAGAGTAATTATAATCTGACTTGCAAACCAACATATATTTACAGAACTGTGTCACCCGGTGGCATCCTTGTTTGATATTAGTATCTATTGACTTCACAGGGAGGAAAACCCATTTCCTCAGCAACCGACTCTCATTTCAGTTTCCCATTTACAAAATCTTCACCGCCACCTTTCATCGCAAGCGCATCCTTTCATCATTTAATCGCTTCAGCCGTCCAATCTACCATGGACCTTTCATTTTGTCCGCTCCACCCCATCAAACTCTTTGCTTCTGAAAACTTATCCCCTCTATCTTAATCCTCGACTAACCTTAACGAATTACTGTGCACCAAATAATTGCCTGTCCACCTTCTGAAAACTTGATTCCTACCCAGTTCCTGCTGCTTATTAAGCTGCTTACTTTCTTTGAAACCATTACATAAAAATTGTGTATGTTCTGTGTATTATTGTTTCTCCCCTACAGACCATGCTGAAGATTAAATGTTTTCTTCTCTTTGGACAGGCTGGGCATGGTACAAATACATTATTCAATAGACATCTGTGGTTTTGACCTTGAAGCTATCTCAGATTAATGTGGCCACACTGCTTACAGCACAGTTAACAGTCCTTAGATGCCTTGTGGCAAATTTTGTATATTTTGCAGAGCATTATTTATGTGTTGAAGATTCCAATAAAGACGCGATCCAGGAACTAAAAGAAAGCTTTGCTTGTTATTCAATAATTTTAAGTATAACTGCAAAATTCCCTTTTTTGTGTGTCCTTGAAGGATTTGCACTGCTCAGTGGACACCCGTGTTTCCTTACCACACAAGATATTCATTTGGGAGTGAATGAGAGCCGTAAAGACACCGCAAGGTTAGTAGCAACATAAAAAATTAAAGCGAAATGCGTAAAGATAATGCACTATGATGCTGAGCGTGTTACAGTAATATAAACGACAAAAATAATCTGCCTCCAGGACTGAGGCAAAATTGCAAGGCTCTTTCCAGAATGCGATGCACTCCAGAATTTGTGGTTTTTAATAAAAACAAGCCAGTGAAAGTTAAAAGAAGTGAATATATTTAAATATCAAGATAGAACCATGTGTCAGGTTATCTCTGCATACATCATTGAATCTCATTGATGAGTTATATGCGAGGCAGTAATTTTCCCTTATGGCTGACAATCTAGTAATAAGAAAAAATAGAAGCAATTCCATCACATATAAAACAACTCTCAACAGAGATAGACAGAAAGTGCAGGAGTAACTCAGCAGGTCAGGCAGCATCTCTGGAGAAAAAGGACGGGGTGACGTTTCGGGTGGGGACCCTTTTTCATGTTCAACTCTTTTCTGGGTGAAGTACACAGTAGGCTTGGTGGGCTGAGTTCAGTTTTAACATCGGATGGCGTCGGAGTGAAGCAAGGCCTCATACTTTGGCAACTGGCTGTGGTTCTGCATCAGTTTAGTTTATTATTGTCACATGTACTGAGTTAGAGTGATAAGCTTTATTTTGTTGTGTGCTAACCAGTCAGCGGAAAGACTATATATGATTACAATCAAGCCGCCCACAGTGTACAGATACAGGATAGAGGGAATCATTTTTAGGGAAAAGTAAAGTCCAAGTAAAGATAGTTTGAAGATCTCCGATGAGATAGATGGAAGGTCAGGACCACTCTCTAGTTGGTGATTAAATTCCTGTTATAAGCCCAAACTTTACAAGTGAATAACATTTACTCGGAAGTAAAATATTATGCTCCTTTAGTGCACTAAATAGGTGTCAGCCCCAGAAAATAGCAACATTGGGAAAATGTATCTCTTCAAAAATCATCAGTAATTTCCACCCCAATTACTCAATTAGAATAAAATCGGGTGCAACTCCCCACAGCAGCAACCCACAGAGATTGCTTCTGCCTTTGTCACAAGGTTAACATGGGAAATGGGTCAGGACCTCGAGGATTCTCTCCATGACAGCCCCGATACATAGCCACATACAGAAATACAGTCATATACAGCAATACAGCCAAATGTGCCAATGTATACAGCAATACACAGCCATATAGAGCAATAAATCATATACAGCTATAGTCATATACACGATAAAGCCATGTACAGCATTACAGCCATATGCACCAATATATACAGCATTTACAGCCATATACAGTAATATAGTCATATATAGCTATACTCATATACAGCAATACAGTCATATACAGTCATAGACAGTACAGCCATACAGATATACAGCCACATGTACCAATATATACAGCAATACACAGCCATATGCAGCAACACATTCATTTACAGCAAATATCATGTACGCAATACAGCCACACACAGCAATACAACCATGTACCATGTTACAGCCATATGTACCAATATATGAAGCGATACAGCCATATACATTAGTATACAGTAATGCAGCCATATACATAATACAGACATATACAGCAATACACCCAAAGAGGTGAAGAAGGCCAGGAAAAGGGGAAGATGTGTCTTCAGCACATCTGACAACATGGCTTCATCCCATAAAATTGCCCTGGCAAACTGTCCCACACCACAAGTGGCCCCTGCCAGGAGACAGGCTCCTTATTCACGCAGAGATTGCGGCTTGTTGGCATGATCTGGAGAGGCTGCAGCGAGACCCAGCAATGAGTTAACAAGGACAGGCTGCAATGAAACGGCATCAGGCAGCTGCAGGCAGCTGCACACCAGCGTTATGTCTGGGACCCTTTTCATTCCTGTCTCTTTCCTGACTTGCTGCTGTGTTTGCTTCTTATTTCACTGCATGTTAGAAATGAAGATTGCAGATTGCACATTTTTGCTCTAGTCTATGACAGGTGGGCAGAGATAGGTGCCGTTCATGGTGATAACATCATTACAAGTATGAATAGTGCTAGAGAAACATTAGTCCCGCTGAACTAAATCACACTTGGAAGTGCGTGGATGGTTTCCTGATGGGTGTAACTGCTACCAGAACTGGTCACTGTGGCATTAGGAGATGTGCTGAACAGCTTATTCGTGCAATTAGAGTACCTAAAAGAGCGTTAATAGATCTAGCTTCTACGCATGGATGATTAATAAAAATGGATACAAAATTAAATCAGTCTTGGCACAGTGGAGCAGCAGGTAGAGCTGCTGCCTCACAGCGCCAGTGACCCAGGTTCGATCCTGACCTCGACTCTTGTCTGTCCGGAGTTTGCATGTTTTCCCTATGACCACGTGGGTTTCCTCCGGTTGCTCCAGCTACCTCCCACATCCCCAAAACGTGCAGGTTTGTAAGTTAATTAGCTTCTGTAATAAATAAATTGCCACTAGTGTGCAGGAGTGGATGAGAAAGTGGGATAGCATAGAACTAGCGTGAATGGGGGAATGATGGTTGATGTGGACTTGATTGGCTGAAGGGCCTGTTGCCATGCTGTGTCTCTAAACTAAACTAAACTAGTCTTGCCTTAACTGTTACCATAGCTAAATGTAGTGTTTGATGGGCTAATATATCCAATTTGTGAGTTTGCGGGGCAAAACTAATTTCTATCTTGTCACCAATTTGTGATTTCATCAACATATTTTGAACAATTAAGATCACGATATTAAAACGTCAGAATACCGGCATCTGTTAAATCTTTGGGCCTCCACCCTTGCTGAGGTCATCTGTTGCCGGCACCATTTTGTTCTGGCCTTCTCTGTCTTTCAGTCTGAAGAGTGGTTCTGACCTGAAACATCACCTATTCCTCTTCTCCAGAGATGCTGCCTGACCCACTGAATTACTCCAGCATTTTGTCTCTATCTTCTGTTAAATTGTGTTGTTTACTTGGAGAGTAGAAGGGTGAGGGGTGATTGTAACTAAACTAAACTTATAAAGGTGTTCAAAATTATATGGTTATAGTTAGTCCTTTACCCAGATTAGGGGAATCAAGAACCAGAGAACAAGGGGTTAAGGTGAGAGGGGAAAGATTTAAAAGAACCATAGGGTCAACGTTTTCACACAGAGGGTGGTGGGTATATGGAACGAGCAGCCAGTGGAAGTTGATGAGGCAGGTACTACAGTATTACAGCATTTAAAAGACATTTGGACAGGTTAATGGATAGGAAAGGTTTAAAGGTGTCGGCTAAATGCGGGAAGGTGGGTCTAGCGTAGATGGGGCATCGTGGTCAGTAATGGCAAGTTGGGCCGAAGGGCCTGTTGCCCTGTTGTATGACTCTATACCATTGAGTTGACTTGTTTGGGTAATGGCTTTACATTGCTGAAGATGCACCAACACATCCCAGAGTCCTATGTGGCAGCAGCTGAGGCTGGAGAATAAACGCACGGAATAAAAGGTGACGGGATTCTGTTGCTAGGCAACCTCCATTACAGGGTTGTGCAGTCTACTAAATCTAATAAGGTTTACAGCTCGGAACGAGCCACCCTATATTGCTTCCTAGCAGAGCATCTTTGGATTTATGTTCTGGGCAGTAATGAACAATGGCTTCAATGGAAGGGATAGTGTTTTAATCATTGGGTCACTATTGTTGCCAATATCACACTGGTTATCTTCCTTGTCCATGTAATAATAATCCATGAAATAAAAGAGAACGTCAAGTAGGTCTTTCACGTTTGTTTTTGTTTTGGGTGCTCGTGGCAGTAAATGTAAATGGGCCAATTTTCCCAAAGAACCATTGTCCCGAGGCACGGCATTCGATTGCACTGTGAGCCTGAAAAAGAGCGCAATTTTGCCTTTGACCATGGTTACCATGGCAAGCGCAGACATTAGGAGCAATTGAAGCCTGACTATTGCTTCACTGCTTTTTTAGGAAAGCAAGTCTATACGGCCTCAAACTTTGGGCAGCACGGTGGCATAGCAGTAGAGTTGCTGCCTGACAGCGCCAGAGTCCCGGTTTCGATCCTGACTATGGGTGTTGTCTGTGCAGTTGGTTAATCGGTTTGGTATAATTGTAAATTGTCCCTAGTGTGTATAGGATAATGTTAGTGTGTGGGGATCGCTGGTTGGCACCGACACGGTGGGCTGAAAGGCCTGTTTCCATGCTGTATCTCAAAATTAAAACTCTAAACTAAACTAAATCACTGACCTGCCAAGGTCACCTGTGTTCGAAGGACAGATTTCAGACTATACTAACTTTCCAGAAGAGCTTCTTGTTAATATGAAATACAAATATCTTTTTCCATCTGTGACCTGGATTCAAATTCAAATTAAGCCAAAACGCTTGGATAAGGTTCTCCCGTTTGACATGTGATGGGGCGCCAATTGAAATGAGGATAAAGGGATGTGAGTTCGGATGCGATAATGAGTGAAGCATACAAAACAAACGGTGCAGCTGGTGGAGCTGCTGTCTCATAGGGTTCGATCCTGACCTCGGATGCAGTCTGTGTGGAATTTGCAAGTTCTACCTGGGACGGCCTGAGTTACCTCGGGTGCTCCGGTTTTCTCCCACAACCCAAAGACGTGCAGGTTTGTACGTTAATCGGACTCAGCAAATTTCCCCTATTGTGTCCATGCTGTATCAATAAACTAAAATTGGAAGCATGCTATGTGCCAAATTATTATCCGTACAATTTGATGCTTTTTGACCTGGGTTAAATTTTAGCATTTTGTACTGTTTGGTAACATTTTGAGTCTGCTTGATTTATATTTGGACACAAAGTGCTGGAGTAACTCAGTGGGTCAGGCAGCATTTCTGGAGAACATGGATAGTTGACGTTTCGGGTCTAAAGAAGCATCTCTACCCAAAACACCACCTATCCATGCACTCCAGAGATGCTGCCTGACCCGCTGAGTTACTCCAGCACTTTGTGTCCTTTAGTGTATTAATGAACATCTGCAGTTCCTTGTTTCTACCTTGTATTCCAGGGTGTTGAGTGGGATGACCGACGTGATCCTGGCCAGGGTGTACAAGCACTCTGATCTTGAGCAACTGGCGGAGGATGGTACAATCCCAGTGATCAATGGTCTGTCAGAGCTGTACCATCCCATCCAGATCCTGGCTGATTACCTCACGCTTCAGGTAATCTGGGAAATTTCTGATGGGTCACATTTAATAATTTTCCTGGGGGTAAAAAGGTATAATGTAACTGTATTCACTGTTTAAAGAAATGAACAAACACTCTCTAATACCTGAAGTGGCTTAGGAACAGGTCCATCCCAGACCACATGAAATTGCAGAGAATTGTGGACGTGGCTCAGACCATCACACAAACCAACCTCCCTTCCATTGACTCCATTTACACCGCAGGCTGCCTCAGCAGGGCATCCAGCATAATCAAGGATGAGTCACACTTTGGCCACTTCCTCCTCCTCTCTCCCATCAGGCAAGAGGTGTAGAAGTGTGAAAACACACCTCCAGATTCAGGGAGTTTCTACACAGCTGTTAGCAGGCAACAACCGTCCTACCGACAACTAGAGAATGGCCCTGAGCTACTAACAACAACATTGGAGACCGTCATACTGTCTTTGATCGGACTTTATTGGACTTTATCTTGCACTAAAACGTTATCACGTTATCACGTTATGCCCTTTATCATGTAATTGTACACTGTGGGTGTCTTGTAAACATGAATTGTATTTCCGCAACTGGTTAACATAAAACAAAAGCTTTTCGCTGTACACATGACAATAAACTAAACTCAAACTGAACTCAAACTCAAGAGTTAATGTCTGAATAAGGGTCCCAACCAAAAATGTTGCCTATCCATGTTCTCCTCAAATGCTGCCTGCTCCGGTGAGTTACTCCAGCACTTTGTGCCTTGCTCAAAATTCCAACATCTGCAGTTCCTTGTGTCCCCAATTAGACGGCATATTGTTGTCAGCTGGGAGCAGCCAGCACAGAAACCTGACCCATTGAGTTACTCTTTGTATCCTTTTTGTAAACCAGCATCTGCCGTTCCTTGTGTCTCCCTAATGCCTAATTTGGAAATTGTTCTTCATTTTTATTGATGAGCCTCTGTGGCAACAATCAACATCAATCATGCTGAATATATATGTTCATTTTGCTTTAGGAATGTCACATGAGGCTTTCAATTTGACCACCGACCAATCCTGTTTTTTATGGGACTAGGTGATCAGTGATGTGACTGTGATGGGAAAGGCAAAAACTTGATGGAGAAACAAAATGAAGATTTTATTGAAGGAATATTTAAGCTGAAGCCAGAAGTAGTCTATATTTTATTGTGACTGATTTTGATTTAAAAAAATCTCAAGCTGTAAACTGTTTAACTTGTCTGGTGAGATATCACTGTCTAAGCATACAGCGGGTCAGCTGGAAAGTTGGCCCTGTTATCACTGCCTCAGAGGGCGGTGGAGGTAGGTTCTCTGGATGCTTTCAAGAGCGAGCTAGAGAGGGCTCTCAAAAATAGCAGAGTCAGGGGGTATGGGGAGAAGGCAGGAACGGGGTACTGATTGGGGATGATCAGCCATGATCACATTGAATGGCGGTGCTGGCTCGAAGGGCTGAATGGCCTACTCATGCACCTTTTGTCTAGTGTCTATTGTTATGTGCAGGCAGAGGGCATATGTTTAACCTGGGTTATGTTCGGCTGGGACATTGTGGGCTGAAGTGCCTGTTCCTGCACTGTACACTTCTATGTTTGAGGTTTCGGTGGAGGAACTCTGGGTCAGGCAGTATCTCTGGACAAAAAGGATGGGTGATGTTTTGGGTCGGAATCCTTCTTCAGACTCGTAACCCTAACCCTACTTCAGCTGCTGAGTCTGGAGATTTTTACCTTCTTGGAGCCTGTCATTTTAAAAGTTATTATCACTGTACATTGACGACAGAGACCGGCAGAAGGCTTTCAGAATAAGGCTCGTTAGTAAAGACCACTGCTGACATATACGTAAGGGGTTAACAACACAGCTATCTATTATGTTATGATGTTAATAGCATGCGTGTTGACAGAGGAATGTTGCTTTTGCCCCTGCACTCTCCTCAAGCGAAAGAGTGAAAAGCACTTTGTACTTCTTAGAACGTTTGGAAGATCAGTATGCCCAAGTTGCAAAAGCTTCCCACATATCTAGTCTCCGATGGTGGCATGGGATGCTTCCTTAAATCTTAGTGGAGGAACAAAAATCTTTTGAATGTACAGATTTATCTATGCAGTTCAACATTAATCCTGTCTGTGTCCTTTTTAGGAACATTTTGGCTACCTGAATGGTCTGACCTTGTCTTGGATAGGAGATGGGAACAATGTGCTTCACTCCTTCATGATGAGCGCTCCGAAACTTGGAATGCATCTCAATGTTGCTACTCCCAAGGTATGCCCTCTGGTATAAAAGGTGTTTCTTCTCAATAAAGAGTGACCATATTTTAATTCATTATAAAGACTGTTTGTATAATTGTAAACTCCAACTTGGCACAAAGCCAACATTAAGGGTGCCAAAGATTATAGAGAGAAGGCAGGAGGATGGAGTTGAGAGGGAAAATAGATCAGCCATTATTGAATGGCGGAGTAGACCTGATGGGTTGAATGGCCTAATTTTGCTCTGATGACATGAACTTATCTGCAATGAATCTTGACAACTAATATAATTTGACTTGGTTCCAATGGACTGGTGCTTGGGACTGGACTACTTGCTACTCCAGATGGCATGCCCGCATGATGCGAAAGGCCAGGCCTCCTTAGTCTACGTCCAGCAGGTCTTTGGACTGAAATCCAGTGCCCTGGGCAACCCAGCTGCTGTAGTCTTCCAGCCAGAAGTATACCTTGATGCACCGAGAGGGTCAATTTTCAACAGTAGTGGATTTATCGGATTTCTGTTGACAATCATTCCTATCGTTGAGTAAAACTGGCATTCAGGAAATGCTGTAAGCTTTGTTTATAGCACAGAATTATCATTTAATTTAGTTTAGTTTAGAGCTACAGCGTAGAAACAGGCCCGTCGGCCCACCAAGTCCACACTGACCAGTGATCACCCGAACACTAGTTCTATCCTACAAACTGGGGACAGTTTATAGAAGCCAATTAACCTAAACCTGCATGTCTTTGGAATGTGGGAGGAAACCGGAGCATCCGAAAACCCACCCGACCACAGGGAGAACGTACAAACTCCACACAGACAGCATCCATAGTCAGGATCAAACCTGGCACTGTAAGGAAGTGACTCTACCGCTGCGTCACTGTGCCGCCCTTTTTCTCCTTCAGAGTAGCGTTTTGTGCCAAAGGTTCCCATTTTATAGCCCACATGGAAGACTGTGCATCAGTACCACAAAGTCAGAGATTAATCAGTTCTACTTCACCAGCATCACTAACACTGGCGACCAACTATCTATTTTACTACTGGGTTGTAATGTTCTGTTCAGTCCTTGCAATAGGAATCAACATTGTTCAGTGGTCAAATAGAGAAGAGACAGTCTCGCAGCTGGTAGAGCTGCTGCCTCACAGCGCCAGTGAACGGGGTTCAATACTGACCTCGGGTGCCGTCTGTGCGCAGTTTGCATATTCTCCCTGCGCATGGGTTTCTTCTGCGTGCATCGGTTTACCTCACACAACCCAAAGACGCGCGGGTAGTTAGTTGGTAGTTAATTGTAGGATAATTGGCCTCTGTAACTTTGACCTAGTGTGTAGGGAGGGAATGAGAAAGTGGGATAACGTGGAACTAGTGTGAATGGGTGGTGTGGACTCGGTGGGCTGAAGGCCCTGTTTCCTTGCTGCAACTTTCAATCAATCAATCTGGATAGGATTACATGGTGTGAACTCAAAATGTTCTCAAACCCCATTGATTACTGCCTGTTATCAACATATCCTGATAGATATATCATTTAGTTCAGAATAATGCATGGAAACAGGTCCTTCGGCCCACCAGGCCTATGCCGACCATCGATCCCCTGCACACACTTTCACTCCTACACACTAGGGACAATTTACAGAAGCCAATTCACCTGCAAACCCATACCTCTTTGCAATGTGGGAGGAAACCAGAGCACCTGCACGAAACCCACGCGGACACAGGGAGAACATGTAAACTCTACACGGACAGTGCCTGCAGTCGTGATGGAACCCGGGTCTCTGGCACTGTGAGGCAGCAACTTTACCACTGCGCCACTGTACCGCTGTTGACTGAGTGACTACAGACATCTGTTTAACTGTTTATGAAAACTCGTACCATCACCACAGGAGAACGGTACATGAACCTCTGCAGCAAGGAACTGCCAGATGCTGGTTTACACTGAAGATAGACACAAAAAGCTGGAGTAACCTGTTGTCTCTTTACAGGGCTTCGAACCCGATGCTGATGTCACCAAGTTTGCCAAGTCATTGGCTGGGGAGGTAATTTATTTTTGTTATCTTTTGATATATTTTATGGAGGAGATCAGGTGTTATTAATCTCACCGTTTTGCGGATGAAGTCGCATGTTTCTAAAGAGCTTTTCCTTTTACGTTTATCGTTGACGTTAGTGTGGAACCAAGTTGTTCTTCACCAACGATCCTATGGAAGCGGCAAGTGGAGCCAATGTCCTGGTCACAGACACGTGGGTCAGCATGGGGCAGGAAGAGGAGAAAGCAGAGAGGCTGAAGGCATTCCATGGTTATCAAATCACAATGAAGGTAAGGCACGTGCAATCCGAAACAAAGTGCTGCAGCCATTTTCTCTTCAGCTTCTTCTACTTCTCTAACAACTTCCTATCATTTACCTCAGCGCAACACATCTCATCTCATCACCTCTGTGATAACTGGATTTTCAGTGTGAATTTTACATCGGGTAAAATTTATTATCGTATGCACAAGTGCGGCGAGGTGCAGGTAAAATGCAAATCTTGCTTGCAGCAGCATCACAGGTGCATAGACTCAAACATACACAAAAAAAGTAGCTTATACATGAATCGTACATTGGTTATACATAAATTCTACATGTCAATAAAATGAAAACATGATGCAAAGAACAAGACATTAATGCAAAGCACAATTAGAAAATATTTCCGTTGCTGTTCAGGAGATGGTCCATAATGTTCCGTTGCCGAGGTAGGATTAGGGTTGTGCAGTTTGTTTCAAGAACCTGATGGTTTAGAAAAATAGTTGTTATTGAACCTGGTGGTGTGGGACTTCAGACTTATGTACCTCCAACACAGATGGTGAAGACCCAAAGGATGGATGCTGCCTCCTTGAGGCAGTGCCTCACGTAGATGTCTTTGATGGTGGGGAGGACTGTGGCTGTGATGGACTGGCCTCTTGTGCACCTGTGCATTGGAATTGCCATACCAGGCCATGATGCAACCAGTCATGGAGCTCCAGGACTTGGAGACTGGTGATGAGTTTGGAGCGGATGCTTGCTTTAAACGCTGAGCTGTAGTCAATGGCCAGCAATGGCGGTACATTGGTAGTGTAGTTGCCTAACAGTGCCGGAGACCCGGGTTCGATCCTGAACTCGGGTGCTTGTATTTACAAAGTTTGTCTGTTCTCATTGTGATCGTGTGGGTCTTATCTGGGTGCTCCGGTTTCCTCCACCTTCCAAAGACGTGCAGGTTTGTAGGTTAATTGACTTCTGTAAGTTGTCCCTAGTTCTGTAAGATGGAACTAGTGCACGAGGTTCGCTCGTTGGCGTGGGCTCTGTGGGTGGAAGGGCTGTTTCCTCGCTTTATCTCTAAACTAAAACAAAACTAACTAAGCAGCCTGATGTGTGTTCCTGTTATCCAGATGGACCAGAGCAGAGAACCAGTGAGATGGCATCTGCTGTGGACCTGATGTGCTGAGAGGCATATTGAAGCAGATCCAGATCACTGCACGTATTCATCTAGGTTTGTGAAAGGGAGACTCATAGTTTTGGGCATGGATGGACTAGTTATATTATTAAACTGACACTAGAGGTCTGCTTACAAAAGATGAAAGTAAAATCATTTCACATGCTGATTTATAGATTTTTATCATTTGTGAACCACTATGCACCCCAATTTAATAATGTTACATAAATAGCATTCAAACCTGCAGAACATGGTCCTGGCGGCACTCTTAAGTTCCTATTCAGGTTTTATGCCAATGCAAGGATGTGAATGGAAATGGCCGGATTAGAACTGAGAAGTTTCTACGTGACTTAATCGCCACAAAGCAATAATAGCCACTAATCTCAGTCATTTGGGCTTGTAGGTTAATGTCCTCTGTAAAATTGCCTTGGTGAGTAGTGAGAGGTTGAGAAAGTAGGGATAACATAGAACTAGTGTAAACAAGTGATCAATGGTCGTCGTGGATTCAGTTGGCCGAAGGTGTTTCGATGCTGTATCTTTGAACTAAACTAAACCATTGCACCTTGATAAAACTATGAAACAAATGTTTTGCAGGAATTTAACAAGGTTTTTTTTAACAATAGCTCTCAAAACCAAGGTCTCGGTTAACAGGGAGGTCTAGGGAAACAGACACATGGGAACACCTGCACAAATAAGGTACTAATTTGACCGAGAAAGATTGCAGTTTAACATCCTTGAACTCCCTGCCTAAAATAGCTGTAGGAGAAAGTTCTGTGGTGTTCCTATGTGAATGTTTCTCTTGTCCTTCTTGGTAACTGAGACCTTGGGTTTGAAATCTCCTGTTTAAAAAAAATAGCGCTTGAAAGCATTAAAAAATGTTACATAGTTAGGGTGGCACAGTGACGTAGCTGATGGAGCTGTTGCCACACAGCACCAGAGACCCAGGTTCGATCCTGATGTCGGGTGCTGACTGTGCGGAGTTTGTACCTTCTCCCTGTGAGCGCGTGGGTTTCCTCTGAGTGCTCTAGTTTCCTTGCACATCCCAAAGGCATGTGGATGTTTAGGTAATCGGCCCTTGTAAAATTGCACTTAACCTGTTGGTAATGGATGGGAAAGTAGGATAACATGGAACAAGTGCGAATGTGCGACAGACGGTCGGCGTGGCCTCAGCGGGCCAAAGGCCCGTGTCTCTAAACTAAACCACAGTCAAGATGCAATAGTGATGGAGGGAGCAAAGATTTATAAAACAGACTGGGATAGTTGAAGATTCCCACTTTCTCAAGGACAGATTGGGATGATTGATAAATATTAGCCTTGAACACTAATGAAGAAACATTGAATACAACACTTGTCAATTATTCATTGTAATAATATTCCTGCCACATGCTTGTTTATACAGATGTTTTAAATCAGTTGTTTTATCCCTTCTATTATCTGTTCTGGATTTTATGCCCATTCCCAGACATTTTCACTAACTTTTGACCAACTTTTAAAAGTAGTCCAGATTGAGGAATTAAGTCATTTCTGAATTTTTTTCATCTCCTGGCATAGTTGCAACTTCAGGAACATAATCTCTATTTCTGTACACTACCTATGCGCTCCCAATGAGCACCATTATGTGGTACAATAACAGCATTTAAAATACATTTGAGCAGATACATGGGTAGGTAAGGTTTAGAGGGAAATGGCCAAACGCGGGTTGGTGGGACTAGCATAGATGGGGCATGACGGTCAGCGTAGGGACATTGGGCAGAAGGCCCTGTTTCCGTGCCGTATGACTCTATGTGCGAGTGAAAATACTGCATTAAATCTTTGTACCACTAGATAGCAGCAAGAGCCATCAGTCAGATCAGCTTGCACGCATCTCACTTCAGTAAAATAGGAGTATGATTTCAACACAAGTTACTTGCAACGCAACTTGAGATGTAAAATCCAATATCTACAAAGAATTTACTTTCTACTGGCGTTGCATTCTTTTTTGGCTAATATTCTGAACACCACAGGAAGGCTTTCCACAACAGAATATAATCACCAGTGAAGTATTGTAGTAGTCACAAAATGTTGGAGTATCTCAGCGGGTCAGGCAACATACCTGGAGAAAAGGAATAGGTAACATTTCAGGTCGGACCCGTTGAGTTACTCCAGCATTTTGTGTTTATCTTCGGTAGAAACCTGCATCTGAAGTTCCTTCCTATACACAAGTATGAAATTACTGTGTATCGATATTACAGGAAGTCCTTGCTTTGTAAACCTATATTGATAAACTTAAGTATTTGATTGTTAAAAGAAGAAACAGGTGGTTTCCAAAGAGATCTGAGGTACCTGTCTGAACATTTCTTATGATACAAAACACAAAGTGCTAGAGGAATTCAGCAGGTCAGGCAGCATCTTCGAAAAGGTGGACAGGCAACGTTTTGGGTGGGAATGAATAATGGTCTGAAGAATTGTCCCAAAATGTCTGACCTGCTGAGTTCCTCCAGCACTCTGTGCTTTGCACAAAATCCTGACACCTGCAATTCCTCTGTCTCCATTAGATGACACAAAAACGTTTCAGAGCAATGTATATCGATGAGGCAGATATATCATAAAATAGACCCTTGACATGTTGTAGAAACATTTCCAATGTTCAGATTGGTCTGTGGACAGACAGAAATCAAGATCTTTATACCTAACAGTGCTACTTTGCAGTTCAGAGAAATGTTTAAATCCTGACCATTGGCAAGGAGCGAGACGCAGCAAAAGGACATTAAAGTCAAAGCCAGTATTCAAAGTCATAAAGATACAGTGGGCAATCTATCAATTGATGCCTTGAAGCTTGCTTTTGGCCCATTTCACAAACAGACCAAATTCAGTGTCCTAAATATATTTTCAGCGTCCCTCACCTTCTGTTTTTTCATCTCTGGCTCTTGTCCAACCATCTGCCTATGAAAACCCCACCTCGGCTGTGCTCCCCTATTACCTGCCGTGCTTTGTCCTGCCCCTTCTCTTTTATAGTTTTCTTCCCACCACAACCTATAATCAGTCTGAAGAAGGTTCCCGACCTGAAATATCACCTATGCATGTTCTCCAGTGATGCTGCCTGACCCACTGAGCTACTCCAGCACTATTTTTTGTAAACCAGCATCTGCAGTTCCTTGCTATACTTCAACAGTTTCAGTGCAGTTGTCTGGCTGATGTTAAGTATTTTTCTCGGACAAGACTTTAAGAAAATTATGCTTTTTGGGAGATAGTACACAAAAAGCTGGAGAAACTCAGAGGGGTGCAGCAGCATCTAAGGAGCGAAGGAGATAGGCGACGTTTCGGGTCGAGACCCTTCTTCAGACTGGTCAGGGATCAGGGACAAGACTTTAAGAAAATTATGCTTTTTGGGAGATAGTTTTCAATAATCGATAATATAACGAGATTAATATAACCGTGGGAGAAAATGGATTGGTGATGTTTCAGGTTAGGACCCTTATTCAGACTGATTGTAGTAGGGGAGGGGGAGAAGTCTGAGGATGCTGCCTGACCCGCTGAGTTACTCCAGCCTTTCATATCTATCCTTGGTATAAATCTGCAGTTCCTTTTCGTTACATTTCATATAATCTTGATAATTTTGCTTGCAGTATACTTTTGGGGTATATATTGTTACACCAGATTTGCATTGGAGCGCTAAACTATGTGGATTAAAAAAATATTAGTGCTTTCATGCCCAATTCAGTGATCTTATTATTCCATCAGTAGAAACAAGGAACTACAGATGTTGGTTTACACCAAAGATAGACATAAAGTGCTGGATTAACTCTGCGGGTCGGGCAGTATCCCTGGAA
This sequence comes from Okamejei kenojei, assembly GCA_035221665.1. Classification (NCBI taxonomy): domain Eukaryota; kingdom Metazoa; phylum Chordata; class Chondrichthyes; order Rajiformes; family Rajidae; genus Okamejei; species Okamejei kenojei. Next base: position 30,081,476 of record CM069142.1, read on the forward strand.
AATAAAAGGTGATGTTTCGGGTCAGGATCCTTTTTTTTGTCGTGGCACTGAGTAGGATCAATGTACGTAAGGCTGCCGGCCCTGACGGCATCCCCGGGTGTGTCCTCAGGACCTGTGCTGCACAGCTGACAGACGTCTGGACTGACCTCTTCAACCTGTCACTTGCCCAGGCAGTTGTCCCCACGTGCCTTAAAACTACCTCCATCGTGCCGGTGCCAAAACACTCCACTGCGGCGAGCCTCGACGACTTCCGCCCAGTTGCACTCACCCCTATCATCGCCAAGTGCTTTGAAAGGCTGGTCATGGCACACCTCAAATGCTGCCTACCTCCCACTCTGGACCCCTACCAGTTTGCATACCGCAAGAACAGGAGCACGGAGGATGCCATCTCAACGGCACTCCACTCCGCCCTCTCCCACCTCGACAACAGAAACACTTATGTGAGAATGCTGTTCATCGACTACACCTCAGCATTCAACACCAATATCCCCTCGAAATTGATCACCAAACTCGATGACCTGGGCATCAACCCCTCCCTCTGCAATTGGTTACTGGACTTTCTAATCAACAGACCACAGTCCTGTTTCGGTTGGATAACCACTCCTCTTCTACGCTCACCCTGAACACTGGCGTGCCCCAGGGCTGCGTGCTGAGCCCCCTCCTCTACTCCCTCTTCACCTACGACTGCATACCTGTACATGGTACCAACACCATCATCAAGTATGCAGATGACACGATGGTGATTGGCCTCATCAGCGACAACGATGAGTCGGCCTACAGGGAGGAGGTTCAGCTCCTAACAGCATGGTGTGCCAACAATAACCTGGCCCTCAACTCCAAGAAGACCAAGGAGCTCATTGTTGACTTCAGGAGATCGAGAGGTTGCACGCACAACCCCATCCATATCAACGGGGCAGAGGTGGAACGTGTCTCCAGCTTCAGGTTCCTGGGGGTCAGCATCTCCGATGACCTCTCCTGGACCCACAACACATCCTCGCTGATCAAGAAGGCTCACCAGCATCTCTTCTTCCTGAGGAGACTTAAGAAGGTCCACCTGTCTCCCCAGATTCTGGTGAACCTCTACCGCTGCACCATCGAGAGACACTACAGGTCCCTCCGCTGCCGGACCAGCAGGCTCAATAACAGCTTCTTCCCTGCGGCTGTCACACTTCTCAACGCTGCACCTCAATGACTGCCTGTCTCCACCCCTCACCCCCCCCCCCCCCCCCCCCCCCCCCCCCCCCCCCCCCCCGCCGGACTATCCAAACACCAGCAAATTGCATGGATACCACTGCATATGTATATGTATTACTTGTTTATTCGTAAGTTCGCCCTTCGGAGATACCAACTGCATTTCGTTGTCTCTGTATTGTACACTGCACAATGACAATTAAAGATTGAATTGAATATAGACAATTTTAAGCGCACTGATGTAATAGCATACACTGGTCCCCAATGTGTTTATACGAGCAGAATGGGTGGGTTTCATTGTACCCTGGCGTATAAGACACTAAACTTATCTGAATTTGACTTGCTGAAGTGCTCTCATGCTGATCAGTCTGAAGAAGGGTCTCGACCCGAAACGTCACCCGTTCCTTCTCTCCAGAGATGCTGCTTGTCCCGCTGAGTTCCTCCAGCATTTTGTGTCTATATTTTACTTATGCTAACTGGTTAGGTCCACACATTAAAACAATTATTGCAAATTAGCATGAGATGAGCATTGGCTCTTCAAGTGTCCCGGGGAGCCTCGCGCGCGGCGTGAGTATCCCCCACGCGGGCCCAATCCACCCACCGAACAACCGCGCCGCCGATGGCAGGCCTCCCAGGGGACTGCGGTAAAGCCGGGCGGCGAGGTCTGTCTGGAGCCTCAGCGGTGGCGGCGATGGGGGCCTCGGTTGCGGTGGGGCTTCACAGTTTATGAGCCTGAGGGGGGGAGGGGAAGACAATGGGGACCCAGCGTGGGGGGATGGCTGTGAGGGGCGGTGGGAGAACAAAGGGGGACCCGGTGTGGCAGAGGGGGAGGAGGAGGCACTCTAGTTTAGAATCCTCTGCCCAGAGGATAAGTCTGTGTTTGTTTGTTCATTGGTTCTAGTGAAGGCGCTGTGCTCACAGCAGCCAGCCAACAGTCGCTTGTCTTTTTCTTTTCGTTTTCACTTTTAATTTCAAGTTTTTGTGTACCTTGTGTAATGTGACTGTTGGCAGACCAATTTCCCTCGGGGGATGAATAAAGTTTTATCGTATCGTAAACCATCATATATTTAGAATCATTATCTTAGTTAAGATGGGGAAATAACTCATAGATAGCAAGAACTTTTTTTATCTTTCATTGGCTTTTTATATGCTTAGGGATGAGCTCTGGGCAGTACTACTTAAATATTGGTGAATATGGTGGTTTTAATGCTATAAGCAGCAAACATGAATAGCCTCTTTGTTACTGGTTACCAGTTTTTGTGATGTCTGTTATCTGAAAGAATGCACTAATTGCAGATTTTTTTTTTAGAAAACGCAGATATTGCAAAATATATTGGTCCCAAGGTGTTAATTAGCACATCCTGTGATACTTCTAAAGGATTGGCTGTCTGGTAATCATTCCAAAGCAATATCTTAGATCTGCGAGCTTAAACCAACAAAGTGCTCAAGTGGTCACATTAGCAGAAAACAATATACTGCTTTTTGTTATTATTTGTTATATTACATGAATTCTGAAAACTGCTATCTCAAAAATAATTAAATATATTGTAACCAGAACATTTGTAGGTGACATGATTGGAAGCTACAAATGATAGTATGAAGCTACAAATGGTCCATGGTAAGTATTGATAATTGAAGAAGTTGGACTGAATATGTTTTATTGACATAGAACTGTGCTGCACAAAAACAGGCCCTTCAGTCTACAATGTCCATGCCGAACATGATGGCAAATCCCTTCCACCTGCACTTGATCCATATCCCTCCATTCGCTGCACATTCATGTGACTATCCAAAACCTCTTAAATGTCATTATCCCATGTGGTGTGTTCCTGGCACCCACCACCCGGTGTAAAAATAACTTTTTTTTTCCTGCTTTATAGACTGGAAAGTCAGCAGCTCCAAACTGGACATTCTTGCATTGTTTGCCACGAAAAGCTGAAGAGGTTGATGATGAAGTATTTTACTCTCCACGATCACTGGTCTTCCAAGAAGCTGAAAATAGGAAATGGACGATCATGGTAGGAAGACTAAGTATATTGGAAATCACATCAATTTATTTTTAGATAACTATCACTGTGTTAGCCAGTTGTGAAGCTAGAGGGAGGAATGTAAGTGGATGGGGAAGGAACAAATAGATGTGAGTCCACGTGTGGCATAGGGGAGGGCGGGGGGAATTTAAAACCTCCTTAAAACATTTAATGTTCACATAAAAATCATATGCTTAAAATAATTATTTACTTCATGTTGCTGGATGTATTGCACATGAAAACCAGAGTCTCACGTCATTAGATAAAGTACTACTATTTACGATTAGGAACCTGAGGGTCAACTTTATCACTTGGTGGGTAGTGGGTATAGGATCGAGCTGCAAAAGGAGTAGTTGAGGCAGGTACTATATCAGCATTTAAAAGACACTTGGACAGATACACGAATAGGAAAGGTTTGGAAGGATTTGGGCCAACCTGGAACTAGCTTCATGACCGGCATGGACGATTGGGCCATTGGACATGTTTTCATAGACTCTTTTACGCTATATCTTTGAGATCTTTAAGAACAGTATATTTACCCATTGAAACCGCATAATGATGGGTGATAATCACAGTAGTTTCAGAAATAGTGAAATGAATCCCAGTTTTAGTTAATGGACTTTGATATCCTAAATCATTCTTCATGGTTGATTCAAAATTTGGTGAATCATGTAAAACCTGGTTTCTGAATTACTCTTATGCTCTCTGGACTTCAGAGCCGTGGCAATGGACAATCAATTATATATTACTACATTTGCAAAAGACAATTATAGTTTTAAAATATCCCTAGTTATTCATTGGATCTCCATCACATTTCAAGTGGTTCGGATATTACACAATAGGACCGTCGACTCTTCAATAATAGCTGGCTTTTCAGTAGCTTGCAGCGCTATTGAGCAGACACTGGGAGGTGTAAAGAACTTGTGCGGTAAGGTCACGGGTGAAGGCCAATGTGGAGCTGGCTGTAACATTCATCACACATGACCTTTGCAGTACATCAGCAACAATCCTCAAATTCAAATTGTCTCTATTGCTCAAACTAAGATTGTTTCAAGTGTTTGAAGTGATTTTGTGATGCGTCCTTTCTGCATAAGTCCAGTGAGACCACCATTTACTCCGCTTGCCAACAAGCCCCTTCAGTTATCTATGTTACATACATCACCTCAACAAAGTTTCATGGAGGAGGTGTTTGATTCTTGCTATAAATTATTCATCTCAACACGTTAAGATTATGATTTGTGTCAAATTTATTTATTTCCCTTCCACATTCATTCTGCAGGTATTGTGGCAAATGTTACGATATTTTCTTACCAGATTTCACTCAGAAGGTATACTCGTATGCAACTTGCAATTGTCGTGGTGTCGTCATAAACAGAATTTTTAGTATTAAATTGCTGTATGTTATGAAAAACCTCAAATTATTTTTAGTTTATTTATTGTCATGTTTATCGAGGTACAGGGAAAGGCTTTTGTTGCATGCTGACCAGTCAGTGGAAAGGTTATAATTCATTACAATTGAGCCATCCACAGTGAACAAAGAAATGGCTAAGAAATGTAAGCTGCACAATGAATTTTCCTCCATGGCTCTAATTAAAACCTCCTACTTTGTCTAAGTGGCTCAATTATCTCCTTCTGTGGGCCTTTGTCAGACTTTATTACATCATGGGTGCCCTATAAATTCAGGCTGCTGATTTTCTGGTTGAAATGGATTGAATACTAAGTAGCTGTGAGCAAGAAATGATAAATCTCACTTCCTAAAGAGCAGTCCATGAAATTCATGGTTCATTTCAGAGATTTCTCCATCAGATAGGCAGTGAATTTGATTTGTCCATAACAAAGAATTGCTGGGTTAAATATTTTTCATATGAGAATGAGGTAAATTGGAAGTTATTGTTGAACCAGTTTTAAAGTATTTGTATTATGTCTCTTCTTAACAGTCCTTGTCATCTTCCAATCTTCTTAGCCACTCATCAACATCATAAATACTTGTGGTATAAAAGGGATTTTCTTACTTATTACTGTATGCAATTGCAAGGAGATTTTGTGGTTCTTATCTCCAGTAAGTTATTCACCTTGAAGGTTGGTAACAAATAGGAAACTCTAATCAGCAGTCTTTGATTATTATCATTGTTTAAATGTGCACTTTGTCTAATTGTTGATATGTTTTCTTACAGGGCGCAATGGTGAACATACTGACAGATTATTCTCCATTGAGTAACAAGCCAAAATTCTGAATCCTGTCCTACAGCTTAGCGTCCACAATGAAGGAACGTTCATGGGAGAATAAGATGTAAAGCTTCAAACAATTGTGTAACTTTACAATTAATTGATATTAAATTACAGCATTTAACTAAATTATGATGATAATGCCCCTTGTTAGTGGTAATTAAATAGCAGCGGTCCATTTTTCAGATCCTTACATCAAAGGAAGCTACAATAATGTGTGAGCATAGTCCAGTTATTGAGGGTCACCACATCAGTTTGGTAATATTTTGGACGCAAATACAGTTTGCTAATTAAACTTTATTATCTGTGGAGATATTATTATGCGTTGAAGGAAACAAAGTGGTGGAGTAACTCAGCAGGTCAGGCAGCATCTATGGAGAACATGGATAGGTGACATTTTGGGTTGAGACCCCTCTTCAGACATATATCAATCATACCTTAATCTCAATCATATCTTGCTGTCTCCATGTAATCTTCAGAAATACTTGTTCGATGCTGATTGGGAGTAGGCACTTTGTACAGAATTTCCTATTTGATGTTATAATTGGAAACAGAAGTTTATGGTCTAATTAAATTTTCCTCCTGATATTTTGAAGTCATCTAGGTGTTTGAACTACAGATTTATCCTAGACCGCCTTATTTTGAAGAATAAACAAAGGTTATGTTTTGACAGTCAATGTTTAGTACTGCTGAAAATGACACAAAGTGCTGGAGTATGTCAGCGGGTCAGGCAGCATCTCTGGAGAACATGGATAGCTGACGTTTCATGATCCTTCTTCAGCCATCTTTAGTACTGCTAACATTTGCATTGACACCACCAACAACAACAACAAGGCCCACACATGTATAACTTTAACACAACATAAATATCCCAGGGCATTTTCCAGGAAAACTACAAAGATTAATAATTCTATTGCAAAGTCCTAGCACTTGCCAAGCAATGATAACGCACAGCCAAGAATTTCCTATCAATTAATTTTAATAGATAGAAAATAATACAAATTTTGCAAAGTTAGGAGTGCAAAAACGAATAATGTATCCTAATGTCCAAATGGCAGAGGTGTTTGAAGAGTTAATGTTACGGTAAAATCAGCCAGTGAAACATTATACTCACCTAACCTAGTTCCAGCACTTTAGATACTAGCTGCTGACATAATCTTCTCAAAAATATTTTGTATTCAACTTTAGGGACTCAAAGTGTCATCGTCATCTTTTACATTCACTGCACTCTCCCCTGATTTGAAGGAGTTAGAATAAGTGGATTGCCTATTCATAGATTATCCTATTTTAATGACTTCCAAGGGATGTAGCTCACAGTAATCTTCATCTGTTCAGTGTGAAGGCAAGTACTGTTTGCTAATTAAACTGTATTATCTGTGATATTTTCTCTCAATCATACTCTGCTGTTTCCATTTAATCATGAGAATTGCAAGGTAGCGGTTAATTGGGAGTAGGCACTTTGTACAGAACTTCCTCGCTGATATTATAAGCGAAGACAGGAGATTGTGGTACAATTAAGTCCCCACCTCAGAAATAATTGCGCTGCTTTGCTCCAGAAAGGAATTCATATGTATCAATTGGAATGAGCTTGTAAATTATAGAATTGTAGAAATTTGTGACAGAGAAGGAGGCTTTTAGGCCCATTTTATCTATTTTGATCCAGCACAACTTGTATAACTGTCCGTTCATGCCATGTTTAATGAAACGAGGCACCACCTCTACCATTTTACCCTCCTATTGACACATCCTGCGGCCTTTCATGGAACTGTGAACACACAATTGAAGGGCTATTTGTTCCTCCACAACATTCAATATCCACTGAATACTTTAATATCCAATCCTTTGCTTTATTATGCCAACACAAATTCATTAGTTTAGAGATACAGCGCGGAAATCGGCCCTTCAGCCCACCAATTCCTGCCGACCAGCCATCCCCACGCACTAACACTATCCTATGCACACTAGGGACAATTTAGAAATTTTCCAAAGCCAATTAGCCCACAAACCTGTATGTCTTTGGAGTGTGGGAGGTAACCGGAGCACCTGGAGAAAACCCACACAGATCACAAGGAGAATGTACAAACTCCATACAGACTGCAACTGTAGTAAGGATCGACCCCGGATCTCTGGCACTGTAAGTGTAAGGCAGCAACTCTACTGATGCACCACTGTGCCATAATTCTTTAATGTATTTCTGGATTACTATAAACTCTTGCAATAACGGGCCTCTATATACCGAATTTTGGTTATAGCGGACCAAGACTCCTGTTGCACACTCCCCGTTTCCGCCAGTTACCCAATGAGATGGCTCCATGTGATGTACCTCCAGCTGCGGGAGCGGAGAGAGCAAGCAGCGTGAATACTGGGCCCGTCCCCGGCGCATCGTGTGTGGGGCTGGGGGTGCTGCGGATCCCCTGCCAGTGAATCCCACTTATTAAACCCCATCCCCCAGTACCGTGTTTCTTCCCTCATGGCCTTGGGTTCGACTTTACTCCCCTCGTTCAATGTTAACTGCATGGATTACTTCTTATCGACTGCAAACTTCTTTATTGTGGCCCCAAAACTTGGATATAATTACATCGAACAGTACTGCACAGCAACAGGCACTTTCTGTTGGCAAATGATGCCGAATTGAACTAATCCCTTCTGCCTGCACTTGATCTATATCCCTCCATTTCCCTCCATATTAATATACCTAGCCAAAAACCTCTTAAACACCGCTGTTGTATGTGCTTCCACCTCCACTCATCTCCTTAAGTTCAACCTCTCCTTATAGCTAATAGCCTCTAAGCCAAGCAACATTCTGGTAAACCTCTTCTGCACCCTCTCCAAAGCCTTCACCTCCTTCCAGTAATGGGATGAGCCTTCCACAGTGCTAGAGTCTGTGTCGGCTACATTCCCTGGCAAATCTCTCCTGAATGAGTTTTCAGAACTGAATATTGGAAAGCAAGATGCCCTTGGAGTGACAAATGAACTATCTGCCTGCTCTTCTAGGTCTTACAATTTCTAACGCATTAATACTTGGAAATTCTTGTAAACTTTAGTTTGAACGGCAGTAGCAAATTCTTGACATATATTTCTGCAGCATTTGTTGTATACAAATACAATTACAACTGTTAAGAGACATTTGGACAGATATATGGGATGGAAGAGTTTCAAGGGAAATGGGTCAAATGCAGACAAATTGGACTAGCCCAGTATGCCAGCTTGGTTGGCATGGACAAGATGGGCCGAAGGGCCTGTTGCTCAATGAGTCTAAGATATCCCAGGCACATTACGGGGGAATATCTGATGATGAAACTGAGCAGCAGTGAAAAACAGCAGAATTTTCTGGAAGGGTTAAACATACACTCACAAAAAGCAACCAATGCCTTTGGAATGAGAGGACAAGTCAGAGCATAGTGACTAAAAGTGCAACCCAGCGACATCAAGGTGGAAGGAACAGAGATAAGTTCAATAAATAAATAATATATATAGTGCATTAACAAAAACTAGTGCTATCAAGGGGCAGCTTGTAGTTCAGAGTTTAGTTAGAGTTCATAGTGTTCAATGGCCTGCTGGTTGTTGTGAAGAAGCTGTTCCTAAACCTGGACGTTACCGTTTTCAGGATCCTAAACCATCTTCCCAATGGCAAGAGTGAAATGAGAGCATGACCCGAGTGTGTGGGTCCTTGACGATACTGGCTGTCTTTTTGAGGTCGCCCTTCGACAGTGGGGAGGTCAGTACCCGTGATGGACTGGGCAGTGCAGTGTTAACTACTTTTTGTAATCTCCTTCATGCCTGGACATTCGAGTTGTTAAACCAGGCCGTGATACAACCAGGCAATATCATATCCAATATCACGAATAAGGGCAGACCTTTGAAATAGATGCATCACAGGGAAACTTGATGTACAAATTGTTTCTTTTATGGATAATTTCCAGCTAATATTTATCTGAAACAAAGGGATATTTGCCTGCATTACTTTGGAACAGGCAGTGATAACATCAAATTTGAACGATTGCCAGCAGCCTGTTGAAGAATGTTAGGTGCAGGGGACGCAAATATCAGCACTGATCAGATGGTGGGCATCTGTGCTGCGAACGTTATGTACAGGTTTTCCAATGGACTGTGTTTACGTATCCTGCTTCCATAGTCCATTTTCCAGCAGTACATGAAACGAGAGTGAAATCTTGCACCACCACCATCGCCCACTTTCACACCCTGCTCCTAATGCGGAGCTGCGTGACCGCAGGAGCCCAGCCGCGGAGCTCCGCCACCCCGGCGGCCCATCGACTCCGACCGCCAAGGCCACGGAGCTCCGCCACTCCAGCAGCCCTGCGCGACGCCAGCGGACCAGCGCAGAGCTCAAGCCGTTCAGCCGTGCCCACTCGGTCACGGTGGCCCAGCCTCGGAGCCGTGCCCTGCCCTGCCAGCGCCGCAGCGCGGAGCTGCTTCGCCGGGTTAGGCTGCGGGCGCCCACGCGTGTCCTTGGTCTGAGTGCGGAGCTGACGTCACGGGGGCTGGCGATTGGGCCGGTGATGCAGCGGCGCCGAGTGCTGCAGTCTCCCGGCGCTGGGAGGGGGAGGCAGACCAGGGGCACTGGTGCGTAAGCGTATAGATTATTATGGCATCGCGGCGAATGGAGACTAAACCGGTGATAACGTGTCTTAAAACGCTCCTTATCATCTACAGCTTCGTTTTCTGGGTGAGGATCATGGATTATTTCCTTTTTTTCCAAACACTAAGATCGGCTAAAATAATGGGAATTGTGTTTAGCTTTTGCGGACGTGCACTTTGCAGAGAAAAATAAAAGGTTGCGGATGGCTTGCTCAGATTCAGGATGTATTGCATGCTTGGTCCATTTTTATTTATTAACGGAGAATTTTGTCGTAATGTTAAAAGATTGCAAGACAAATGGTGACGTTTGAAGATGTCTTTAACCCTGGTTACCGAGTGATTGGTACCTGGTTACCGAGTGATGTGCGAGGCGACTGCACCAAACATGGTCCACAATCTGATCCACAACCTCTCTCCCCAGCAGCCCACCCTCCCCTGCAACTTTCCCTGCCCAGTTTACAATATTCTCCTGCTGAGAAAACCGATCATTTATTTGTAGTCGTGCTTATTCTGTGAATTGATACTTTCATTTTATATTATATTCATATTTCAAATAATATTACATCACGTTTTCATTTTATATTGTATTATTAATATCATCTTTCTCATTGGGGTATTTTGCCGGTTGGAATAAACTGAGCAACTTGCTTCATATCCCTACCATTGTAATTATTTTTCTTCTTAGATACATTTACAATGTCGCGAATAATGTATTTGATTGTGCAATTCGTCTTGTTTGCAATAACACAGCAGGGACATGCCATCCAAATGTCGCATTTTTGGATTGCGTTGTAAATAAAAACGCTTTGAACTGATTCAGTCGACGTTATTTTCGGTCTTTGGATTGCAGTGTTTTTCACCTGCATGATAGATTTGTTGGGTAGGCTTTTGAAAAGCTGGAATAACTTGAAGACGAATGCTTAATTACACCCGAGTTAATACTGGTGCAATGTTTGCTTCTATGGATGTTTTTTTTAACCATGATTTGATTATAAAAAGATTTGCAACTGAACAAAATAAATCCTTCCATTTAATTTTAGGTTCAGGACAGATCATCAGATAGTAGGTAACCATTGAATGCTTGGTATAAATTATGATAGTAGCCTGTAATGCAAGAAGGTTTTTTTTTAAATCCCGCTGTGGGAGGTTAGCAATGCAACTAGATTGCTATTGAATGTTTTAATTACAGCTGTATAAAATAGTGCTATTTACAGCAGGAGTATTAGTTAATCCCTTGCAGAAAGCATATATATCCCGTTGTTTGGCTTGTCTGGTTGTTCTGCTGAGCACAGAATTTGTGACATAGACATGCAAATGCTTCTGAAAGGTTTGCAGCAATGTGTGGTATTTGATTTCCTGCTGCAAGATGCGGCAGTTTGTAATCAGAGATACAGCTTATTGTTGATGGTAGAATTACGTTTTTACTTTGCATAAGGACTAGTACTTAAACTTGCAAAAGGAGCAAGCTTTCTGATCTTCAATTCTTCAGTCACGCCGGCGAATTTGGCCCTGCTGATTATTTGTAAAGATGTAAAGAAACTATCTTTACATATATCAGCAGGGCCATTTAGGGAAACAATGCCTGGAACCAAGCCACGTACTTGGAGAGTAGGGCACTCGAGTGATGAAGAGGTTTAAGGGAGGATGACAGAAATTGGACCCATGGCAGCTGAAAGCTTTGATGACAGCATAAGGATGATGAAAAAGTCAGTGACTGGCAACAGTGCAGAATTGGAGGAGAATGAAGATCAATTGTGAGGAGTTACAGCACAGGGAATGGAGAGTCCATGGAGGGGTTTAAAAACAGCAGCGTTTTACAACATTTGGCAAGATGAGAGCAAATGTAGGTCAGCACGCATGGTTAAATGGTTTCAGCACATGACACAGCTGGTGGAGCTGCTGCATCACAGCACCAGACACCTGGGTTTGATCCCGATCTCGGGTGCTGTCTGTGTTGCACATATCCTCCCTGTGACCGTGTGGGTATCTCCGGATTCATCACTTTTCTCTCACATTCCAAGGATGTATGGATTTGCAGGTTTATTGGCCTCTTCTAATTTGCCCCTAGTGTGAGTGAATGCAAAAGTACGATAACATGGAACTAATGTGAATGGGTGATTAATGATCGCCATGGAGTTGGTGGGTTGAAGGGTCAGCTTCCAACCTGTATCTTTCAATCAATCATGTCAATCAATCAGTTAGGCAATCAATCAATCAAAATGGGACATGGCAAATTAAAATATAGACAATAGTCCTGTGGATGAATGCAAGGTTGGAGGTCAGCAAATAGACAACATACGCACAAACAGACAGTTAGATATAGAGAGGTAAGCCATTTGGCCCTTAAAGGTTGCCTCTGCCATTTATCAAGATCAGGACTGATCTTCTACCACAAGGCCAATTTCCAGCTGTATTCCAATATCTTCGATTCCCTCAATGTCCAGAAAACTATTCATTTACATTTTGAATGCAAATGGACTTCCATGACCTTCCAGGGCAGAGAATTTCAAAAGGTTCAATGCCCTCTCGTTTTTTTTTTACATACCTTCAATGAAAAAAAAAATCTAATTTCAGTCATAAACTTGCTCCTTATTCTCAAATTGTTCTCCCTGGTAATGGGCCCCCATTCAGGGCGAACATCCTTCCTGCACCATATCTTCACTAGGTCTGAAAAAGGGCTCTGACTCGAAATATAGCCTATCCATGTTCTTCAGAGATGCTCACGATAAGCTGGAGTAACAACGGGACAGGCAGCATCTCTGGAGTGAAGGAATAGATGATGTTGCAACCCTTCTTCAGACTGTGAGTCAGGGGAGAGGGAAAACAGATATGGAAGGGGCAAAGAGAATGTAAGGTGTGAAAATGACAGATCAAAGCAGACGATGATCAAAGAAATGAAGAATGGTTTGAAGGGATATGTCTTTGATCAAGTTTTTGGGAACTTGATTCATTGCTGCAATGGTACTTTTTTGCCCGATTATGTTCTAGCGAAATGCTTTGGCAAATCTCACTACAGCTCATTAAAAAGGTGATATATTCACGCGGCTTGCTGCGATATTTGTAAATGCAATTTAATTATAACTTCTTTGTGTTAATGTTTTATTTACTTTTCCAAAACAAAATGCATTGTATTGCTTTGGATGGTGAATGGTTATCACAGCAGGCAGCCTATATTTTATACAGGTTCACAGTTGTTTTGGATATCCTAAAAATTAGAAACTCTAATCATTTTGATGGCATCAAGGCCATAAAATACAGGAATGGAGTGTCGCCATTTTATTATGGATTAGATTGGCGTGAAATGTTAGTCAGGTGTGTCATCTGGTTAGTGTGGTAATTTCCATTGCCTCAATGTTTAGAAATGGTGAATGTTTAGTTTCCTGCCTGATTACTGAGAAAGCTAATGGGAAAATTACATCAGTGCTTTGCTAGTTATAATAAAGATTCCATATATAGGGAATTATAAGATGGGTTGAGAAATAAATTTGAATTTGTTCTTTGTTCTTGTTTCATGTGTTTCTTTTAATCCCCTTTCTGCATAGAGTGTATGATGTCCTTATTGGTTTCCAAGACAGTACATTGAAGTTTGAACCCAATCATAGGAAATTCAAGATTCTTAAGATTTCAGAAACTAGAGTCACAAACTCACACAGCGTAGAAACAGGCCTTTAGGCCCAACTTGTTCATACTGAACCAAGGTGCATCCGTGAGCTCGTCCCATTTGCCTGCATTGGGCTCATATCATTCTCAATTTTCCCAATCTATGAATCTGTCCAAATGTCTTTTGAATATTGTACCTGTAGCTGCCTCTCCTACTTCCTCTGCCAGCTTGTAGCATGTACCCAGCACCCGGTCTGTGAAAGAATTGCCTCTCAGGTGCCCTTTAAATGTTTCCCTTCTCATCTTAAACCAATGCTCTCTAGTTTTTAGACTCCCTACCATGGGAAAAAGACTGTCTATCCACCTTATCTGTTCTGTTACGATTTTATATACCTCTCAGGTCTCAACCTATCCAGTCTTTATTTATACTTCCAGCCCTGGCAACATCATTGTGAATCCTTTCTGCACTCTCTACATTAGAGACGTATATAAAAGCAACCAATGTATAGAAGCAGAAGATTAGGATTGGAACAAGCAGCATGTATACTCGCTTAGCTAACTAGGTAGACAAATAAGCTGTATCATCATAAAACAGGAATGATAAGTCATCTAACTCTTTGTAAGAAGAAAGGGCACAGAGCGCTTGAGTAACTCAGCAGGTCAGGCAGCATTTCTGGGAAACATGGATAGGTGACGTTTCGGGTTGGGACCCTTCTTCAGACCCAAAGTGTCACCTGTCCATGTTCTCCAGAGATGCTGTCTGACCCACTGAGATACTCCAGCACATTGTGTCTTTTGTAAACTAGCATCTGCAGTTCCTTGTATCTAATTATTTGTAAGCCTGCTCTGTTATTCATCAAGGACATGGCAAATCTTCTGCCTCAGCCCATTTGCCAGCACGATTCCCACAATCCCTTATGTGCAGAAATATGCTAAACTGTGTTTGGATTAACACAATGACTGAGTCCTCATAGAGCATAGAGAATTCCAAAGGTTCATTCTCTTTAAAGAAATTCCTCTTCATAAGTTCATGTTATAGGAGCAGAATTCAGTCCCTTCAGCCCATCGAGTCTATTCCGCCATTCAATCATGGCTGACCTATCATTCCCTGTCAACCCCATTCTCCTGCCTTCTCCCTGTAACCTTTGATACTTTAATCAAGAACCTGTCAATCTCCACTTTAAAATTACCCAAAGACTTGGCTTCAACAGGCATCTGTGACAGTGCATTCCACAAATTCACCACCCTCTTGTTAAAGTCTTTGTCTCAGTACTAAATGGCCTGCCCTTATTGAACTATATTATCAGCGCACTCTGTATCTTTCCCTTTGTTCCACCTTTAGACTTTAGAGATACAGCACGGAAACAGGCCCTTTGGCCCACTGAGTCTGTGCCGACCAGTGATCACCCCATACACTAGCACTATCCTACATACTTGGGA
The DNA here is from genome assembly GCA_035221665.1 of Okamejei kenojei. NCBI lineage: Eukaryota > Metazoa > Chordata > Chondrichthyes > Rajiformes > Rajidae > Okamejei > Okamejei kenojei. Next base: position 30,096,559 of record CM069142.1, read on the forward strand.
CAATTTACAATTTACAGAAGCCAAATAATCTACTGACCAGCATGTCTTTGGAGTGTGGGAGGAAACCATAGCACCCAAGGAAAACCCACAGGTCACAGGGAGACTGTTCAAACTCCCTACAGACAGCACCCATAGTCAGGATTGAACCTGGGTATCTGGCGCTATAAGGTGGAAACTCTACCCCTGCGCCCCTGTGCCACCCCCACAGCCGTCTGCAGCAACGAATTCCACAGATTCACCACCCTCTCGATAAATAGTCTTCATCTCAGTACTAAATGGCCTGTCGTTATTGAACTATGCGCTCTGTATTTTTCCTTCCACTCTACCTATTGTACTTGAGCTTGGCTCGATTATATTTCTGCATAGTATTACCTGATCCAATTGGATAGCATGCAAAACAAAGTTTTTCATTGTAACTTTGTACTCGTGACAATAATAAACCTAAATCATATTCTGAATCTGTGATCATCATCTCAGAGAGCTAGAATTCCAAAACAGGAATGTAATGCTGAGACTCTAGAAGGCGCTGGTCAGGCCAAATTTGGAGTATTGTGAGCAATTTGCGGCACCATATCTGAGGAAGGATGTGCTGACTCTGGAGAGGATCCAGAGGAGGTTTACAAGAGTGATCCCAGGAATGAGTGGGTTAACACATGATGAACAATTGATGGTACTGGGAGTGTACTCGATGGAGTTTAGAAGAATGAGGGCGGAACTCATTGAAACATACTGAATAGAGAAAGGCTTGGATAGACAGGATGTGGAGAGGATGGTTCCATTAGTGTGAGAGTCTAGGACTAGAGGACATAGCCTCAGAATTATAGGACTTCCTTTAGGAAGGAGATGAGGAGGAATTTCTGTGGGTGGTGGTGAATCTGTGGAATTCTTTACAACAGAAGGCTGTGGAGGCCGTCAATGGATATTTTAAAGGCAGAGATAGATAGATTCTTGATTAGTATGGGTCAAAGGTGTCATGGGGAGAAGGCAGGAGAATGGGGTTAGGAGGGAGAGATAGATCAGCCATGATTGAATGGCGTAGTAGACTTGATGGGCCGAATGGCCTAATTCTGCTCCTATCACTTATGACCTTATGATCTCCCTCCTCAACACCAGCCAACTGTCCCTCGACCACTCAGCCAGACGAAGCAACATCCCTGCATCTGGCTTATTGCGCATCTTAGAATTTTGTACATTTTCATGAAACCTCATTCTTCTAAACTCTAATTCGAGTCAGTCTGTCCTTCTATGGCAAATCTGCCAATCCGGTAACCATCTGGTGAATCTATGCTGCATTTTCATGATGGCAAGTACATGGAGGAGTGCAAGTACAAAGATAACTTTCTCCAAACTTGAAAGAATAATTTATATGTGGAATGCATAAGCACATAATGAAATAAACTACGTATATTGTGGAATATCAGAGAAAATTTATATTTATGCATTTTCATGACATTGGGATGTTTGAAAGCATTTTACAGCTAATTAAGTATTTTTAAAGGTATGTCTGTTATAATGCAGGAATAGATTTGATTGGGAATTATTTACAGACAGTAAGATCAATGGGGTGTGTAGGGGCGGCACGATGATGCAGTGGTAAAGTTGCTGCCTTACAGCGCCAGAGACTCGGGTTCAATCCTGACTATGTGTTTGTACCTTCTCCCTGTGACCATGTGGGTTTTCTCGGGTGCTCCACTTTCCTCCCACACTCCAAAGATGTACAGGTTTGTCTGTTGATTGGCATCGGTAGAATTGAAAATTGTCTCTAGTGGGTAGGATATAGAACCCAGGGTGTCCCAGGGAGCCGCACCCACGGTGGGAGTGTCCGGGGGAGCTGGGCGCTCGGCGAGAGTGTCCCGGGGAGCCGCGCGAGCCCGATCCACACCCCGAACAACTGGAGCGATGACCGGAACGTGCCCCGGCATGCCCGACTCGCCCCACAGGCCTCCCAGGGACTGCGGAGAAGCCAGGCGGCGGCAAGGCCTGCCTGGGTCGAAGGAGTCTCAGCGGCGGCGGCAATGGGAGCCTCGGCAGCGGGAGGCTCGGCGGCAGCTTGAGCCTCGGCGGCAGCTTGAGCCTCAGCACTAACGGGAGCCTCGGCGATAATGGGGCCTCAGCAGGAGCCTCGGCAGCAGTGGGAACCTTGGCAGTGGTGGAAGACAATGGAGGACACGGTGTGGGGGGACTGCTGTGAGGGATGGTGGGAGAGCAAAGGGGGACACGGTGTGGGGGAAGGGGGGGGCACTCTAGTTTTAGAATCCTCTGCCCCGGGGGATACGTCTGAGTTTGTTGTTCGTTCCGGTTTGTTCTGGTTTAGGCAGTGTGCACATGGCAGCCAGCTTGACAGTCGCTTGTCTTTTTTTTTGCACTTTTAATTTTAAGTTTTTGTGTACCTTGTGTGTTGTGACTATCGGCAGACCAATTTCCCTCCGGAGATGAATAAAGTTTTATCGTATTGTATCATTACTGGTCAGCATGGGCCTGGTTCCATGCTGTATCTATAAACTAATGTAAAAGTAAACTAAAGTGTGTAGTCACTAACATTCGTCAGATTAGTAGCTACATTCACTTTATGTCATCATTAGATGGAATGCAATCAAGGGATTTATTCAGAATTCGCGGTAGAGAATTTTAAAATTATTTTCATGATGGATTTTTTTTTCTTGCAAATAATCCCAGCAGAATCCTAGCAGATCTTGGCCATTTTTGGAGGGGGAGCAAGATGATGTAAATAGCCACCCATTGCTAACTTGCCACGTTTAGTTTAGCAGGGCAGTTTGAATCAGCATTATAAATATTTCTATTAATCAGATTATTCCAGACGTGCACTTTCGCTTTAATCAGTGATTGTTCCCCTGTGACCTCTCGCAGTGACCTTGCAGGACAGGACGAGCCATGTCTGGAAGAGCACACAAAGGATTTTTTTTTCTCCCATGTTCCAGTTAGTTGATGTCAATCAGCGAAATAGCTGGTTTGGAATGATGTGCTGGGTAGTTGCTGGCCCCCTCATGAACCAATTGCACGGCGACAGAGTGTTGGTGGGGCAACGATATGGTCATGGATAGATCACACCCTTTGAGGCGAAGTGGAGTGGTTTATAAAGAAGTCATCTCAAAATAAAGTTACTGTTTTGGCGGTCACAAGAACGACAACTAAGTTTTGTAACTTATTTCATTCTCAAAATAGCTTCTTAGCTCACAGGTTCTTACAACACGTCTGGCCATAACAGCACGAAAAACCAGCAGCCCCTCCCGAGTCACGTGACCGCGGCTTCCAAACGCCGGGTTCGATACCTGCGTGCGCCAGCAGGCGCCGCCACACTGGAATGGGGAGTGACCTTCATCTTCCTCTTGCATTAATAAGACAGACTATCCATTCTGTATTCATCCGTAGTATAAAATGAGGTCAATTATCCTAAAAACCTTCTGCACGGCTGGCTATTACCGTAAACATTGACTGCTTAGCTGCTGTTATGATTGCAACTTTTGGCCTATATCTTGAAAGGTTGTGCCTTATATTTCCCTACAATTTCAGATGCAAGATAATCTTCTTTCGTATTTTGCAACCGCATCTTGAGGATCAGACTATAGATATATAGAAGTTGGAATGATATCATTGATAACCAGATGATCTGGTCTTCACTTAAAGCATTCATTAAAAATGAACTATTCTGTTTTCTTGCCTTATCTTGTCTGTGACTAGATAAAGCTGAGCTTTATATAGAACATGCAATATAGAAACCAGCATGTTAACCCAGTTAGTTTATTTAACACACAAAGGACATTAATAAGCAAATTTATACACAACAGTCCATCAGATTCTGGTGAAATGTTTGGTTGGGTATAGTTTACTATTGTCGCGTGCACCAAGATACAGTGAAACGAGTTGTTTTGTTTGTACTTCAACAAAATATAAGAGTATTAGTGCTCAGACTGCTTGTGTAAAGAGTTACTTCTGGAATTTCAGATCATCATAAATAGTTTGCTGCTTTGCACCATTATCAGCTGTCTAGTCGCAATTTAAAACCTAAATATTCACAAACACATCTCCCTGAGGGGACACACTACAAGTTGACATTCTACACTGTTCCAGGCCAAAGGTTTATATTATGTATAAATATTTATATATAAATATCAGCTGATACAGTTATTTGAAAGTGTAAAAGTTGCAGAGTCAGTAATATATTTTTTAGTGCTGCATCTGGCAGACTGTTATTCCTTTGATGCTACTACGTGTAGTGCACAAGCTGCACTAGTATTGGCACATTGGCCTGCAGCAGTCAGAGTATTGAGTATAGAGGTTTGAAGGACATGTTTACAGTTGAACAATTTGGAGGCCAAATTTGGAGTATTGTGTTCAGTTTTGGTTACCCTATGAGACAATAGGAGCAGGAGTAGGCCATGCGGCCCTTCGAGCCAGCACCGCCATTCACTGTGATCATGGCTGATCATCCACAATCAGTACCCCGTTCCTGCCTTCTCCCCATATCCCTTGATTCCACTATCTTTAAGAGCTCTATCTTAACTCTCTCTTGAAAGCCTCCAGAGAATTGGCCTCCACTGCGTTCTGAGGCAGAGAATTCCACAATTCACAACCCTCTGTGTGAAAAGGTTTTTCCTCTTCTTCGTTCTACGTGGCCTACCCCTTACTCTGTAGGCCCCTGGTTCTGGACTCCCCCACCATCGGGAACGTGTTTCCTGCCTCTAACGTGTCCAATCCCTTAATAATCTTATATGTTTCAATAAAATATCCTCTCATCCTTCTAAATTCCAGTGTATACATGCCCAGTCGCTCCATTCTTTCAACACATGACAGTCCCGCCTATCCCGGGAATTAACCTCGTGAACCTACTCTGCCCTCCCTCAATTACAAGAATGTCCTTCCTCAAATTTGGAGACCAAAACTGCACACAATACTCCAGGTGTGGTCTCACTAGGGCCCTGTACAACTGCAGAAGGACCTCTTTACTCCTATACTCCTCTTGTTATGAAGGCCAACATGCCATTAACTTTCTTCATTGCCTGCTGTACCTGCATGCTTAATTTCAGTGACTGATGAACAAGGACACCCAGATTTCGTTGTACTTCCCCTTTTCCGAACTTGACACCATTCAGATAATAATCTGCCTTCCTGTTCTTGCCACCAAAGTGGATAACCTCGCATTTATCCACATTAAACTGCATCTGCCAGGCATCTGCCCACTCACGAACCTGTCCACGTCACCCTGCATCTTCATAGCATCCTCCTCACAGTTCACACTGCCACCCAGCTTTGTGTCATCTGCAAATTCGCAAATGTTACTTTTAATCCCTTTGTCTAAATCAGGGGTCAGCAACCTTGTTCTGCATAGGGGCCAGGACGCATGTCTGTGAGCGGATGTCGGGCCACATCTACCACGTGTTCACATAGATCCCGCCCCTTTGAGGACGCCACCCAGAGCACTGGCCCCTAGTAATAGGCGCTCACGAACATGGCGCTCCTACAGACCATTGCCTTGGCTCTGTCCTGAAGACGGTGGCTCAAATACTCATACTCGTTCAAAAAATATCTCAGATTGGTGAACAATTTTAGTAAAAAACTTGGGAAATAATTAATCAAATTTTCAGATGAGGCAATTTTTGAGATTGTGAGATAAGCCTCTACGTCTCTAGAGATAAGTCTCTATATGTAAAAATATCACCGTTACCGCATCGGGTTTTCGAGGAGATGTGAGTCAAAGAAAAAGCTCAAGCAAGCAAATATCCCCACAAGTAAACAGCCAAGATCAGAGTTTTATGTTATAATAGATAGTTAGAGATGGTCACTACCTCCTAATGGCTCCTTTACCTCGAGTTCCCTTACACAACAGTAAATCCAGAATTGCCTTCTCCTTGGTAGGCTCCAGTAGAAATTGCTCTAAGAATCCATCCCGGGGGCATTCCACAAACTCCCTTTCTTGTGGTCCACTACCAACCTGATTTTCCCAGTCTACCTGCATGTCGATATATCCCATAACTGTAGCGATTACTTCTTATGACATACCAAGGAAAGATGTTGTTGAGCTGGAAAGGGTACTAGCTGGTGGGGGCGCTACAAGCCAGCAGCCCTGCCAGCAGAGTGTTCGTTTTTTCTACTTTTTTAAAAATTTTATTTTTACGTAATGTATGTTTTTAATGTCTCTCTGGGTGTCTTGTGTGGGGGGTGGTGTGAGGGGGGGTAAGGGGAAAACCGCGTCAGTCGCCTCCCCCGTGGCCTAACAGCGAGGATCAGTGTGGCCTTTCCCGGAGACGTGCACGGGGCTTCAGCTTCTGCAGCGGGTGCAACGAGGACCCTTTCATCGCAGAGCAGGCGAGCCCTCGCCGGGGGTCGCCGTAGGGGAGCGCTCCGTTCGCTGGCCCGCAGCAGCTTGAAGCCACAGTCTGTAGAGCTCCAGATGGTGGCATCCTGGGCCTGGGATCCCTCGATGGGGACCTGGGAGGAGAAGAGCTCCGACCACTGGCCCGCGGCCAAGCCGTGGACTTACCATCCTGAGCAGGGTCCCTCGCCGGGGATCCCTGGAGAGGAGCTCCGACCGTTGGCCCTGCGGTCTGCGGTGCTTCTGGCTGCGGCGTTCGAGGACTTTAGATCTTCGACCGCCGGCCTGTGGCCTACACCAACTTGAAGCCGCGGTCTCCGGTGGGGAGGCACCGATTCAGGACTTACCTTGTCTGAACATCTGGACGCCCGCAGTGGCGCCTGCAGAGGGTTGAGGTCCCAACCACGGGTGAAAATGGCGGAGGACTGGCCAATTTTTGTGCCTTCCACCACAGTGATGAATGCTGTGGTGGATGTTTGTGTTAATTTTTTATTGTGTATTGTGTGTTCTTGTTTTATTGTACCGCTGCTGGCAAATTCATTTCACTTGCACTTTATGTGCAAGTGACAAATAAAACTTGACTTGACTTGACATGAGAAGAATTACAGGGATGTTGCCAGGACTCGAGGGCTTGAACTTAGAGGGAGTGGTTGAGCAGGCCAGGACTTTATGCCTTGGAGCGCAGGAGGAAGAGGGGTGGATCGTATGAGAGGAATATACTGTATATGGTAAGCGCACAGAGTCTTTTACCAAGAGTAGGGAAATCGAGAACCAGATGACATAGGTTTAAGTTAATGGGGAGGGGGAGATTTACTGGGAACCTGAGGGGCATCATTTTTACACAATGATGATAGGTGTATGGAACAAGCTGCTGAAGGAACTAATTGAGGCAGGTACCATCACAACTTTTAACAAACATTTATACAGGTATAAGGATAGGATAAGTTTAGAGGGATATGGGCCAAAGGCAGGCAGGTAGGACTGGTGCAGATGGGGCATGTTGGTCGGTGTGGGTTTGTGTGACCAAAGGGCATTTCCATTTGTGTATGACGAGGGGAATTGAGACATTAGTCAAAAACAAAAAGGATGCATGGGACAGGTATGGGCAGCTGGGATCAAGTGCATCCCTGGAGGTGTTTCGGGAGCTAAGGGGTAAACTAAAAAAGGAAATCAGAAGGGCAAAAAGGGGCCAGGAGATAGCTCTAGCTGGTAGCACTAAGGACAATCCCAAACGATTTTATAAATACTTAAGGGGGAAAAGGGTAAACTAGAGAGACAGTGGGACCTCACAGGAATAAAAGCGGTCACCTCTGTGTGGAGCCACAGGAGATGGGCAAGGCCCGAAATGAGTATTTCTCCTCTGTATTTACCGAGGAGAAAGACAGTAGGACGGAGGAAATTGGAGCAATTACTGGAAGTGTCTTGCGAGCAGTCAGGGTTACCGTCGAAGAAGTACTGAAGGTACTGTCGTGTTTGAAGGTAGACAAATCTCCAGGGCCTGATCTGATATATCCGAGGACATTGTGGGAAACTAGAGAGGAAATTGCAGGAGCCCTGGTTTAAATTTACAAGTCGTCCTTAAATACAGGAGAGGTGCCGGAAGAGGGTGGTAAATGTTGTACCTCTTTTCAAGAAGGGCTGTAGGGAAAATGCTGGGAACTATAGGCCGGTGAGCTTGACATCTGTAGTTGGTAAGTTACTGGAGAGTATTCTGAGGGATAGGATATACAGGCATTTGGATGGGCAAGGGCTGATTAGGGACAGTCAGCATGGTTTAGTACGTGGGTGGTCATGTCTCACAAATCTGCTAGATTTTTTTGAAGACTTGACCAAAAAGGTTGATGTAGGCAGACCTGTAGATGTCGTGTACATGAACTTCAGTAAGGCGTTCAACAAGGTTCTGCATGGTAGGCTGCTCTGGAAGGTTAGATCGCATGGGATCGAAGGATATATAGCTGAATGGATAGCAAATTGGCTCCATAGAAGGAAGCAGAGGGTAATGGTGGAAGGTTGCTTCTCAGACTGGAGGCTTAAGACTAGTGGTGTGCCTCAGGATTTGGTGCTGGGCCCGTTACTGTTTGTCATCTATATCAATGATTTGGATGAGAACATACAGGGCAAAATTAGCAAGTTTGTTTATGATACAAAAGTGAGTGGTTTTGCAGATAGTGAAGATGGTTGTGAACGTTTGCAGCAGGATCTGGATCGATTGGCCAGGTGGGCTGAGGAATGGTTGATGGAATTGAATACAGAGAAGTGCAAGGTGTTGCATTTTGGGATGTTGAACAAGGGCAGGACCTACACGGTAAATGGTAGGCCTCTGGGTAGTGTTGCAGAGCAGAGGGATCTAGGAGTACAAGTGCAAGGTTCCTTGAAGGTCGAGCCGCAGGTAGACAAGGTGGTCAAAAATGCTTTTGGCACTTCATCAGTCAGAGTATTGAGTATAGAAGTTGGGAGGTCATGTTGCAGTTGTGTAAGGCCTTGGTGAGATCGCATTTTGAATATTGTGTTCAGTTCTGAGCATCATGTTATAGGAAAGATATTGTCAAACTTGAAAGGGCTCAGAAAAGATTTACGAGGATGTTGCCAGAACTAGAGGGTGTGAGCTATACGGAGAGGTTGATTAGGCTGTGTCTTTATTCCATGGAACGCAGCAGGATAAGGGGTGATCCTATAGAGGGGTATAAGATAATGAGAGGAATAGATCGGATAGATGCACGGATTCTTTGGCCCATAGGGGAATCGAGGACCAGAGGACATAGGTTCAGATGAAGGGGAAAAGATTTAATAGGAATCCGAGGGTTATGTTTTCACACAAAGTGTGGTGGGTGTATGGAACAAACTGCCAGAGGAGGTAGTTGAGGCTGGGACTATACCATCGTTTAAGAAACAGTTAGACAGGTTCATGGGTAGGACAGGTTTGGAGGGATATGGACATAGCGCAGGCAAGTGGGACTAGTGTAGCTGGGACATTTTTGGCCGGTGTGGGCGAGTTTGGCTGAAGGGCCTGTTTCCGCACTATCTGTGACTCTATGACTTATTTTCCAACAGCTCCAAAACCCTATTTTTATCCCATATTCCAGCTACATTAGTCAAGGGAGTCACTCCAGAGTGTTGATCCCATTTTGTCAGCAAATTTGGATGAAAATAAAAGAATAGTTTTGGTGAGGTGAGGATTTTGGCTCTTCTTGTCAATAACCTCTTTAGCATAAAAACACGTCGGAAACAATATTCACATACTTTTACTCACAGATGAAGAGAAGCATTTTTATCACATGCTGGAAAAAAACATTACTAGCAATGATATTTGTGGCCTCAGTGGCCGTGGGACTTAACACCGCCCTCCTGGGGCTTCGACATCGGGGGAGAAATGGTGCGGGGGAGAGAGAAGAACTTTGCCTTCCATCACAGTGAGGGGGAGACGAACTTTGCCTTCCATCACAGTGAGGGGGAGACTCACTGTGATGGATGTTTGTGTGAATTGAATTGTTTGTGTGTGTTTTTTTATGAATTGCTCTGTATGGTTTGTAGAAACAGAATTTCGTTCGAGCCTCTCTGAGGTGTGAATGACAAGTAATAAAATCTAATCTAATCTAATCTAATATTGATGCCTATTCATGTGACTAGTGCACAATCGCTCTGGGGGTAATTTGTACTTTAAAAATAAACATTTTTAGTGGAAAAACGTAATATTTTACAGTAAACATTAAGTAAGAAAACCAAAGGACATAACATTTTAATCAATTCAATAATCACATTCTTTTTAACTTAACAATGTTATACCTTCTTTGCAGAGTTTAGTTTAGTTTAGAGATACAGCCTGGAAACAGGTTGTTTTGCCCACTGAGTCCATGCCGATCATCGATCACCGTTCACACTAGTGCTGTGTTATCCCATTTTCTCATCCACTATGTGTGTGGTCAATTGCTATGGGCAATTTACCACACACACGCCTTTGGGATGTGGGAGGAAACCAGTGCACTCGGAGAAAAGCCACGTGGTCACAGGGAGAACGTGCAAACTCTACACTGACAGCACCCGAGGTCAGGATTGAACCTGGGTCTCTGTCTCTGTGAAGCAGCAGCTCTACCAGCTACGCCACTGTGATGCTCATGCCTGGACTGTTGTCACACTTAAAGTCAAGTTTGCTGTTACTCTCAAATTTCCTGTCACATGACAATTTCAGATATAGTTTCTCCAGAGCCTGATCCTAGTGTCTACTATCTGTCCTGGCAATTGGTCTTTGTAGGGAGTAAGATCTGGAATAAGTTAAGAAGTGGCAGCGCAGGTGAATTCAATTCCCTCCACATCTATATTTCATATTTGCACATCTCCCATAGGATTCATAGGTCACATATATACCAATGTTCACTTTTCAAATAAACTTTACAATCTTGATGTGAGTTTTTGTCCAGGAGGTCTTGGTGCCAATCAATTAAACCACTGACATAATTGTTTGAAGCCTATCAGAATTAATCAGTGTCATTTTATTCGGATGAGGTGGAAGAGGAAAGTGAGTGGTTGGTTTCTGACAGCTCTTAAATAGGTCGCTGCAGATTGTAACTCGGAAGAGAAAGCAGCAGATTGACTTGAAAGAGTCAGTGAAAGAAATTTTTAAAAACCAAACCTCATTAAAGTAGTCACAAAATACTGGTATAACTCAGCGGGTCAGGCAGCATCTCTGGAGAAAAGGAATAGGTGACGTTTTGGGTCAAGACCCTTCTTCAGAATAGATGACGTTTTGGATCGAGACCCTTCTTCGGAAGAAGGGTCTTGACCCAAAACGTCACCTGTTCCTTTTCTCCAGAGATGTTCCCTGACTCGCTGAGTTACTCCAGCATTTTGTGTCTATCTTCGGTCTAAACCAGCATCTCCAGTTCCTTCCTTCGCATTAAAATAGTGGTGACCCATCTTCCGTCCTATCATGAAACAAAAACTGAAAATCCTGGAAACATTGACAAGGTCCGACAAGCCTTCAGCCTGAAAGGTTAATTCTGTTCCTGTCTACAGAGGTGCTGCCTTATCTTCTGAGTCTTTTCAGAGCTTTTATTTTTGCTTCAGGTTACCAGCATCAGCAGTTTTTCTTGAGTGACTGTTAGACTCAGAGGGATGGACAAATCTGGGGGTAGAGTGTTCCGTCTCGGGGTTGTTTGGGTTGCCTGGGCGGAGGGGGGCCTGTGGTATTTATGCTCGGGCTAGCAGGAGTTTGCCTTCTGCTTTTAGAGTCACAATATGGCACTGGGTGGAACAATAGCGCTCTAGTAGAGTTGCTGCCTCACAGCTCTCGAGACCTTGGTCCGATCCCGACCTGAGTTTCTGTCTGTGTGGAATTTGCACGTTCTCCCTGTGACCATATGGTTTCTCCGGGTGCTCCCTTTTCCTCCCACATTCCAAAGACGTGCGGGTTTGTAGGTTAATTGACTTCTATAAGTTGCCCCTAGTGAGTAGGATGTGAACGTGGGATAACATGGAACTATTGTATGGGTGACCGATGCTCGGGGACTCGGTGGGCCAGAGGGCCTGTTTCTACTCTGTATCTCTAAATTAAACTAAAGTACACCAACAAAAATTTTGTATGCTCATGCTAAATTTTAGTCTGTGCTATTTTTATCTTATATTAAATGGGCTAATATTTGTAATCTGCCTCTAACATGTGCATGTATGTAGTGCAAATGTGCTAAATGAACATAGGAATATCTTTCTTCAATTACTATTTCATTTCACAACAATAACTTTGTGGTCTTTTGTTTAATTTGTTTCGTTCTAGTTGGAATTAACAAATGAATACAAAAGAAAAGTGATTGAACTTGCATTGAGATATTAATGTTTGCATTTCCTTTACTTTTCCATTTAAGCAGTGCATGGCAACACTAAGCAATGGCAGATCCTGGCATGTTTTATGAGTTCTCACTTCCATTGTCTGCTAGTTTTGAAATGAGATTGTTTGGCAGAAATGCAAGCTATGAGTTTTAAACTGCTTCTTGTTGAGTACGTAAGATGGCAAGAAACAATATTGCACTTACATAAATAAATATCTTACATTATGTTACAAAACCTTCGTTCAATCTGCTCCAGAGAAATATCTAAGATGATGGCTAAAAGAATCCTCAAAGATATTTGGAGATACTCTTGATTTGTTCACTTTTTCCTTTCTATGTTTTATTGACTGCACATGTTTTAAGCACATGCTTATTTGGGATGTTCTGTTGAGTCCTTTCATCAGTAAAACATTTCTACAAAAAACGTTTGATTTATAGCAATTATCTGAATGTTAAAATTGAGTACCAGTGACATACTATATTTGGATATCACACATCATTGCTGAAATGTGAATGGAACAGCCATTTGCTAAATGCCAGATGTGTAAATAGACCATTACTAGCCCTATTAGAAAAACTGTAACCGCAGTTAAAACCAACCTAACAACAGCCAAACCAACCTAACCCCAAACCGGCCATAACCAAACAAATCAAAATCCAACCTGAATACAAATTGACTGCAGCAAAGCCCAACCTAACCTGATGTTACCACAGCCAAAATGAACAGAACCATAGCCAAATGCAACCAACCCAAATCATAGCCAATCCATAAATGTCCCAAACTCAATCTGACCACAGCCAAGCCAAAATCACCATGAATGCAACCCAACTATAGTCAATCCAAACTGACCCACACTCAATCCGACAGCAGCCAATCCAACTATGACATGTGCCTGAATTTATGTTGTTATCTAATCCAATTTGAGCTCAAGATGAATTCATCGATTCCAAATCTGGCAGAAATCCCGAAGAAGGCTCCCGACCAGAAACATTGCCTATCTGTGTTCTCCGGAGATGCTGCTTGACCCGATGAGTTATTCCAGCACTTTGTGTCTTTTTTTAACTCAATGTCTATGGTTGGTATTTTTTGAATTTCTCCCAGATAGGTGAAGGCTAGTTGGAGGCCAAGCAATGCCAGCCACAGGTGTTCACCGGGATAGTTTCCCAAGGCCCAAATATCTTCAGCTTTTTGTAAAAACAAGAAGCTGCAAATGCTAGTTTACACAAAAGTACACAATGTGCAGGTCAGGCAGCATCTCCGGAAGACATGGATAGGTGACGTTTTGGGACAGGACCCTTCTTCAGACTCATTAAGGGTCTGAGTCAGAATTTGAAGATGGGTCCCAACCTGAAACATGTCTTCCAGAGATGCTGCCTGACCTGCTGAGTTACTCCAGCACTTTGTGTCTGTCTTCAGCAGCTTCTTCGTTGGCCTTCCCTCCACGATTAGTTCAGAAATCCAGATGTCTGCAGAGAATTGCACCACGTTTAGCTCCACTTACAAGACCTCAGTTACGACAGCTGGCCATGCCCCCCAGCAAACAACTCCGTGGAAATCCAGGTTTCGACTGAGAAGGGGCAAGTAATCTTTGAATTTTGAATATGCCACCTCGGCACATGCCCACTCATCTGTATGAGCCATTTTGAGGAAATAAACAGAAAAATCATTTTTTTAAAGAGGGAGGATATATAATCAGTAATATGCTCCAGTTCAAAGAGAGAACTTTCTGTGACAAATATAGATGAGTATCTGTACACCAAACCCTCATCTAAGTTCATATCTAAATAATAGCTCGTGCTCAAATAGAATATGTCCTAGCAACTCATTAAGGTTGCCAGGGACAACGGAATTTCTGCCACATTTGGTCTCTAAGCATTGTAAATGGTGTCAATACAATAATCGAAGGGGGAATGGAAATGCGTGCAGAATGCAAGGAGATGAATTAACACGGTGTTGATTAAGAATAGGAGCAGAGTGCTATAAATTATTCAGTTCTATTTAAGACTACTGAGAAGGTGGCAACTCAATAATTACCAGTATCGAAAGATGTAATTAACATGCAGAAAGGATGATCCAGGGAGATCTTTGTAAATTTTTCCCCCAGATTCAGATATATTTTGACATAGTGTATATCTTCTTACCCACTACTAGTGCAGTACTGTGTATTGAAATGTATTAATTTGTGTTTAATGACAGCAGTAATCATTGCCACTTCCACCACTCAGTTGTGCATGCAAGATGTTTTTGATGCACGCCACTCATACAGATGTTGGGTTCACAGAGTCGGCTTCATCTTAAGTTAAAGTAGAACCTAGCCTGTAAAGTCTGGCACCTGGATCTAGCGTCACAAAGGTCCACTTTAAGCCAAAAGCTTACTCTTTCTATCAAATGTCTTGAAGGAGGTCCAAAAGGTAAAGTCACAAAGTCATACAACTTGGAAAGAGGCACCTGAGCCCAACTTGCCCACACCAACCAACATGTCCCATCTACACTAATCCCACCTGAAAGCCTTGCTCTTTCCTTCAGAGTGCTCCAACATCATCTTTTGACCCGGTCTAAACTATGAAGCAGGGTGAGATGTTTGTGCTTCTTCTTAGAAATAGATTTATGGAGGTAGTTCTGTGATCAGTGGCTTTACGGAAGAGGACAGTACAATATCATCCTTGTAGTCTAACATATTAGGGACCTAGGGTACACAAAAGGCTGGAGAAACTCAGCGGGTGCAGCAGCATCTAAGGAGCGAAGGAGATAGGCGACGTTTCGGGTCGAGACCCTTCTTCAGCCGTCTGAAGGAAAAGGATAAAGGATAAAAGGCACAACATTTAGTGCAAGATAAAGTCCGATTAAAGAGAGTTCAAAGATCTCCAGTGAGATAGATGGGATGTCAGGACAACAATCTAACTAATGAGAGAACTGTTCAGTTGTATGTTGACAGCTGGGAAGAAATTGTCCATGAATCTGGAAGTATGCATTTTCAAACTTTTGCTTATATGCCAAGCTGCACAATTTAAAGGCCAGACAGCAAAGTGTTCAGAACTTTGTGTCCTTTATCGCAGAAATTTAAGAGGACGAGAGAGTACTCACCACCCTCTAACTATGGATGAGCTGACAAGCTCTTTCAATTCCTTTGAGATTAATCAACACTCGAAGCTAGGGCTTACTGGCTGAGTTGCACTTCATCATATAGGATTCAATGGGCCCAGACTGGATGGAAATGTTCAGCACTTTGCTTTCAGCTGCCAGTATGTAGGGATCCATGAAAAGGGACATCAACATCCTCATTCACATGCAGAAGTGAATCTTTTGTTATGAGAAACCGGCCACAGAGATGCCAAGTGTCCCCGGATTCGCCGTATTTTATCCCGGCGAAATAAACTTTACGGTGTTCCGGCAGCATGCTGTTACGGAACACCGCCGCGCCGGTGTTCCTCCCGTGGTGAACGCCGGCGCCAACTTTGCCGGGCCCTAGTGGCCGCGCGCGCAGTGGGGGAGGGTTGCCGGGCCCCAGTGGCCGCGCGTGCGCAGTGGGGGAGGGTTGCCGGGCCTGGCGCTATTTCGAGCCACGCCACGCCCGGCCCAGAGCCCGGGCGGCGCCGGCCCGCGCGATCAGCGGCATTTTCTTGCCGCCAGCCGGCCGCTCGCGGCAGCCCCATCACCGGGCCTCCCCCCACCCCCACCCAGTGCGCAGGCGCAGACCCGCCGCAACCTTGCCAAGTGCGCATGTGCCGCCCGCCGGCAGCCCGCTGATCTGCACCAGTGCGCAGGCGCATAGCCGCCGGCAACAACCCCAGGTGAGTATGTTACGGAGAGAAAATGCATTTAACCCCATTTGTTACGGACAAATGGGTTAAATGTTACTGAACTAAATTTAGGGTTGGCATCTCTTAGCCCATAGCGGCGACTGCGGAGCGCTCCGGAGGCCCCGACCACGGGTGAACATCAGAGGAAGAGACTGACTTTGGTGCCTTCCCTCACAGTGGGAAACTTTAGATTCTGCTGTGTGGGGATGTTTTATGTTGAACTCTATCGTGTGTTGTGTTCTTTATTTTATTGTATGGCTGTATGGTGACCACATTTCACTGTGCCAACTGGCATATGTGACAAATAAATGTATCTTGTATCTTGTAAGGGGAGAAATTAGCATTTGGTAACCCATCTCAATGCTTACTCTTACCTGGCAGGAAGATCGCCGACAGCCTTTCACTATTTAGGGAAGTAATCAACTACGTAAAAAAACAAGGGGTAGACACACACTTATACGGCTTGTACCAGGAGATGAGTTCTGACAATTTCACACATGGCCATGATCAAAATGCTCACCCAAGTGAGGTTCGGGGATTGAATCAGAAATGTAATAAGAACGCTCTGCATGGTGATCAGAGTGCAGTCCTAATTTAAAGCTTCTCAATCAAATCTGATGTTAAGCAATTCTCACACCCTGCTTGTGTGCTGCCTAAGATTTCTTTTCTGGATCTTTCAGGAGAGAGGAGGATGTAGAAGGGGTCCTAATGCCACTGCGGAAACTCACAATACAAAACCTTCCTGTACATGGGGGGCGTTACCATCTCTTACATGATCCAGTTAGTCTACAAACTGAGCATCTACAACCACATTAGAGACCACAGTTTCTCATAACAAAAGCAAGACCATATCCTTTGGCTGCTGGGCCAACCAACTGATAGAGTATCCTATATTATGAGAATATTAATTAAACCCATATCAATAGGGGCGGTACAGTGGCACAGCATTAGAGTTACTGCTTTACTGCGCCAGAGACCCGGGTTCCATCCTGACTACGGGTGCTGTCTGTATGGAGTTTGTACGTTCTCCCCATGACCTGCGTGAGTTTTCTCCGGGTGCTCCAGTTTCCTTCCACACTGCAAAGACGTGCAGGTTTGTAGGTTAATTGGCTTTGGTAAAGTTGTAAATTGTCCCTAATGTGTAAGATAGTGCTCGTGTACAGGGTGATCGCTGGTCGCACAGACTCGGTGGGCCAAAGCGCTTGTTTCCGCGCTGTATCTCTGAAGTCTTGTCAAGATAAAGTCTGATATAGCCTGGCCCTCATCGCCCAGTGATATATTGTTCTACAAAACAATCCTGAATGCAGTCTATGAATTTAAACTGTAAAGAACCTTTATGAGTGTAATTTTCCGAATCTACAGTATTTTAAGATTGAGGTTCCCTAAGGATTTTGCAATAAAATTCCATTCGCTTTTCTTAGTTATTGATTACAGGATATGAGAAAGGGAACAAAATAATAGAAAAACAAAACAAAGTGCAGTGCAATTTAGCAGGCCCGCCAGCATCGCTGGAGAACACGGATAACTGATGCTTCAGGTCGGAACCCTTCATCTTCTGTCGTGGGGTAGACTGACTGACCCCCTCCCCAATCTTTGCACATCCCCAATCCTTTCCACTCGTCATTTTAATTTCATGTTTCTTGTTTTTTATGGCTGTTGGCAGATCAGGTTCCATCTCATCGTATCGTTTGAGCCAAAACGTCACCCATCCATGTTTTCCAGAGATGCTGCCTGACCCGCTGAGTTACCAAATGCTTTGTGCCGTTTTTTTAAACCAGCAGCTGCAATTCCTTGTTTCAACAATATAATGGAATAAGTTCTGGATAGCACGTGTTCAGCATTAACATGTATCCTTATGTGCTTCAAATTCAGGAACCCATTTGCCTTCTGTATCTTAGCGTAGATACCATCATTGATGAAAGTAACCATCTATGATTACAATATTTCAAAAAGTTTGTGGTATCCTGTTCAATCTGAAGTGTTGAATGAAGAAAACATTTTGTTTGAAAATTCAGATCTGGTTAGTGATGTGATTTTCATGATGAGGTTGTGTTCACCTTCATGCTTTCACCATTGATGTCAATGGAATTAATATCAGAATCAATATCAGAATACAAACTTCCGTATAAAATGGTGATCAATTTCTAGGCAGCGGTATCATCATTACTTATCAAATTTTTTACCTATTAAGAATCACATAGAGGGTTGTGAATCTGTGGAATTCTCTGCCTCAGAAGGCAGTGGAGGCCGGTTCTCTGGAGGCTTTACCATTTATTAATAGTCAATAAAACAGGATGGTGCATTGAATAATGGAAATCATCATACCCAAAGGAAAATTGACACATTTAATTTTATTCTGACAAAGGCTTCCATAGCTTGTGCTCCGCGTGCTTCAACTCCATTTTGAACTGCTGGTATTGGTGAAGAGTTCTTGTCCCTTTGTTCTATGTTGACAATTAGAATCAAAGGAATATAAAGATGTGCAGCACACTATATATTCATGCATATATACATACACACATGTCAGTATATGTACAATAGCTATACATATATATATATATAAGAATTCGTCTCATGTGGCATATAATTTTTGAACAAGATTACGAGAGAAATTGTTTTCAAAATGTAATCCAGAAATTAGATCAATTAGTATCCACCTATCAGGTGCTAAGTGCACAAAAATCAATTTTACCTGGAGGAGATGGAGTTTTAATGATCGAACCTGGGTGCAATTACAGCCATTGCACATTTTGATTGGCCATAACCGTTGTGTCTGATCTAAATGCAGCTCAGGGGTCCACTTACTATGAAATCATGCTGCACCTGCACTGTATCTTTCACTCCCCACTCACAAAAACGAGACCTCTCATTTACAGAGAACAACTATCGTACTGACATTCAGAGAAAGAGAGCAAAATTCACTGAAGTCTGGCGCTAGGGAGTGAATTGAATAATTTTCATCTTGCATTGTTGCAGACCGCATCTGCCAGCCTCACTTTGCGATGCTTGCAACTGTGACAAGCTCATTTGGTCCACTGATGATTAGTGCCTTTATGTTTTATGCACATCAGGGCAATGTACTGCCATCCCTGCCTCGCTGATCAGACAACACTGACAGTGGTGTGGGGCCACTGCCAGCATGGGACGCCACCAGAGCAGGCCATCACCTGGGAGATGGCCACACACAAAGGGGATCACCACGTTCCCCTCCCCCGTGACATTACATGGCAACCTATAATGAAATTGGTTATGGCTTCCATGGGGATAGGTCCTTTAAAGTTTAAAGGCTCTCCAGAGATCACTGTAGCAAAGACGTGTGAGTTGTGAACTTGTCCCGCAGGTCTCATAATCTAGAGGGAGGATATTTTCATTCATTTTAGAGATTTTGTTTCAGGAGGCCCCGATCTGCAGCCAGTGTTGCATGCAGCAGCATTTTACAGTGTCTAAATGAGGCCAATCCAGTTCACATGAGGGCAGAGAAGAGCTTCTTCAGCAGGTTATACTCCATTGTGTTCACACACACGCAATTATTTAGTTTAGTTCAGAGATACAGTGTGGAAAAAGGCCCTTCAGCCCACTGAGTCCATGCTGGCCAGAGATCATCCATATTCAATCACCCATATTCTACCCTACACACTAGGGCCAATTTTATTTCACATAGGTCAATTAACCTATAAACCTGCATGTTTTTAGGATACCCGCGCGGTCACAGGGAGAATGTACAAACTGTGTACAGACAGCACCCTTAGTCAGGATAGAACCTGGGTCACTAGCACTGCAAGGCAGCAACTCTACCACTGCACCACTGTGCCACCCATGCAGCCCGTTTGCTTGTTTGATATTTAATTACATTATCACTTATCTGAGTCACTTTAATAAACTATTATATTTGATGCACAAACTCATTACCTTTTCTGCTCTGGAACAAGGCAAGAACTGAGAGGGATAAATTCAACTTTAATTACATGTGTTTAATTGTCACATGTGCCAAAAATGGAACAATTATATTTTTGTAGAAACAAAGAACTGGAGATGCTGGTGTAACACAGCAGGTCAGACAGTCTGAAGAACATTCCTGACCCAAAACATAATCTATCCATGTTTTCCTGAGCTGCTGCCTGACCTACTCCAGCACTTTGTGTCTTTTCTTTAACAATGAAATTCTTACTTGCAGCAGCATAAAAAGTCTGTAAACACAGTATTCATGGATAACATAATACACAAAAAACAATAATTTTTTTTTTAAGAAGACAAGATTAGTGAAATAAAAGCCTAAACCCCCTCGTGCAACCAAGACAGTTCGTAGTTCAAGAATTAGGTTACTGCATTCACAAAGAAATCGGATTGGAAGTCCTACGACATTCCTATAAATGCTGATATCATTCATCCCTCTTACATGATGCTTGGACTTGAAAGCAAAAGATTATTTTTGTTATTTTTATACCTAGTCACGTGTCATTCAGCTGTTCACTGGCTCAATTCTACATGTCTTAAATTTTTCACCTAAGAATCTCCTTGACGGCTTGGTATTAAGTTTACTGTCGGTCAACGGACACCCTGAAAGCAATACTCAACTATTTTTCAGTATGTTTATTTCTCCTGTTGAGCTAAGAGAGGATAAGATAATTTTTCACTTGAACTTACCAGTGAATAAACATTGAATCAAAACATCAAGGTATAATCAAAACTAAGTTAGTACATTTTATTTATTTTCTCCTGTAAATTAAAATATTGCTCTCAGTTTATTGAGAACTTGGGTAATTAGGATAGTAGAAAGGGCTCAAAATCAAAATAATTGTGTGTGCAAGTGGCTGGGGATGAATTTGTGGAGTAGTGGTCTGCTGAGGGAAAACGTAGACAAGTTAAAGGACAAGGTAATACCACAGCTTACCACATCAGTCATGTCAGCACAGACCAAGTGGTACCTAGTGCAACATGGAACAGTACAGCACAAGAACAGGCCTTTCTGCCCACAATGTCTGTGCTGAACATGTCAAGATCATAATACCTGCACATAATCCATATCCTTCCATTACCTGCATATCCATATGCCTATCCAAAAATGGCACTATTGTTTCTGCCTCTACCACCAATCCCAGCAGCACATTCCACGTGCTCACCACCCGTTGTGTAAAAAAGAAAATTGGCCTGAATATCTCCTTTAAACTTTGCCCCTTTCACCTTAAAGCTCTGCCCTCTAATATTTGATTTTTCCATCCTGGGAAAAAGGTTCTGACTGTCTACCCTATCTACGCCTCTCGTAATTTTATATACTTCTATCGGGTCTCCCCACAACCTCCGGCGTTTCGGACAAAACAACCCGATTCTGTCCAATCTCTCCCTGTGGCTAATACCCTCTAACCCAGACGTCATTCAGGTAAACTTCCTCTGCATCCTTTTCAAAGCCTTCACATCCTTCCTGTAATGGGCCGACCATTACAGGAAGGATGTGATAGTCCAAAAAATTGGCCGAACCAAAGTCCTATAAAGCTGCATCATGACTTCCTGACTCTTACGCTCAATGCCCTGACCTATGAAAGCATGCATACCATATGCCTTAACCACTCTCTCTACTTCTGTTGCCACTTTCAGAGAGGGCATTTAGAAAATTGTCAATCTAGGGATGTGAACAGATGTAAGGGTGGGATTTGATTGTAAATGAGTAGAAAACATAGATCACATCTCGTTAGCAAAATATTTTTGCACATAAACTTTAAAAAAACGAATTTAAGCTTAAATTTATTGCAGGTCCCCCTCCCCAGACTTGATATTAGTGGAGGAAATCTCTATAGATGCAGTGGTTAAAGAGAACATTTCAAATTGCTTTCATCTTTTTGGTACACAGAACTTACTAGGCAGTTCTGGAGCGAAGGAATGTGTCACTCTATTAAATGCTGAGTCAAATTACCTCACACCCAAGTAAAATGATCAAATGTGGTATTTCCTTTTAAACCATCAGTGGCCACATGTGAACTGCTCATTAGTCACCCGCGCTGCTCTGAACAGCTGCTGTCTGTGTGTAGTGTGTGTGTGTGTGTGTGTGTGTGTGTGTGTGTGTGTGTGTGTGTGTGTGTGTGTGTGTGTGTGTTGTGTGTGTGTGTGTGTGTGTGTGTGTGTGTGTGTGTGTGTGTGTGTGTCTGCGTCTGCTGTCGGGTCCCAACGGCCGCTCAATGTCAGTCATGCTTCCTTTTTTAAAATTATTTAAAATAGAGATCCATTGCAAAAAAGTATTTAAAAACATACTTTCATCATGGTTAATTCATCATTTGGGACGTTTAATTTAAATTACACCTTCAATTGTTCAATTTCAGGGGCTTTTCAGACATAATATCCATATTGTGTCCAAAAAGGGTATTCTATCCTTGTTTCTATTTTGCTAATTTTCCCTTTTTTACATTCTTTTCTCATACTTGTTTAAATTTGTATCAAATCTCTAGTCCACTACAGTGGTTACTCTCAAAGATAAAGTACAGGAATTCAGCAAATAGTCCTGCAAATGCAATCAGGTTGTGTTGTATTTGTCACCTATGCATAACCTTTATGTTCTGAAAAAGCCATAATTTGTTTGTCATTCTCTTATCAACAGTGGGTGAGATTTAAGAGTTGGGTAACAGCAGATTCCATATTTGCATTTACTAATTATGTTTGTTAAGTGCTAATTAAATAAATCAATGCCTAAAGCTGACCTATCTATAAACTTCTTACAAGGCACAGATAAAGTACGAGCCAGCAGGTTCTTTCTAAGGTGTTACTATTCATACTGATGAAAAGCATACTGAGGAGCAGATGCAATGTCCAATTTTCTAAATGCCCTCTCTGAAGTGCTTTCCATTAGTTGTAAACTATGGAATGTAACCAGAAGAATGTTTACTTTTGGTACAGCTATGTTGAAAGTGAGATTGAGTCACGGTGCTACTGACATGCCTATTACAAATTTGTTCACACGGTCTTGATAATGAAAATAACACATAGACAGCAAGAAGGATGGTTTTTATGTAGGTCAAGGAGGGAGAAGACAAAATGAAATGGTGAAGAAATTAACATTTTTGATCAAAATGGAAATAGAATTATTGGAAAGTATGCATTACATTTGAAATGGTGTTCTATTTAGAGTCTTTGTCATAAAGTAATACTGCGGAATATAGCAGACAGATATGCCTGGCTCATCCAGGCTAAGATGCCCCATCTAAGCTGGTCCCATTTGTTTGTATTTGCCCCATTTCCTTATAAACCCTTCCTATCCATGTATCTTTTTAAATGTTGTTATTGTACCTGCCTCCTTCACTTCCTCTGGCAACTCTTTCCATATTTGTAGCGCCCTCTGTGTGGAAA
Source organism: Okamejei kenojei (assembly GCA_035221665.1). Lineage (NCBI taxonomy): Eukaryota > Metazoa > Chordata > Chondrichthyes > Rajiformes > Rajidae > Okamejei > Okamejei kenojei. The sequence continues at coordinate 30,119,842 of CM069142.1, forward strand.
AGGTTGTCCCTCAGAGTCCTATTAAATCTTTCCACTCTCACTTTAAACCTATGACCTTCAGTTCTTGATTTCCCAATTATGGGGAAAAAAATTGTGCATTCCCCTAGCTGTGTCCCTCATGATTTTATATACTTCTATAACATCATCCCTCAGTCACTAATGCTCCAATGAATAAAGCCTGTCCACCTTCTCCCCATAACTCATGCTCACAAGTCCTGGCAACATTCTCGTATATCTTTTTTGAACTTTTTCCCGCCTTTCCAGCAGGGTAACTAAAACGGAATACAGTGCTCCAGTGCGGCTTCACCAACATCTTGTACAAATGCAACGTAACGTCCTAACACCTATACTCAATGCCCTGTCAGATGAAGGCCAACGTACCAAACGGCTTCTTCACTACTCTGTCCACATTTGATGCCACTTTCAGGGAACTATGTACTTGTACTTCTAGAATTTTATACATTTCAATTAGATTTAGTTAAATTCTATTCTGTTTGCTTTATGGTTGCACTGTTAGACAGTTCATGCCTTGAGCGATTGGACTCAGCTGCGATGTTCATTAGAGTTGAATTGATTGACACTTATCTGTGAAGAATAACACGATGTATTTCCACTAGGGTGCAATGTCAGAGCATAACCAGGTCCCAGAGAACCACGCACTAGCACAATGTTAACAGTTTTAGAAGAAGCTGAGAAGACTGGAGCAAAAGCAAAATAACCTGCACTAAAACATTAATTAAAACATCCAACAATAATTCAGTAAGAATTCCCCAGATTATTGTTCAGAGAGAATGAGCACATGGGATTAAACATTACATTTATTAAACTGCTGCAGATTTACCTTGGCAAATTAGATTTGATTCCAGCCCCAGTTGTGGCAATGATATCTCAATGCTCAACGAGTTCTTACTGAAATTATTTACGTGAATTTACAGCAAAAAACTTCCATAATCTGATGTTAATTGTTCGTCCCAGAATTGATTGAGGTTTTGAAAGGATTATTGTACTCATCTGGCACTCTATCCTCTGTAGTTTAGGTTGGCAACCATGGATATTTGTACTGCTTATAGGTTAAACAAAGGCAAGTGTTGCTGCTTATTGAAGCCAGAATTCTGTGCCAGGTCCAAATTGGAGCTGGAATTTCTTATTGCTGCAGAGTGTTTGTTTAATTATGTGCAGTGCAGAATTGTTTTGTTGCTGTGGCTTACCTGCATTTATACACTCCTCGTTTTGTACATCCTTTACATTTTGTTCACCCAAATTCAAAACCTGAAAGGAAACGCAAACATCATGTAACCTGATATCAAACCACCCACATTCATCCACCATCTCAGAAAGGTTAATCTAGGTATCTTCTTCTTTTCGTGTCCATCTTGTTACAAGCTTCCGGCGACAATCAGTGGGAGCCATCACTTGTTGCAATAGATGATGGTAGTTGCAGAATTAGCTCAGGATACTTCCAGTTTCCAGCCCCGCAACATGGACGCTTCTGCTATGGGGCCAGTCTAGGTATGACAACATTGTATTCCGAGGTGTTGGTCTCCGAATTGTGCCCTTCCCTTAAGACCAGATTTGATGCCAATCCAGCCTGATTTAGAACACACGTGCTGGAGTAACTCTGTGGGTCAGGAGGTATATCTGGAGAACATGGATAGGTGATGTTTCAGGTCGGGACCCTTCTTCAGACTGCAGTTAAAGAAGGGTCCTGAACGGAAACATCCCCTATCCATGTTCTCCAGATATACTGCCTGACCCTCCAAATTACTCCAGCAATTTGTGTCCTTTGGTGTAAACCAGCATCTGCAGTTTCTTGTTTCTGCCAGCCTGATTTAGTCCTGCCAGTAGTTTTTAATCCTAAAGCTTCTCCTGTCCCCTTGATTGTGTAATTAGAGGAATTTACCAGATAAGTTTAACTTCTGTAGTAAAACTGTATGCAGATGCAGTGAGTCAATGTCAACAGTTGCACGTTTATCTGGTAAGTGGTATTTGATAAGTGCTTCGATTCTTTGAATTTCGGAGTGTATCTGATGTATATGATGGAAGAAAGAAAGCAAGTCTAGAAATCCTGTTGGGTCCTGGTAAGCATGCAGCATGGTTTAGGCTTTAAATATTCTGCTTGCAGTGCTAGCAAAGGCAGGCAGCCCTCCAGTGATGCAGAAACAAAGAACTGCAGATGCAAGCGAATTAATAAAAGTGTATGTTTGTGTAAATCTGCAACTGCAGTTCCTTGTATCGCCAAGCAATAGAATGCTGCTGCCGGTAAGAGGATATATTAAAGTACAAAGGACATTTGGGAAATTGTACCTGTTATTTGAACAGAGGTGGTATTTGATAGAGGTGATTAAAATGATGAAGAATAGATCGAAACAGACTCTTTCCAATGGTTAGGTATTTAGAACAAAGACGTGTAGATATCAGGTTAAATGTAAAAGATCTAGTGTGGTAAACAGGATTTTTGTAAACATGTACATTGTGAGAAAATGGCTGCAACTAAGTAATTATAGTTGAGAAAACTATTTTGGTATAGATTAAACGGGTGGGAGAGGTGTAGGACTTAATAAGGCGCAGAGGAATTGATTTCATTGCTTAATGTAAAGGCCATATCAACCATTTAAATTGTAATTTATTGGCAAAAATTAAAATTTAAAGTGCATGTGCAAATAGCCACGTTACCCCATTTTGACAATTTCAATGAAATGTTTGTACTGCCAACTTCGTATCATTAAATTGTAAGTTCAATTGCTGCTCTAGTAACTTTTTTGGTTCCAAGTTAAAACAGAAAAGTTCCTCTCCCTTACGTAACTTTGGCGTGAATGAAGGTATGTTTTATTAAAGCAACAATGAACTTCTTCATAGAAAATGAATAATGCCCTGCCCTGTTGGCATCGAGTTGACCCACGAGTACCCCGAGTGACTCCGTGTTGTGTGAGTAACCAAGTTGTTTTTATGTTTTTAAAAACTTTTTTGCATTGATCTCTATTTTGAGCGGCCGCGGACACCGACAGCAGACACACACCCAATAAAAATTTTTAAGGAAGAAGCTCGGGTGAACGACATTGAGCGCGCGGGACTCGACAACAGACACAACACACACACACACACACACACACACACACACACACACACACCACACACACACACACACACACACACACACACAGAGAGAGAGAGATACACACAGACAGCAGGGACTGGCTTCAGAGGAAGGAACATTTCACACAGATACAAACAGATAGAGTTATATTTACTATCAGACAATCCAATGTCCCATAATATGTTCTTTAAATATTAACTGTTGAAAGTGTGGTGCCGTGGAGAAGGGATGATGAGGTCTGGTACAAGTTGACTTTGTTTCAGTAAGCCGATGTCTGGTTGATCGAAAAGACGAGAGGAGGATTTGAAGGATTATGCTGGAGAATCGAGGGTACACAAAAAGCTGGAGAAACTCAGCAGCATGCAGCAGCAACTAAAGCGAAGGAGATACGTTTCGGGTCGAGACCCTTCTTCCTAATAAGGAAGAAGGGTCCGACCCGAAACGTCGCCTATCCCCTTCGCTCCTTAGCTGCTGCAAGTTTCTCCAGCTTTTTGTGCCAAATAGAGCCGCGAAGCCTCTTCATTGTTCCCCTGGTTTGGATTGCTCCCAGGAGAGGGGGCACAAAGAAAAATTTGGCATTTTTTCTGTGGAAGGGGAGGGCAGTATAAAATCGAAAGCATTGTGCAGTCTTAAACAATTAAACAGCTTCACTTTTAAAAGCAAAGATACACGTTAAATTACACGGCCCCCCACAAATCGCCTCTCAATTGCTTCCCATATTATACTACTTTGGTTCATTCAGATTATAACCACGATTCTATGGTTAAACGCCACGGGCCATTACGTTACTGCAACAGTTTCCACTTTTAACTTGCTAATTTGTTGGAAAAAATCAAACAAGTCACGAGAGTTTTTCCCGAGTAGTTAGCGCCACGAACAAGTTTTTTTTGGCTACGTGATCAACGAGTGAAAACTCGGGGTCACTCGTGGGCCAACTCGCACAGTGAGACAGGGGTTTAAGTGTTAGCAGATTTGAGAGTATTGCTCCTTCACAGACACTTGTCAAATATCCAAAAATAATCTAACAATTAAAAATGAAACCCCATAAATATTCAACAAATCTTAAACCCATTTCACATTGGAACTTCAAATTAATATTTCAGACAGGAAAACTTTGTCAAATGAAATTTAAATCACTTGGAAATAATTTCTGCCTCTCTCATTTCAAAGTACACAGGAAAGTCAGTAGCTCCTGATAGTACTGCAGTCTGTTGAAATAGGCTGGGATATTTAGCGGGTCTTGTTCAACAATATATTAGAGAATTAGAATCAGAATATAGCAATCTTATCTCACTCCCAGATTTTTGACGCGCAAAATCATTTTGGGTATCTTTCCCGCAATCCTGCACTAAAATGCAGGAGATGAAGTAGAAATGTCACAATGAAGAGAGTAATTCTGATTTTAACGAGTGTCAGGCAATGTGTTTGAACAAAGTGTGTATTGATTGAATGTCCGACAGTGTGGGGTTTGGATGTGAAGCTTGGATTAGCAAGCATGCATGGAACGGTATAATGGGATGTGGCGAGTCAAATAGTATCTGAAGCGAGTGGTCAGCTGGTGGAAGAATTAACTCAGTAGGTCAGGCAGCATCTCTGGAGAACATGGATAATGAGTGTGTAGCTTGCACTTCTATTTCAAGATAAAGGCACTAACTGCTAACATTGACACCTTAGCATTCTACTGAAAGCAATGAATAATTTCCACTTTATTATCTTTCTTTTTCACATGCTTTTTATTTTCCTTTATCTAGCCTTTTTCCCTCAGTTTATCAAATCCCTTCGCTTTTAGTTTAGTTTAGTTTAGAGATACAGCATGGAAACAGGCCCTTCAGTCCACGCACACTAGGGACAATTTACAGAAGCCCATTAACCTCCCTATGTCTTTGGAATGTGGGAGGAATCCAGAGCACCCAGAGAAAACCCACGCGGTTATTGGGAGAACATGCAAACTCCACACATACAGCACCTGAGGTCCGGATCAAACCTGGGTCTCTGGTGCTTGAGGGCAGCAACTCTACTGCTGTGCCACTGTGCTGCCCACAGAATTCTAAATTATTGTCACAGCTGTGACCGTGAATAGTGCTCCTGTCATCTCATCTCCGCCACTTTTTCATTATTTCTCATCCACGTCTCTCTGTACACTCTCACCTACCTCTTCTGCCATCAACAGCACTCTCATCACCACCTCTATCTTGCATCCCATTTTCATCTCATGCTTTAGCATCTCTTGCTGCTCTGCATCGCCACTTTCTCAAACATGCCTTCTCTTGCTATCCATTTCTTCGCTCCTCATTCTTTCCTTCTCTCCCCCCACTCTTGGCACCTCCTCATTCACTCTCTCGTTTTCACCCCATTCTTTCAACTCACTTATCTCCCTAACTCTCCCTTTATCTTGTTCCATCTCTTTTCAATCTTTTTACACTTCTGTTCGCCCATTTTCACAATAATATGTCCACCCTCTTTACCTTCTCATCTTTATTCCCTTCTACGTCTTCGCTCGCATGCAAGTTCTTTAAACTCCTGCCTCGCTCCTGACCATGACTATTGGAAGAGGAGCAGTTTACATCTTTTTGTCTTACTTATATTTATCTTAAATCAACCAAAACCACAACTTGTTAACAAGTTATTTATCTCATTTACTATTTGCAGGCATTATTATGAATAAATTGGCTGTTGCATTTGCCTTCAACAGTAACTATGTTTAACTGTCCTGAAACTCACTGACCTGGTCAGTGGTCATGCATGTCAGTTGATAACAGCATTTACCTTACATCTCTCGTTTTGATCTGTTGCACGTTAATTCCTCACTTTCACACACACATGCTGTCCCATCCCTTCTCTCACCATCATGATGTGAATCAGGAAACACAAGAAACTGCACGTGCTGGAGGAACTCAGTGAGTCAGGCAACATCTGGGGAGAGAATGGACAGGCAATGTTTCAGGTGAATCTAATCTGTCTGAGATGGGTCCCAAGCCCAGTTTTACCTGTTCATTCCATCCCCAGATGCTACCTGGCCTGCTGAGTACCTCCTGCACTTTGTGCTTTGCTCACGATGTGAACAGTGCAGCATGAAAAAGGAAGCAATATAGCACTGAGCTCCTGACCTGTCACCCATGTAACTTATATTTGTATTACTTTTTTGAAACATATTGAACTATTTTTAGATCCTGATTTCAGTTCAGTTCATGGATTTTACAAGGGACATTAGCAGCTCATTTCTCTGCACAGAGGGTGGTGGGTATATAGAAAGAGCTTCCAGAGGAAGCAGCAAAGAAGGATATAATTAGGTTTAAAAGTCAATTAGACAAGCACATGCATGGGAACGATTTTGAGGGATATGGGCCAAACACAGGCAAATGGGACTAGCTCAGATAGACGTCTTGGTTGCCATAGATGAGTTGGTCTGAAGGGCCTGTTTCTGTGCAGTATGATTCTATGTACATTAACCCCATTTGGTGATTTACAACAAAACATTATATTTGTTGTAAATATTAGTTTTTTTTTTGTAAATGCAAGGAATTGTGCAAGTGGAGTTGGCATAGCCAATGCATTTGTTAAAAAATATTTTATATTATTACCCATATCACACATCTGAGCTATGCTTTTACAAAATTGTATTCCCTTCGTTTTGAGTGCCAGCAGGGTTAACAGGGGAATATTTTCTTGTATTCCCCTTTCTTGCGAACGCCTATGGACTTTACGTGTTAAAACAGCGGTAAATATAGTGTTATATTCCCCTGGTCTCACATCCGGGAACTTGGCAATGTAGCGCTGCGTGGGAAATTTAGAATTTGTTCTCGACAAAACAAGCAAAATGGCAGCCTCCTGCGAGAAGAGGTTCGCGACTTTTGACGAACAGCAATTTGACGAGATTTTACAAAACAAAGACGCGCAGAACACGAAGAAGGCAATGAAACAAGCTGTAACAATATTCAAGGAATATTTGATGGAGAAGGGTCTAGATGTCGATATTCAAACGGCAGACAGGAAGACTTTGGCGTCCATTTTGGCTAAATTTTACGTGGAAGTCGCCGAGCTGAGATGTTGAGATTTTCCTCTAGATGTCTGATATGGGTAATAATAACAATATTGACTGTCCTCTTTCGGGGGATACGACATATATTGCCCTCACTAGATCCATATTGCCCTCGTCTTCGACTCGGGCAATATGAATCTACTTCAGGCAATATATGTCGTATCCCCCTCAAGGCCAGTCAATATTCTATTATTATTACTCTTAGCTCATGCTATCATCTAATAGATTTTGTGCAGAAAAAGGTCTGCTTCCAACTACTACAGGGAGAATGAGAGCCACGTATCAATGTTATCAGTGACTCTGAACTGAAAACCTCATCTAGTAAGAAGCACAAGAATTGTATTGTGTATATTCCAAGTATTCATAGGCCATTTGTAATCTAATCTAAATTCATGGGACAATATTTCAGACTGAAATACATCAAACTTTCTTGTAAATTAATTGTATTCACATTTATGATAAATTGCACACTCAAAACCATGCACTCTTGTTACTTGATAGTGGGTCTTAAAATTTGAGGAAACATTTGTATTTCCTTGCATATGAAAAACAATTTGAGGTTTTTCATCAGACTCATGCGTTACTCCAATGATTTAACAGAGCACCACAGTAATATTTGTAAACAGTGATTTTGAATTAATAGTAAAAAACCTCAATTTTTAATACTGTGAAACACTGCTGCCTGTGAGAAACCTATTTGACCTTGGAATAGTTAATTTTCCAGCTAAATGTTTGCTTTCCAGGGTTTATAGTGAGATCTTGTGGTTTATGTAAACAGAGGCAGCGGCTTAATGTCATGTGTAATGAATGATCTGACTGAAGAAAATATATCAAGAGCATAAACTGCAAAAAAACTTTTTAGAATGTTAGGGCTTTTTATCCAGTTTGAAGTTTTTTCTTCCTTACAAAATATCAGGGAGTGTAGATATATTTTAAATATTAACAATGCAAGTTCTGTTTCCTGCAACCTCACAAATGAAATAAGTTGCTCAGCACATTTGTTGAAGGATTTCAATAAATCTTAATGCAATTTAGAATAAAAAGCAATATGTATTTATATAATGTCCTCACAAATTCAGGATAGTCTAAATTTGCTTCATCTCCTTGGGTATCTTCCGGAAGTGTGGCCACTGCTGCAGAACAGGAAACATCCAAGCCAATTTCACAGGATAGCGCCACAAATAGCAATGTAATAATGTCCGGATAATTTGTTTCAGTGATATTGGTTACATGATAAATGTTAGCAATGAAACCAGAAACATTTTCCTCTGATCTTTTTCAAAATAGTACTTTGTAATCCCATACATCCATCTGGGAGGACAGGCATACATTTTATTTTCTAGACAGAATGAACTGCAGATGATGGTTTACAAAAAAAGACACAAAATGCTGGAGGAACTCAGCAGGCAAAGCAACATGTTTCCTGTCAGGACCCTTCTTTAGACTTGAGTTGGGAGGGGGGGGGGGGGGGGAGAAAGCTGGAAGAGAGGTGGGTGATGGGACAAAGTCTGGCAAGTGATAGGTGGATACAGGTGAGAGGTTTTTTTTTGATGGGCAAAGGCCAGAGTGGAAAAGACAAAAAAGCATGAGATAATAATATAAGGATGAAGGGCTGTGAAATGTGAATCAGATGAAGGACAAGGTAGGCTGAAGGGCTGTATAGCTCCAATAGTCTCTGACTCGTGATTATCTGAAAGAAAGGGCAGAGTAGCTGCGCATCCAGGTGGGGCACAGGCAAGATTGTTTGTACGTTAGTTACCTAAAATTGGAGAATTCAATGTTAATATCTTTGGGTTGTAAGCTTGGGTTGTAAGCTGCCGAAGTGGAATATGAGGTGCTGTTCCTCCAGTTTGCATGTGGCCTCATTCTGGCAATGGAGGAGGCCCAGGACAGAAAGGTCAGAATGGGAAGGGAAGAAAATATGATTAGCAACCGGGAGATCCAGCAGGCCTTGGTGGACTGCTGAGTGCTAGTGTTTGATGAACCTGTTGCCTTTACTACCTTATCTGCAAAACAGCACATATAAAGGGGCAGAGGCCTCCTTGTTTCTGGAGTAGGTTGAACCTTGAGCTTTTTCACCATAGATAATGTTTAACCACACCTGGGGCTTAAAATATAGCAGCATATTTTCTGAGGTGAAATATCTTTCATTACTTTTTTCCTCGCAAGTAGTCTTTGTTGTTAAAGAAATGTTTGAAATTATGTCTATTCTTGATTAAGTTCAGGGCACAATTGGGGCTAGACTATACCTTGAGGTTTACAGGGAAAAAAGTAATGGGACCAGACAGCTTACATAGACTGAAGGCTACATTTGTAATGACTGCAGATATTAACAATTCCACGTTATTTATACAGAATGTATGATACATTTCTTATAGTTTTGCTCCTGGAGCATGGGCATATAAGCCTCTGCGTGATAAGGGTATTTCTGCCAAGTGATAAATAATATTAAGGCCTATCACAAATGAATGAGTGGAATTGTTTGGTGAATGAATTGTGAAACATTGCGTGCAACATTGCGAACCACTGATGGTGATGCGGCAGAGTATAGAAGTGAGATCGACCGATTGACCACATGGTGCCAGCACAACAACCTGGCTCTCAACACCAGCGAAACCAAGGAACTGATTGTGGATTTTGGAAGGGGTAGGATAGGGACCAAAATCCCGTTTCTATCAACGGATGGTGGGAAGGGTAAAGAAATTCAAATTCCTGGGCGTGCATATTTCCGAAGACCTTTCCTGGTCCCAGCACACTGATGCAATTATAAAGATGGCACATCAGCGCCTCTACTTCCTGAGAAGATTACGGAGAGTCGGTATGTCAAGGAGGACTCTCTCAAACTTCTACAGGTGCACAGTGGAGAGCATACTGACTGGCTGCATCGTGGCTTGGTTCGGCAACTTGAACGTCCAGGAGCGGAAAAGAATGCAGAACGTTGTGACCACTGCCCAGTCCATCATCGGCTCTGACCTCCCCACCATCGAAGGGATCTATTGCAGTCGCTGCCTCAAAAAGGCTGCCAACATCATCAAAGACCCACACCATCCTGGCCGCACACTCATCTCTCCGTTGCCATCGGGAAGAAGGTACAGGAGCTTGAAATCTGGAACATCCAGGTTCAGGAACAGCTTCTTCCCCACAGCCATCAGGCTATTAAACATGACATCAAACAAACTCTGAACAATAACAGCCTATTGCACTTTATCTGTTTATTGATTGTGTATATATATGGTCTATGGTATATAGACACACTGAACTTTTATCTCCTGTTCTGTATTATGTTTACATATTCTGTTGTGCTGCAGCAAGCAAGAATTTCATTGTCCTGTCTGGGACACATGACAATAAAACTCTCTTGACTTGACCAGTGATTGGATTAGTGGGAAGTGTAAAATATGATGTTATTATTGCTAGCCCCTCATTCTATTCTCTGTCCATCATTTAATTGACCTGTTCCAGTTTCTATCCACTTGTGTAATCTTTACTCTGTCTTATCCCAGCAACCTGCTCAAATCCCCAAGGAAATTCACAGTCTTGCTATTAATAAAACAGCAAAATGAGATTAGAGATCTGCTGTTGACATTTGGTCACAAGCTAATTGACATCTCTTGACTACAGCGCAGCCTTGAGGTTTAATATCCTGGATGCTGAAGAGCTTTATTTTCTGGCTTTTCTCTTCTCTGCAAATTCCACTTCCATTATTGCCCCAGTATGTGCATATTTTGTTCTTTTTCTGTTCTCTTACAGTGGTACTCTTTCTCTCTCACTGTTTCTCGCTCACACAGTTTCCAACTTTCCCTTCATTCCTCACACTCATCACTTGCTGTGCTACTGGCTAATTATAATTTTATTACTGGAAAACAAAAACTTCACCATAAAGTTCTTGAGAAATCTTTTTCCATTTGTGTGACTAACATTTAGCCAATTAAATGGCACTGAAACGTACTGGATAATTGCTTAGTGTTTTAGAGTTTAGAGTTACAGCATTGAAACAGGTCCTTTGGCCCACCGAACGCATGCCGACAATTGGTCACCTGTTCACACGAGTTCCATGTTATCCCACCTTCTCATCCATTCCCGACACGCTAGTGGTCATTTACAGAGACCAAATAACCTACAAAACTGCATGTTTTTTGGATGTGGGAGGAAAACGGAGCACCCGGAGGAAACCCATGTAGTCACAGGGAGACTCAACTCAGACAGCACCCGAGGTCACGATCAGAACCAGTTCTCTGTTGGTGTGAGGCAGCGATTTCATCGACAAAGAAAAAAATAATGTTCATCAGACCCTAAACACATAAATCAAGCTCTTCCAGCGACACTAGTCTTATGACTGGATGTGTTAGAACATGAGCTGAGCTAGTTAAGCACTGCTGGGTCTCTTCATAATCCAACATGTAAAAACAGAAGTAACAGAGAACTGCAGATCCTGGTTTGCAAAAATCATAAAAGCAGAAAGCGGTTCCATCTCAGAAAGTCTTCTTTACAATCTAACTAGTTGGAGGCTCCACCTCAACCACTTGGGCACTGAAAAAGGGCACATGACAAAGAGATGAAGCAAACATTGGCTTTTATTAACAAATATTTGTTTGCAATTTATTTTACTTGAAACATGGCAGCTTCTTAGCATTCTGTACCATGGGAATTAGCAGAAGACGAACAGCGGTAGAGTTTACTTATACTATAACTGTGAATATTCTTCAAAAGTAGTTATTAGCTGTGAAATGCTTTAGTATGTTCTTCAGTCATAAAAAGGGCTTTTTATAAATGCAAGGAAATTCTTTCTTTGGAATAGTGATTTAGCAAGAATCACTTTAGGCTGATTGTTTTCATTGTACTGTCTCCTGCATAAGAGTGAGTAACCTCCTCTGAATACACTTCTTCCAAACTTAAGCTACACAGAACACTTAATATTGTTCCCTGAAAATCAAGGAAATCTAAAATAAAGACAAAAAATGTTGGTAATACTCTCAGCAGGTCAGGCCATATCTGTGGGAAGAATTCACGTTTCAGGTCAAACACCTTTTGTCAGAACTGGGGGAGGAAGTTGCAGGGGGGGGGGGGTGGAGAGGAAATTATATCTATATAATTAAAAGTCTCATCTTACATAGAAACATAGAAATTAGGTGCAGGAGTAGGCCATTCAGCCCTTCGAGCCTGCACCGCCATTCAATATGATCATGGCTGATCATCCAACTCAGTATCCCGTACCTGCCTTCTCTCCATACCCTCTGATCCCCTTAGCCACAAGGGCCACATCCAACTCACTCTTAAATATAGCTAAGACTTCCTGTCTGCACTGTATGTTGATTTTAGAAAAAACGCTACCATATATCGCTATGATATTTGGCCATCTTACAGTCCTCCTCCGCTGTGCAGGCCCCGAAGAATTTTCCCATTGATGAAAAATAAAAAAAAGTTATGAGTGTTTAAAAAGCCTTGAGATTCTCTTGCCTGTCAATCCCCGCGGTGAAGGTAACGCCCCTTCAGGGGGGAGGGGGGGTTGGGGGGGTGGGCGGGACAGGACTATAAAACCCCGGATGCCCGGACGTGACTCTGTCACACTGCAAGATCGGAGGGAGAGGCCACGACTCTCATTCTAAGCTGTGAATCAACTGAACTGTGAGTCTGCAATGTACTTGCAATAAATGATTTGTTAGCCCTCATTGACAATGCCATGAGTTGTTCGACCTGTTGTCCTGCCTGTGCTTGAAACTGCAATGCTTTATTAGGTCCGACTGTGTTTGGAAGGAATAAATGCTTTATTTGGTCTGACTGTGTTTGGAAGGAATAACTGCTTTATTAGGTCCGACTGTTTGGTTCAAAAGTCCCGCTCATTTCGTGACTTCCACTTAGTGGACAGCTCGCGCTGATTGCGGAAGTGCCGCTGACTGCGGAATCCCCAAAGTGGAGAGGCCGCGCTCAGCCGTGTGAGTATTCAAGAAAGCTTACTGCTGTGTGAGTCACTGTGTGTTTGTGAGTGTATGTGTGTGCGAGTGTGTGTGCGAGTGTGTGTGTGTGTGTGTGTGTGTGTGTGTGTGTGAGTGTGTGTGCGAGTGTGTGTGCGAGTGTGTGTGCGAGTGTGTGTGTGTGTGTGTGTGTGTGTGTGTGTGTTTGTGAGTGTGTGTGTGTGTAAGTATGTATGTGTGTATGTGTTTGTGAGTGTATGTATGTGTTTGAGTGTGTGTGTGTGTCTGAGTGTGTGAATGGTCTCAGTGACTGGGCTGCCAAAACAAGAATCCATTCGGCCCACAATTTGCTTACTAGCCCACTGGAAACCAGTCCCTTTGGCCTACAACACCATGCTAGTGCTCCAGAAAGCGCCCACCCCCCCCCCCCCCCCCCCCCCCCCCCCCCCACTGGCCAGCAATATTGGAATTGATGGAGAAGTGGAATATTGTGTTGGGGGACCAGCCCTCCCGTGTGAAGCTGGGACCCCCACTTAGTCTAGTTGTTAAATTATAAGGTAGGGTGGGAGGCTGTTTCTGATAGGGTTAAACTGGAGACTGTTGAAATCTGATCACTTTCTCCAGATCAAAGGTACAGTCATTTGAAGTGCCCAAGGTCTGCCTGCCCTTTGTAAGATATGTGGAACAGCATTCTTTCATGGCTCTTTATATTCGTATTCCACTCCCTCTTGCTCTCTCAACGAGTGTTATGTCTCTGACAGTCTTGTTCAACTTCTGCTATGTTATTTTTCTGAGATTCATAGAGTCATACAGACTGAAACAGACACTTCAGCCCAACTGAAGAAGGGTTTCGGCCCGAAACGTTACCTATCTCCTTCGCTCCATAGATGCTGCTGCATCCGCTGAGTTTCTCCAGCATTTTGTGTACCCTCGATTTTCCAGCATCTGCAGTTCCTTCTTTAACACTTCAGCCCAACCTGCCCATGTTGACCAAGATGTCGCTTCTACGCTAGTCCCATTTGCCTGCTTTTGGTCTTTTAAATGTTGTTATAGTACCTTCCTCAACTACCTATCTCGTAGCTCATAGCATATACCCACCACACTGAGTGAAAAAGTTGCCCCTAAGGTTCCTTTTACATCTTTCCCCTCTCATCTTATACCTATGTCCTCTGGTTCTTGATTCCTCTGCCCTGGATAAAAGACCTGCCACTTTACATCCCCATTCCTCAAAATACAATGGAAAGATATTGGCAAACAACCAGACTTTCACTAAAGTCAAGTGGTAAATGGTAATGACAACTTATTCTGCTTTTGTATACATGTTTTACTATTTTTACACCAGTGTACAACTTGATTGCGTAAATTATTAGGGTAATAATATGGTAAAAAAGTTATTTTTTGCAATATAAAAGTGATGTGATTATTGTATCAAACTTGGAATACAATGACCACAGAAGACCATGGTTTCAGAAACATTTTTGGCTACACATTTTTAAATGTTTTAAAAAGAGAAAAGGTGAACAGAAATGTTGATGCAGCTGCATTGCAGACTGCTCGAACACAAGCAAATAACATATTACCGTTTATGGGCTTGTGTTCTCTTTTTCTTTATCACAGCAGATGGACGGCATCTGGTGAACAGTTGGGTTGAGAAGAACACATCGGAATCTTAATCCATTCTGACCTTCCAAAGATTACACTAAAGTCTGTTAGGAGGGCATCATTGTGATAGAAATTTCTCAGTTAGTCTTTTCAAGTTCAAGATCATTCGGATAGAACCGGAATAGAAAAAGCAAACAAAGGAGACATTTTTACATACTAATTTTAAAACATATAAAAATATATTTTAAATCAATTTTTAAAAATTTGTTAACCCAGTATGAAGTACTCTCCAAGTAGTTCCATAGGACCATGATATTGCAAAACAAATAAATCTGGAACTGATTATATAAATTGGATTCAACATGCAGCTGTAATTATGCTCCTAAAGCTTACCCCATTAGTCTAGTTCAGTAAAACACCGAGTCAAGCACTGGATCAACTAAACTGTTTATTCTCATTCACAAACAAACTTCCTATACGACACCACGGGTCCGATCCTTGTCTCATTGGGGGGGGGGGGGGGGAATCTCAGCTCCTCCCCGCCGGACGTTCAATGCCAATGAACGATGATGGGTCTTTGTCCAAAGCATTATGGAGGGCACTGTATGTGGAGAGAGAAATAGAGGTAATACTTCAGGACCACTCCATCAGAAGAGTTAACTAATAATAGATAAACAAATTGATATAGTAGACGCTGTATAAAACTTAATTTTGCAACTTTTTCTTACGGTAAACAACTGAACTAAATTAAATCATTGATAGTGAATTTCAATCACTACTTTTAAGGAAATCACCATTTTAGGTATGAGGAAATATTAGGTGGTCTAGGCATGTATCCATTACAACTTACAGGGTGAGAGGGGACTAAAGACTGGACAAGATTAATATTTCCTCTCATGGGAAAAACTAGAACTAAGGATCATTTTATAAAATTAGAGGTCACAAGTCAGAGATGAGATGACTCGGATCGGGAGTCTTCTTCAGACTCAACACTTTGTGTCCTTGTTTGTAAACCAGCATCCTTCTCTCTGCACCATCCCGTGGTTTCACCCACTCCCATCCTGTAGCCACAATTTTGTGCCTGATCACAACATCCGTCATGGTTCTGATATATTTCCAGCATTTATTGGCTTTGTGAAGCAGTAATTTTATTGAATGAAGGTACTCTGGCTTCAATTAGGTTCCTTGCAGGTTGGAACCCCACCTAAAGATCCCTGTAGTTACATTCTGCAGCGTATTTGGGAAATCTGTTCTTCCAGCTTCTCTAATCACAGCCATATCTTTCATCCCCTTTCCCCAGGGGTAACAATTTGGGCCATTTTATCAGCAAAAGCAGTCTTTTTATTTAGGTAATTATTTTACCTTGAAAGCCTGTTGTCAATTCTCAGGCTTTCAGATCTTCCCAGCATTAGGGCAACTGTTTACCATCTTGTTTGGTCCCACACATTTTGATACTTTATCTATTTCCTGTGTGGGTCTATCCATTCAATGCATACAAGGCATCCCACAGTGATTAGCTGGTGCAGAATGTTACAGTTCAAGGTTGTGATCGCATGGTTCTCCGGCAAGTAGCAACATTTGCCATAATCAGAACGCTTGTTCTTTAGAAAAACAATGTACAGCATGTAAGCCAGAAACTTCCATCATTATGAAATTTGTAGCAGCATCTTAGTTTTAGTTTTAAAGGTACAGCACAGAAAGAAACAGGCCCTTCGGCCCACCAAACCTGTGCCAACCTGCAATCAACCCGAATGTTAGCACTATCCACACAGCAGGGATAATTTACGAGTTTATTGAAGCCAATTAATCTACAAACTTAAATGTCTTTGGAGTGTGGGAGGAAACTGGTGCATCCGGAGAAAACCCACGTCATCACTTGTAGAATGTACACACTCCATACAGACAGCACCAAGTCAGGATGGAACCCGGGTCTCTGGCACTGTAAGGCAGCAACTCTACCGCTGTGTCACTGTGCCGCCGCCACATCTCTGCTGATTTGTTTCATGTTTTCCATTCTGCTCTAATTATTTCACCAAAACGTTATTACCGATTAATTTCAGGTTCTCCTCCAGACCAATCCTAATCTTGGTTTGAAAATATTTCAACATTCTTTCGTTGTTGGTTCTAAATCATTTAACTCCCCATTCGGCAACACTGTGGAAGTTTGTTCACAAGTTGGACTACAGCAGTTGCAGAGACTGTTTCTCCTCCATATTCTCAAGGGAAAATTATGCATGGCAATAAATTTTGCCTTTGCTAAAGACATTTATATTCCATAAACTGAATAGGAATAAAATCCTCTATAATTTAATAAATAACCTCAAGTTATGCCTTCTCCATAAAAATAAAGTTAAAATGTGACTATGTTTACAGTTTTACATGGCAGTCTCATTTGTGAGATAAATGTAAATTTATTTTAAGCACTTGTGGGAAAAAAATGGGGAAATCACACTTTATGAAAAATAGGCTGCAAATTCAATTACGTTAGGAAGATACTTTGGTGCATCATCACGTTTAAGCATAGTCAATTATATTTAGTGCATGATAATTGTCACATTAGTGGCAATTCCCTCAGCTGTGTGTCTGATGCACTTACACATAGAGGTGCCTGGATGTGCAGAATGGTGTCAAATAATATTCAGTGCACATTCTGATGTTATCTGCTTAATATGCTTTAGATCATCAATGGCTTTCACAATGCAAGTAAGGAGTTCTACTGTACAGCTGAAGGTGGACTGGCTTACTTGATTCATTGTCACGGAGTTTAATAACTGGACCCTCTGCAGGAAAGTTTAAGTATAAAGTCCCTTTAAGTATTGTAACATTGGATCTTCATAGAAACCAGTTGGGAAGTGCCAACTACCCCCGATGCTTTTCTCGGGAATCTGCCAACTGAACGTGCATCAGGTGAGATCTGGTGTAATACCATCATCTTCCTTTCAATGGAGAGGAATGATCCATGTGTAAGATTCAGGTAAGTTAAGAATTTTAGAATTCATTCATTTAAATGCACTTGATTGTTTGATTTGACCATACAGCATGGAAACAAGTCATTTGGCCCACTGAGTCCACACTGACCATCGATCACCCATTTGCACAAATTCTATGTTATTCCACTTTCACATCTACTCCCTACACACTAGTGACAATTTACAGAGGCTAATTAATCTACAAACCCACACGACTTTGGGACGTTGGAGGAAATCAGAGCAACCACACGCTCACAAGAAGATGGTGCAAACTGATACAGAGTACTCGAGGTCAGGATCGAGGCAACAGCTCTACCAACTGCGCCACTGTGCCACCCATTTGTTTTTGTTCCTGCTTTTTGTTTTGTTTATTATATGTTCCCACATTTAGTGTTTTGTTTACCTATATTTTAAAATTACAAATTAAAAAAAATAACTTGTTAAAATTAACATGTTAATTTTTATTGTTTTTGGAGTACATCACAGTCACTCACATGCAGTCATTTGACACTTATAACAGCTGGTAACCTTAGGGGCTGGCTTAGCCATCTGTCAAGAGATTTGAGGGTATTATAATTTTAGAAGGAAGATCCTTGTTCACAAGGCCTTCCTGAACAGTTGTGAACTTTAGGAATAATGTGGCTGCCACAGTTAGCAGTGCATAGAGAGCCACAAGTGCAGGCAGAATCCACAAGTTTATGTTGTGCACTTGAACTTCCATAACCTCTATACCTTGCTACAGACCCCCAATACTGGATGTCCATCCTATCCTATCCCAATTCTTGTCCCCAGCAGTTAATCATGTCCTCAGGCTTCACTACCAGCTGCTATTGATCACAAACCCAGAACCAAAGCTACATCATCTATCATACAGCGTATCATGTATAGGAAGGAACTGCAGATGCTGGTTTACACCAAAGAGACACAAAATGCTGGAGTAACTCAGCAGATCAGGCAGCATCTATGGAGAAAAGGAGTAAATGATGTTTCGGGTCAAGACCATTCCTCGGACTCTCTGAGGAATGGTCTCCACCTGAAACACCACCAATTCCTTTGCTCCAGAGATGCTGCCTGACCAGCACAGTTGCTCCAGCATTTTGTGTCTATGCCCTGTATAATGTTTGGAACTGACCCTCCTGGACTTCTCCCAACCTTCTGGTTTTCCTTCCAATTATCCGTGCCCAATGTAATTTGTGACCTAAATATGGGAGACCAATGTGTTGATCAAATGCACAAGGCTGATTATATTGCTGAAAATAACATTGTATGGGATGAAGGCGTGCACAAAATATGTATTGCCAAATGATTGCACCTTGGAACAATTTCAAGGTCACTGCTTGATAAAACATTACTGGGGTGTAAAGTAATTACAAAGTAACTCCATTAGATGGTGCCAAAGTATAGAAAATACTTTAAAAAAGCATTTAACTATTCTTGCATTGCTCTCAATTAATAGTCATCACAATTTAGTCCACAATTAAAACAATTGTGCTCACAATTATGAATTTATGTGTTCATAAGGTTAGAAATGTGTCGTATGTTTAACCGTTATACATGTAAATAGATCTGTTATTGATGATTAAAATGTGTTTGGTAGATGTTTAGATGAGGAAAGGCCAATGGGTGACATCTTTCTCCAGACAAATTGATGCAAGGAGTGTAATTATTTCTTGTCTGTATGCTGAAAGTTCTGATGCAGAGAATCAAATTAAATATTTGGGAGAAACAAGGAAGTGCAGGTGCTGGTTTACAAAAAAAACACCCAGAGTGCTGGAGTAACTCAGACGGTCAGTCAACATCCCAGGAGAACATGGATAAGTGACATTTTGGGTCTGGTCAGACTGTGTGGTAGTTGTGGTTTTGGGTTTCTTCACACCGATTGTGTTTTGATTGTGTGGAGGGGGGGGGGAGAAGAAATCTGGAAGAGAGGAGTGGCAGGACAAAGCATAACAGGTAGTAGGTGAACAGATGAACGCAGGCGGGGGAGGGGAGGGGTGATAGGCAGATGGCTAGACAAAGGCCAGACATGAAAAAAACAGAAGGTGTGAGACAAAAGAACGAAGAGTCAGGAATTGTGAAGCCAGAAAAAGGAATGTAGATGGAGGGAGGGGGGGGGGGGGGGGGGGGGGGGGGGGGGGAGGGGAGGGGAAATAGGTGTAAGTCCAGTTGGGGCACTGGAGATGGGGTGTTGGAGAAAGGGGAGGGGATGGAGAGGGGTTTGCTAAAGGTTACCTAAAATTTGAGAATATTTGCAACAATTAATTTAGATGTTTGCATTTGCAAATACTGGATGTTTGTCAAATTTCATCACTTTATGTAATGCATTTCAGTTTGCTCTCTTACAAAATACTTAAGGATAATGTAAAAACACTGATACATTTTGGAATATTTCACTCTTCTCACATTCATTTCTGCATTTGGCTGTTTCTTGAATTATTTCAAGGATTTTATTTTTCTCACCTTGTTCAGATGACTTTTGCTATTTCATTTGAATATTGCCCTAAATAAAGTGAATTGAACTCATGTTCCGTCATCAGCCTCTTTTCATGTGTTATAATGTCAGAGTTTGCAGTGTCAATCTTGTAAATGAACTGTACGCTTTTTGTTTTACAACCAAAATTATCACCACAATGCTTCATCTGCACATTCAACAAATAGGATTATTAAAAATTCCACCCATTAATCTACCTTTATTTTTTCTCAGGTAGACAAAAATGCTGGAGAAACTCAGCGGGTGGGGCAGCATCTATGGAGAGAAGGAAATAGGCAACGTTTTGAGTTATTTTTCCTCTTGTCAGTTTAACAACTATTTTATATTGTGCCCTAAGATGTAGTTTGTTATGACCTAGCATATATAACATGCATCAAGAAGCAACTGCTATGTTTTCCAATGCAAATTCAATATAAAGATTGAGGCAATCTCTGATAGCAAAACCATGACAGTGCAGACACTCGCTTCTGCCATGGTATCTGGATGAAAACACTGGAGATGCTCCAGTAGAGGAATGTTCCAGTAACCTCTGCCCTCCCCACAGAATATACTCAGTGATACCAGGCTACATGTGAAAGCTTCACGTGAGGTGGAATGACCAACTGAACTACTTCAGGTGTGAAAAGGAATTGCAGATGCTGGTTTATACCAAGATAGACTCAAAGTGGTGGAGTAACTCAGTGTGTCTCTGGAGAAAAAGGACGGGTGACTTTTCGGGTGGGGACCCTTCTTTCGATCTCACTGAACAACTTCCTGCTCTTTTCATGCAAAAATTTTATTGTGGTCTTAAATGAAGATTTTGAGGAACTGCAAACTGTTTTATTATCAGTTTCCAATTCACCAATTTGTATGAAGTGACTCGTATCTTGTTTTTAATTACACGAGTCTTCTCTTCTTGGGAACTGGTGTTGCAATGAGCTTTCAAGTAGAAATGTAGAAAAATTGATCATCATTAATATAGTTTCTCTGAAAACTCAAAAGCAATCAGTTTGTTTAAAATCAATAGCAACCCAACCAAGTTATGCCATATAAAGAAAATGTTTGTCAAAATATTGCTTAGCATCTTTTTGCAGGGTTTTGTATAATGTAATCATATATACTTTGTGCAAAAGAAAACTGCTGCACAAGTAAATGGAATCATGTGATTACTCTGAAACAATGGAGAGCTTTCATGGAAAGGGCTAATCAAGGCAGCATTGTCAGAGTTAGTGACAGAAGCTACAGACAACATAATTGGGTTTACACTTTCTGGGCTGCACACGAGGCCAATATCCCTGCGGTACCAGTCTTGGGTTGGATAATCAAATCATTGAAACAATTGATGCTTTGTCGTTAATTCCATACACCACAGTGGTCGGGAATTGAAAGAATGTAAAGGAATGAATGTTGGGATTTTTGGCATTTGACCTGTAATCATTGCTGAGTTAAATGTTCCCCTCTAGAGTGGTTGTGATGGCACGTAGGTCATCAGAAACAATCTCTGACTGAACAGGGCAGGTTGTTATAGAAACATAGAAACATAGAAATTAGGTGCAGGAGTAGGCCATTCGGCCCTTCAAGCCTGCACCGCCATTCAATATGATCATGGCTGATCATCCAACTCAGTATCCTTTACCTGCCTTCTCTCCATACCCCCTGATCCCTTCAGCCACAAGGACCACATCCAACTCCCTCTTAAATATGGCCAACGAACTGGCCTCAACTACCTTCTGTGGCAGAGAATTCCACAGACTCACCACTCTGTGTGAAAAACGATTTTCTCATCTCGGTCCTAAAAGACTTCTCCCTTATTCTTAAACTGTGACCCCTTGTCTTGGACTTCCCCAACATCGGGAACAATCTTCCTGCATCTAGCCTGTCCAACCCCTTAAGAATTTTGTAAGTCTCTATGAGATCCCCCCTCAATCTTCTAAATTCCAGCGAGTACAATCCAAGTCTATCCAGTCTTTCTTCATATGGAAGTCGTGCCATCCCAGTAATCAGTCTGGTGAACCTTCTCTGTACTCCCTCTATGGCAAGAATGTCTTTCCTCAGATTAGGAGACCAAAACTGTACGCAATACTCCAGGTGTGGCCTCACCAAGACCCTGTACAACTACAGTAGAACCTCCCTGCTCTTGTACTCAAATCCTTTTGCTATGAATGCCAACATACCATTTGCTTTCTTCACAGCCTGCTGCACCTGCATGCCTACTTTCAATGACTGGTGTACCATGACACCCAGGTCTCGCTGCATCTCCCCTTTTCCTAATCGGTCATCATTCAAATAATAGTCTACCTTCCTGTTTTTGCCACCAAGTGGATAACCTCACATTTATCCACATTATACTGCATCTACCATGCATTTGCCCACTCACCCAGTCTATCCAAGTCATCCTGCAGCCTCCTAGCATCCTCCTCACAGCTAACACTGCCCCCCAGCTTCGTGTCATCCGCAAACTTCGAGATGTTGCATTTAATTCCCTCGTCCAAATCATTAATGTATATTGTAAATAGCTGGGGTCCCGGCACTGAGCCTTGCGGCACCCCACTAGTCACTGTATGCCATCCTGAAAAGGACCCGTTCACTCCTACTCTTTGCTTCCTGTCTGCCAGACAGTTCTCTATCCACATCAATACTGAACCACCAATACCGTGTGCTTTAAGTTTGTATACCAATCTCTTGTGTGGGACCTTGTCGAAAGCCTTCTGAAAGTCCATATATAACACATCCACTGCTTCTCCCTTATTCACTCTACTAGTTACATCCTCAAAAAATTCAATAAGATTCGTCAGACATGATTTACCCTTCGTAAATCCATGCTGACTTTGTCCAATGATTTCACCACTTTCCAAATGCGCTGCTATCCCATCTTTAATAATTGACTAGCAGTTTCCCCACTACCGATGTTAGACTAACGGGTCTGTAATTCACCGTTTTCTCTCTCCCTCCCTTTTTAAAAAGTGGGGTTACATTAGCTACCCTCCAATCCTCAGGAACTACTCCAGAATCTAAAGAGTTTTGAAAAATTATCACTAAGGCATCTGCTATTTCTGGGGCTACTTCCTTAAGTACCCTGGGATGCAGCCTATCTGGCCCTGGGGATTTATCGGCCTTTAATCCATTCAATTTACCTAACACCACTTTCCGGCTAACCTGGATTTCACTCATTTCCACCATCTCATTTGACCCGCGATCCCCTGCTATTTCCGGCAAATTATTTATGTCTTCCTTAGTGAAGACAGAAGCAAAGTAGTTATTCAATTGTTCTGCCATATCCTTGTTCCCCATGATCACTTCACCCGTTTCTGACTGCAAGGGACCTACATTTGTTTTAACTAATCTTTAGCGCTTCACATATCGATAAAAACTTTTGCAGTCAGTTTTTATGTTTCCTGCCAGTTTTCTTTCATGCTCCATTTTTCCTTTCCTAATTAAGCCCTTTGTCCTCCTCTGTTGGTCTCTGAATTTCTCCCAGTCCTCTGGTAGGCTGCGTTTTCTGGCTAATTTGTACGCTTCATCTTTTTCTTTGATACTGAAGGTCACTCCTCCTGATTTGTTTCTTTTACGCCACACATCTATATACTCTCATTTATATAATTGTGTTGACCAAAGAATCTTTTTCCAATAATCTTGAAGAGACCAACTTCCTTATGATTGATTTTGAGATTGGATTGTTGTCAACTTCTATTAATATTCAGATGGCAGCAGAGAAATAAAATGGCTTTGTACACAGAAGCTTGTGTTAGCCTTCAGTTGTATTTACTTGATGTTTGTATGGACAGAACAGTGCCGCTGTGATAATGGGCCACAAAGGATTAATAGTTAATCTGGATGGTGACAATCTAGGATTTTTTTCCTATCTCATTGAGGACTAAAATGATTTAATGAAACTGAGCTGCAGTTCAGAGATTCAGCTTTTAATTTGTATCAGTTGTCTTAGTCATAGTACACAAAGAGCATGTCTCGCGCTTTAGACTCTTTCAATAGCTTAATTGAATGGACTAAATGAGTGGAAGCAATAGAACAGATTTTGCTGCCATTGCTATCACAGAAGGGAGGATGAAATCCATCTTGCTCTCAGCTGCAGATGTCAAAGTGCACAAGTTGATACAAACTTTACTGGAGCCATTCAAACCAGATGACAAGATGGATGAAGTTGTTGGTTAAACCAGCTGAAGAGCATGATTGCCTGCTCTGATCTTGCATTGCAATGGCATGTTTAACGACTAGAATCAGCATCCACATGAAAATGTTGCTAACCTCGTTGCAAATTTGAGACCGAACACTGAACATAGCAAGTATCGTACATTTTTGGAGATGTTGCAGTACGTGTTGCAGTTTGGGTGGCACAGCTGGTAGAGCTGCTGCCTCACAGCGCCAAGACTTAAGTTCCATCCTGACCGCGGGTGCTATCTGTGTGAAGTTTGCGCATTCTCCCTGTAACCGTGACGGTTTCCCCCAGGTGCTCTGGTTTCCTCTCACATCCCAAAGACATGTGGGTTTGTAGGTTAAATGGCCTCTCTAAATTGCCCCTAGTGAGTAAGGAGTGGATGAGAAAGTGGAATAACATAGAACAAGTGTGAATGTGTGATCAGCATGGACTTGGTGGGCTGAAGGGCCTGTTTTTATGCTAATCAATATCTAGTTTACAGAATCTGTGATGTGTGTATTCAAAAGGAAGCTGTTCATTGAGAAGCAACAACATTTCAAGTAAGAAATTGATACTGCCCAGCCAAGAGCAAATGTGATCAAGCGAAGGGTAACAAGAGTCTGGTATCTTCATGGCACCAGCAACTTCTAACTAATGAATGCAGAACAAAGAATCAGTCTGATATAATTGTGGTATCAAGAGACAACAGTCTGCAGGAAAGCAAAACATGATTTGACCTAGGCAAATTGAAGCAACCATGCAGTATGATGCAGAGCTGCCAACTCTCACGCATTGAGCGCGAGACTCACGCATTTCGACAAATTCTCACGCTCATGGTGAAAACAGAACTTCTCACGCTCTGTCGTGAGAAATTCTGTGATCAATGAGAATTTCAAAACTAATATCAACTGCATGGGCCACGGGTGTTGGAGAGCCGGGGCGGAGGGAGGGATGGAAGCAGAAGCAGCGGTGGGAGCAGATGCGGACGGGGAGCCGAGGCTGGCGAGTGCTTGCAGGGCTGGCCAGTCGCTCGCTGCAACTCTGGCCATGGAGCAGCCTCAGTGCAAGGGTCCTGGGCCGTCGGAGGCGTCGGAAGCGTTGCGCTGCTGCCGTAAGAGTCTCTGTGCCGAATTCGCGCTGGTGACCGGCATGGATCAGGCTGTGGCTCGGTACATGCTGGAGGACAACCAGTGGCTGCTGGAAGTAGGTACCAAGCACTGGGTAGAAGCGGTGGAAGATAGTGTCCTTCAAATGGGGGTGGTTGGAAAAAGCATCCTGCCAGATGTGAGTGGGGAACTGAGGCCAGTTGTCCATGATGTCTGGATTCCAATGCTCAGAGCTTCGTGTTTCGGAGTTGGCTAATGTTATTGATTTGTAATTAGCCTGATTTGTAATTAGTTGACAAATTTATTAATGTATTCATCCGGAATATCCAGGGGGATAGGATAAGTGTAATATTAAAATGACATGCAAGGTGTCAGGTTGTCTGTCACAACATACAGCCCCGATAACCCATTATTTCCTTCAGTTAAATATTGGGAAGGTAGCACTATTGTCATTTGCCACTCAACTATTATGTTTGTTTACCTCACTGACTATTTCTAAATCCCCCCCCCCCCCAAATTCCTGTGACAGGTTGAATAGAAATGTCCCCAATCTCATTATTTTATTAATTGAACATGTAGATGAACATCCTCGAGGAATGTACTCAGATGGAAACTGATTCAGATGCGATGTTTAAGAGCCTGTTCAAAGAAGGGGCATATTTTAAAGGAGTGACAGAGATATGTGCAGGGGAATGCGTGAGAAGGTTATTATTTGTCTTTAGTTTTAGCTTGAACCAGGACATCTGAAGATTCAAAGTTTAATATAGTAAATGTGCTGATATTGACTCCAACCAACCATGTAATGAATATCATCCATTCCGGAGGTTTTATTTTTCTGATGCCATTTAAACTTTACATGGATTTTAATCACTTCAATGTAAAAGTAATTGGGAATGGGGAACATTGGAACAAACATTTGCCCTCAGTACACATTAACTGTAATATAATAATGAATGCATGTTGGTAGGTGCAATCAAAACAAAGATCTTTTTATCATTGTTGTGTTATGAATACAACAGAAAAAATTATGTGCTCTCAAGATCACATTAAATAGAATATTATTGCTTAAATATATAGTTATTGGACTTTGCATTTCGGAAAAGTTCCAGCTGAGAGGAAGACAGCAAAATACTGAAAATATTAGGGGTGAAAATGACTTCAGGACAGTTTGTTTGGAAAATGAAGGAAATGGTAACAAAATACTTGAGTGAGTATAATTTTACGGATGAGAAATTGTGTTCAACCAATTGATAACTTCTTTGACAAAGTAACTAGCATGTTAGATAACATGGAAGCCAATGTATGTGGCAAATTTTGTTATCCAACATTTGGTGCGTGAAGGGTCCCATAAAAGATAACCGCATTAGATAAGCACCTGTGGACTTGAACGTAATAGGTTAAGTCCAGGGGATCAGATATGAGGCATTATGTGTGGGCCAGATATATTGTCAGTGCAGAGGGGCTAGGAGCAAGGCCAAGTGTGCATCCAGAGTCAAGGTCTGGAATGGTACTAGGTATGCTGTCAAAGCTGGGACAATGGGTGTTCAGCATTACAAACCTAAGCAGGAAAACAGCTATGATCAGGGTAGAATAGGGGGCCAGGTGTGAGGCTGAACTCAGGGTCAGGAATGAGAGAAGGTATGCAACTGGAGTCAGGGTTAGGGGTAGTACCAGGCATGCAGTGAGACCCAGGTTGGTAAACATGGGCCAAGTGCTTGATTATAATCTGATTTCCAAACATGAATATATTACGATCATTCATGTGCTGCACCTGTTGATCAGAACCTGGCTCTACTGTGGAATGTAATTTAGCCTAACCTTATAGCTAATCCAATTTAAAGCATAAATATTGCATTCAAGTGCGAGTTTTTTAACTTGCTACAGTATACACCAGATTGCACAATTTCAAGCTGAAAAGTGCAAAAGCTCTGTACCAAAAGCTCTGTACCCTCTCCCACACCCCCCTCCCCATTCGTGATTTTCATTGTGGGGGGGGGGGGGGGGAGAGATAGGGGGGAGGTTTCCTTTTTTTGAATCACTATTTTCATTGTGGGGGCGTAGGATAGGGGGAGGTGAGGAGTGGGGGAACAGGGGGCAGGATGGGGGTAGGGAGGGTAGAGGGAGGGGAAAGTAGGGAGGTGTGGAGGGAGTGTGGGGGAGGAGGAGGATAGAGGGAGAGGAGGGGGCAGTGGGTGAGGTAGGGAGTGGAGGGTAGAGGGAGAGGGCAGTGGGGGAGGTGAGGAAAGAGAGTGGGAAGTGGGATAGAGGGAGGTGAGGAGTGGGAGCAGCGAGATAGAGGGAGAGGTAGGGAGGGGAGGGGTTGGGAGGGAGGGAGTGACTGAGGGTAGGGGAAAGGAGAGGGGAGGGAGTGGAGAAGGGGAAGAGGAGAGGGGAAAGAAGAGGGAAGATGAAGAGGGGAGGGAGTTCTGGGGGGGATGAGGGTATGGAGGAGGGTAGGGATAGGAAGAGGGGTGAAGGTTGCCATGACTCGCGTCACAACGGAGCTTTCTAGCGTCACAACAGGAACCCCTCAGCCGCGCCTGCGCAGTTGGAGGCTATGGGTCAGTGGTGGAATATTGCCTTGGTGGACGGGCCCAACATGTCTGCACCTGGTCTAGTCTCCTTTCAACCTTTCCCCTCTTGCCTTAAAGGTATGCCCTCTGGTATTTGATATTTCCACCCTGGGAATATGATTCCGATTGTCTATCCTATCTAGGACTACAATTTCAATCAGGTTTCACCTCAGTCACAGTACAGAGAAAACAATCCAAGATGTCCCAACCTCTCATTGTAGCTAACACTCTCAAATCCAGGCAGCATCCTGGTAAACTTCATCTGCATCCTCTCCAAAGCCTCAACATCCTCCCTGTAATGGAGAGACCATTATTTCTCGCAATACCCCAAATGTGGCAACATTCGGGGCCCTTCTACAGACTGCGTCCTGACCCAAAACGTCACCTATCCTGTTGCTCCAGAGATGCTGCCTGACCCGCTGAGTTACTCCAGCACCTCTATCTTTGGTATAAATCAGCATCTGCAGTTCTTTGTTTCCATGCTGCTGATTATCTGTTGGGCAGACTTAATAAAATGCATTTGGATTTGATGAAGCCAGAGTTGGTTTTCCTGTGTGTTCCAGACAAGGAAACTTATAAGAAATAGCAGAGTATGTGATCACAGAGTATGTGATTGCCATTTTGAAGGTGATCTTGTATTAGCATGAGGTGTCACTTAAGGAAGCTGGATATGGGGACACATTTATTGGGTTACATGTGGTACACATTTTTGTTTGGCTAGGTAATTGTTGCTTGACGATTGCAAAAAGTCAGTCTTCAAATGAACCAGATTATGATTTTTACCAGAATAATAAGTGTTTAGTTACTGAAACTAGTGTGCTGCAACTCAGAAAATTATGTTATCATCTTTCGTTTGAACTTACTACTATATAAATGTTTGTTTTATAGCTTACTACAGCATTGTATTTTTTACTGTATGTTGCGTATGTGTGTATACGTCCACGTTAAGGGGGGGAAGGGATGTAGTGATCCTTTAAGTCAAAAGAACATCTAAGAGACATTTGGACAGGCTTATTGATAGGAAAGATTTAGAGGGATACTAGACCAAGATACTAGGCCCCGTTCCCCCAATGCAATATTCCAACAAACTGCGGAGTGCGGCTGATGGGTTCCCGTTGTGACGCCAGATATCCCCATTTATACGCGAGTCATAGCAACCCTCACCCACCTGCGCAGGCACGGCCAGCAAGTGGGAGCGCAACTGCGAGGTTTTTAAAGTTTTAAATGGCAATAACGTAAACTTTAAGATCAATGTGAACGCATCATACTCTTCAGTCCCCAATTCCCCTCCTCCATTATCCTCCCTCTCCCCACCATCCATTAACCCTCCTCTGCTTCCTCCCCTCGCCCCATACCTCCCTCCTCCATTACCTAGCATACTTCCTCCCCCTCCTTCACCCTCCCTCTTCATTCCCCTCTCCTCCTCCCCTATCCCACCCTCCTTCACCTCTCCCTCTCTCTCTCTCCTTTCCCCTACCCTCAGTCCCTCCCTCCCACCCTCCATAACCCCACTCCCTCCAGCCTCAACGCTGCTGTCATTTCAAATCCCGTACTTGAGGCGGGGGCTGTTGGGGGTGATGGGCCGAGCGGGGAGACTTTCAATTATTTTAAAATCCGCACACGCGGATATCCTCTCCCCTCCATAACCCCTCTCCCTCCTCTTCTCCCTCAACACCCCACTCCTCACCTCCCC
The DNA here is from genome assembly GCA_035221665.1 of Okamejei kenojei. Lineage (NCBI taxonomy): Eukaryota > Metazoa > Chordata > Chondrichthyes > Rajiformes > Rajidae > Okamejei > Okamejei kenojei. Next base: position 30,149,453 of record CM069142.1, read on the forward strand.
CCATCCCACCCCTGAAAATTGCAATGTATTTTTTTAAATGAAAGCTTCCTCGCTATCCCACCACCCCCAACCCCACAATGAAAATTGTATTTAAAAAAAATGGAATTCTCAATTAAAATCTCTTTTTTTTCTTTAAAAAATCTAAACAGTGTTAGCTGTTAATGAAAAATGGAAGAATTTGATAAAACATTTTTTTTAAAAATTAGCAGTGTTATCGTGTACCGGTTTGGCAGAGTTTTGAAATGTCACACAGTAATATTCTAGACCAAGTGGGACCCATTGAGCCCCATTCCCCCAACGTAATATTGCACCACTCACCCATAGCCCCTAACTGCTCAGGCACGGCTGAGGGGTTCCCGTTGTGACACCAGACATCCCCGTTGTGACACGAGTCACAGCAACCTTCCCCAACTGTGCCTCGCCATCCCTCTTCCTATCCCTGCCCTCCTTCATTTCCCCCCATCCCCCCACAACTCCCTTCCCCTCCTCTTCACCCCTCTCGTCCTCCCCTCCCGCACTCCCTTCCCCTCCTTCACCCTCCCTCTCCTTTCCCCTACACTCAGTCACTCCCACACTTCCTCCATAACCACTCTCCCTTCCCTACCCCCCTCCCGCAGTTTTTCACCTCCCTTATCCCACACTCCCTCACCTCCCCAACGCCCTCCTCTCCCTGTATCCTCCACTCCCTACCTCCCCCACTCCCCCTATCCCCCCCTCCCTCTATGTCTATCCCCCTGCTCCCCCTCTCCTCACCTCCCCCCATCCCACCCAGTTTTAAACGAATCCTCTCCCCCCCCCCCCACAATGGAACTCGCAATGTTTTGTTTTAAATGAGACCTTCCCCCTATTTCCCCCCCCCCCCCATAATGAAAATTGCGATGTTTTTTTTAATGTGAGGTGGAACACTGCTGACGGGGTGGGCAAGTGGGAAAAGACATTTTTTACGTTTTTGTAAAGATTAAAATGTCAATAACTTGCAAAATATACCATCAATGTGGAGGAAACTTGTTTCATTTACATCACAGGACAATGGTGAGTAAGGTGGCCAAAAATGTAAGCGCTATCGTGTAGCGTTTTTGCGCAAATATAGAAACAAACAAGATGAGAGTTTTAGTATTATATAGATAGATAGACCAAACGCGGGCGGATGGGACGAGAGTGGATGGGATATCTTGGTCTGCATGGGCAAGTTGGGCTGAAGGGCCTATTTAGGTGCTGTGTGACTGCGACTCTAAATGTGATTGTATTGTTTTCAACTCCCTCTAGTGGTCGGATGATAAGAAAAATAAAATGCTTTGCAGAAACACATGTCAAAACTGTTTATCTGCAAGTATTTTTGCATGATGTTTGTAGAAGCAAAATGGTGTTGATAACATAAGATTATCATGGCAATATGCACCTATCTCAAGAAATATAATACTTGCTGCTTCATGTTCAGGTAATTTTGGTGCTATTTAGGTTTGATATTTCTCAGAATCCTTGTGTCTTTTCACTCATGATTGCCTGCTGCTCCATTTCATTTTATAGTTTCCCAGGTTGTTTCCGTGCTGTGAGGTTGTAGGTATGAGGTTGAGGTTGTAGATACGAGACGTGCTCGATTTGAAACCTTCGGTGGTGATGAAGGTTTGTTTCTCAGACTGGAGACCTGTGGTGGGATTCAGGGATCAGTGCTGCATCACCTGTTAGTTTTATATCAACCATTGGGATGAGAACATAAGTGACATGCTGAGTAGGTTTGCTGATGACATCAGTGTTGGTGGTGTAGTATACAATGAAGAAGGCAGTCTGAGCTGAACAGGATATAATCATGAAAAGCGGCCCATTCTGAGAAATGCTTTAAAGATGTTCAGCATTGCGGACAATGTGAATACTACATTCAAAAATAAGATTTACTTAGACTTTAGAGATACAGCGTGGTAACAAGCCCTTCAGCCCACCGACTCCGTGCAGACCCAGCGATCACTCCTTACATTAACACTATCCTAGATAAGGGACACTTTTTCACAATTTTACCAAAGCCAATTAACCTAGAACAGTCTGAAGAAGGGTCTCGACCCGAAATGTCGCCTATTTCCTTCGCTCCTTAGATGCTGCTGCACCCGCTGAGTTTCTCCAGCTTTTTGTGTAACCTAGAACCCTGCATGTCTTTGGAGTATGTGAGGAAACCCCGCGATCATGGGGAGAACATCCAAACTTCATATAGACGGCGCCCGTAGTCAACATCGAACCCGGGTCTCTGGCGCTGCAAGGCAGCAACTCTACCGCTGCGCCACCCAAGATAACAAAACTAAAAGCTACATAGTTAGTGCATTGAGGTTGGTGCAAAATCAGTCATTTAGCAACTAAACCAAGCAGTCAATGAAAGTTTAAGGAGGGAATAACCAATATCAAGCTTTCTTGGTTATCGGTGCAGATCTGGCCTTGAGTTGTTTCCATTTGAAGAACTCAGTGTATCACAGTAACCTATCTCTTTAGTCTATAGCAGGGGTCGGCAACCTTGTCTGCATTGGGTCCGGGACGCATGTCTGTGAGCGTATGATGGGCCACATCTATCACATGGACACATGGATCCCGCCCCAGATGGCAGGCATCAAATCACGTGTTTACAGAAGGTAGACAAAAATACTGGAGAAACTCAGCGGGTGAGGCCGGCTCATGCAATCCTTGTATGTCTCACCCACTGAGTTTCTCCAGCATTTTTATCTACATTCGATTTTTCCTGCATCTGTAGTTCTTTCTTAAACGTGTTCACAGAAGGTGCGCAGCCGTGCTGGCGGCTTTGTGCAGGATGCGGTACAGCCAGATTTCGGCTGCTGCTCGGTGCACCCGGCCGCGGCTCGGGGCGCTCGGCAAGCTAGATGATTAAATCCGCCTGCGGACTGGATGATTTCCGGTTACAGGCCGCATTCGGCCCGGGGGCCGTAGGTTGCCGACCCCTGGTCTATAGCTTGTACACACATTGATTCTTGAATTACTCATGATAAGCTTATGCTATTCAGTAAATTACATTTTACTGTAGTATCCAGTGGAGGTCATATCAGAAATGTTGTACAAAATAGAATAAACATATCTCACTATGCGGTTAGGCAAATCACCAGTGGAATAAATACAGTCATGCTCATTTTCTTCTAAACTAATAACAAATAACAAATGAGTATACCCCATATAATTTTAAAATATTTTGTATATGGATGTGGTTTAAATCTCACACAGGCATTCAGAAGACCACAAAGCAACTCATATTGTTGATAGTTTTTGCACTTGCATTGTGAATGCTGGGGTTAAATTTCTTGAAATAGCTTTTTCATACTCTTTCATTAAAGATAATTCATTTAATAGAACACTGGAATGTCAGCTCCTTAGTGTAAGAGAGACAGGTTATATTTCTATCACTTAAATCAAGCATTCTCAGACAACCTCAGGTCTTTGATAGCCATGCTTGTGTGGTTGCTATATTAAAGCAGGAGTTTAATCACAGATATTGAACCATCAAAGAAACTTTACAGTGGGAGAGAATTCAAAATACTTCATGGCTTCTATAAATACTGTTAAATTCTGGCACAATTAGAGCTTGTCTTAATGCACTTTCTGTTCCCTTGCAGAATTTATCCCAACCTTGTTTGATAGTCATTTACGTTGATGGCATTTTTCTCCTTCTGCAGATCACAGGTGTTGTCCTATTGGCCGTCGGAGTATGGGGTAAACTCACGTTGGGGACCTACATCTCTCTTGTTGCTGAAAATTCCACGAATGCACCGTATGTGCTCATTGGGACTGGCACCACCATCGTTGTTTTTGGCCTATTTGGTTGCTTTGCAACATGTCGTGGAAGCCCATGGATGCTGAAACTGGTGAGTGTAAAATCATTTGGTTGTAAGATTCATTTTAACATTCTGTTAATTTGCTAATTTGAGAATATAATTAAAAAAGAATTATTCAAGCATTTTGACAAGTCAAAGATGGTGAAATGATGCTGTTTCAAATGCATATGTAGCTGGGTTTTTTTTTCTTTGCTCTCCCAGTTTCTCAAGACAATGCACAGCACAATGGTAAATTCCTGCATATTATATTGCTTTTGCTTACACATTCTCAACCATACCTCAACTTCCAGACAGGGTAGAAGTGGGGAGGACAGGGTTGATGTATAAGGAGAACAATATGCAGGATTGAGTTCCTCTGCCATATAATATACAAACTAAATGGTCAGGAAGGGAAAAATTTACAGGTTCCCCAATTTAAAAGGTGGAAATGCTCATCGTAGCCAATCTTGACCAATCTATGTGCAAATAATAAACTAGTGGACATAAAATCTCTTCTATAAATTGCTGTTATTTTAACATTTTTAAATGAGCTAGAAGACATTCTTCTTTCCCATATTTGTGTTGGCAACAAACATAGAAAACAGTCCTCTGACACACAAAAGTTCATGCCAATTGACAAACCACTCATTTTTACTAATGTTTTTTTTTCTTCGAGAATCTCCACTCGAGATTCTCCCACGCATCTTCACTCTAGGGGCAACTTAGTCGTCAGGAGAAGCGTAGGCAGTCACAGGGAGAATGTGCAAACCACACAAATAGCATTGAGTCAGAAATTAATTTCACTGGTGCTCTGAGGTGGCAGGTCAAACAGCTGAGCTGCTGTTTTGTCCCAGGGTAGGTTAGTGAGTGAGCAACTGGTACCTTAATGTCTGCAGGCATGCATCAAATGCCATACAAACTCTTGATATTATGCGATTCATTCCTTATGAGCAACAGGTGCACATACCTGCAACAGCACAAATACATCTATGAACAAAATACAGTAGATGTTGACTCACACAACTCACAAACAGATGTTGACTCGTGGATAGAACAGGTTTGGAGGGATATGGACCAAATGCTGGCAGGTGGGACTAGTAGTTGGACATGTTGGCTGGTGTGGGCAAATTGGGCCGAAGGGCCTGTTTCCACATCGTATCACTCTATGACTGTATGACACACCTACGATCACTTGTTCTCTATCTCTGCGATACTGAGTTGATGCTGCATCACACTGATCTCTCAACACTTTTTTAATATTGATGGAATGTACCTATTCCCACTGAGACTGATTGAAAGTGCATTCCTCTTCCTTGCTCAACGTACAGTATGTATTTTACTATCTCCCTGCAGTATAGGTGTGCATCGTTAATGCCTATTGATTTGAGATGATATGAAAATCCACTGGTACAGTGATCAGTACTACTTGGCTTATTTGATTAAGGCTAAGCCATCCGAACCATGTGATTTGCAATTGGTGAGCAATTAGAGATTCTGTAGCTGGCATCAGCATCTACGTAACCAAATAGAACATAGAACAGTGCAGCACAAGAACAGGCCCTTTGGCCCACAATAACTTTGCTGCTTAATGCCAAGTGCATCACTTATCTAGCTGCACACAACCCATATCCTTCCATTCCCTGCATATCCATTTGCCTATTCAAATCTCTTTAAATGCCTCCAATGTATCTGCTTCAACCACCACCCCTGACAGAGCATTCCAGACATTCACCAACCTCTGTGTAAAAAAAAGTGCACTGCACATCTTTAAACTTTGCTCCATGCCATTGCTAGGCAAATAGAAAATGTGGTCAGATGCACTTTCCTGATAGTTATATGTGGCCATCATGTAAATGCATTATTTGGACTCAGCCTGAATACTTTCTTATGCACAAATGACAATGACATACACTCGCTGGCACACATTGATTTGCTTGAAGTGTAAAAAGGCATCTGTTGATCTTATCTGCTCAAGTAGAGGAGAAAAATTCAGCTACAGAGCAAAGGAAAAAATCTTAATGTTCCATGGAAAACCAAAATCTTGAAACATATTCCTATTATTAGTTGCACAGTGAAACTCCCTAGAATGTCAGGTGCTGGGACACAGACACATTTTCAGCTGCATCGTGTTGCAGAAGCAGCATGTTTCGCGGTTAATCTGGTCAATGACCTTAAATGTACTCACTTTTAGACTTCTCTGTTTCTAGTATGCCATGTTCCTCTCACTGGTGTTCTTGGCAGAGCTGGTGGCTGGAATTTCGGGATTTGTATTTCGACATGAGGTACGTGTTTTTCGAAGTAGCAAGGAGCACTTTTTTAACTATAAAACTTGTGACTTTGGTGAACTGGGGAGTGTTAAGAGTTTCTCTCTTTCTAGAATTTAGTAAGGTTTTTCATTTACCATTCAGCATTTAGTTTAAGTTTCTTCCATGATCTTCAATGTTTCTCAGTCAGTCGCCGTCATCTCAACAAGCTGCTTGCACGTGGCAGTTGCATAGTTAATCGGATGGCTTTTCTGTGACTGGTCGAATAAATCATTAAATAAATGACTTTAATTAAGTTTGAATTGCAGGTTAAAAGTGAGACAGGGTAGGTTGTCAGTCTGGACTAAAAAATGTGTATTTTTGTGGATGCTAAAACTGTCCCGAGCAAACATATCTGCCGAAAAAATTTCCATTTCAAATCACTGACACAGAAAAGACAGGGTGAAATTTCTGGATAGTTGGTGCTCAGTACTATTACACATATTACCCACCTCACTCTCCCCCTCAAGCACCTGACTCAACTGCAGAATGGTTTGGTCTACATATGGAAAACGAAGGTCAAGCAGCATTGGTGGAAAGAGAAACAAAACTAACATTTCAGGTCAAAGGGTCTGACGAAATTGAAATATTAAGTTTTTTATGCACCGTTGCTACATGACCTACTGTGTCTTTCCAGCATTCTGTTTTTATTTCACATTTCCAGCATCTGCAGTTTTTTTATATTAAAGTGGTTTGAAATATTCTGTTATACAGTAGGTGTAATAAAAACAGTATTAGCAGCATATTTTGTTCTTTGTCTAAATAGTGTATATTCTTTTTGCCCTTCTGCAGATTAAAGATATTTTTCTCAAGACTTACACTGATGCTGTTCATAATTACAATGGAAAGGATGAGCAAAGCCATGCTGTTGATGATGTGCAGAATAGTGTAAGTTTATTAATTCAATTTCCTTTTAAAAGTAGATTACTGAATGCAGCTGGCTGCAGCAAATTGCATAATTTATAAAATATGAGACCAGAACATGGTTTGCCTGACATAGCTGTAGTTTAGATATTGGAAATTGCTCAAGTTTGATAATTTGTGTTGCCATTTATTTTTAAGATAAATCATAGTCTCCAGCAAACATGTGTAGTAATTGCATTTTTCTGCATAGTTAATGTTATAAAGTCATAGCTGTGGTGATAGTTGGGCCATTGGAATCAATACTGCAAGTTAGCACTGCATGTTCTTCCCAGTGATGGATCAACTACCATCCGATATAATCGCTCTCTTTTAAATCACTTTCCTACTCGAGTTTGACTTAATTGTATTTATGTGTGGTATATCTGCTCAGTTTTTCAAAGCTTTTCACTGTACCTTGGTACCTACAATAATAATAAACCTAGAACTAATATGCCAGGTGTGAGGCTACTTAATTATTCTAGACTCCTGTCTCTGAAATAATAGTAAGATTAAACGAGAACGTACCAGTTTGAAGTTTGATCTTTATTTTATGAGTCGTCGAGTTGAGGGACTACGTGAAGAACCCCGTACAGCCGTTCATGCGTCAATCTTCAAAGCAACGGTGTGAAATCACAGATAATAATGACTGACGTATAATGGTAAGATAACAAAGACTAGAACTACCAGATTAGATCTGAGGGCTGGGAGCGGAGGGCACGTAGTCCCTCAACTCATAAAATAAAGATCAAACTTCAAACTGGTAAGTTCTCGTTTAATCTTACTATTTTACTTCGGAGTCAAGTGAGTGACTACGTGAAGACTTCAAAGCTCTGTGATATCATGCCGTGTGAAACGAGTGTACACAACCACACCTGCTTCATTGACAAATGAAGGGAAAACATTCATAATGCATACAGTCATAACATAGATGTAAAACATGCTGATGCTGTTTAAATGAAACAATTATATTTCCATCTCTCACCCAGATGGAAAATATAACCAGAACATAAATAGAGTTAACAAATAACCCTAGTTCAGCAATGGGTCATTACAGATGTTTGGAGATTCGTTCGTTGGACCATGCTGCAGCCGTAACAATGCGACCCAGTGGAACATAAATACCCTTGCTGCTGATGTTGTAGCAGCCCTGGTGCAATGAGATCTGGAATCAGAATCCATTCCTACATAACACAACTCTGTTTTTTCTCATCTGGAATGGCCTGAACAATAAGTTCTCCCAAATTATTTATTTATGTGTGTATCTATTTATTTATGTATCTATTTATTTATGTATCTATTTATTTATGTATCTATTTATTTATGTATCTATTTATTTATGTATCTATTTATTTATGTATCCTATCTATTTATTATTGTGACTATTGCTAGTCCAGATCTCCAATGACCATATGTGTGTACATAGCCTGTGACTATTTTGAGACCTGACCCCCTTCTGGTCTGCTCAAGTATTTATAACATTACAGACGCTATCATCCTGTATCAACAAAATGCAAGTATCTTATCCTACCCCTTGATAACCCAATTATGGCCGACTCCTCGTGTGTGTGTGTGAGTGCCAGTGATGGAAATGGGGGGGTACGCAGAGGGACGACGTTCTCCTACGTTCAGTTTCCAGTTTCCATTCCATGTGCAGCTTTACAGATACAATCACAGGGCTCAGGAGGCTCCACGCGCTGAAGATGTATCTGTCTCTCTGCGGGTTTCATCAGCATTTGCCCATCACTGCTTACCTTCACAGGGGGACGACTCTCCGAGGAGGCACGATCGTCTGTCTCCGGACCCGGCCCCGGCTTGTATGCGGAAAGCCACGATCGGCTGGTCACTATGCTTTTCGCTCAGACGCCTGACCCCCCCCCCACTCTCCCCCTCCCCCTCTCTCTCTCTTCTCTCGTCCTCCCCCCCCATTCTCGTCCCTCCCCCTCAAGCCTCCCCCCCCCCTGCCCACCCCCAGCAAATTAATAACATTAATAAAAATCAAGGGACTAGTGGTTGGTGTGTGTATCCCGGGGAAATATTTTTATATCTCAAGCGGGAGAGCGGGAGATTTAGCGAAAATGCCCTTTCAGCGGGCGATCTCTGCAGAGTCACTGCAGGGTGCAGGATGACATCAAATGGGTGGCAGCTATAGAAAAAGTACGGAAATTATAAGGGGGGTGGGGGGGCTGGGGTGGCTCAGTGGGACGGGCGCCGGCTCTGGGGAGTGGATGACTTTTCTGGTCGAGATCCTTCTGCAGATAATCACAAGTACTCTCACCGACGAGAGTTCAGTTCAGTCTGAAAAAGAGTCTTCTCTCCAGTCGCTGCCTGTCCCGTTGAGTTACTCCAGCTGTATGTCTAACTTAAATTTCAAGAGTTAAATAAAAAAAACACAGAGTGCTGGAGGAACTCAGCGGGCTTCGCGGCATCTGTGGAGGGAATGGATTACGAGTTGTTTCGGGCCAGGGTTCTTCTTCAATAGGAAGGAACTGCAGATCAAAGATACTAGAGCGGATACTAGTATCTTTGCTGCAGATCAGGCATGATATTCTTCGGATTTAAATCGTAATTTCGATTTTATTGTTTTCCTATTTTTATTTTTTTGCGCCCGATTATTTGGTGGCCAATCAACGACTACAATCAATAAATCGGTCTCCTCCTGCCAATCAGCCACGTCTCCAAGGGCATTGTGTCCAATCACATAATGCGCTGGTCACTTGGCAGCCAATCAGACAGTCTCCTAGGGACCTTTTGATCAATCACCGACCTGCTTCCCTCACTAAAGCAGACGATGGCTGCAGCCAACACACACACACACAGACAGAGACAGAGTTCCCCCCCCCCCCCTTCCCAACCTCAGCTTCACGGACCCAGAGTACGCTTAGTTCCTAAACCCATTTCCATCACTGGAGTGTGTGTGAGTGTGTCTGTGTGTGTGAGTGTGTCTGTGTGTGTGAGTGTGTCTGTGTGTGTGAGTGTGTGTGAGTGTGTCTGTGTGTGTGTGTGCGCGTATATGTGTGAGTGTGTGTGTATAAACATATCAAGACGATAATGAACTCGTTCATCCAGTCTTTCAATAGAGCATTTTCAATGGTGAGTTAATACATGTTTATGTAATACCAACTAATGAACATACAGGTATGTTAATGTTAACATTATGCGCCATCGCTTGCCTGTGGGAGCCGCGCTTGCCATCATGCAGAAAAAAAATTGCTTTGCGCAAAAAATTACTGATTTTGTCTCCAAATTACTGATTTTTAGCCTTATGATTACTGATTTGTGCTCTGGAAGGTTGGCATCTCTGCATTAGCAATCAATAACATTTTCCATGGAACATAAGCATAACAAACTCATCTCCTGGAAAAGAAAATTCTGCGGTTTGGTGCTATGCAAACACTTTGAACACATAGAAGGATAGATGTAACAACCCAAACCTTAGGGCAGTTTATTAAACCTGCAGAACATAATTTGAGTTTATCATGCAACAACTGATTTCCCAAGCCTCAGGCTGAACCAACAAATTACGTTTAAAATAACCAAATAAGGTTATATTATTCGTGACAAATCAGGAATCAATTTGCATAATCACTCAATAGGAACATTAAGCGGCCTCTTAATGACTTTATTTGAAACCTCAATTGATAAACAAAATGGAGGGAGCCATAAAAGTCCTTCCTACTCCTTTTAGCGAAAATGTATGTTTCGCCACTGTAATGCCACATATTTTGCAACCAGTGAAATAAACATGAAACCATGTTAGGTGTTCCATTAACCAGAATTTCATAATATAGTGTAATTCAACACCAATTCTGTGTTGCCATTAACCTATACTTGATGATTCTCCTGTGACAACAAGATATGTAACCATTCCATGGGTCTTTAACGGATTGCACCTTCATGACTAACATATGCCATCATCATAATGTATCAACCTGAGCATCACAATATCCACATTTGTCCAATCACTCTATAACCCATACGATGCCCATAGGGTCTATAGATAGTTGATACCCACAACAGACATTTTTTCAAATCATGCAAATCTGCATCACCTCCAAACTCGAGATGATATTTGCAACTTGGTATCTGCCGTAAACAGCAACTGTGGCCCGATTTGCGAACCGGTCTTGTAAGACAATCTTGGTCCTTCTACTGAACCTGCACAATTCTATCCTGCTTGAAAAGCTAGAACAGACCATTTTACATGATTAGACCCCTCAAAATAGCTGATAATGCCTCAATCATTTGTAATGTATAACTAAGTGTACACCTTACCAAGCTGTAAGTGGTCCCTTAATTGTAGAGTAGCACAGGTATAGTGCGTGGAACCTCTGGTCAGCCTTCATGCTGCCACCAACTTCAGTGAACCGCTTACTGCCAATAAAGACGTGGGGTGCATTGTCGCCGAAAGTATGAAACCTTGCTCGTTCCAATAGCTTGTGCTTTGTCCTCCAGGTTTCGCCTATGGAAAGGTCTTACCTGGATAGAAGATTCGGCGGCCAACTGTAATGTCCCCTTTAGAGCGGTATTCACTGCATTGGTGTTTGGGATGGCAACTTTCTGGCCAGGCATAGACCTCTGGGCACATGCCCTGAATCCCTTGGGCATGCTCTATGGCCATACCCTCAGACTCGGCATTAGACTATACCGATCCCACATGCTCTCCTCTTACGTGAGGGAGCCATTAAGCAGCCCTGATACAAGGTGCTGCTGGCACAGCTTCAGCAATACGCCGACTTTGCCATGGCCCCAGCGTCAGACTAATACTGATGCAGTATGCTCTCCTCCTACACGAGGGAGACCTTAAGCAGGCCTGCTACAAAGTCCTGCTGACACAATTTCCTATTTAGGGCCATTAGCACCATTTTGTAATATAATTAAAGATTTACTTAACAACAACTGGAGCAGTAATGAATACTGTTTGTCCATCCTTGTGACTTTATTAATTTCACCTGGAGAAACAAGGTGTGTTAACAATGACCTATAAGGCACTTAATAGTTAACCATTTAACAAGATAAGTTGTCTTACTTGCACAGCTGAATCACATCTATACTATTAACAATTAATCTAACGACTAATAAACCTGTTACCAGAGTTTATTGACAGCCATCTGTTGCCCAGGCCGGCATCACAGCCAATTGAATACCTAAAAGTGAATCTCAACATCCTACAAGTCTATTTGATAGACTTAATCTAGCTGGATGGAGGAGCCCAATTTCTCAAATATAGTTTAAGACTTAACAGATTCTGTTATATTGCCTTATCCTAACAATGACCCCTCATCCCCCATGATCACTGTAAATGGGAATACCCTACTAAACAGCTATTCCCATAAAGCAGTCCTGAAGAAGGTACCGCTGGCGCCCATAAAGCAGCCCTGAACAAAGGTGCTGCTGGCGCGGCCTTTCCCATAGGCCAGAATTTGCCATAGATTTGGCGTTCTCATGAAGCAGCCCTGAGCAAAGGTGCAGCTGGTATAACCTCTCCATAGGCTAGCCTGCCATAACTTGGCATTTCCCTTGAGCAGTCCTGAGCAAAGGTACTGGGGCACAGCCTCTCCAATAGGCTAGCCTGCCATAGCTTGGCATCCCCATGAGCAAATCCTTGAACAAAGGTACTGCTGGCACAGCCTTTCCCATAGGCTGGCACTGCCTTAACTTGGTATTCCCATGATGCAGCCCTTCCCAAAGGTGCTGCTGGCTCAGCCTCTGCCATAGGTTGCCATTGCCATAAACTTTACTACTGATCCACCTCCTGCCTAAAGGAGTTTATCTAAATTCATTCCCAGAGGTGAACCTACCAAATCTTTCTTAATTACTCTGACTATTTTGGCAGCTGTCCCCATATCCTGGGGATTATTGTGGTTAGGGAACCCCATAAGTGAATTTCCCCTCCCCGGGAATCAATCCCCGGGCACCCGGGCTACTCATTTACGTGAATCAAACCCCATTTCTTGGGGACTACTGCGGTCTGGGAACCGCATGCACTTAAGTTTCCCCTTCACCGGGAATCCAGGCTGACCGTTCAGGTCCGTTAAGCCCCATCCACTAGGGACTACTGCGATCTGGAACCGCGCTATTCTCGGGTATCCCCTCCCCGGGAACCCAACATGTGGAGTCACTGACCGCGTTATCAGTGACTCCGATCACAAACCTGACATTCGCCAGCTCCCCGCTCCCGCAGTCGGGCCAGGGTTTTCCCCTAAAGCCCTAGGCTGGTTCACTCGTCGGCCTCCCGACCATCCCGCAAGAACCCTGGAGGTTCCTGAAGGAAACCTAGAACAGGTAAGAAATAGCACTTACCTGAAAGTTTTTTAGACTTACCGTTGGAGGAGCTGCGCTGCTCCACAGTCGTCTGCACGAAAGCGTCTGACGTAATGATGCACGAACAGCTGTACGGGGTTCTTCACGTAGTCACTCACGTGACTCCGAAGTAAAATTAGCTGGTTTATTCACTGAGGGGTTGCTTGCTGTAAAAAAAATTCCTGATAGCAATGCATTTAAGAATTATCTCCCCTTCTTTAAGATCAATGTAAAGACGAAGTATGGTATATTATGTCCTTAGGTTTTCACCCCATTTTCTTCTTTGGTTCTCTCTCTGTGATTCTTGCCGTCAGCATTGACAAACGTATACAAATTGATCGTTCATCTTTTCCAGCTGCACTGCTGTGGTATACAAAACTACACAAACTGGAGCACCAGCATCTATTGGCCTAAGCATGGCTTTCCTCAGAGTTGCTGTATAAAAAGCAGTGACTGCAACCCAGAGGATTTACGGAACATGACTATCGCTGCCACCAAAGTCCACCAGCAGGTATGTATTTAGCCATGCCAAGTTTGAAAACATACAGGGACCTTGGGCATTTTATCCTGTAGCAGAGATTTGCTTTTGTATGTAATTGTCCTTTATTTGTGAATCCACAAAAAAACTGAAATATGTTATAAAAAGAGCTTCCAATCATATATTAACCTTTAGATACCAAAGATTACAATTAATGTCTTAGTCACAAACATTATATTAAACAGTCTATTAAATCCCAAAATCAAAATCAGTTTTTGTGGTGATTCCGTGAGGAAAGAATGTAAGGAAACAAGTCAGAGTGAATATCCTATAATGTGAAATTAGGCCATTCAGCCCATTGAGTTTGCTTCGCTATACACCTATACACTCAATAACCATATGCACTCTTGGAGTTGAGAAGAATGAAGAATGCTTTGAAACATTATTAAAGGGTTTGACAAGGCTGTTTTGCTTGAGTTGAAGAATCCGTAACCACAGTCTCAGAATAAAGGCTAATTAATTATGTGAGTGGGATGTATAGTGAATCTTTGGAATTCTCTACCCTAGAAAAGTATGGACACTGAACTAAACACAGAGTGCTGGAGGAACATCTGTGGAGGGAATGGACAGATGTCTTTCTTCAGACTATTTGTAGTAGGCGGGAGGCGGCTAAAGAGAGATGAGGCCAGGTTGGGTGAAGTAAGTGTCAAAGACTCGTCTGTCCATTCCTCTACAGACGCTACTTGATTCACTGAGTTCCACCAGCACTTTGTGTTGTGCTTAAAATTCCTACATCTGTGCCTCTTGTGTCTCAATGGAAAGGGAACAATTCGCTTCAAGAAAAATCGGTAGAGTTTAACCCCACCATACTGCCATTATATAAATTTTGTTTTCAGGTCCATCTTGAGTTTTATTTCTCAATTGCATCTATTTTGGTAGTTCCTGTACAATAATTGTTGTACACTCATGCTGCTTATCCAATTCCATATCAAAAAGCACTCTTTATCATTCCCCTTAGTTTCTGGCCCCTTTTACATACAAAACTACATGTTTGTTTTTTGCGAGTTTTCTTCAAAAGGTCTGTCCTTCTTGAGAATATATTTGATTGCAAATGTTGACAATACTGATGGATCTGTAGGATTCTGGTGAAACGCGAGCCTCACAGACTTGAAGGCACTGGGTCTGATCTAATTGGTATGCAGCCTCAGCTGAGATTGCAGTCAGGCTAGTGTAGTGGATTGCAATGTCCTTGTGCTCAGTTGAGGGAAATTCTAGATGGTGACACAGTGGAAAAATGAACATCTCGGCAAGATGTTATTTTTCAGAAGTAGAGCAGATTCAATAATTGATTTTGAAGGGAGTTGGACAATGTACATAGAAGGAATAAAACTGCAGGGCTTCTGGGAAAGAGTTGTTGAGTGAAAATAATTGAGTAGTTCCATTAAGAAAAATGTGCCATAGGCACAATGCACCAAATATACTCCCTCTATTATGTAGGATTTTGTTGAAGTAGATAGCAGCTACTAGGCATGTAAGCATTCTTCACAAATTGCAGCATTGAATTGGGAGAACATTTGAAAGAAATAAAATCCACATGTATGGGGAAAAAAGTAATTGTTTACTGTAATTCTGCGTTGATAGAAGCGAGTAAATATATCAGTAAAATGGATGAAAATAGAAAATATAATTTACTTGTTCATTGATTTGAATTTACAGGGCTGCTATGAGTTGGTGACCAGCTTTATGGAGACAAATATGGGAATTATTGCTGGGGTTGCATTTGGAATTGCCTTTCTACAGGTACAAAAACTATAGAGTATTTTTCTGACCATGCAACTCGATGTAAAAATCTGTTCATCAAGACCAATAATGGGAACTCTCACACATTCCAGAAAAGTGAATCCATTATTTCACTCATAGCTGCAGTTAAATTGATTTTTGTCTTGAGTAGCATAATAATTAAAAACAATATTTCCCTTTCCATCCCTTTTCCAACAAATGATATATTTCATTGTAACAAATCATCTCCTCAAATTTCTTTCACAGTCCCCTCTAATCCAAGTCGAATGTTTAATTGTCATATATACCAACGACAGAACAATGAAATTGTCCAACCAGCCAATCAACTTGTCTTCAAGATTTAAACAGTTTATACATCTGTCTGCCAACATCTCAACTCATTCACAACACTCTACTGTGGCCTCATCTTTTCATCACTCATGAGTCCAGCTTGTCTTATACTGATCTCCTGTCCCTCTCTAAATGTTCAAGGTTTTGAAGGTCAGCACAGTGAAATTTGAGTTACCAGACAGCCATACTAAGTGAAAAGCAACAATACACTTAACCACATAAAAGTTAACATAAAAATCTATCACAGTGGATTCCACATTCCTCAGTGTGATGGAAGGCAATAAAGTTCAATCTTCTTCCTCTTGTTCTCCCACGGTCGGGGCAGTCAAACCATCCACAGTCAGGGCGATCAAATCCCCCGCAGCCGACGATCGAAGCCCCCGTCGGGATGATCGAAACTCCTGTATCGGGGCGGTTGAAACTCTTTCCGCGGCATGGATCTCCCGAGTCGGCCTCTTCTTACCAGAGACCGCAGGCTTCACAATGTTAAAGTTCACAGGCCCCGCAGATGGAACTTCGATCCCCGGTAATGGGAGCACAAGCTCCGCGGTTAAAGTCCCGCTGACTCCCACAGATTGGAGCGCCCGTCGGTCTCCAGGAAAGGCCGCCAACCCCACGATGTTAGGCCAAAGTGGGGACGGAGATCCGATGCGGAAAAAAATCGCATCTCCGTCGAGGTAAGAGATTGAAAAAAAGTTTCCCACAACCAATACCTCCCCCACACCCACTCCCCCATAAAACAAACCAAGGAACACTAAAACATACTTTTTAACACATACTAAAAATAACAAAAATAAGAAAGGACAGACAGACTATTGGCGAGGTAGCCACTGCTGGTTCTCCATCTCTCAATCTGTCATTCTAAATCTCAACTCTACCACACCTTCTGTCCCATTGGCCCACACTACTCCCTCTGTACTTTGGACATCGTTTATGAATGGATCCACAATGCACTCTCCTCCCATCTTGCAATCAGCTGTCAGTGGCAATCAGTCTGGTTGATAGCACCATATTGGTTCATTATATCTAACAGTGGTAATAACATTTAATGCACTTTTAGTTGCCTGGACTTTCTTTTTAGTTTTTCCACAGTCCACCTCCTAGAGCAAAGGGGAAGGATAGACACTTTCAGGGATATTTGTTCCAATATCATAAGACTCTCCCATTTGGTCCCAATCTAAACATAGAGCTGGCTGTGTTTAATCAATTTTATTGCACATGTAAAAGTTTGATAATTTCTTAACCCTGACATTTTAGTTTAGTTCCATTTAGCTTAGTTTGTTATTTTCACGTGTACCGAGGTACAGTGAAATGTTTTTGTTTGCGTGCTATCCAGACAGAGAAAAGGCTATACATGAACACAATCAAGTCATCCACAGTGCACAGATAAAGAATAAAGGGTACAACATTCAGTGCAAGATATCAACAGGTCTGAAAGGAAATTAAAGAGAGCATTGCTAGTGTAAGATATGCTGCTGTTGAAATAAAGATTTAAAAAGGAACGATTGTAATGGATGATAGCAGATCCTCTTCTAGGACCGCATGCAAGGAGTCGTCATGTCAAGACGCCATCTTGCTCACGCTCCGGCCCTACCATTTTCAAAACAAAATTCCACCAAGCTAAAGGATATTAATAATGTTTTGATTATTATTGGTAAATATTGTTTTAATCTTTGCAGTTAATTGGAATGTTGCTGGCCTGCTGTTTGTCCCGATTTATCACTGCAAACCAGTATGAAATGGTGTAATACATGCAAGGAAAAGGTGGGTTCTTTTTGCAAGTAAAATGTATAGATATTTTGGGTGATGTAACATTCCTGCCCATGATAATTAAATACTGGCCTCATTAATGCATCAATAAGTTAAGAGAGGGAGCAGGGGAACCTCAACAATAAATGCTAGTGAGATGCAAATATTCTCAAAAAAACCCTCACATTTTCTAACAACTTGTTTTCTTTTGCAGGAGACATGATCTAATTAGGCAGTTTTGTTATGTAGGATTTGTAGAAGACCAGCCGGCATCCTCAAGCAGAATATTCTTTCTATTAATTGTGGTGCACTGTTTTTTCGCATCGAGCTGTGCAATAAAGGGCAGCTTCTTTTTACCTTGAACATCAAAGCTTTTCAGATGCTGGAGACTGCAGTAGTTTATTTACTTGGTTAACTTAATGGGATTCATACTGTGATATAACAGGTACCATATTTGCTTTATGTGGCTCTGCATGTGGAAACATGAGTTTTATGGGGATGCGGTATGCAGGTGGGTCAAGGCTGTTCAGCAGTGTCACTGGAATTTCTCATTTATTTATAGTGACAAATATTGATGACTCTTTCTCGTAGATATTCAGGTTTTGATTTAATTCATACACTACTGTTGTTCTGCCATGTGGGCTTAGAAATGGGGGGAAAATGGATTACTGGGGGAAATAATATAATAGTACTGTAGGACTTGAAGGGAAAGGTAATTATGATTTCCCTGAATCTAAACTACAATTCAAGTTTTGTAATTAAGATGTCATTAAACATTACTGCTCATGGCACTATATGTGGTCTCCTGCCCTTTGTAAAGTGTAGTTTTACTGTTTGTTACGTGAACCCAGTAAATAATATTGCTTCTATTTTAAGTATTTGGATGTTATCATTTACACTGTAATGTAAGAAGCAGGCTGTTAATCAACCATTAACTTATTTGTTTTCTTTTCATTGCCTATGTAGCAACTGATGCTCCCACGGAATAGGTTATTTAATAAGATGGGACAGTGTTAAGCAACCCTAAAAAACATTTCAGAAGTAAATTGTAGTTGAATTTAATGCATTTTAAAACTGCCACTAGCCAGCATGCCAACATGACTGCAATATTGTGAGCTTTTGTGAATTCTGTATTAATAAAAATTGTTAAGTACAACTGTCTTGAGATCTCTTTTTGTGGTTGTCGTGCTTGAACTATATATAATATTTAAAGATACAACATTTTCCTTCAAACCAAACTCTAAGCTTCATTTAATAGTGAGATTAAATGAGAACTTACCAGTTCGAAATTTGATCTGTATTTTATGAGGAGTTACGATGAGGGATTACGTGAAGACCCCGTCCAGCACGCATGCGTGACATTCTTCAAAGCAGCGGTGTGGATTCACAGAAAAAACACAACAATTGAAATATAGTAAAGAAAAAATAAGAACTTAATTACCAGTTGATCTGTATAATAGAGGGTGGGAGCGGAGGGCACGTAACCCCTCATCGTAACTCCTCATAAAATACAGATCAAACTTCGAACTGGTAAGTTCTCATTTAATCTTACTATTTTATTTCGGAGTCACATGAGTGACTACGTGAAGACTTCAAAGCTCTGTGATTCCAAACCGTGTACCAGCTCATGCTTCACTCACAGTCTGAAGACCTTAGAGGGAGGAAGTATGTTATCACAATCAACAATAACCTGTTTGTGAACAAAAAAGGTTTATTAATGACAACAAAAAACAGAGAGCTCCCCCGGGCTTAAATTAAATATTATCTGCAGACTCTAAAATTCTGTCTGCAAATGTAGCAGGTTCCGCCAGCGGCTTATTATAAAACCTTTGGAAAGTTATTTCCGAGGACCATCCTGCTCTGGCCAGAATATGGTCCATAGGCACGTCCATTCGCCTAGCCGCTGACGTAGATGCAGCCCTGGTGGAGTGAGATTTGTAAACATTAGTATTGACTCCCGTGGACTTAAGCACCTGCTTGAGCCACCTTGAAATGGTTTGGCTCGTCACCTGACCATGAGGCTTCTTGTGGCTTATCCATAAGGCTTTTTCACTCCCTCTTAAGTTGTATGTTGTGTCTATGTAATTTGCGAGATGGGTCTTGGCACATAGCCGTGGGTCAGATGAATATACCCGGAACTCCATGACTGGAGGCGTGGTACCTGGTCTAGTTTGTTTGACCAGTCCCTGAATATGGAATGTGAAACAGTCCAATGAGTCATGCTGTCCAGCCTCAGAAGGTGGAGAGACTGTACCCTTTGAGCTGACACTAGTGCCATGAGCATGACTGATTTCAGAGTAAGTTGTTCCAGCGTGAGTGACCTGGGTGGTGGCCATCCCCTAAGGTACGTCAGCACAATGCTGACATCCCAGATCTGAGTGTACCTTGGTCTGGGGGAATTAGTGTTAAAAATGCCCCTCATGATTTTGACCACTAGTGGATGGGACCCCAAAGCCTGTTGTCCTGCTGCTGGAACCAAATAAGCTGACAACACACTCCTGGCTGTATTGATGGCGCTGTAGCTGAGTCCTTCCCGATGTAATCCAACCAGGAACTCCACTGTGGCTGTAGCTGTTGAGTAGGTAGTTCCTGTTTTGGAGCAATACTGTTCCCATTTTCTTATGTTGGTCAGGTATTGTATCCTGGTGGACTCCCGGTGGGATGTGGTCATCATGTTGATGGCGTCCTCAGACAGTCCCAGGCCCAGTAGAGGTCTTTTTAGAATCTGCAAGCCAGGAGATTGACTCTGTCATGGCACGGGTGAGTAATGCCTGACACTGGGTGGATTAATAATTCTGGACTGCTGGGGAATTCCAACGGTGTTTCGACAGCCATGTCGAGGGCCACTGGGAACCATGGCTGCGTAGGCCAGTCGGGTATTATCAAGATTCCTGAAGCGGAATCCAATTGAATCTTGCGTAATACGCGACTGATGAGGCAGAAGGGAGGAAAAGCATAAAAGAACATTTTTCCCCAATGCAGCGTGAATGCATCAACTGCTGCTGCCTCAGGGTCTGGTTCCCAAGCGACATACGTTGGTACCTGGTGATTCAGCCTAGATGCAAATAGATCGCTATCTGGTGTGCCATATTGCTTTGTAATTTCAGCAAATACTTTGGGATTTAATATCCATTCGATGTTATCGTTAAATTTGCGTGACCTGGTGTCTGCCACTGTATTTTGCTTACCTGGTAGGTAAGTTACTGATAACCAAATATGTCTTTCGTCACACCATTGCCAGATTAGGTTGACCAAATTGTCACACGATATCGACTTTACACCACCCATGTGGTTGATATAAGCCACCACCGTTGTATTATTTAATTGCAACCGGACATGTGCATGATGTGTATTAGATGAATATTCTTTTAAACCATAAAATGCACCCAACGTTTCTAAGTAGTTGATACCCCGTGTCTGTAGGCAAGATGATTCAGAATTAGTCCATCTGCCCCCTGTGCTGGATTGCATGTTAGTTGCTCCCCAGCCCAAAGCACTGGCATCTGTTTGAATGGTTAATACTGGGTTGGTGATTATTATGGGACTGGAACTGAGCCTAACGTTCCTTGTCCACCATTGCAACTCTGGAATGGATTCAGCAGTTAAATTCATAACTCGGTCAAAGTGACCTGAGTTTTGCTTTAGTGCGTGCACTTTTGCTCTTTGCAAATTTTGATAGTGCAAAGGCCCAAATTGTACAGCTGGAAAAGCTGCTACCATTTTACCAATAACTCTAGCTACCTGCCTTTTGGTTGACTGATGTTTATCCATTAGTTCACTGCAAGATAGTGCCAATTCTGATGCTTTCCCCTTCGGCAGAGTTACAATCATGCGAACAGTATCAATCGTAAATCCAAGATAATCCATGGTAGTGGACGGTGTAAAATTGGATTTATCTGGATGTATGACAAACCGCAAAGTTTCAAACAAAGGTTTGGTGGCTGCTACTGCCAAAATAGCTGTCTCCAAGGTTTTCCCTACTATTAAAATGTTGTCTAAGTACGCCATGACTATATGCTTTTGTTTCCTCAATAATGCCAAAGCGGGTTTTAAGATTTTAATGAACAACCTTGGAGCGGAGGTTAGTCCATTTGGTAAGGCTTTAAATTGCCATAGCTGTTTCATCCAGATAAACTTTAAGTATTTACGATGTTCCTTGTGCATGGGTACTGAGTAGTAGGCATCTTTTAAATCAATGCTTGCTAGAAAGTAACCTCTAGAAATCAATAGTCTGGCTGTTTCAAAAGTTTCCATCTTGAAATGTATATACTTAACAGACTTGTTTAAAGTAGTTAAGTCAATGATGATGCGACATCCACCATCTTTTTTAGTTTTAGTGAAAATATTAGACATAAATTCCAAAGGTTCATGTTTTGTTCGTTCAATGACACCTTTTGCTAGTAGTCTCATCAGTTCAGCTTGACCCTCTTGTTTCTCTTTGACTGAGAGGGTGAATACCCTTTGGGGTATATGCTGAACTGGCGGAATGTTTGCATGAACAAAGTCAATTTTATAGCCATGAATGCTGCTGAGTATATACTTGTCATTAGTGATGGATTCCCATGCATCCAAAAACAAGTGCAATCTTCCCCCTGTTAGTATAGAGCCCCTACTGCTCATATGCTGAGAGGAACCAGACCCACCTACCTCCATGGTTACTGGTGCTTCTTCTGCCTCTTCGCTGGATGATGAGGTCTCTGCTGGGCTGTAGAGGGCTGCTTTTGATGTTGATGTTGTTGGGGTCCGCTCTGGGCCCTGGCCTAAAAAAGGCTTACGGGGAATGGTTGCGGACCCCGAGCTTTCACCAGTCGCATATGGTGGTCGACGACTGGTGGACGCCGTGGGGTACTGCCGCCTGGGTTTGTTAGGTCTGCTCGGTCCCAAACCTGCCCTCACAAGACCAAAGGTCTTGGATTCTTCCTCTAGGTCTTTCACCTTTTTCAGAAGGTCCTTTCCAAAGAGCAGAATTGGAGGTTCTGAACCCGGTGTTTTGCAAAGTCCTGCAAATTTAGGGTTGAGGGCAGGCTTGATGATTTCCTTCCGTAAATTGTTTATCTCATATTGAGTGGTGCACAGCAGAGCTAATGTGCATTGCTGATTTGTGGAGATGTCCACACCATCAATGGACCGAGCATATGATGTTATTCCTGCAGTCAGGAGTTTAAGGATTTTCTGGAGCTTCAACTTCAAGTTCCTGATGTTCTGCCCCAAATGTCCCCAAATGTGGCTGTTTACAGCTGGTACATTCAATGATGTACCATTTTCTGGGGCTGTATATTGTTCAAGAGCCTCATTGGCCACCTGTTCTTGTAGGGGATTTGAGGACAGGTGGTCAATGCTGGCTGCATGTTTCGGCTCTAAAGGCCGACCCGCTCGTGGAATGACCACTAGCGGTTGACCACACCCAGAAGCTCTTCCTGATCCTGTACACCCTGCGTACTCCGGACATCTTCAGCCAGCAACCCCTCTTCTTGACCAGCCCAGACCTGGTCGCCAATGTTGCCTTCAAAAGAAGGTGAAGCAATGGTCAGTGCCGTAATGGGCACTGCGGGAGTGCCTGAGCTCCCTTGGCGAGTCTGCTGCTGCTCTCTCAGCAGATCTCGCTGGAGCAATTGCTCCATAAGCCGTTCCATTCGGCTTAGGCGGCTGCCTGTGCCGCTCTCGAGCGGTGAGGCATCTTCATCCGAATCGTCGGATACTACCGCCCGGTTCTGGCTGCAGGTACCTCCAGCCCGCTGCTCAGGCTGCACTAGTGGTGCTGGGCTCGGCTCGGTAGTTATTCCTGCCGCCTCTTGCCCCCCCCCCCCCCCCCCCACTCCAAAGAACGTTCCCCAACGGAAGACGAACGGGGGCGAGCTGCAGATTTCTTCCCTCTGGTCTTGCTCATTCTCCTAGAACATAAAGCAGACCACAGAGAAAATATACACGGCCACGGTAAAACTTACCTGTCGGCCCGACTTTTCAATTTGTAGCGGGAGCACCTTGAACTCCCGTTCGTCGCGGGTGCACTGCATGAACGCTAATGTCGCGCATGCGTGCTGGACGGGGTCTTCACGTTGTCACTCACGTGACTCCGAAATAAAATTAAACTTTTTTTAAACCTGGTATTTAAAATTGTGGCATTGTGAAGCCATGATGATTTCAAAGTTACATATCCAAAACCTAGTTGGCAAATGCATAACAGAAGATTTTAATGGAGACATTTTCACTTTGATTTCCAGGGGTAAAATAGTTTAATGCTTGTTTTTGCATTGTGCTTCGCATTTCCAGTCAGTTTTTTAAATGATAGTACCTTTCATTTATTTAGCAGCATACGTTTCCTTGGCAATTTTTATCTTTAATGCCACATCAGCTGAAACCACTGATAACACAATTCATATTATAAAACAATTTGATAAAGCACTAGTTAATGTTTTAAGGAGAGTTACTGACTTCTTCATTGGTCGAATTCTCTGAAGAAGTGCAAGACATTCAAACTTTTAAAGACGATTACAAATATATTTCATACTTCTGCCAGGAGCAGTATTACATACAGGTATGTGCAATCTTCAAACGCCTACATGAGCAAATGCCCATGCTCATTTTCCTTGCTTGTCTAGACTGAAGTAAAAGTAGATTAAATCTTTGCTCCTTGATTATGGCACACAGATTACCTCTTTAACACATCAGTGAGAGTTGTTAGCGAGATTTGGTTGAGATCAGCTGCACCAGTCTGGAATGCTTCTGAACCAACATTGTCCAGTGATGGCAATTCTAAGCACATATACAGTGCCCTCCATAATGTTTGGGACAAAGTCCCATCATTTATTTATTTGCCTCCGTACTCCACAATATAAGATTTGTAATAGAAAAAAAATCACATGTGGTTAAAGTGCACATTGTCAGATTTTAATAAAGGCCATTTTTATACATTTTAGTTTCACCATGTAGAAATTACAGTAGTGTTTATACATAGTCCCCCCCACCCGCCATTTCAAGGCACCATAATGTTTGGGTCACAGCATTGTCATGTAAATAAAAGTAGGAAGGACAGCAAAATGGAGCTCAATCTAAAAAACAGGTACGTTTAGCATTACCCCAAATCCTGTATGCTTAGATACCAATTTTGTTTCTGTAAAATCAGTATAATGCATGTTGTCAGATTTTAATAAACTCCATTTTTACACATTTTGGTTTCATCATGTAGAAATCACAGCAGTGTTTATACATAGTCCCCCAATTTCAGGGCACTATAAATGTTTGGGACACAGCAATGTCATGTAAATGAAAGTAGTCATTTTTAGTATTTTGTTGCATATCCTTTGCATGCAATGACTGCTTGAAGTCGTTGCTGGGTGTCTTCTCTGGTAATGCTTTGCCAGGCCTGTATTGCAGTCATCTTTAGCTTGTTTTGGGGGCCAGTCCCCTTCAGTTTTCTCTTCAGCACATATATGGCATGCTAAATTGGGTTCAGATCGGGTGATTGACTTGGCCACTCAAGAATTTACCATTTTATAGCTTTGGAAAACTAATTTGTTGCTCTCACAGTATGTTTGGGATCATTGTCTTGCTGTAGAATGAACCGCTGGCCAATGAGTTTTGATCCATTTGTTTGAACCTGAGCAGATAGGATGTGTCTATAGACTTCAGAGTTGTATCATCAATGAAGATAAGTGAGCCAGTACCTTCAGCAGCCATACATGTCCAGGCCATAACACCCCCACCACCGTGTTTCACAGATGAGGTGGTATGCTTTGGATCTTGGGCAGTTATTTCTCTCCTCCATACTTTGCTCTTGCCATCACTCTGATATGTTAATCTCATCTGTCCACAAGACCTTTTTCCAGAACTGTGATTGCTCTTTTAAGTACTGCTTGGCAAACTGTAACCCGGCCATCCTATTTTTGCGACTAACCAGTGGTTTGCATCTTGCAGTGTAGCCTCTGTATTTCAATTCATGAAGTCTACTGCGGCTGATGGCCATTGACAAATCCACACCTGACTCCTGAAGACTGTTTCTGGTCTGTTGGACAGGTGTTTGGGGATGTTTCTTTATTACAGAGAGAATTCTTCTGTCATCAGCTGTGGAGATCTTCCTTGGCCTGCCAGTCGCTTTGCGATGAGTAAGCTCACCAGTGCTCTCTTTCTTCTTAATGATGTTCCAAACAGTTGATTTTGATAAGCCTAAGGTTTGGCTGATGTCTCTCACAGTTTTATTTCTCAGTCTCATAATGGCTTATTTGATACAACTTTGGTCCTCATGTTGATAAACAGCAATAAAAGTTTCCAAACGTGATGGAAAGACTGGAGGAAATACTATGTGCTGAGATCTCCCTTTTATCTGCATAAAGGAGGCATTTAAACACAGGTTCTGAAGGACTCTGAGTTAATCAGGTGTTGGGCTAGTAGTTTTATAAAGGAAGATTGTCTGAAGCACGTGACTGTAATATGTTAATTAAGATGGGAAGGACAGCAAAATGGAGCTCAATCTAAAAAACTGGTACGTTTAGCATTAACCCAAACCCTGTATGCTTAAATACCAATTTTGTTTCTATAAAATCTGTATATTACTTTAATCTACCACATTTATAGAAATGTTTTCATTCCAATCACTATTATGCTGTTTTTAGCCGGTCAAGTCTAAACCTGAATGTATGAATAATTGTATTCTGGGATTTTGATTGATGCTGTAATTTTATTATTATGGCAGTATTATATATTTTTTGTTAACAGAATTAGCTTGTACTTGAAAACAAATTGCTTTTCAATAGGCAGCAGTAAATTCCCCAATCTACTTTAATGACTAAAATCATTGTTCACCCAAAATTGTACCATTGCCTTAAATGAAAATATTTAGAGTAGCCGCAAGCGCATTTGTTTCTTACTTAATTTAAAAGTTCACACACTAGGTTTTCTTTTAGCTAGTAAATGAATTAGTGCAATCAGATTGCATGTACAATGCCCTCCATAATGTTTGGGACAAAGACCCATAATTTATTTATTTGCCTCTGTACTCCACAATTTGACATTTGTAATAGAAAAAAATCACACGTGGTTAAAGTGCATGTTGTCAGATTTTAATAAACGGCATTTTTACACATTTTGGTTTCATCATGTAGAAATCACAGCAGTGTTTATACATAGTCCCCAAATTTCAGGGCACCATAATGTTTGGGACACAGCAATATAATGTAAATGAAAGTAGCCACTTTTAGTATTTTGTTGCATATCCTTTGCATGCAATGACTACTTGAAGTCTGTGATTCATGGACATCACCAGTTGCTGGGTGTCTTCTCTGGTGATACTCTGCCAGGCCTGTATTGCAGCCATCTTTAGCTTATGCTTGTTTTGGGGGCTAGTCCCCTTCAGTTTTCACTTCAACTTATAAAAGGCATGCTCAATTTGGTTCAGATCGGGTGATTGACTTGGCTACTCAAGAATTGACCATTTTTTTAACTTTGAAAAACTCCTTTGCTGCTTTAGCAGTATGTTTGGGAATCAGTGTCTTGCTGTAAAATGAACCGCCGGCCAATGAGTTTTGAGGCATTTGTTTGAATTTGAGCAGATACTTCAGAATTCATTATGCTACTACCATCAACAGTTGTATCATCAAAGAAGATAGGTGTGCCAGTACCTTCAGCAGCCATACATGCCCAGGCCATAACACCCCACCACCATGTTTCACAGATGAGGTGGTATGCTTTGGATCTTGGGCAGTTCCTTCCTTCCTCCATACTTTGCTCTTGCCATCACTCCGATGTAAGTTAATCTTTGTCTCATCTGTGCACAAGACCTTTTTCCAGAACTGTGGTTGCTCTTTTAAGTACTTCTTGGCAAACTGTAACCCGGCCATCTTATTTTTGCAGCTAACCAGTGGTTTGCATCTTGCAGCGTAGCCTCTGTATTTCTGTTCATGAAGTCTTCTGCGGGCACTGGTCATTGACAAATCCACACCTGACTCCTGAAGAGTGTTTCTGATCTGTCGGTCAAGTGTTTGGGGTTTTTCTTTACTGTAGAGAGAATTCTTCTGTCATCAGCTGTGGAGGTCTTCCTTGGCTTGTTTGGTTTCTTTGACTTTCATTGGTACAACATTGGTTCTCATGTTGATAAACAGCAATAAAAGTTTCCAACGGTGATGGAAAGACTGGAGGAAAAAGACTAGGTGCTGAGAGCTCTCTTATATCTGCATTTTGGAGGCAATTAAACACACCTGAGCAATTATAAATGCATGTGAAGCCATATGTCCCAAACATTATGGTGCCCATGAGATGGGGGAAGTATGTATAAACACAGCTGTAAAGTCTACATGGTGAAACCAAAATGTATTAACATACTGTAGATGATATATGTATAGACCTTTAATTGATAGTGACGATGTCCATGCTAACCACCCCCCCACCAGTTAGTATAATTGTACCCACACGCTCCTAGCTCTCTCTCTGGTGATCGTGACAGACCACGTACAGCTAGGGCTATATGACGTATGATTAATAAAGTAGTGAAGACCTTAAGGTGTCTGTGTACCTTCTCTACACATACCCTTTAATAAAATCTGACAATGTGCACTTTAACCACATGTGATTTTACTTCGGAGTCACGTGAGTGATTCCGTGAAGAACCCAGTCTAGGCCGCATGCGCGTCAGTACGTCAGCCGCACTGGCGCAAGCACCAGACTGGCAGGACAGAGCTCCCGCCAGCGGTAAGTTAAACCTAGAGGTAAGTTTGTTTTACTTACCAGGGGTTTTTTCAGGCAGGAGCCTCTCTTCACAGAGGTTTTCCTGCCAGTTTCGCAGCCTGATGAGTGTACAGGTTATGGACTGTGGGGAAGCCCAGTCCGACCGCGGAAGCGGATAACCATCAAAAAGATTGGGTTGCGAGATAAGGAACCGCTAACAAGGCAGTCAGCGGCTCCCAGCCTTGCGAGGATGCCATGGGACGCAAGGAATTAACGCCAGAGTCGCTGACAGTGCAGTCAGTGGCTCACAGACGTTGGTTCCCAGGCAAGGAATAAAATTGGACTCATTCAGCCCTATTTGGACTCAGGTGAGTCGGGCTACAAATGGTTTTTCTTAATAATAAAATTTATGTATGTTCTAGCGTTTTTCTTAAAGTTAAAAGCTAAAGGCAAAGTTAAAGTCATAAAAAGTTATTGTCATATGTCTCTGTAATCCTTGTTGTTTAGCACAAATTGCTGTGAATTGTTTGAACCCTTCACAGGTAAAGCTGTACACTAAAAATTTTGATTTAATAAGTTTACACTGTAATAGCTTGGGCCTATGGGACAGGCCGTGCCAGCGGCGCCTGGGATAGGGCTGCTTCATGTGTAATAGTGCGGGCCTATGGGACAGGCCACGCCAGCAGCGCCTGACAGGGCTGCTTCATGTATGAAAGTGCCGGCCTACGGGAGAGCCGTGCCAGCAGCGCCTGATACAGGGCTGTTGTTAAAGAAGGAACTGCAAATGCTGGAAAATCGAGGGTACACAAAATGCTGGAGAAACTCAGCGGGTGCAGCAGCATAGATGCTGCTACACCTACTGAGTTTCTACAGCATTTTGTGTACCCTGATACAGGGCTGTTTCATTTGTGACATTACCGGCCTACGAGAGAGCCGTGCTAGCAGCGCCTGGTACAGGGCTGTTTCATGTCAAAATCACCGGCCTTTACGAAAGGCGGCGCCAGCAATGCCTGGGACAGGGTTGCTCAAGTTCACACATAAATCTGCTACGCCCACAGAGTCGGGAGATGATTCTCCACCAGGTCTGGATAGCAAGGCCCACGGAGTCGGGGGATGATTCCTCATCGGGGCTGGATAGTGCGTTTGAAACGACTATCCCAAATACAGCAGCTGTTGCATACAGTGCTACAGCAGGGCACACGCCAACAGGAGGAGTGTCAGCGACATCCTGAACAAATAAGGCGCCAGCAGTATCTAGGAGAGAACTGTTTGATAGTACCTTCATTGATGAGGATTAGTTCGGACACCGACTCTGATGGGAGGGTGAGACAGAAGTTCCACCTCTGCAGGCCGTACCGGCAGCTCCAGTTACAGAGCTGCTACAGGTCTCCCTCTTGGAGGCAGAGACCAAGATAGGTCAGTATCCTGCTGACACTGAGTCTCAGGGTATGGCCGTGGGGCATACCCCAAGGGATGAAGGGCACGTGTCAGAGGTACCATTTTCCTGACAACAAAGTTGCCATCCCATTAGAATATTCTATTTGGGTATAGGTCCAAAGGGTTCTTATCAGTATAGGTATCCTGCGGCCTGCGGCAGCACCTGTTTAGGGCTGCCTACGAATCGCCCTCTCTGAGGAGGGAAGAGCAAAAGGTCAAGATATAACTGACTCCAGGCTCTAAAGAAGTCAATAGAACATACTAAAGCACATATGTGCCGGCAGTGAACAGCGCCAACAGGGGAATGTGAGAGCCAGCCGCCGAATCTGTTATTCAGGTAGGCCTATTCAACAGGGGAAGAAAACCTGGCAGACTAATCAATTAGGCCAATGGCGGGCAAAAGTCATAGTTTCAGAACGCACCCCAGGCGCTCATCGGCAGTAAGCGGTTCACTGGAGTTGGGGGCAGCATGATAGCTCAGAAATTCCATGCACCTTACCAACCCGACTCAACAAAATGGCTCTAACACTTCCAAAATATGGATAGTGCACCGTTCACAAGTTGTAATATTTACATTTGTTTTGTACAACACACAAATGATAAAAACATCTGGTTGAGGCATAGTCGTAGCATTCCAGGCAAGTTTGGATCATGGTCAGGGTTATTTTTAAAGTTAAGGTTCAGAAATTGGGCAAAGGTTCTCATGCAAACCACCCATGGAATAAGGCAGGGGTGGCATGTTATTATGAAGAATGGAGAGTATCGGGCATATGAACATTCCGAATATGAAAACTTATTTTTCCTGACTAACAACAGATTCATAAGGGTCAAAGATCCATGCTATGCAAATCCCATTACAGAGGTTATCAAAGACAATATAACTGTACTAATAACAGTAAAGCATTGCGGAATGGGATATACTGTTCGTTGGTCATTGGGATTTACCTTTAATTATTAATTAGCCTTGACTCTGCCCTGTAGCAAGAGATTGGAGTTAATAGAAACCTGTTATAAAACTAACTTTTATTTTCATCAAGAGTAATTGGCAATATAGTAGCTGTGTTTCAGCTGAGCAAATCAAGGAGCTGCTATTGTGTAAGTAGCAACCTCTCAAAGGACAATTAGACCATTGTTAACAACCTTATGCTATTGTCAGCTGAAACTACCTCAGTCACAATGATGAAAAAAACAGTATTCAGCATTGCTGAACATGACAATAAACTCATTTGATCTTGAACTTGAACTTGAACCTCGCTCCAGGAGTGTGGTCGGTCGAATTCAGTTATTACAAACTGATGCTAAGGACTCTAAGGTGAGAAGTTCCGAATAACATCTCTAGTTGGAGGTATTTGAGATTTGCATGAGTTACCAATTCTTCAATTGTTGGTATCAACTAAATATATATACTAGATGCACCCCATGGGTAAGGGGCTATTGAGCGAATATACATATTCTATATGCTCAATTTCAAGTTGCTGCTCTACGATGGTGACATATGTTAGTCACATGGCAATCAAGTAAAAGTATCCTGTAATAATTACCTAATCTCCTTTGCCACTGGTGTATCATCCAGTTCAGATCGATGACAACACAGAATAGGTATTGGATCTCAAAATATTATGAAAGTATAGTTCTCTGGTGTCAGCCTAAACACTGGCCACTTATGCTCGAACCCTCGTCGGGAGATACGAGGGCAGGCATGTGACATCATGGGCTAGAGGGAGTGTCCTGGTACTTAAGGTCTCTCACCATGAGACCTAGGGAAGTCAACAGGTAGCTGAGCCCGAGAGTACAACTTCGTTCAGCTACAGCAACATTGTAATATGGTTAGCACACCAACTTAACGTGTCACCACTGAATAAACAACACTTTGAACCGGCCTGACGTCTCACCTTTATTCACCACGTTTGGTGCCACTACATTGGCGACCCCCGACTGTCAGAATTGAAATTCGGACTCACCTGAAGCACGCAGCCTCGGGAGACCCGATGTCTGCAGCCGGCTGCCCAGCCCTGCAGAACTACGTTGCCGCCAACCCGGCCCTGCAGTGAGGTATGCCGCCACTTCCCCACCAGCTGCTGCTCACCGGAGTTGAGAAGCCACGGCTCTCCCGCTCCCGGCAATGGGGCAGGCCACCTTGTGTGACGGCCGCCGAGCTCCTCTGCATGACCTGCCCGGAGCTGACCACCGGAGCGGAGAGGTTGTACCCGCCACCGCTGCCCCACCAGCTGCTGCAGGAGCTGCGAGCATAGCAGCCTCCTGCCCACAGCAAGGCCGACACACGCCCGACGGCCCTGGGAGCAGAGAGAGAGTACCTGCCACTCTCCTGCTCCTGACAACGGACCAGGGCCCGGCCTCGCACGGCGAACACGGCTCCAGGCCCCGCACTGCACCGGGCCTCACCGCTCCAGGCCCGGCACCGGCCTCACCTCACCCGCACCGCACCGCTCCAGACCCGGCACCGCAACAGGCCTCGCCACGGCTCCGCGCCCTGCCCTGCACTTGGCCCCGCTGGCCTCTGCCCAGGGCCTAACCACCCGATAGGGCGGGCTTACCTGGGGCGCCTGCTGAAGACTCCCTTCTGCTCCTCACCGGTCTTGAATCACTGGTGAACGCCGCCTCAGCCAGCCGGCAAAATGGCCGCCGAGGCCTCCTACAACAAGCGGCCGACCCGACTACAAAAATGGCTGGCCGGATGAGAAGCTCGAACTTACCTTCCACTGCGCCACCTCCTGGCCGGATGCCGCCAAGACAGCCTCACCGCCGTCAACAGCGCCACCTTCCAGCCGGAT
Source organism: Okamejei kenojei (assembly GCA_035221665.1). Classification (NCBI taxonomy): domain Eukaryota; kingdom Metazoa; phylum Chordata; class Chondrichthyes; order Rajiformes; family Rajidae; genus Okamejei; species Okamejei kenojei. Next base: position 30,182,001 of record CM069142.1, read on the forward strand.
GCAGTTCCTGCAGCCTGACTACCGGCAACAGTGCCTCATTCAGGCCGTCGGCTGTCACTGCAACACAGCTTTCCTATCCTGCACTATGAACACTGGACAACTTTGGACACTGATTGCACTGTAATTTGTCTTTTTACTGTTCATTTTTGTGTTCACTGCATTTCCAAGCTCGGTCCAGAAATTAGTTTGTTTATTTACTTGTTTATTTTTTCACCTCATCGCTGCTGGGAGCCGTATTTCACA